>JAPXFY010000013.1:75074355-75096855 GCA_030674185.1 Monoplex corrugatus
CATGAAGGAATACTCTTTTGAAATGGTATAACGAAGCATAATTCCATTTATTTGACAGGTTTTGCCAGTTGTCTGAGTATTTATCTATTATTAAAAAAAACAGACAAATAAAACGCTCAGCTATTTTAAACCAAGTGTCCAGCAACCTCAACTGGAATAGTTGTATCTCGATGTGTGATTCATTGTGTTCATCTTGAAGCCATCGACCCAGACCATATCAGCGAACCTATGCCAGTCCTGTTTTTTTTGATTCTGTTATCTTTTTTAGAATATCAGTATGATCAAATTATTTCAGTGTGCATTATTTTAAGGTTTCTGCAGATGTTCGAGGAACAGCCACGACCATTGCTCACAATTTGTTAATGTAGAACTGTCATAATGTTTCCGTCTCTGTTTTCTCCTGCTGTGTTTACTTTTCGTGAAACGATGTGTATGCAAATAAAAGCAAATTGTATAATGTTATTTCTTCAGACTAAGTTTGTATATGAGCCAGGGTCAAAAGGTGCTTTGGGGTGACTTTACTAGTTCAAATCACTGCAACTAATTTTCTTGCCATTGCACAGCCTGAACAATCCTAGATATTGACCTTTAAATTTCAAATCAAATATCAGACATGAATTCATGGAGGTTGAACAAATCATTTATTAGCCAGCCAAGTTTATATTTACACTTTTACTCAAATGTCAGCCTTCCTTTTACAGATAGGTGTAGTAGGCTGAGAATAAAGTTTGGTGTTAAACCAATGGTTGTACCTATGTATGTGTTTTTTAGTTTCTCATCAAGGTTACTCACTAGTTTATAATTTCATTTGTTTTTGTTTTTTGTTTTGTTTTGTTTGTTTTGTTTTGTTTTTTTTGTTGTTTTTTTTTTGGGGGGGGCTAATTTTTTCATATATTCTGCAATATCAAAGTGTAAATATAAGGTTTCATTCGTGACACTTTTGTGTCACAGGCTTACAGTTCTTTAATAAATCACAGTGGAAAAAATTATTAAAAACTGCAATGAAATAGGGCTTTTTAATTTTTGATGCATAAAACTGTCTGAACAGAACTCATCAGCATTGCAATCAAATGGATATTTTGGAAACTATTTGAGTTTTTAGTGTTCGTGTGACACCTGTCACGGATGAAAACATGCCCTGTAAAGTATGAGCTATTGCCTCTGGAAAAGCCAAATGATTTGTTCAACCACCATAAATTCATGTCTGCTGTTTGATTTGACATTTAAAGCTCAGTATCTAGGATTGTTCAGTCTGTGCAAAGGCAAGAAAATTAGTTGCAGTGATTTGAACTGGGAAAGTCACCACAAAGCACCTTTTGACCCTGGCTCATTATATGTTTGTCTGGTTTCAACCTCTGAGATTTATTTTTCAACAACAGCTTAGTGCTTTGTCATAGTTGATAATATCCTTGAGAAAGCAACGGACTGGTACACGTACCGACAAAAGGATGATAAAGGCCAGCTTATGACATCGTCATAACTATCAATGCTTTCTCGTGTTTGAAGGGATGAATTACTACTTTCATGCACTTTCATAACACAGCTGTTCAATCCATCGCTAATTGTCTAAAGTTGTTTTAATTACTCACCCGTACACCTCGTGCAGAATTTTCAATTCCTAGAAATGACTTCGGGTTTGCATAAAACAATGTCAGACGTTGTTCAAATTGTCTAAAGACACATACAAACAATTGTAATAGAAAAAAAGCCAAAAACAGAAATATGAAGATCACTGTAATTGTCCTAAATTAAAATCATGCTGTGTGTCTCTAGCTATCTTGGTTTTTCTTTTTTTCATTTATCGATATTCTCTAACATTTAAGATTATTTCTTCTGTTCTGAGAATGCGCAAAGAGGAACAGAAAGTTCAAGTGCGCCATCAACACAACCATCATGTTTTTCTATAACTTTTCGTTTTGTAGGAACATGTGACGTCCCTGTATAACGTTTTGAATATTTCCAGGATTACCACCCACACATTTGCACCCAATATTTTGCCCAACTTCACTAGGCGTTGGCATTCTTCTACGCCAGCATTATCTAATCTTGTACCCCAGCCAATCTCCTCTCCTTCATGAACCAGCCGAAGGCTGGCCTTGCCGTTGTAACGTTGGTCATGCCCAGGGGCTGTATGACAGTTCACATTACACGAGACGGTAATCTGAGAGAGAAAATGGACGAAAAACATTCAAAATTGCGGAGAGGAAGGCGTCGAATTATTTCTCCTCTCTGTTCATTTTTCAATGCCCATAGAGTTTTGTCTATTATCTGAGAGCACCAATTTCACCGTTTCGTCTCTGTGTCTCTGTCTGTCGGTCTGTCTCTCTCTGTCTGTCTGTCTGTCTCTCCTTCTCTCTTTACCTCCCCTCTCTGTCTGTCTGTGTGTGTGTGTGTGTGTGTGTGTGTGTGTGTGTGTGTGTGTGTGTGTGTGTGTGTGTTGTGTGTGTATGTGTGTGTATGTGTGGTATGTGTGTGTAGTGTGTGTGTGTGTGTGTGTGTGTGTGTGTGTTGTATGTGTGTGTTTGTATGTGTGTGTTTGTGTGTGTGTTTGTCTGTGTGTGTGTGTGTGTGTGTGTGTGTGTGTGTGTGTGTGTGTGTGTGTGTGTGTGTGTGTAGGAAATACGTGTGGGCAACAATTTCTGGTTTGTTTGCATGGTGTATTCTCATACTGGATGAGAGATGTGTTCAGATTTGCGGTCGTTAAGAAACACGTCTTTATTCAATACGCTTGATATTTTACAAAGCCTGTTGTATAAACACGGTAGATGTGACATAACATTGGCAGGTATATTGATCAGTCACTTGTTATCAGCTTTGGTATAACGACACACACAGTGACACAAAGTGTCAACAGTGTGACAGCAGACGTCAGTCAGCGTCTCCATGTGCCAGGAGGGGGACAGTGTTGGAGTGGGAGAGACGTAAAAAGACGTGGAAACGAAAGAGGATGGGGAGACAGAAGAGGATGAATTCACACATGTTGGAGTGCGGAGGCAGAAGAAGAGATTCTCTCATCGTCCATCGGATGACCTGGCCTCTGGGGCTTAGAACAGGATGGTTGAGAACGGAACAGTGAGCACAAGCCAACACAGATCTTGCAATGGTGTCTGATGCACGGCTTTTTATACATTAAGAAATAGGGTGACTGGGTGGATGAACAGATACGTTGGGTTATCTTTGATCGATTACAGTGTGAAGTTGTGAGAAGAGACTTGGAGCACAGTGGCGACAGACGCGCTCTAGTGACGGATAAAATGGGTATCAGATATGATTTATTGAAAAGAAATAAATGTGTGTGTGTGTGTGTGTGTGTGTGTGTGTGTGTGTGTGTGTGTGTGTGTGTGTGTGTGTGTGTGTGTGTGTGTGTGAGGGAGAGAGAGAGAGACAGACAGACAGACAAATAGTTAAACAGAGACAGAGAGAGACAGACAGAGACAGAGAGAGATGGAGAAGTCAAGAGGGGAAGGAAAAGTAAAGGCCATCAGCCCATACAGTCCTGTGAAAGTCCGCTATTGACTTCTGCTCCAGCGAACTGACACTATGGAACTATCTGGCTTGCCCTTCCGCTACACACGCGGGCTTCACCCTTTCGCTCCTGTATCTCTCTCTCTCGATTCCTTACATCTTTTCCTCTTTTACACACCCTTGTCATCACTCAAGCATCTTTTGACTTCACTAAATAAACCAAACAGTTCATTTCAATGGGTGAGCATAATCTCTGTCTCGGTCCCTGTCTCTCTCTCTCCTCTCTCTCTCTCTCTCTCTCTCACACACATTTTCTCCCCCCCCCCCTCTCTCTCTCTCTCTCTCTCTCTCTCTCTCTGTCCCCCTCTCCCTTTCTCTGTCCCTATCTTTGTCTCTCTGAGTCTCTGTGTCCATCCGTCTGTGTCTGACGTTGTGCCTTTGTGTCTGTCTTCCCCTGTCTCAATCTTCTCTTTTTCTGTTTATGTGCTGAACTTTGCCTGTTTGCTAATGAAGTTTTGAATCTAACCCACAACACAAATACAGTTCAGGGAGCAACAACAGCAACAAGAAGAAATAGGTGATCGTGTACAGCACTACTGCGTGTAAACCCATTTAAACATTCGTGCCTTGACGGTATAGTTGTTGTTGTCTGTATTTGTGGGACTAAATAGGGAAGGCCTTAAATTGTTACTGTACAGCTTGTATGAACCATACAAAGCTGTGTCAAATTGACAATACCTCGACCGAACTTCATGGATCAGTCCAATATGTGTCTTTCGTTCAGAAATAAATAAATTGGAAACTCTTCCTTTGCAATAAAATTTGACTAATTCCAATCCATTTCAGAAAGACATCAAAAATTTTCCCAAGAACCAAACATTTTTTCAAGTTACAAGTATGTGCGTGAAGACTATAACACTTTGACTGAGCTATCCTGTGAATGAGCTTCAATAGTGTACCGACTCTTGCACATTTTGTGGCCAACTTGCTGTTATGGCGGTAATTTTCAGTGTGTCGAACAGGCAGAGGTCGGAAGGTGGTGTAAGAACCTTTGGAGCCGTAGACTGACTTTGAAATCCAAAACATGTGTTACAGCCCGCTTTCAAACAAACAGGAATCAGAAAATACGAAAGTAGACTCAGAACACGTATGTTGATATAACAAGAAAAGACAGGAGCAAATTTTCGGCCAGTTAATCAAGTTTAGTTGATTTTCTAATGTTTTTTTTGTGTTTGTTGTTTGTTTCTTACGTTTACGCTTGACAAAGGCCACCTGGCCGAAAATTTGCGCTGTCTTGTCTTGTTATATTAACACGCGTTCTGATTCCACTTTTGTGTTTTTTTCTTATTCCTGACTGACTTGGATTGGCAGACGTGAATATTTTTGCTTTCTCTGTAAGTGAGATTATTGAGAAAGAGAAGCTACGTATGCATATTTTTGTGTGCATGCGTGCGTGCTTGCGTGTGAGTGAGTGTTTCTGTGTGTGTGTGTGTGTGTTGTTTGTTTGTTTGTTTGTTTGTTTGTTTGTTTGTTTGTTTGTGTGTGTGTGTGTGTGTGTGTGCGTGTGCATGCGTGCATGTGTATTTACCTAATTCTTAGGCTACACTCTCAAAAATTGTAGGGTTAATGGAACACATTTGTGTGACAAACTGGACACATACACACACACACACACACACACACACACACACACACACACACACACACACACACACACACGCACACACACACACACACACATACATATATTATATTGTGTGTGTGTATGTGTGTGTGTGTGTGTGTGTGTGTAGACAAAGAGAGGGGGGAGAGAGGGGAATGAGAGAGAGAGAGACAAACAGACACAGAGACAGAGAGATAGAGACGAGGAGAGAGAGACGAAGACAGACAGAAGAGAGAGGAGCAGAGGAGAGAGAAAGAGGAGACAGAGAGACGAAGAGAGAGAGAGAGAGAGAGAGGAGAGAGAGTGAGAGAGGCAGACAGACAGACAGATGCAGAGACAGAGAATGAGATACGAAGAGAGAGAATAGTAACATAGGGTATCTCTTTCTGATTTGCTGTTTTCCAATGGCATTGTCTTTCAGTGTTATGGATATGATTTTGGATATATGCTTTTCTTACTTGTTTTTGACATACATAATACAGTGATATCAATGCATGGCGGTAGTTGGTCTCACTGAAACGCATGAAAGTGAACGAAGTTCATTTCATAATTCTGGCTATTCAGAAATTATCACGAAGAAAGAATTAACTGGTCTTATCATTCAGTATCTCCTTTTTCAGCTTTACAAACATTGTAGAGATGTAGAGCTTGCAATAAGAGGACAGAGACTGAAAGACCAGTTATCAATTGCTCTTTATGTGAAACTGGGAAAACTACGCAGTGATTCTCCTTCATAAACTGACAGAGACGACCTGTCGTGGACAAATTGTCTGCTGAGTTTCTGAGGACACTTGTAAACTTTGACATCAACAGAATAATGTGTCAGCACGTAAGGATATAAAAAAGTCATTTTCAGTTTCGCTTTCTCAAAATGATGTCTCCGTGCTTGGAATAAATTTCATATGTATTGACGTCATAGATGGCTGTGTGAGGTTAAGACCCGAAATGATCACGTCGTAAATCCTACACCTGCCATGTGTCCTATGCGCCGATAGGACCGAGGGAAAAATAATAAACCGTCTGCCAACACGTCATTTCAAACGAGTGTGTATTCTGACAGGCATTTGTCTTGACAGTCGGCCTCGTTCAGGTTTAATATACCATGTCCTCAATCGGACGTGTGCATGTCTCACAAGAATAATATCAACTGAATGAATAGAGAATAATAACAGTTCGAGCGATATTATGGGGACATGTCAGTATGTAGTGACAAAATCTTCAAGCAAGCTGTAGCTGCTTTTAGGCTCCTGTTTCTGATAATGTATATGCAAAAGGATCACACATACGTTCTCATTCTTGGTGATGATACGATGTTCATGTTTCATCACCATATATAGCAACTATTTATGCGTCAATGTCCTGTTTGAGTTTTGTGATAGTTTTTTGGCATGACGAAGAGACGAGTCTTTGAATAGCATAAGGGTAAATATTACAACAGCAGCAGAGAATGCGAGTCCAAATTGGGGGAAAAGGATACCCATTAACATAGGTAATGTTGTGTCAACACTTCTTCCGTTGCGTTTGGTCGGATCGCACAGAGCCAGAGTCCTGTCTAACAAACGTAAAGTTTGATGTGTGAAATTAGCTTCCAACTTTTATTTACAAGAGCGCTTCCCTGGGGACAGAAACCTTACAGGAGAGACATGATTCAGTTTCGAGGAAACCTTATGTCGGCGTTTGCATGATGAGCTTTGCAGACATCCGTCTTCTTCCTTCCTTTCCCCTCTGTCCCATCCTGAGATACGGACAGAAACCACTAATCTTTTATAATGAGGATCTTGCTAAATCCATTCAGTTTCTTTGTTGTAGAAGACGGTTTTATTTTTCTTGATATGCGTTTGTCATAGTTGGTATTCTTGTCGTATTTCTTTTTTGTATGCGTTTTTCTTAGTTTTGTTTGTTCGTGTGCTTGTTTGTTTTTGTTTGTTTGTTTTTTATTTGTTTGTCTTTTCTTTATTCGATATTTGTTTATTCTTTCGGCTTTCGTTTCTTTTTCTTCTTGAAAACAAGCAGAGACGAAAATAAACAAAGCCCAGAGAAAAAAATCTGCGGTACAACATTCTTTGTTTTCTGTTTGTTTCACTGTTTCCTGTTCTTTGGCAGGTTCACTAAGGAAACAGTTATTTGAAGCAGAGTAAGAAAACATATAACAAAAGAATCATACAACGAGGAGAACAGCTGCAACAGCACTGCCAACAAAACAAGAACAAACAAGTGTACAGGGTAAAGGGAAGACATGGATAGAAAACATGAAGTGAGGAGGAGGAAGGGGGAGAAGAAGAAGATGGATGAGAAGAAGCAAACAGATTTCAACGTCGTCACTGCTGCTATTGTTGTTGCTGCTGTTGCCGTTTTTGATGTCACTATCATTATTGTCGTTGCTGTTGTTAGTGCTGTTACTAACAATAATAATAATGAGAAGAAGAAAAGAAGAAGAAAAAAAAGGAAAAAGAAAAGAAGAAAAGAAGAAGAAGAAGAAGAAGAAGAAGAAGAAGAAGAAGAAGAAGAAGAAGAAGAAGAAGAAGAAGAAGAAGAAGAAAAGAAAAGAAGAAAAGAAGAAGAAAAGAAGAAGAAGAAGAAGAAAAAAGAAGAACGATAACAATACGAATACTCCTAATGATAATGTTAATAATAATAATACTAACAATATTAATAATAATAACGATCATGACGCCGATAACGATGATGGTATTGACCACAACGGGGATAATGACGATGACGACGACGAAGACGATGACGACGACGATGTTGTTGATGATTTTTTTTTTTTGGTGGTGATAATGATTGTGTTTGTAGTAGGGGTGGTGGCGGTGATGGTGGTCGTGATGCTGATCATGCTGATACAGATGATGTGATGATACTCGTGTGTGTGTGTGTGTGTGTGTGTGTGTGTGTGTGTGTGTGTGTTTGTGTGTGTGTGTGTGCTTGCGTGTGTGCGGTGTGTGTGTGTGTGTGCTTGCGTGTGTGTGTGTGTGAAAGGGCGAGATAGATAGAGAGAAAGAGAGAGAGAGAGAGAGCGTGGGAGAGAGTGTATGTGTATGTATGTGCATGTGTATGTATGTGTGTGTGCACAGTTTTCTAGTTTATTTGGATGTGTGAGTGAATTTGTGTGTCTGTTATGTGTGTATGTGTGTATATGTATACTGTGTGCGTGTAGGTGCGCACGTACGCTGGTGTGGAACTGTGTGTGTATGTATGTGGTGTGTATGTTGTGTGTGTGTGAGTCAGGAGTCAAAAGTCAGAAAGATTACCGAAGAAACCATACTTCAGTTCAGTGGGTGAGCATGATCTCTCGCTCTCCCTCTCTCTCCCTCCCTCTCCCTCCCTGTCCAACTGATTGTAGTGTTTTGTAAAACGTTAGACACGAGTATCAAAAATTTAAAAAGAGAAAGCAAAGAAAGTTCAGTGATACTATGTTAAAAACGAACCAAACAATTGTATGAGTAATCAGAAAGACTTCTGGAATTGAGTGCGTAAGGTTTCGAGGAATAAAAAACAACCTGTAAATAAAAATGATGTGAATAAATGGTTTCGTCACTGTAAAGGATTAGCTGAAAAAAATCATGGATACTGATGATGCATTAGATATACATTATGGTGGGGAAATGGTCAGCATAAAAGAAATCTTTGTAAGTGCGATGATCCTTTAAAAAAGATATGATGATGTCTGTGATGATGATGATAACTTCAATTTCCTATTTCTAGATAAGAAATTATATTAGCTCTACAAAAATTAAAGAATGGTCAAGCTGCTGATCCATATGGAATTATAGGTGAAGTGAAAAAAATGCGTCTCAATCTGAATTAGTAATGCAATAATGCACTGTTTGTAAATCGTTAATGCATCATTTGATAGAGGATTTTTTTTCTAAAAGTGGACAGTCGTTTGTTCTTCCATTTTATAAGAAAGGTAACACAATAAAGCTAACAGCTACATATTGTTATAGCGCAATTATTAATAGGAGACTGCAAGTCTGGGTGCTTGTAAACAATATTACTGGTAAGTCCCAAGCAGGATTTTAATTTAATCTACACTGATGTTGTCTTAATGATGATAACTTACAGTGATGGCCTTTATACAACAATAGATTTTTATTGATTTTGAGAAAGCTTCTGGCCCTGTAAATATCTGTTTTTATCTATTCTGTGTAAACATGGTATTTGTGGTATTTGTGGGAAACTGTATAAATATGTCATGAGTATGTATGAATGTGTGAAGGAGAAAAAGAAATGTCGTGCTACTTTAACAAACTAAATCGATTGTGCATCTTGTGCGAAGCAAGGTGTACCTATTTCATATTCTCTGTGTTTATCAATGAATTGACTCTGAACGTTAATGGTTCTGGGGGACACGGTGCATCATTTACAAACGATCCTTTAAAACTATTCTTTTTTGGTTGATGATACGGTGTTACTGTCAGAAAGAGCAGTGGGTTTAAAACATGATTATATACTTTACATAGAGCAGCTTGCTCACTTCAATGAAAAGACAATATGATGAATCATTAGATTATTGTATTTAGAAAGGGAGTGTATCTTGCTGCAAGATATAAATGGATCAGTTATGCCCGTGGTGAATGTTTACACAAATATCAAGGTGTGTATTTTTCTACCCGTTTGAGTCACACTTTTGTATATGAAGACCTTGGATCTAGAGGTAAAAAGGGCATTGCTGTATATTAACCAAAATCACAATGTTAATTAATGACTCTCAACACTTTTCTGAAAGCATTTGATTCTCATTTCAAGCATTTGTACAGCGTGGGTCAGAAACATGGGTATTCCATAGAGTTGCTAGACAATGTGAGAAATGTCATCTGCTTGCTTTAAAGAAATCTGAGTTTGCAATGAGACAAATAGATATCCAATAAGCTTGCTTTCTACTGTTAGATGTATAAAATACTGATTGAAAATGAATGGAATGGGATAACATAGACTATTCCATAAAACATAAATATAGTATGCTGTTTGAGTTAAATGGTAATGGAAAGAAAAACTGGGTGACTAAAATAACAGTTAAATTACATGAACATGGGTTTGGTTATGTGTGGTGAACCAGGGTGTTGGGGATGTAAAATGCTTTCTTCCTGCCTTTTGTGAAAGATTGATTGATTGTAAATGGCAGATTTGGAATATTCATGTATAGGATAATAACAGATTTGATTTTTATATATCATTTAATAACCTGTATTGCATTCCTACTTATTTGAAAGAGAATCTTGATAACATTAAAACAAACAGTAACAAAATTAAGATAAGGTATTTCAGATGTATTTGTTCACAATTACTGTTACAAATGATCATCTACTCGCAGTCTTCAATGCCCTTTGTGTCAAGAGTCACAAGAAGACGAAATTCTTTGCTTTTTCTTTCGTAAGTCCAATGTTAAAAGATCTTAAAGTGAAATTAATACCACAAAAGTATAATGAAATGCTTGCTTGTTCAAGCTTATTTCATTAATGTCATCAATGAACGAAGAAACTGTAAAACGTTTTGAAAATTACATGTAAAAAGCGTTCAAAACAGGAAATGTTGCCACAACGAAATTACTGCCGTGTGAACGTATGGTTTTGTTCTTTTTGTGTTATCACCCCATCTCAGAGGCCAGGGCCTTTATATGGGAAACTTGTCTGAATCCGAAACTGAATCTGAATCTCTCTCTCTCATTGAAGTGTTGGCAACGTGTCGAGTCGTCTGACTTAAAACGCTTATTCCTTGTTCCAGAACCCTTACCAATGCAAAAATACCAGGTGGGCTGCGGCATGCCAGAGGTACCTTTGTGCTTCCGCGCCGTTTGTGGTGCTTTTCATTCTGTATTCCTGGTGTTTATGCATCAAAGGGTTCTGAAGAGAAAAGCTGTGTTCATACGGACATTAAAAATGTTGAACATGCAAGCCGGTGTTGTGGTTGGGTTGATCCTGACCTTTTTCTACTACGGACATTTATTACAACGCTGTGGATACATCGAGACGAACCCCGGACCAAGATCTGCCGGCAAGACAAGCAGCACGAGGCAAATATTACTGAGTTCCAGCGCAAGTCCTGCTGCCTCTGCATCTTCTTCTTCTGAGACACATGCATCTTCTCCCCCAGGGAACCAACGACCACTGACGTCATCGCCATGCTTCAAGAAATGCAGAAACAAAAAAAGGAGGTGAGAGCTCTGAATGACAAATTTGATTCATTACAGGAGGAAGTTCAAAAACTTACAGGAGAGACACAAGACTTGCGTAACAAGAATGCGGAACTTGAAAAAACTAACTCTGAACTCATGGACAAATTACACAATCTTGAGAGAAAGTCTGATGATTTAGAAGGACGTTCAAAACGACAGAATGTCATTTTTTATGGAATGGAACAAAAGGATAAGGAGACAAATGAAGACTGTGAAAAATTAGTGCAAGATCTTGTTTCAAAAAAGATGTGGGTGGAAGGGGAGGTGGCTTTTGATAGAGTACACAGGTTAAGTGCAAAACATGATTCTCCTATCATTGCAAGATGCACCTTTTATAAGGACAAGATCAGTATTCTCAAAGCCAAAATGAAGTTGAAAGGGAGTAAAACTTTTGTCGGAAAAGATTTCTCCAGCAGGGTGCGTGAGTTAAGGCGCAAAATGACTCCATATCTGAAAAAGGCCAGGTCTGAGGGAAAGATAGTGGCAATGGTGTTTGACCATCTAGTCATTGATGGTAAAAAGTTCGGGCTTAATGCCACAGAACAGCTCATGGAACTGAGATAGGTCGTTGGCCGGCCCGTTCATAATAGAATGATTGCGTCTTTTTCGAAAGGGAACAACCAAACACTAACACCGGTGCATATCTCCACGCACGAGGATTGTTGCAACTGTCACCCATGTAAAGTTCAAAATTCACGTGGTGAAGGTTTGATTGAAAGCGTTACACCTGACGACAGATCTCAATCGGATGTAGAATTAGATTCTGTACACGATAGATCTAAATCGGATGTTGAATTAGATTCACAAATAAATGAAAGTTTTCATATTTTCATATATGATAACCACCATGTGCGTAATAAGGACTCAGATGTGTACCCGTGCTTTGAGTGAAACGTTCCCTTTTCTCTCACGGAACGTTGACGGTTTACTTTCCAAAGTTACTGAAAACGATTTTGTCTCGTATGTTTGTGAGTTTAATTTAATAATTATGCTTTGGACTTAAACATTTTTGGAAAAGTGTCACACAGATGTTTTCGTTGGCTACACTATATTTTGCAAACCAGCAGTAAAACTTTTGTCCCAAGGGAGACGTTCTGGGGGATTGGTTTGTTTGGTAAAAAACAAACAAACAGTTGGTTCCTTTTGTAAAGTTAATATATATAATTATGCATTTGTTATCGATAAAAATATTTTTGGTACTTCAAAAAAATGTTTTGTTTGTTTGTGCTTATGTTCAGCCAGAGGGTTCACCTTATTATACAAGAAAAACATGCATAGTTTGATATTGATAACGGAATATCTGCTTTGGAAGAATGTCTCGTTGATTGTTTACTGTCATTATGTGATGCTGAAATATTACTTTGAAGAGATCTGAACAGTAGGACGTCAAATTCTTCTCCGGAAATTTACAACGACTGTTTCATTATTGGCTCTTTGAGGAATAGTCAGACATCATGTAGCCTACAGATCTGCCGAAAAAATCTTATAAGATGCTATTTGTTTTAGATTCCAAAGGTAAGAAGAATTGTGGTCTGAATGAATATGGGTTTGGTGATGTTTGGTTTTTCCAAGGAGCTGGCCATGAGAGACAGTTTATTTGTGATTTTCGGCAAAGACTGATTGATTGTAGATGGCAAAAGTGGAATGATAATTGATTGTAGATGGCAAAAGTGGAATGATAATATACAGACAAGTGGAAGATATGATTTTGTACAGAAATGTCATAGATTCTCACAGTGTTAAACCATACGTAAGCCTTGGTCTGGATATTAATTTGAAAAAAAATAATAGCAAAATTTAGACTTGGTCTATCAATTTTGAAAGTCCATCAATTGAGATACAAGCAACACAGAGAGTCTGGTTTACTCTGTCCTTTATGTATGCAAGCTGAAGAAGACGAAATACATTTTGTCCTGTGTTGTCCAGCTTCAGATGAAATCCGTTCAAGGTTTATCTCTCAAAAGTATTATAGATGCCCAAATATGTTTAAACTGTGTTTGTTAATGTGTTCAACAAGCCTTGTTGACCAGTGACTTATTAATATTAACAATAATGACTTTCGTGGCGTCCAAAATGTCGATTTCGAGAAACTTTTTGATGTCATCGACCACGAATTTTCAATAAACGGCCTATCGACAAATACACAAATATTCATCAATTCCTATCCCACCAACAGACAACTAGTTATGGTTAACTTAATCACACTATCAGGTATGGAGTACCTCAGGGTTCTGTTCTAGGCGTACTGCTCTCTTCGTTATCAATGATCTTCTTTCTCTATAAATGCCCGCTGTGATCTCTTTGCAGATGACACAACAATGCATACAAATCACCTCGCTGTAGTACAAGTTTCCAAAGTATTACAAAGCAATGTTTATGACGTTATTGAATGGACTGTACTAAATCATCCACAAAATTCAAAATGCATGTTTATATCAAGACAGAAAAGACAAAACTTATCACATGTAACGTTACCAATTTATATGAAAACGGGTTGTTGAAGAAGTTGATTTTCATAGAATCTTAAGTCTAACAATAGATAGTATAACCTTTTCTAGTTTAATAAAATAAGCTATGAAAATCTATTTCAATGAAACTATTTCAATTGTTTAAGAAAAAAAAATCTTGAATCTAAAATCAAGAAAACTATTTTTCCACGTACATATCCAATCATCAATAGATTATGGGTCAACCCTTTGGGACTCAGCCAGCGGTAATGTGCTCAAACCTCTTATTACTCTCCATAAACGAGCTTTAAAATTCATTCTTTTGAAAAAACATAGTATAGTAGACTCCAACTATAAGGAATTAAACATTTTACCATTAAAACTTAGACTTCTATAAGGGACTGTTTATGCACAAAATATAAAATGGATATGCTCCAACACATTCTGTATAAATCCTACACGCAAAAAGAGGAAAATTAACGTTCCCCTCCCAAGAATTAACCTCTTTAAAACTAGCAACAGGAATCCAGGTGCTACTCTCTGGACATACTTCCAGAAAACATGCAAAAATGTCTGAATTTGAAAATTTTAAAAAGTTATTTTGCACAGCTCCTGTATTAATTAATTCTTCTCTTACCTAACAGTCTATGGTGATTAACTACCTTGTAGAAAAACGGAAATCTATTTTTCTGACCAAATGTTTTTTGTCGGTCTTGTTGAGATGTCTGTTTTATTCAACGAATTTCTTTGACTTACAGTGTAATGATAATATCTATGCAATCTAAGGTGTAATTTATGTATAGAGTGATGTAGACTCTTTGAGGGCTGGATGTAAAGAAGCATACATTTTGCTTATTTCACATCCTTTGTTCTTGTTCTTTCTCTCTCCTCTCTCTCTCTCTCTCTCCTCTCTGTCTCTCTCTGTCTCTCTCTCTCTCTCTTTTGATTTATTTGTAAAATTGTTTGATTATCAGATTCAACCTATTATACAATACGGCTCTGAATTATGGGGACTGTGAATCAGTTCACACATTTGCCGTAAAGAAATTTTTAGGAGTGGATATGCGTACTCCTAACGACTTTGTATATGGAGAGACAAACAGATATCCAATATATGTAAACTCTGCTGTTAGATATATCCACTACTGGTTTAAATTAATACAGATGGAAAATTATAGAATACCTCGCAAAATGTATAATATGCTATATGATTTAGATGGCAAAGGTCAACACACCTGGGTGTCGAAGTATGTGCTTGCTTGTTTGAATATGGATATGGCATCGTATGGATTAATCAAGGTGTTGGCAATTTAAATAAATTCATACGGGAGTTTCGTCAGCGTTTGACTGACTGTGGATGGCAGAAATGGAACGATCAGGTTCAAAGCAGTGACAGATTTAATATTTACAGAACTTTTTGTAATACTCGTGAAGTGAAATCATACATAGCATCGAATATGGACAGACATTTTAAATATGTGACAGGAAGATTTAGATTTGGCATATCAGAAATTAATGCCCATTACTTTAGATATAGATCTCACAGAGAGAGTGATTTTGTGTCCATTATGTAAAAATTCAGAAGAAGATGAAGTGCACTTTTTGCTTTGCTGTCCAGCACTACAAAATATTCGAGAGAAATTGATTCGACCTAAATATTATAGGCAACCTTCATTATGTAAAATGACTTTATTGATGTCATCAACCGCATCTGATGTTGTATATCTTTGGTTGTTTTTTTTAAAATATTTTTTTATATAAAGCATTTAAGTTTAGTGAAAAAGCAACGTCATGATGCAGTACACAAATTAATAATTTATTCTGTCTGTTTTGATTTTCTGTCAGTGAACATGTTGCATGTATACTGTGTACAAATTATTTCATGGATCTCTGTTTTGTTTGAGTTATTGCTATTGCCCTTGTGGATCTGTGTTGTTGTTTGGGTTGTTTGTTATTGTTCTTATGGAGTTGTCTGAGTTATTGTCAATGTCTTTATAGATCTTGTGTTGTTGTCAAAGTTGTTACTGTCTTTATATGGATCTTCTGTTGTTCCTGGAGTTTGAGTTATGGTCTCTCTGTTGTTATCCGATGTGTATGTCTTTATGGATTTATGTTGCTGTCAGAGTTGTTGTCAATATCTTAATGGACTTCTGGTTTTTGTCAGAGTTGTTGTTATTGTCGTTATGGACTTCTGTTGTTGTCTGCATTGATGTTCTTGTTTCATGGATTTTGGGTTGATGTTTGAGTTGTTGTGATTGACATTTTGTGGGATCTTCTGTCACTGCGTGAGTGTTGTTATTGTCTTTGTGGATTTTCTGTCGTTATCTGATTTGTTGTATTTGTTACTATGGATTTTCTGTTGTTAACTGAGTTATTGTTGTTCTTATGGATGCTATGTTGTTGTGTGAGCATTTTTGCCTAATGTATCTTCTGATGTATTGTTCTGATTTGTTGTTGGCCTTATTGATTTTCTGTTGTAACTAGTGCTTCTGACTTGCTGTTATTGTTCTTGTAGACTTCCAGCTCTAACTGTGTTGTTGTCTGAGTTGGTCTTTTTATGCTTATGGATCTTTTGTCGTAACTATTTTTCCATTGTTGTGGTTGTTGTTTCTGGTGAAGATGATGTTATTATTGATTGTCTAATGACCCAGGAGGTAGAGTTCCACGCTTTTCTGATTCAAGCTGCACATACGTTTTCGATCAGGGACTGAGGTTCATAATCATTATCACACTGGCAGCCAGAGGTGGTGCTGACGGGTTTGGTTGGTTGGTTGGATGGGTGGGTGGGTTGTTGGTTGGTTGGTTGGTTGGTTGGTTGGTTGGTTGGATGGTTGGTTGATTGGTTGGTTGGTTGGTTGGGTGGTGGGTGGGAGGGTGGGTTGTTGGTTGGTTGATTGGTTGGTTGGTTTGGTTGATTGGTTGGCTGGTTGATTGGTTGGTTGGTTGGTTGGTTGGTTAGTTGGTTGGTTGGTTGGTTGATTGGTTGTTGTTGGTTGGTTGATTGGTTGGTTGATTGGTTGGTTGATTGGGTTGGTTGGTTGATTGGTTGTGGTTGATTGGTTGGTTGATTGATTGTGCTGATTGGTTTCTTGGCCTTTTTTCACTTCTGATAAGCATTTTGTATGGAGCTAATAATATCTGAAGGCATGAAGTATCAATTATATATGTAGAGAATAACATTTAGGACGTTTGGTCATGAAACTTGCTACTCAGATAATGCAGTGACAGATCTTCAACCAAGGTGTAAACCAAGAGGTGTGTTTCTGAAACTGTAAAAGTACCTGCACACACAATCCCATTTGTTGATAAGATAAAGCATGAAACTGGTGATGTTTCAGCCACACTTAGTGTCACCATTTATGTTTTAACGCCATGTTTGGGTTTTCACGACAAATATAAATGATGACTGAATGGTTTGAAAATAAATACTAAAGACTGGTGCGGAGAGAGACACTAGTGAATAAAGTGTCATTTCAATCAAGAAGTTGACTAAAAATTATCCAGTTTCGTTTGGTCAGATTACATGCAAGTACACAACACGCTGGAAGGCTTGATGCGTGAAATTGGCTCCTAGCCCTTATTGACGGCCGTGCTTCATTGTGGATGGAACCCCGACAAGAGAGGCACGAGTCAGTGTTCATGAAGCCCTAGATCAGTGTTTGCATGATGAGCTTTGCAGACATTTGTTGGGTTTGGTTTTTTTTCTTGAGGTGGTTGCGTTTTTTTTCCCGAACCTCCCTCTCCCTTTCTTACAGTTACCTTGCCTTCCAAATGATCAGTCTGAGACATGAATCGTATACAACAGTTTGTTCTATTTCAGTTGCATGTTCCTGTTTGAAGCAGTTGGTTACATCTTTTTTTTTCTTATTTTAGATAGTTAAAGCTGACTTTAACGTTTATTTTGTTTCGCTTTTTTTTATTTGTCTGCTTGTTTGTTGTGTTTACTTATTCTTGTCTGCCTTCATGTTTCTCTGTTTGTGTAAACAAGCACAGACATAAAACATGTACGCTATCAGCCAAACCTAGAGAGGCAAAAATGCACTATGCTAGGTTCTTTTCTTTTTTTTTTTTTGATATTTGTCTTTCTTCCCCTTGCAACGCCAGCTGCTTAGCTGACAGCTCTAGTGCGTTCTAACCACACAAACGAGTTTGTAGCAAAATAAGAAAAAGCATGTGCCCAATTGTGTTTTTAGAATAAACAATAAAAGATATGTCAAATGAGCAATACAGATGCAGCAATGTTGGCAACAAAACAAGAGCAAAACAAGTAAACACGAATCTGCAAGACGCACAGGGAAAAAGAAAGAAAGAAAAAGAAATTTTAAAAGAGGAAAAAAAGAGGAAAAAGTGGAGGAATGAAGAGGTGGAGAACGAGGAGCCGACGGATGTCAACATCGTTGTCATAATTGGTATCACCATTGCTGCTGTTGTTGTTGAATGGCATTCGTGGTGATGGTAATAGAGGTAATTTTTGTGGTGGTATTATTACTGGTTTTTTTTTATAACAACAATGATACTATTGTTTTAGTGATGTCAGTGATGTTGATAAAGATGGTCATGGTGGTGGCGGTGATGGTGGCGGTGATGATGATGATGATACTGATGATGATGATGATGATGATGATGACAAAGATGGTGATGATTTATACTTGTAATTGTGAGTATGTGTATTTATGTGTGTGTGGTGCGTCTATGTGTGTATATGTATGTGTTAATTTGTCTGTGTGTGCATGTGTACGTTATGTTTATGTGTGTGTATGTATGTTCGTGTAAACTTACGTGTGTGACACGAAGTGCAGGGATAACACAATTATACTTGATGATTCAGTCAAAAACCTTTGCCTTGTTCCTGATCTTAACTCACTATGCAGAAATTCATCACTCAAAACTTTCAATCGTGTTACTGTCATCTGCTACATTTAAGATCTTTTTGTCATTATCTTTCAACTTCGGCAGCATCTACATTCGCGACTTCTCTTATCTTGTCTCGTATCGATTATTGTAATCCTCTGTTCTCTAGCTTGTTTTTTCTTCTGTCGCATGCTTCCAGTGTATTTAGAAATATGTGGCCAGTTTTGCTTTTCGTCTAAGAAGCATGATCACTTTCTCCACTGGTTGTCTGTTTCTCAAAGAATTTCATACAAAATGAATGCATTACACCATGCTACAAGTGTATCAATGATATTCAACCTGTTTATCTTTGCCATCACCTCCGAATGTACACCCCTGCCCAATCTCTTCCTTCTGCTTCTGATAGCTTACTATGTTTACAAATCACATTTCTGAATACAGGTATTCCACTGTCAGTCGCCACTCTTTTTCTCTATCTGGTCCATGCAGCTTGAATTAGCTTCCCCTGTTTATTTGATAGTCACACACTCTGTCTTCCTTCAAGCCAAAACTTGAAGACACCTTTTTTGTCAAGGGATGACTTCCCCCTCTATGTGCCCACAATTTGTTTTAATCCCCTCCTGTTCTCCCTCTCCTGGTGTGTGTGTGTGTGTGTGTGTGTGTGTGTGTGTGTGTGTGTGTGTGTGTGTGTGTGTGTGTGTGTGTGTTTTGTAAACCTTGACTTTTTGTCTTGTGAGTGGCTGCTTTGAGTGATTGATGAGAATGCACGCTTTTATTTGATTTAATATCAAGATTTTAACGCGCATGAATGTCGTTATCGTTGTTATCATAGAGACAGCAGTAGCTGGACAGACAGTTAGACAGAGAGACAAACAAATGAATAGAGACGCAGATACAGATAGACGTGAGACCAAGAAAGAGACGAACAGAGAATTAAAAGAAGGCACTGTTGGAAAGCAACTCCAGCAGAAGAAGACATAGAACTAGGTCAAAGCGAAATGAAGTTGGTATGGCAAGGTCCTCCATTCTTTGTGATCTGCTGTGATAGTCATCAGCTTTACAAAGGCCCGTGTCTTTGACCTGAAACAAGATAAACGACAACAACAACAGTATCCTGTGAGAAACAACAAAAACACCATCACTACCACCACCAAAAGTAACAAAGGGGCGATAATGTCATGCAAAGTAACCCCCACAAAAAAAGAAGACAACACAAAAGGCAGTTGTACGCAAAGACAAGTGGGGTGGAGCACAAAGCCCAATTAGGATCAAAGTAACACAGCCTGGGGTGGGGGTGGGGGTGAGCTGGGTGAACAGTGTGGAGAGGAATGATGAGTTGGGGAAACTGACAGAACCACTGTGACATCACCAACACCTTCACTGTCCTCCACAACAGAATTATGTACAATCGAAATCTGTGGTAACCAGACCTGTGCCATAATTGCAAGTCAGCATTCACATATATCTCAATTATCTATTGCTGCGTTCAAATTACGTTGTTTTCCAGTTTCTAATCGAGCATGCTATTTAATGTCAATCTGTTTAGAAACGATTGAGGCGGAATGAGTAGCCGAAAATCGTAAGATAGTATAGCAGGCATTCTGGTCGATGAATGGGGAAAATAGTCAGGCATAAGTATATAGAAGCAGAGTAAAACCAGCAGTACACGTTGTATTGAACTGGGTATCTGATATGTCAGAGGGAACACCGTGCCAGGTCCAGCAGAACAAGAGAAAGAAAGAAAGAGAGACACACAGACAGAGAGACAGACAGAGAGAGAGAAAGAGAGAGAGCGAGCGAGAGAAAGAGAGAGACAGACAGACAGACAGAGAGAGAAAGAGAGAGAGAAAGAGAGGAGAGAGAGAGAGAGAGAGAACATATACACGGACCACAAGACATTTGGAAAAACAATACTTTGAAATTTTGACGAGTAAACAAAGTTTTGCACATCAGGATGGAAAGCATTTCAGAATTTAACTGCAAGAAACAGTTATTTTGTTGTGCTTCGTGTTGTTGTTGTTGTTGTGGTTCTGGTTGTTTTCAGATATTGCCTTCGAATAAAGCGATTATGTTCTTGTTTATTCTTGAAAATTGTAATTAATAGGAGTCTTGTGCCCTGCTATGCTAATTGTTTGGGGCAAGAGAACCTGAATGTCGCCATACTTACTTCAGACAATGTCATTGCCTGGCTGATGATGGCGAAGGGAAAGGAGCAAAGACAGAGAAAGACTTGTAGGTAGCAGGATGCACCATCATTTGTCCAGCACCCTGTACATTTTCTCTTCGTGCAGGTACATCACACCGTTGTCTTCTGGTCACTGACTGATGCATGCAGCTGGCATCAACTTTATTTAACAGCTGTTGAAATAGAGACTGTAAATGGAAAGTGTGGGAACGGTACCAGGAGGATTGCCAAAGAATGGGAAGAGAGAGAGAGAGAGGGGGGGGGGGGAGGGAAATTCAAGACTCAAAAGACTGCAAGTACTCAAGACTCAACAACTTTACAGGCCCAAGCGAACAGTCCTTATCACACCGTCAGGGACGGTTTTCGATGGAACTTGCCAACTGGAACAACATCATATCAAGATGCTCCCTGCCCTCGTTATTTACTTTTTCCACTGTTATAGCGTCTGTTACTCTGCACAGAGAAAAGATGTCAGATAGTGTCAGATCTTGTGCATGGTTCAGTAATGTTTGTAGCGTCATGAGTGAACATTCTTCACAAGTACTCATTTTGTGCTTGCTTACCTAAATCAATTTGTTATTCTCAAATCTGATGGGACAAGACAGGCTTACTTAAAAGCACATCTTTATGGCATCTAAAAGCAGAAAAGAAGCATTTGTTAAGTTTTCAGGGAAAAATTGCTTGAGAACTGTGATAAATATGAAGACACACACACCGCGCGCGCGCGCGCGCGCGCACACAGAGAGAGAGAGGAGAAGAGAGAGACATATGGACAGACACAGACACAAACACACACGTTTGCGCGTGCGCGCACTACAAAGTCAGTACGATACTCAATGAGTATGGAGACAGAGACCAAAGATGAACACTCTTTGAAGACACAAAATGCATAGAAAATGGTCATCCACACATTGTGACAAGAATGACCATATACCTTAATTTAAGCGCATATTGACCTCTTTCCTTGAAAATGTTGCCCTCTGAACAAAACGAGTGTTTAGCCACTTCTATAAAGGAAATAATCCAAAATACCTGAGCCAACTGTATCTGGTTTTCTCGCACCACTGACTGTAAAAGGACGTTAGTTCGCAAAACTTACTCAAGCCACAGTGGTAATGATTCCGAACCTCGAAAGGCTGAAAGGAGCAAAATATAACGACAGACCGGTATACATGGCTGAACATGCATCATAATTTGTACAAGACATTCACCCTTTCCTGGACTCAAATTACACCGCGGCTCTCCAGTACTTGATTGATTATTGAAGTTAGCACCTCCTCCCCCACTACGCCCCCCCAGGTTTGTGTGGAGACTGAGTCCGCAGTAATGTCTATTATTGGACAGAGAGCCAGACAGACAGACAGACAGACAGACAGACAACCACAGACGCACAGACACACAGACAGAGACAGAGAGAGAAAGAGAAAAAAAGAGAGAAAGATAAACAGAGGGAAAGTCAGACATATAAAAAGAAAGGGCGAATAAGAAACATTTTTTTTTATTTTTAATAGAGTGGTTACAGAAGCGAAACACCCGATTTTCAACATTCAGTTTTGGGCCATAGAAGATGTGCACTAAACAATGAAATAGAAATAGCATGACGATACCAAACAATGCAACATTACAATGTCAATAGTATCAACATCATTTTCTGTCCCAACTTCTGCGTCGCCTCAGTGGCTTCATCCCCAACCGTTTATTCTGGATGAAAGGG
>JAPXFY010000013.1:75106855-75116855 GCA_030674185.1 Monoplex corrugatus
ACACTTATTATTTAGATGTTCCACTTACGCTGATCTCAGGGCGAAATTTTTAAAGGATTTAGTCAGCATGCCTATGTGCATACTGCTCCAATCAACAAATAGCCACCAAAGCCACAGCGTATCCAGATACGTTTTCCACGCCATGAATAGGAGAAAAAAATTGTTTAAAAGGAGAAGAAAAGTAAATAGTTATGTAGATACTAGCACTAGAATTTCAGACAATAATTAATTTCAATTGTAAAGAAAAAAAAAAGTTTATTTGAATATGAAAGGGTGCTCATATAGAGACACATGTGCATAGGTGCCTGTGTATTCACATTGACGTTGGTGTACTTATGTGCATATATAGGTGATAGTATCTACATTATGTATATGTGTGGGTACATATGTATATATATATATCTATGTATGTATATATGTATGAGTGATTATGTATGTGTGCGTGTATATTAGATGTGTATGTGTGTATGTGCGTTTATACATAACCTTCAATTCAGTCTATGGCCTGAACCATTGCTGACCGCCGAAGATTGAGTTATCTCTGAACTAAAAGATGCACGAAGTGCTAAATATGCGTTGAATGATCATTTGGTATTGTCTCAATGTCAATTGTTTTGGTAAATGAGTGACTGATCTGCGATTAGTCTGATTAATGGATTGGCATTATGAATGTCTGTTTTTGCCAATTAACCGACTGTTTTGGGGTCGAATTGCTCTTATGTCATATATTTCTTGTTTCACTTCATTGTACATTAATTCCATTGATTGGTTTAGATTCACTGGTGAATAAATTGATAAACTGAACGCATGATTAGCTGACAACGGAATGATTATATGATTTGTTATTGATGGCGATGGGTGCTCACCGACCGATCGATTTATAGATTGATGGTTTTAGCTATTGATCGATCAGTGATTGAATTATGGAATGTATGGATGATTGATTCGCGTTATTTGAAGTAACGATTGCAAATTGATATATTGAACTCAGTTAAATTCTAGGTTATCTGGTCGATTAAGTCACTGGATGACTGATTAACTGGTTAAATGATTGATCGATTGATTGATTGAGAGAGGGACTGATTACGTTAAGTGATTGTACTGAAGTGATATCGATTGTACAGTTGGATGATACATCTGACCCAGTCAATTGAAAGCTGATTTGTCAGTTGAATCACGGGCTGAATGGCGGATTATTTGATTGATCAACTGGTAAATCAGTTGATTGATTGGTTAATTGATTGGTTGACTGTTTGATTGATTGGTTGTTTGGTTGATCGATTGATGGATTGAGTGTTTATGTCAAGTACCTGTGGTTGAATATATTGATCAACTGTATGATCTCCGAAGGGTACAAGAAATGTCAGATCTGTGCACTAATTGAATGGTTTGTTTGTCTGATAGCCAGTATTGTAAAATTGACAGTTGGATGAATGATATAGATGCGGTTAATGACAAATATTCTTAGCTGGCCAGTTAAGGAATATGGACTAGAATACAAATGAAAAGACCACTGTAAATGCAAAGATGAATGTATCCCAGCTTATGTGACGGTAAACGATAGAAGGGGACAATGTGACAGAGTTCACTGCAGTTTGAAAGTATAACTTGTATGAATGTATAAGAAAACCTGATCTCCTCCCCTCCCCTTCCCATGCATTGTATTGTGGCCTAAGGCCGATGTACAATAAACATTTTCTGAGTTCTGAGTTCTGAGTTCTGAGTTCTTTCTTTCTCTTTCTCTCTTTATCTCCCTCTCTCTCTCTTTCTGCTTATGGCACTTCTCACTCATTTTCCTACCCGTACTTATCCCAACCTTCCATTCACGCAGAAATCAAACAAGAGTAGTGCCGTGTAGGTCTGCCTTTATCAAGAAAGAGCGAAAGACCGCAATGTAATTTCAGTGCTGCAAGAGAAAATGAGCGGTTGGGCCAACGTTGTATAAACAATTAGGGTGCATGGTCTGCTTCTAAGATTGAGTGGTGGACTGGTGTTAAAAGTGTGCCCATCTTCAAGGCCTGAGGTCCCCGTACCCCCCTTTTTGAACAGGAGTTACCGTTCCTCCCTTTCCATTTTCCATCTTTTCGTTAGAATGTCTTAATGATCTCAATGGCGGTAGTCTTGGGTGACGTGTGAACATACGAATGTGTTAAATTTGGTGATGTGACGCTAGTGTGTTTCTAGTGACGCGTGTTTTTCACCTCTCATTTTCAGCCTCACCCCCGGGAATCAACCCCCTTTTAACTAGCGAAAAGAAGGCAGAATGCTAGTCTCTCTGTCAGTAAATGCCTTCCATCGCAAACAACTTGGCCTCCTCGTGGCGAGATGGGTTTCTGACACCCGACGGGTTAGGCTTAAAAAATCGAGGGACGAGGGGTCTGGCCCCCCGACGTGCGCACGCAGGGCCCCAGGCGTGTGGATATCCCCTTCCCCCGATCCAGACCCCAGCTACGGGTAAATAGCAACCATGCCTTGTCGGTATCTCAGGACCGAGAATAAGGCTAAGGAGTAAACCTGAAAAAAAAATCACCTTGTGCTTGTAGGTTGTCTGGAAAACGCAAAGGACCAGAGAGACCTAAACAATCGATGAGGAGGCAAACGGGAAAACCCACCATTCGTGCTGTCACAATAAAATCATGGCCCACACAAAACAAGAAAATGAGGATAACGGCGCCCTTAAATAGGGGACTCTTTGGAGCACCTTCGTTCGGTTAGAGACAGTCATCCTGCGCAGGTGACACCAGACATAAGCAAACTACTGCGATCACTCTAAAAAATATACCAAAATCACAAACATGGAATGTGAGGACATTGCTGCAAAAGGGAAAATTAGAGAATGTAAAAATGGAGATGAAAAGGTTAACATTTGTATTTTAGTACTGGGGAGGGAAGTGAGATGGAAGGGGCAGACATGATAACATCAGGAG
This sequence comes from Monoplex corrugatus, assembly GCA_030674185.1. NCBI lineage: Eukaryota > Metazoa > Mollusca > Gastropoda > Littorinimorpha > Ranellidae > Monoplex > Monoplex corrugatus. Next base: position 75,109,783 of record JAPXFY010000013.1, read on the forward strand.
AGATACAATAATATGCTCCGTGGAAACACATGAAAGAGAAAGTAGGAATTCTAATTGACATGGACAAATCAAAAGCTGTCAAGGGATACTGGGCTGTGTTGACAGAGTTTTGCTGGTTTAATTGGATTGGACAAAGCCATTTGAGATAAACATCATCAGTTGTATGCACAAAAATCCGCAAGTACTCAGGACGAAATTGACAACTTAGAGATGGCCAAGGCCAATGTAAATCAAAGAAGTTACATATAATATGGTAGATTTTAATGCTAAGCATGGCCTTGGTACCACAAAATGAAAGGGGAAGGGGAAGCTTTTGGATAGATGGGCACGGATGTATGGAATGAGATCATAGTAGGAAAACTGGTTGGTGTTGAACAGCCTATAGATGATAATGGACATGGATGATGAGTCCAGGAGATATACCAAAAATCAAACTGACTACATCCTGATCAATAAAAGAATTTAGAAATTCTCTGCTGACAGCAAAACCACTACCAGGTGCAGACTGCAACAGTGAAATTTTGTGTGAAACGGGATTTAATATCGTGTGGCTGCAACAAGGTGTTGGTGATGTAAAAGCCTTTTTGCGTGTATTTAAACGGAGACTTGTAGACTTATATATTCAAGAATGGTCTGGGTCACTCAGAGACAGAGATAGGTATGAAAGCTACAGATCATTTAAGACTATCTTTGAAAAAGAGAAGTACATTGACTCTATTGATATATACTGTTTCAGAGTTGCCCTTTCACAAACAAGGTTGAACGTTTTACCACTAAACAATAATATAAATAGATACAGTGAATCTGATCAAGAAAAGGTGTGTCCATTTTGCAGGACAGAATCTGAAAACGAAGAACACTTATTATTTAGATGTTCCACTTACGCTGATCTCAGGGCGAAATTTTTAAAGGATTTAGTCAGCATGCCTATGTGCATACTGCTCCAATCAACAAATAGCCACCAAAGCCACAGCGTATCCAGATACGTTTTCCACGCCATGAATAGGAGAAAAAAATTGTTAAAAGGAGAAGAAAAGTAAATAGTTATGTAGATACTAGCACTAGAATTTCAGACAATAATTAATTTCAATTGTAAAGAAAAAAAAAAGTTTATTTGAATATGAAAGGGGTGCTCATATAGAGACACATGTGCATAGGTGCCTGTGTATTCACATTGACGTTGGTGTACTTATGTGCATATATAGGTGATAGTATCTACATTATGTATATGTGTGGGTACATATGTATATATATATATCTATGTATGTATATATGTATGAGTGATTATGTATGTGTGCGTGTATATAGATGTGTATGTGTGTATGTGCGTTTATACATAACCTTCAATTCAGTCTATGGCCTGAACCATTGCTGACCGCCGAAGATTGAGTTATCTCTGAACTAAAAGATGCACGAAGTGCTAAATATGCGTTGAATGATCATTTGGTATTGTCTCAATGTCAATTGTTTTGGTAAATGAGTGACTGATCTGCGATTAGTCTGATTAATGGATTGGCATTATGAATGTCTGTTTTTGCCAATTAACCGACTGTTTTGGGGTCGAATTGCTCTTATGTCATATATTTCTTGTTTCACTTCATTGTACATTAATTCCATTGATTGGTTTAGATTCACTGGTGAATAAATTGATAAACTGAACGCATGATTAGCTGACAACGGAATGATTATATGATTTGTTAATTGATGGCGATGGGTGGCTCACCGACCGATCGATTTATAGATTGATGGTTTTAGCTATTGATCGATCAGTGATTGAATTATGGAATGTATGGATGATTGATTCGCGTTATTTGAAGTAACGATTGCAAATTGATATATTGAACTCAGTTAAATTCTAGGTTATCTGGTCGATTAAGTCACTGGATGACTGATTAACTGGTTAAATGATTGATCGATTGATTGATTGAGAGAGGGACTGATTACGTTAAGTGATTGTACTGAAGTGATATCGATTGTACAGTTGGATGATACATCTGACCCAGTCAATTGAAAGCTGATTTGTCAGTTGAATCACGGGCTGAATGGCGGATTATTTGATTGATCAACTGGTAAATCAGTTGATTGATTGGTTAATTGATTGGTTGACTGTTTGATTGATTGGTTGTTTGGTTGATCGATTGATGGATTGAGTGTTTATGTCAAGTACCTGTGGTTGAATATATTGATCAACTGTATGATCTCCGAAGGGTACAAGAAATGTCAGATCTGTGCACTAATTGAATGGTTTGTTTGTCTGATAGCCAGTTATTGTAAAATTGACAGTTGGATGAATGATATAGATGCGGTTAATGACAAATATTCTTAGCTGGCCAGTTAAGGAATATGGACTAGAATACAAATGAAAAGACCACTGTAAATGCAAAGATGAATGTATCCCAGCTTATGTGACGGTAAACGATAGAAGGGGACAATGTGACAGAGTTCACTGCAGTTTGAAAGTATAACTTGTATGAATGTATAAGAAAACCTGATCTCCTCCCCTCCCCTTCCCATGCATGTATTGTGGCCTAAGGCCGATGTACAATAAACATTTTCTGAGTTCTGAGTTCTGAGTTCTGAGTTCTTTCTTTCTCTTTCTCTCTTTATCTCCCTCTCTCTCTCTTTCTTGCTTATGGCACTTCTCACTCATTTTCCTACCCGTACTTATCCCAACCTTCCATTCACGCAGAAATCAAACAAGAGTAGTGCCGTGTAGGTCTGCCTTTATCAAGAAAGAGCGAAAGACCGGCAATGTAATTTCAGTGCTGCAAGAGAAAATGAGCGGTTGGGCCAACGTTGTATAACAATTAGGGTGCATGGTCTGCTTCTAAGATTGAGTGGTGGACTGGTGTTAAAAGTGTGCCCATCTTCAAGGCCTGAGGTCCCCGTACCCCCTTATTGAACAGGAGTTACCGTTCCTCCCTTCCATTTTCCATCTTTTCGTTAGAATGTCTTAATGATCTCAATGGCGGTAGTCCTTTGGGTGACGTAGTGAACATAGCGAATGTGTTAATTGGCTGATGTGATGCGTCTAGTGTGTTGACTAGTGACTGCGTGCTTGTCACCTCTCATTTTCAGCCTGCACCGCTGGCTATCACTGCTGCTTGTAACTATGCGAAAAGAAGAGCAGAATGCGTACGTCTCTCTGTCAGTAAATAGCCTCTCCATCAGCAAGCTATACGTTGTGCCTCCTCGTGGCGAGATGTGGTTACTGAGCACCTGACGGATTCAGGCTAAAACTCGAGGGACTCAGAGGAGGTCTGGCCCCCAGACGTGCAGCACGCAGGCCCACAGGCGTGTGGATATGCCCTAGTGCCCACGAACCAGACCCCCAGCTACGGGTAAATAGCACCATTGCCTTGTCGGTATCTCAGGAGAGAATAAGGCTAAGGGAGTAAACCCTGAAAAAAAATCACCCCTAGTGCCTTGTAGGTTGTCGTGGAAACGACAAAGGCCAGAGAGACCTAAACAAATCGATGGAAGGCAACGGGAAACCACCATCGTGCTTTCCCAATTAAAATCATGGCCACACAAAACAAGAAAAATGAGGATAACGGCGTAAATAGGGGCTCCTATGGAGCACCTTCGTTCGGTAGAGACCGTCATCCTGCGCAGGTGACACCAGACCATAAGCAAACTACTGCGATCACTCTAAAAAAATACCAAAATCACAACATGGAATGTGAGGACATTGCTGCAAAAGGGAAAATTAGAGAATGTCAAAATGGAGATGAAAAGGCTTAACATTAGTATTTTAGTACTAGGGGAAGTGAGATGGAAGGGGCAGACATGATAACATCAGGAGAGCATACAATAATATGCTCCGGTGGAAACAACATGAAAGAGAAGTAGGCATCATAATTGACATGGACAAATCAAAAGCAGTCAAGGGATACTGGGCTGTGTCTGACAGAGTTTTGCTGGTTTAATTGGATGACAAGCCATTTGAGATAAACATCATCCAGTTGTATGCACCAACATCCGCAAGTACTCAGGACGAAATTGACAACTTAGAGATGGCCAAGGCCCAATGTAAATCACAAGAAGTTACAATAATAATGGGAGATTTTAATGCTAAAGCATGGCCTTGGTACACAAAATGAAAGGGGAGGGAAGCTTTTGGAATGGGCACGGATGAATGAGTTCATAGTAGGAAACACCTGGTTTGAACAGCCTAATAGAAGAAAATGGACATGGATGAGTCCAGGAGATAATACCAAAAATCAAACTGACTACATCCTGATCAATAAAAGATTTAGAAATTCTCTGCTGACAGCAAAACCACTACCAGGTGCAGACTGCAACAGTGACCACAATCCTGTAATGGGAAGATTTGGGCTGAAATTAAGGAAAAGGAAACAGACAAAAAGCAACATCAAACTAAATCCTGGACTCTTAAAGACAGAGGAAGCGATACGTAAAAAAATTAATGTACATGTTCAAAACAAATTCAGTGCTCTGGAAGACGCTGATGACAGTGAGAAACAATGGACAAAGTTGAGAAACAGGATCAATGAAGCTTGTGAAGACATCCCTAGAGTAGATAGAGAAGCAAAAAAGAACTGGATGACAAAAGAAATTCTAGGCTTGACGGAAGAACGGAGGAAGGCAAAGGGAAGGGAGGACATATACAGGAAGATAAACAAAGAAATCAGGAATAGGTGCAATGAGACTACGGAAGCTTGGCTGAAAACAAAGCACAAAGAAATAGAAGACCGATACAGAACAGATCCTCAGGGTATGTACAGAAGAATTGGAGAAATTGTCCACAGGAAAAAGTCATGCACATCAACTGGTTGCTTAAAATCGAAAGATGGTATGCTTATGGAAAAAGACAAAATATTAGATAGATGGGGAGAGTACATTAAAGACCTTTTTTGAAGATGACAGAAACGAAGAGTATTATTAGAAAGAACTTGAAGGACCACCCGTAATGGAAGATGAAGTTCTAGCAGCATTGAAAAAGATGAAACCAGGAAAAGCCTCAGGACCAGACAATATTAGTACAGAGATGACTGAAGCCCTGGAGGAATTTGGTATTGAAAAAATAGCAGTCCTCCTGAATTTTTGACACTGTAAAAATCCCCAAAGATATGTCAAAATCAATCTTCATTGCTGTTCCAAAGAAAACAACGGCCATAGAATGCAAATTCCATCACACAATCAGCTTGATGAGTCAGGTAACAAAAATCCTATTAAGAATAATCATGATGACGACAAGGAATAGAATCAAAAGAGAAATATCAGAAGAATAGTGTGGGTTTGTGAAAGGGAAAGGAACTATTAATGCTATATACATCCACAGAACTATCATAGAGAGGTCAATCGAGTTGAATAAGGATCTACAGTTATGCTTTGTTGATTATACCAAGGCTTTCGATCAGTTAAAACATGAAGATTTGATCAACCAGCTAGAAAGGCTCAATATTGACGGAAAAGATCTACGAATGATCAGAAATATGTATTGGGAACAAACAGCTGCAATGAGAATAGAAAACGATGTAAACTCTTTCCAAAACATTTAAAGAGTAGTCAGGCAAGATGGTGTTTCATCACCAGATCTGTTTTCACTTTACAGCGAAAACATCATAAGAAACTTAGAACACACATGGATTTAAGGTTGGAGGAAAAATGATAAATAACATTCGTTACGCAGATGACACCGTGCTAATTGCAGAAAATGAAAGCGATCTAAAAAACCTTGTGAATATAATAGAAATAGAAAACGAAAATAAAGGGTTGGAGCTAAATAACAAGGAGACTGAAGTCATGGTAATCAGTAAAAAAAAAAAAATGAAATCCCCTCATGCAAAATAACAGCAAATGGCACAACCTTGAGAGAGGTTAATAAGTTTAAATATCTGGGAACGATCATCTCATCAGACGGCAGATGCACATCAGAAATAGCCAGCAGAATCAGCAGAGCCAAAACAGCTTCAAGAAGACGAAAAGCATTCTTACCAACAAATGCCTTTCAATTAACATCAGGAAGAGAGTTTTTGAATGTTATATAGAACCGATAATGTAATATGGTTGTGAGGCATGGACAGTCAACAAGCAAAACCATAACAAGATTGGGGCACCCGAGGTGTGGTTTCTAAGAAGAATGTTGAGATTTACCATGGACAGCAAAGAAAACAAACGAGACAGTCTTGATGAAGGCAGACATAAGAAGATCATTCATAAAGAAGATTACAAAAATACAAGCAACATTCATAGGTCACTTTGTGAGGAAAGCAGAATTAGAGTACCTGGTTACAACAGGAAAGCTGGAGGGAAAGAGAGCACCAGGTAGACCCAGGGAGAAAATATAGGACGGTATTGCAGAATGGCTGAGGACAGAGAGGGTTGAAGATGTGCTTGCGGCAACAAGGGATAGATACATATGGAGGGCCATGATCGTCAACGCCATGCGGCAGGGCTCTTGGTGATGATGACGGTGAGCGAACGAAGCCACTGATTGTACCATCCACTTATCATACGTTAAATACAAATCGTAGACAACTAAACATAAAACATGCATACAGAGAGAGAGAGAGAGAGAGAAGAGAAGAGAGAGAGAAAGAGAGAGAGAGAGAGAGAGAGAGAGAAGAGAGAGAGAGAGAGAGAGATCGTACTACAGCGACGTGCTCTAACCAGACAGACAACCTCATATCATAGGATAAGTCTGTTCTCATGAAAAAAGAAGGAATATACTGCAATGCAATGTCATATGTTGCAATTCAGTTACAGTAGTATATTTACACCCATGTACCACGCTTCTCGTTTGTAAAGCTACATATCTTTACCGTTGAAGAGTTGCAAATCAGTAAGTTTGAAAGGTATGGCACCAAGGTCAAGGGTATTTGGATCAAGAGTTCTAAAATCACCACTTTTTCAAACAAATATGGTGAGCAGCACTTTCTCAGAAACCTGTCCTAGAATTTCAGTCCTGTTTTCATTGTTGTAACAGTCTGTCACTGTCGTAGCTGCATGTCAAGTTTAATTACAATTAGAGTTTCTTCAAGGTCACAGGACCATGTATATATGTTCATGGTTACAATGTACACAACAAAAATTGTTATAAAAACTCA
>JAPXFY010000013.1:75121855-75139355 GCA_030674185.1 Monoplex corrugatus
TCCACCATGTCTGTCTTCAGCCACTCTGCAAGTCCGTCCAATATTTTTCCCAGGGTCTACCTGGTGCTCTCTTTCCCTCCAGCTTTCCTGTTGTGACCAGGTGCTGCAGTTCCCCTTTCCTCATAAAATGGCCTATAAATGTTGCCTGTCTTTTCTTAATCTTCTTTATGAAAGATCTTCTTGTGTCTGCCTCCATCAAGACTGTCCCGTTTGTTTTCTTTTCTGTCCATGGAATTCTCAATATTCTTCTTAGAAACTACATCTCGGCTGCCTCAACCTTGTTCTGGCTTTGCTTGTTGACTGTCTACGCCTCACAGCCGTATTACATTATCGGTTCTATATAACATTCAAGAACTCTCTTCCTGGTGTCAACTGATAGTCATTTGTTAATATGAATGCTTTTCATCTTCTTCAATGCTGTTTTGGCTCGGCTGATTCTGTGGCTATTTCTTATGTGCATCTGTCGTCTTGTGACATGATCGTTCCCAGATATTTAAACTTATCAACCTGCCTTCAAGGTTGTGGCGTTTCCTGTTATTTTGCATGAGGGTACTTCTTTTTTTTTTGTGCTGATTACCATAACTTCAGTCTTCTTGCTGTTTAGTTCCAACCCCTTACCTTTGCTTTCTATTTTAGTATATTCACAAGGTTTTCTAGGTCCGTTTCATTTTTTGCAATTAGCACGGTGTCATCTGCGTATCGAATGTTGTTTATCATGTTTCCTCCAACCTTTAATCCAGGGTATTCTTCAAGGTTTCTCATGACTTGGTGACAAAACACAACCTTGTCTGACTCCTCATTTGATATTTTGGAAAAAGCTTATATTGTTTTGTATTCTCATTGCAGCTGTTTGTTCCCAATACATATTTCTGATTATTCGTAGGTGTTTTCCATCAATATTGAGTCTTTCTAGTTCGTTGGTCAATTCTTCATGTCTTACCCGATCGAAAGCCTTGGTATAATCAACAAAGCACAAATATAAATCCTTATTCATCTCGATTGACCTCTCAAAAATAATACTTAGGAGGCATATGGCATTAATAGTTCCTTTCCCTTCGACAAATCCACGTCTGATGAATAACCACTGTCATGTTACGTCATGTCTGATGGATGGTCACTGTCATGTTACATCATGTCTGACGGATGGTCACTGTCATGTTACATCATGTCTGATGGATGGTCACTGTCATGTTACATCATGTCTGATGGATGGTCACTGTCATGTTACATCATGTCTGATGGATGGTCACTGTCATGTTACATCATGTCTGATAAATGTCACTGTCATGTTACATCATGTCTGATGGATGGTCACTGTCATGTTACATCATGTCTGATAAATGTCACTGTCATGTTACATCATGTCTGATGGATGGTCACTGTCATGTTACATCATGTCTGATAAATGTCACTGTCATGTTACATCATGTCTGATGGATGGTCACTGTCATGTTACAGCATGTCTGATGGATGGTCACTGTCATGTTACATCCTGTCTGATAAATAGTAACTGTCATGTTAACATTATGTCTGATTGATAGTCACTGTCTTGTTGCATCATGTCTCTCTCTCTCTCACACACACACACACACACACACACACACACACACACACACACACACACACACACACACACACACACACACACACAACACACACAACACAACACGCACACACATACACACACACAAACACACAAGCTCACACACATACATACATACATACATACATACATACATACATACATACATACACACATACATATATACACATACACAAACACTCACACATACACACACATACACACACGCGCGCGCACGCACACACACACACACACACTTTAAAAACAATTAGTGGTGCCCACAATAAATGGTTGATTGGGTGTCATTTTAATTCCAGTTCACCGGTTTGGGAAAATGTTTGTATACCTGTAACAGGCTTGTAGGATACATAGTAGATTTGTCGTTGATCTTAATGATGGATCGTACATAATATCTCCTGACGGATCATCTCATTGCCCGACTGCCCGAGCATTGATGTCACCGACTCTGGCGTCAACATGCGCATGGAAAACATAGGACAACAAAAGTGACTAATCTCCTAATACGATATTTAAAGAACAAAATATTCAATCAGAAAGTTGTTTTTTTGTTTGTTTCAGGATGCATTACCAGCCTATAACGACAAAAGAAGCAGAATGGTCAACATTTACTACTGCAAATTATGTTCTGGCTGTGTATAATGATACCCAATATAATATCGATACAATTCATAAAATGTTTTGATACTGTTCTATCAGCCGTCATCGATTCCATTCTAAAACTGGCGTAGCGAGTTACCAATACCAGTAAATAAGCAGATAATGTTTATACAACAGAATTGACAAAAGGCAGTTGGTTACAATAAAGAAAATTACAAGGATTACGTTAAACATAGAGGACAGCTGAACTCTCACCTGTCTGCCAACAATCTCCTCAATCCTTTCCAGTCAGCCTACCGCTAGTGCCATAGCATTGAAACTGCCCTACTACACATTCTCAACAATCTCCTCCTTGCAACTGATACTGGCAAAGTCTCTCTCCTCACACTCCTTGATCTGTCTGCAGCCTTCGATACCATTGACATTCTCTCTCCTTTTTCACTTCGTATTTATCAAAGAGAAAACAAACTGTTCTCATCAATGGCACTTACTCTCAACCTGCATACCTGACCTGTGGTGTTCCACAAGGATCTGTCCTTGGCCCTGTTCTTTTCACTCTTTATACCTCCCCCCTGTCCACCATCATCAACTCCCACTCTATAAAACACCACTTCTATGCTGATGACACCCAACTTCAAGACAGTGACTCACCTGATAATATACAGCGCCTGTTGACTCGCACCACTGAGTGTTACTCGGACATTAAGAACTGGATGACACACAATAGACTTCAGCTTAATGACGACAAGACAGAAGCTATCCTCATTGGCACCCGTCAGAAACTTTCCCATCTGCCTCCTCTTTCTCTCCCATTATGTAACACATCAGTCCCAATTTCTGATTCAGCTAAAAACCTTGGTGTCTGCATTGACTCTACCCTCTCCATGAACAACTTTGTTTCTCAAACTGCCAGATCTTGCTACTATCATCTCCATCGTATAAGCCTGATCAGGAAGTATCTCTCTGTCGAAACAACTGCAAAACTCGTTCTCTCCTTCATAATGTCTCGCATTGACTATTGCAATTCACTCCTGTCTGGTCTTCCTGCCTCCACCATTCACATCCTACAGCGCATTCAAAACAATGCTGCACGCCTTGTACTCAAAAAGAAAAAAGCTGACCACATATCTCCTCTCCTGGCACAACTTCACTGGCTCCCTGTATCAAAGCGCATACAGTACAAACTAGACACCATGTGCTACAAAAGCCTCAATAACGCATCCCCCGATTACCTGTCAAGCCTACTTGAGATCTATGTTCCCTCACGTACCCTCCGCTCTGCCTCCGATCCTCTGACTTTTCGCTTTCCACGCACTAAGCTCAATAACCTATGGTCCACGAGCCTTCTCTGTTTCTGGTCCACTCTCCTGGAACAAACTTCCTCTCTCAGTCCGTCAGCAACCTACTTTTGCCTCCTTCAAGTCCGCTCTCAAAACTCACCTTTTCTCCTCTGCATAAAATCCTAACATCACTCAACCCCCCTCTGCAGCCTGTCTCCGCTCGGAGGGGAATCACTTTGTTTTAATATATAATTGTATATGATGTGCTCTCTATGGTTTTCCATTGGTTTTATTCTTGCTTTTATTGCTTTTATTCTTTCTCCCCATTTGTGGCCATGCGTGTGTGTGTGTGTGTGTGTGTGTGTGTGTGTGTGTGTGTGTGTGTGTGTGTGTGTGTGTGTGTGTGTGTGTGTGCGTGTGTGTGCGTGCGTGCGTGTGTGCGTGTGTGTCTTTTCGGCGCTTGGATTTGATTTTGTCGAGATTTTGCGCTATATAAATATTGTAATTATTATGTATGCATGTGCGTACGTATGTATGTATGTATGTATTTATGTATGTATGTATGTATGTATGTATGTATACGCTTAGATTTATGTATGTATGTATGTATGCATGTATACGCTCAGCTTAGATTTATGTATGTAAGTATGTATGCATGTATGTATGCATGTATACGCTCATATGTATGTAGGTATGTATGCATGTATACGCTCAGCGCTTAGATTTGATTTTATCAAGATTTTGCGCTATATAAATAAAATATATTATTATTATTATTATTAGGACATTCAAGGAAGTAGAAGCAGAAATAGTAATATCAGAGGGATCTGTGGAATTAATAATAGTGATAATATTGGTGCAGCAACATTATCAGAGCTTGTAGTACATAGTTGGATTCTATGTTTGTGTTTATGGTTGCTTTTTGTTGTTTTTGTTGTTGCAGTGTGTTTCTGTTTTCTTCTTTTTGTGTTTTGTTTTGTTTTCGTTTTTGTCTAACGATAGCAGAATAACAACAAACAGGCATTAAAACACAGTATCAGACAGACAGACAGGCAGACAGACAAAATAACTAACAAGCATACACACAAGACAGACACCGTACCAGACAGAAAGGCAGCCAGCTAGACATGCAGACAGACAGGCAGACACAGAGACACTTTCTAATTAGTTGTCGAGGACCACGTGTGGACTGAACATCTGTGTGTACGCAAAGAGGGAGGGAGAGGAGGTCTTAGAATGGAAGTAACGCTTGAGGATAGAGAGAGCCAGAGATTTTCAGATCGATTGACGAGAACCCCCAAAAGGAAAGGATTTACTGCTGTGCAATATTGACACACTGGAAAGAGAAAATATGTCCAGTGTATGTGTGTGTGTGTGTGTGTGTGTGTGTGTGTGTGTGTGTGTGTGTGTGTGTGTGTGTGTGTGTGTGTGTGTGTGTGCGTGTGTGTGTATGTGTGTGTGCGTGTGTGTGTGTGTGTTTGTGTGTGTGTGTGTGTGTGTGTGTGTGTGTGTGTGTGTGTGTGTATGTGTGTGTGTGTGTATGAGTGCGTGTATGTGTGTTATTTGTTATGTGTGTGTTTGTGTTCGTCTGTCTGTCTGTCTGTCTGTCTGTCTGTTTGTATCTGTTTCTGTGTGTGGTGCGTATGAGTTTGTATGTATTTGTTTGGTGTTTGTGTGCGTTTGTCTGTGTGCTTATGTGTATGTCGAAGGATAGAGAGAAATTGATCCGATTCTCACTTGCCATCTCTGTGCATCTATTTCTGTCTTTTCTTTTTCTAGTCACCTGTCTATCGTTTTTGTCGGCACTTGTGTCTGTATGGAATGTTTGTCGATAAAACCACTTTCGTCAGAGAGAAGGAAATATCAGTTTTGATCATTTTATGTTACGAATGCGTGGTTATGTCATTGTATAGTGTGTGTGTGTGTGTGTGTTGTGTGTGTGTGTGTGTGTGTGTGTGTGTGTGTGTGTGTGTGTGTGTGTGTGTGTGTGTGTGTGTGTGTGTGTGTGTGTGTGTGTGTGTGTGTGTGTGTGTGTGTGAAGATCCAACCATACCCAGGTTAACACGCTTTTAACACACTTTCGACTGTGACAGTCAAGCGAAGATATTTCCATTCATTTTCCAAGCTGTATCCAACTGGCAGTTGTGTTGTCACTCCAGAAATCAATTAATGGTGAGGATTGTGTGACTGGTCATGATGGCTTGTCATCATCATCATCATCATCATCATCTCATCATCATCATCAATCAATCATAAATCATCATGGGCCTTGCCGCATGGCGTTGCCGATCAACTTTTGTCGCTGCAAGTGTATGTCTTACCCTTCTTGTCCCCGCCTAATCTGCAAAACTGATATTTTCTCCCTGGGTCTACCTGGTGCTCTAGTTTTCCTGTTGTAGCTAGGTGTTCAAACTTCTCTCGCTTCATAAAATGTCCTATGATCGTTGTTCGTCTTTTCCTGGTCTTCTTCATTAATGTTCTTTTTGTGTTTGTTTCTCTCGAGATTGTCCTTTTGTTTTCTGTTCTTTCCATGGTAGTCTTAACATTCTTCTTAGTAACCACATTTCAGCTGCCTCGATTTTGTTTTGACTTTGCTAGTTGATTGTCCAGACCTGGCATCCGTACAACAGTATTGGGTTATACTATGTAAAACTGAAAAGTTCTCTCCGGATGCAAGAACGCTTTTCATTTTCTGAACTGTTGTTTAAGCTTGGCCAATTCAGCTGGATATTTCCAATGTGCATCTGTCGTGTTGATGAGATGACTGTTTCAAGATATTTAAACTTATCAACTGGTCTCAATGATATGCCATTTGCTGTTATTTTACATGAAGGAATGTTTTGTTTTGTTTTTTTGTTTTACTGTTTAGTTCCAGCCCTTTCTGCTTTCTAGTTCCATTATATTCGCAAGATTTTGTAGGTCTTTTTTTCATTTTCTGCAATTAGACCAGTGTCATCTACATAACAAAAATTGTAATTTTTCTTCCAATGTTACCCCAGGATATCTTTGGTTTCTCTTGATGGTTTCGATATAAAGTTGAAACAAATCTTTGTCCTCATCCTGATTATATTCATTAGAATCTTTGTTACATGATTCATCAAGCTGATTGTACGAGTTCGCATTATATATCCTCTGCTTTCTTTGGAAGTACATTTTCATCATCTGTCTCGACTATGTGCTGAGGAAAGCAGTGGATGAGAACAAAAAACTCCGCTTTACCCTCACAAAACAGAAGAGCAGACGCTATCCTGCGGTAAAGATAACAGATGCGAACTACGCTGATGACCTGGCTGTTCTCGCAGACCACCTAAAGGATGCAACATCTCGCCTTCACAATATCGAAAGAACAGCAATGGAGATCTGGTTTCACCTCAACGCGAACAAAACAGAGTTCATCTGCCTGAATCAAGACGCATCAGAAGGTATGAGAAGTCTCAATGGAGATGCGATCAAACAAGTTCGAGACTTTAAATATCTTGGCAGCTACATTGACTCCATAGAAGAAGACGTCAATACCAGACCCGGAAATGCCTGGGGCACTCTAAATCAACTGGACAAAATCTGGAAATCCAATCGACTAGACAACCTGAAAAGGAACTTCTTCCGAGCAGCAGTAGAGTCCGTTCTTACATATGGCTCAATCTCTTGGACCCTAACAACGACATTGGAGAAGAAGACTGATGGAGCATACACACGAATGCTACGTGCAGCCCTGAACAAATCCTGGAGAGAACATCCAACAAAAAAAGAGTTATATGGTAAGATCCCACCAATCAGTCAATCAATACATCAACAAAGACTGCTTTTCGCGGGACACTGCTGGCGTAGCAAAGAAGAACTGGTGAGAGATGTTCTTCTATGAAAACCCAGTCACAGCAAACAAAGACCAGGACGTCCAAAGAAGACCTTCATCAACCAACTGATGGATGATACGGGCTGTCAGTATGATGAACTACCTACTGCAATGTCTGACAGAGAGGGATGGAGGAAACGTGTCATGGATAGCCAAGCAAGCTCGACATTGAACTGAACTGAACAAAGAAAATTGTTGTCCAGCAGGGGAAGCCATGGTAAGCAGGTGATACCAGACCGTAACGGGGCTACTACTATTAAATTAAACATACAAGAATTGCAACTTGGAATATTAGAACAATACTCCAGAAATATAGAAATGGAAAGATTGAATATCAATATTTTAGGAAAAGGGAGAGGTAGATGCAAGGGAGCAGGAATGATGACATCAAGCAAGCCTAATATATTCTGTAGGAAGACTCATGAAATAGAGATAGGCGTGATAATGGACAATGACAAGTCTAAGTCTGTCAAAGGATACTTGGCTCTATATCAGACTGTGTTTCACTAGTTAGATTGGAGGGCAACCCATCTGAAACCAACATCGTCCAAGTAATCACAAACAACTGCAATTACTGAGGAAGAAATTGACAACTTTTACGTAGAATTAGAGACAGCCAAGGTTCACTGTTAAATCACGGGATGTTACAATTGTAATGGAAGATTTTAATACTAAAGTGAGACAGGAAAAAGATCTAAGAATAATCAGAAATATATACTGGGAACAAACATCAGCAATACATAAGAATAAAAAACAATATAAGCTCTTTCCAAAATACCCCGAAAGGGTCAGGCAGGATTGTGTTCTATCACCAAGTTTGCTTTCACCTTACAGTGAAACCATCATGAGAAACCTAGAATGCCCTGGGATAAACTTTGGAGGAAAAATGATAACATTCGTTACGCATATCACACCGCGCTAATTGCAGAAAATGAACAATGATCTATAAAGCCTTGTGAATACAATAGAAAAAGAGGCAAAAATAAAGGGTGGGAGCTTAATAGCAAGAAGACTGAAGAGATGATAGTAAATATAAAAAGAAAGCCTCTCATGCAAAATAACGGTAAGTGGCTCAAGCTTTTTAGACCGGTTGATAAGTTTAAATATCTGGGAACGATCATCTCACCAGACGGCAGATGCACATTAGAAATAACTAGCAGAATCGGCCAAGCCAAAACAGCAATCAAGAAGATGAAAAGCATTCTTACCAACAAATGCCTGTCAATTAACATCAGGAAGAGAGTTCTTGAGATTTACATAGAACCGATACTGCTATACGGTTGTATGGCGTGGACAGTCAAAACGCAAAGTCAGAACAAAATTGAGGCAATTGAAACGTGGTTTCTGAAAAGAGAATATTGAGAGTTCCATGGACAACAAAGAAAACAAACGAGACAGTCTTGAAGGAGGCAGAACCCCTGGTCACAACAGGAAATCTGGAGGGAAACAGAACACCAGGAAGACCCAGGGAGAAAATATTGGATGGACTTGCAGAGTGGCTGAGGACAAAGAGGGTGGGAGATGTACTTGCAGCGACAAGGGATAGATTCGTATGGAGGGCCATGATCGCTAGCGCCATGGGGCAGGCCACATGATTATGTTACATGAAATTAATTATTACTATTATCGTTATCATTTCTTTTATTGATATTATTGTTATTATGGCATTTTATATTATCAATATCAATAATTATTGTCATTATCATTATTATTTGTTGCATCATCATTCAGATTTGATATGTGACAGTGATGGGGGCTGTCAACTTTCATTTGTTATTTTACCATGTGTAATGAATTGGACTGGGTGTGGGGGGGGGGGGGGGGCGGCGAAGAAGGAGAAACAGGGGGAGATAACTGAAAGTGCACTTTGATCTACTTCTTTTTCTCTTTTAGTTTCTCTAAGAGTCATTGGCGTGTCGTACCACAGAACTGTTCATCAGATTCACCCCGCCATTTCGGTTGTGTGCCGAAGCCTGTGTCTGTGCAAGTGGTTTCCTTGTCCATTCTGCAGTGTTGTCAGTCCATAGATTTTTTTCGCCTCCATCTCCCTCCCTCAATAGTTCCCTGGAGGCTTGATTTAGCAAGGTCACTGAATTTTGTTACATGTCCATACCAACTAGTTTTCTTTTCTCAACTGAAGTCAAAGATCTTGATAAAGTCCAACATCTACTGCTTGACGGTTTGGCACACTTGTTCATTGATGGTAGATCAGTGTACTGGACGTTTAGTGTCTTGCGATAACATCTCATTTCCATGGCTTGGATTCTCTTTCCAAATTTGCTGAGCTGGTCCACGTTTCGCATGAGTACAGGGAGATGGAATATAGCAGTGCACGTAAGAGCCTTATCTTGTGTTTCAAGGAGATGTTCTTGTACTTCCATATAAGTTTCAGCCTGGACACTGTTGATGTTGTGTTTGCTGCCCTCGAGAGGATTTCTGGTTTGGAACCCTCATTGCTAATAACTGATCTCAGGTAAGTGAATATATGAACAGTTCCTAGGTTCAGCCCATGGATAGTCATATCAGTAGTGATGATGGTGTTGTGGCTGACCATGGATTGAGACTTCTCGGCGCAGATTTCTGTGTCATATCATGTGGATGTTTCATCTAATTTTCATAAGTTTGATGAGTTCTTGTTCATTGTCTGCCAAGCCATCAGTGTCATCTGTGAAGCAAAGATTTGTGATGGTTCTTTCTCAAATGCTGACTGTGCTGACACGATCTGCAAGTGTGTCAGTCATAATGCGTCCCACGAATATGTTAAAAATTGAAGAAGACAGAAAGCAGCCCTGATGAACTCCAGCCCAAGTCTGGAACACATCTCCAATAGCATTTGTGTAAGTACTGCACTAGTTGAAGTTGCGGTATCATGTTGGTTAGTTTTTGCCCGATGTTGAATGTCTGCATTGTAGCTGACAGTACCTCCTGTGAAATTCTGTCCTATATAGAATTGCTCTTATTAAAGGGTGCTCATAACTTATTGTCACCTTTCCTTTTTGCTGATTTTCATGGGTATGCCTTGGAATTGAGATTGAAATTCTGCAGTATGTTTGAATATACACAAAAAACACACATTCTTCTCACTTTATTTTGCATACTACAAACAATGTTTGGCTATTGCGTTGCTGCATTTTGTTTAAATCATTCTAGTTTAAAATATGTTTAATACTCTGCTATGATTCTATGTATGTTCTTATCGGTATTCGTATCAGTTCGAAAGAAAAGGCACATATATCGACCGAACAGCACAAACACGCGCCACACACACACACACACACACACACACACACACACATACACACACACACACACACACACACACACACACACACACAACACACACACACACACACACACACACACACATACACACACACAGCCGCGCGCTGCATCACACACACACACTACAGAGGGCGCGCGGGTTTATGAACGAACACGTGTTGATTAAGGTGAGAATGCTGAACCTCTTTTATTCAGAGAGACTGTCCTATCCGTCTCTTTTTCTGTCTGTCTGTCTCTGTCTGTCTGTCTGTCTGTCTCTCTCTCTCTCTCTCTCTGTCTCTGTCTGTCTGTCTGTCTGTCTGTCTCTTTTCTCTCTGTCTGTCTGTCTGTCTCTCTCTCTCTCTCTCTCTCTCTCTCTCTCGTCTCTCTCCCTCTATCTCTCACATACACACACGCGCGCGCGCGCATACACACACACATGGGGAGGGGGGGCATTGAGGGTGGAAGTTGAACTTCTTTTATTACAGAGAACTGCCTAATCCGCTCTTTTCTCTGTCTCTGTCTCTGTCTCTGTCTCTGTCCTGTCTCTGTCTGTCTGTCTGTCTCTCTCTCTCTGTCTCTCTCTGACCTCTCTGTCTCTCGTCTGCCTCTCTGTCTCTGTCTCTCTCTCTCTCCCTCTCTCTCACATACACACAGACGCGCGCTTGCGCACGCGCGCACACACACGCATACGCACACACATACACAAGACAATCTCCTTTTTACCATTATCATCTACTTGCTCTCCCCCTCTCCTCTCCCTCTCCAAAGGTTAATAAAGCGAAACTGTCTCACTTCATAGGGTACTTGACTGAGGAAGGTCTACATAGTTCAATACATTGGCTCGGTGATCTTCTAGTTGCACTATTTCATGCTAGGAAAGAAAGTTTGTGCGCTCTCTGTTGACGGGGACTGGTGGTGGTGAGGCAATGATGTGTGAAACGAAGCTGATCAAAGACTAACGAAAGCGTGCCATTGTCTGTGAATGCACTAGATGTTTGATAGGAGTGGGTGTCTGTGTGAAAAATAAACTGTCACAGGGGAAAAAAGATGTGTCTGTGAGGGAAAGGACGTGTTTACGGGAAGTAGAGTGTGCCTATGGGGAAAAAGGACGTGTTTACGGGTAGAGTGTGCTATGGGAAAAAGGACGTGTTTACGGGAAGGCAGAGTGTGCCTATGGGGAAAAAGGACGTGTTTACGGGAAGGTAGAGTGTGCCTATGGGGAAAAAGGACGTGTTTACGGGAAGGTAGAGTGTGCCTATGGGGAAAAAGGACGTGTTTACGGGAAGGTAGAGTGTGCCTATGGGGAAAAAGGACGTGTTTACGGGAAGGCAGAGTGTGCCTATGGGGAAAAAGGACGTGTTTACGGGAAGGCAGAGTGTGCCTAGGGGAAAAAGGACGTGTTTACGGGAAGGCAGAGTGTGCCTATGGGGAAAAAGGACGTGTTTACGGGAAGGCAGAGTGTGCCTATGGGAAAAAGGACGTGTTTACGGAAGGCAGAGTGTGCCTATGGGGAAAAAGGACGTGTTTACGGAAGGCAGAGTGTGCCTATGGGGAAAAAGGACGTGTTTACGGGAAGGCAGAGTGTGCCTAGGGAAAAAGGACGTGTTTACGGAAGGCAGAGTGTGCCTAGGGGAAAAAGGACGTGTTTACGGGAAGGCAGAGTGTGCCTATGGGGAAAAAGGATGTGTTAGGGAAAATAAAAGTGGCTATACGAAGACAATCTGTATCGCTCTGGGAAAAGAACATATGTGTTGAAAAAGGACGTGTCTATGGGAAAGAAGGACATGTGAAAGGACACATCTATGTGAAAAAACGACCATGGAAACGAGGACGTGTTTAAAAACGTTATGCTACGTTGTTGGAACACTTATTCTGTGGGCTGTTTTCCATTAAAACGTAATGATTTGATTTGATATGGTTGTTTCTGTTGTTGAAAATGATCTTTTACTTCTTTTGTTTTTTGTTTTTATCTTTCTTCCTCTTCCTCTTCTTCTCCTACTTCTTTATTTCATACTTTTTTGCTGATTTTGTAAAATCTCGTTTGGAACAAAATTACGAACATTTGATAACGACAATCATAAAGTGGAATATGTGTGTGTGTGTGTGTGTGTGTGTGTGTGGCGCGCGCGCGTGCGTGCGCGCATGCGTATGTGTGTGTGCGCGCGGGCGTATATGTGTGTGCATGTGTGTGTGTGTGGGCGCTTGTGTGTGTGTTTCTTTCTCTACTGTTTCAATATCTTTGGGTTTTTCTTTCTTATCTTAATTCTTTCATTCCTTCATTCTTTTGCAATGTTCAGAGAGACCACTTCCCCAGTGGATTGGCTCTATAATCCCACTAAACACACCTTTAGTCTAATCACAACTTCTGCATCCCACCCAACACCCCGAGTTATCATCTGTGCCCTATCTGTTTATTCCGTTACTGTGTGTGATAACGCGCCAGTGTTTATTTGACCTTTTCATGTCAGAATTCAAGCACAGACATCCAGGTCTTGCACTGGATGTGATTCTATAAATCTTTCACTGAATGGTCCTGAACATCAACATCTGAGTCACGGTTGGAAGGCAGACTAGTTTCGATACTGTTAACAGATTATTTGTCACACTGTGTAACTGTTTGAATCTTAGTGTAAAATACTGTTTTACCTGCTTGTATGAATTAGTCACATGTGTTTGGCAGCATTTAAGATCTGCTTATGAATGGTGAACATTAAAGTCAACCACTTTGTGTCTTTCACTCTCTGCTTCTTGAAGCTGCATTGCAACAGCACTGTACCAAAGACACGTAGAGTTAGTGGTGGTTGGGTACTCTTCAGCGTTTTGCTGAAGCATGAGAGTCTAGTGTAGATGTCGGGAAATGGACTGTAACGTTGAGCTCAGCAAGGACCTATGTGTTTTTTGATTGCTGTTCTCCGCAAACTTTGGAATAACTGTGGGTTTGAGATTGTCATGTGGGTAGCCATACAATTATGATCAGATGGCAGTGTGAACTTGACGTGTTGATCAAGAATGTGGTCCACCAGCCAAGTAATCAGCCAATCGACGATGTGGCCACATGGAGCAGACTTCTGTCCTTGCTGCCCCCTGTGCTGCTTCACCCATGGTCCAATGACCAGTGGTGGCTCACTGGTCAAGGCGTCTATAAGAGAAGCGAGACGTCCTGAATTAAATTACAGTTCTGTCTCCTCTCCCACCATGTGGATGTCACAAACTCACTTGCACTAACATTCAAACATTTCATATTCACACGGGCATGTTCCAGATGATCACTCATAAGGAAGATTAGGAAAAGACAGGCAGCATTTATAAGCCATTTTATGAGCAAGGGGGATATAGAGCACCTGGTCACAACGAGAAAGCTGGAGGGAAAGAGAGCACCAGGTAGACCCAGGGAGAGAATGCTGGACGGACTTGCAGAGTGGCTGGGGATGAGGAGGGTGGGGGAGATGCTAGGGGCAACGAGAGATAGAGATGGTTGGAAGTCCATGGTCGCCAACGCCATGCGGCAGGGCATCTGATGATGATGATGATGATGATGATGATGATGATGATGATGATGATGATGATGATGATGATGATGATGATGATATGATGATGATGATGATGTTCCAGACATACAAAAACGACAACAACAAAAATCCAGCTCTTTAAGTGCTCTCTCTAATTCAATTAAATAAACAATGATACAATCACAACCATTGTATCAATCAAACATACAACAATAAAATCACAAGCAATCATTCTACAGAGTTTCTTTCTTCAGACACACACACACACAAGCAGAGTTTCAGACAAACGCTCTCACAAAGTGTCAACTGTGATGATTGGCTGGATCACCCGCTAACCGCTGTTAGAGGACTCAGGTTGTCTAAGGCCGCACACAAAGGGTGCCATCAGTGAATCAGTCTCTCCAGAGTTGCCACACTTTCCACTCAAGGGACGCCATCAAGGGATTCGGTTTTTCTAGGGCCACCAACTATTCCACTCAAAATGTTCTATCAGGGATTCAGGTTTTCTTGGGCTACCATACCTTCCACTCACAGAGCTCTATCCGGGATTTAGGTTTTTACTGCCGCCACACTTCAGCACAAGGGTGCCATCAGAGGATTTTGGTTCAAGAGCCATAAGTTGTGAGGCATCGGTGAAATCCTTGATTCCCCCTGTAACAGATGGATCCATGGTGGAAAAGTTCAGTCTCATCAGAATGAAAGTGTAATTTTGAAATAGAAACGTCAAACAGACAAGACAACTCTCAAAACATTACCTTGATAAATACAAAGTTCTCTTGAGAAAAATCATTCACTATTTATTTCAAGCAACTGACAAAACACAAATACCACACAAGACCAATAGAACACAAATGCAACCAACACCCAACCCATCAAAATCCTCATGCTGCTAAACACCAAGCAACAAAAATTGTACAAACAGCTGAAACAGCATTTTATTCTTCTAAGATTCCTGAGTCTTCTACCTCCAGACAATTGTGCAGTTCAACAAGAAATCTGTTGACAAAATCACAACTAGCTTCTCTTCCAAATGTGTTCTCTTCTACTGGACAGCCAGTAAAATTCTCCAACGTTTTCATAGTAAGATCAATACCGTCCATGACAGGGTCGATCACTTATCTACTAAACCATCGGCATTTGTTGATGAACAATCATTTTCTGAATGCCCTTGTCTTTCTTTTCACTCAGTGTCAGAACAAACTGTAGAAAGTGCGATCAAAATCATAAAACAAATTCTTCAAGCTTTATCCATTTCCAGCTTGTCTCTTTTCTGACTATCTTGATGTTTTAGTTCTATATGTTTTTCTATTGCAGTTTTAATGAGCCCTTGTCCACCGGTGCTGTCCCAACAGAGTACAAAGTGGCCATGATCCACTCTTTGCTTAAGAAAGCCTCACTTGACCTCAGTCAGCATAAAAACTACCGACCAGTTTCCTATTTTATTTCAAGAGTTGCTGAAAGAATTGTACCTCAGCTCCCTGACCATGTCCATTCAAACCATTTTCTTGATCCACATCAGTCTGCAACAGAACTGGTCACATCACAGGAACACTTTTCGTCATTGCCTCAATTATCTCTTTGCTGCTCTTGACAATGAAGACATTTCCATTTGTCTTTTTGGCCTGTCAGCCACTGTGGAGACAACAGACCATAGCATCCGTCTTTCTCGGTTCAATTGTTTGTTTGTTTATTTGTTTATTTGTTTATTTGTTTGTTTGTTTGTTTGATTGTTTGTCTGTTTGTTTGTTTGTTTGTTTGTTTGTTTGTTTGTTGTGTATTTTTGTGTTTGTCAGGGTGATTATTTTGTGTGTTTTCTGTTTTGCATTGTTTTTTTTTTTTTTTTTGTTTGCTTGCTTGATCCTCTGTGTTGTTTTCCGGTGTCGTATGTGTGTGAGGGTTAGTTTGTTGGTGTGGTTGTTTGTTTGTTTGTTTTGTTTTGTTTTGTTTTATTTTGTTTTGTTTCTAGGCTGGAGGGTCAATTGGAGGAGTTCGAGAATTGATACATGACATTTTACTCATGTGGTGGGCGGATCAGTCTACATGTTGTATTGACTGGAGGTGATTTATGTGATATGACCAATAAGACGTTGGTGATGTAAGTTTGTGCCTAGTGGCCATTATGAAATCAAGATATAAAACACACATGTTAGGTAGAATCTCAAGATCTTGCCATCGCATAAAGTTTATGTGCAGAATTAAAGCTTATGACATGATCATTTTGGGTTTTCTCCATTACATGGCATCAGTAGTATCAATGCATATGGAATTCATTCCGAACTCGGAGACAATATCTAGAAAAAAATTGAAATTGAAACTGAAACCGAAACTGAATCCGACAATTCATGTCCCAAACTTCACTCCAACTCATGACAAGTCAACTCATGACAAGTCAACTCATGACAAGTCAACTCATGACAAGTCAACTCATGACAAGTCAACTCATCACGGGAGTGTCACGCTGGAAGGTGGATTTAGATTGAATCATACAGGAAACGGTCACAAAATCCAAGAGACAAATAAATATATAGAGATGGTGAAAAACCATAACAAATGTGTCAAAACTGGATTACATCGTATACTAGATCTTCACTTGTAGTGTGGGAAGCAAGTCTGTAAGATAAATCGAAGCCCTATGTATAGCGTGTGTTAGTCCACATAAAATAACTGCAACAAAGATACATAAAAAAATAACCAGTCGTCATGGTGTAATAATTAGCACAACGGACTACCGACTAAAAGGCTGTGGGTTTGAATCCCCGTTGGTCCTTCAAAATCATTGTGGGTTTTTTCGGTTCCAACTGGCTCCTACCCAGAGTTAATTGGGAAGACTGGGACCACACGGTCGAGTCTCATCCACTTCACGGATGCATCATTGAGCGTGTTGCTCAAATCTTCAGACCAACACCGCAGGTCTCTGTAAAACGTGTGCCAGCTTCTGTGGCAATTAAGTTGGCGTAGAAAATGGGACAACAATATAAAAAATGAGGACAAAGGAAATCTTCCTAAGTGCGATGATCTTAAAAATACCTAAAGAATATGTGACAGTACAATACAATACAACACAGTGCAATACAATTCAACGCGTTAGACACACGCTACTGATTTCAGCCCAGAACACTACCAAACTCAGTTACTTACTGTCAAAGACGAGCCCCAGTGCCACAGTCTGTATGTCACTGTGAAGCTATCTACAAGAAGACAACCTGCCATGTTGCCAGGGTAAAGCTGAGTAGAGCCTGTTCTGCTCTACCTTACTTTGACTATCCTCAATTAAGCACACTATTGGAGACAATCGCTTTGTCTTGAAACCAGACCGATTAAAAAATGATTCCTCAAGTAAAAACTGCCATTACCTTCTTGATAACAGGTCGTTGAACTACCTCGTTATGACACT
>JAPXFY010000013.1:75146855-75149355 GCA_030674185.1 Monoplex corrugatus
ACCTCTTTCCCTCTGTCCTCCAACTCTACCTCTTTCCCTCTGTCCTCCAACTCTACTCTTCCCTCTGTCCTCCAACTCTACCTCTTTCCCTCTGTCCTCCAACTCTACCTCTTTCCCTCTGTCCTCCAACTCTACCTCTTTCCCTCTGTCCTCCAACTCTACCTCTTTCCCTCTGTCCTCCAACTCTACCTCTTTCCCTCTGTCCTCCAACTCTACCTCTTTCCCTCTGTCCTCCAACTCTACCTCTTTCCCTCTGTCCTCCAACTCTACTCTTCCACTGCCCTCCAACTCTACCTTTCCCTCTGTCCTCCAACTCTACCTCTTTCCCTCTGTCCTCCAACTCTACCTCTTTCCCTCTGTCCTCCAACTCTACCTCTTTCCCTCTGTCCTCCAACTCTACCTCTTTCCCTCTGTCCTCCAACTCTGCCTCTTTCCCTCCTCCGATTCTTCCCAATTATTACCCTTCTTGTTCTTTCCCTCTGTCTTCCTATTTCTAACCCCCCCCCCCCCCCCCCTTCCTCTCCGCAGAATGCAGGATTCCCGCCTGGAAATGAAAGACAAGCATGTAGAAAGAACCGGATGTTTACTCCCAGATTATGGCTTCATGGTGATGTGGTGTGTGTGTGTGTGTGTGGTGTGTGTGTGTGTGTGCGTGCGTGTGTGTGTGTGTGTGTGTGTGCGTGCGTGCGTGTGTGTGTGTGTCTGTGTTTATTTGTGTGTGTGTGTGCTTGTGTGTGTATATGTGTGTCTGTGTGTGTGTGTGTGTTTGTGTATGTGTATGTGTGTGTGTGTATGTGTGTGTATGTGTGTGTATGTGTGTATATGTGTATATGTGTATGTATGTGTGTGTGCGTGTGTGTGTGTGTGTATGCACGTGTGTGTATGTACGTGTGTGTGTATGTGTGTGTTTGTGTGTGTGTTTGTTTGTTTGTGTGTGTGTTTGTTTGTTTGTGAGCGTATATATATATATATATACATATATATATACACATATACATATGTATATATATGTATATGTATATATATATATGTATATATATATATGTATATATATATGTATATATATGTATATGTGAATGTGTATGTCTGTTTGTGTGTGTGTGTCTCTGTGTGTTTGTATTTGTGTGTGTGTGTGTGTGTGTGTGTGTGTGTGTGTGTGAGAGAGAGAGAGAGAGACAGAGAGACAGAGAGACAGAGAGAGAGAGAGAGAGAGAGAAATACAACTAATTCAGGGATCAATGCGAATTCATATTCTTTCCTCCTCCTCCTCTCTCTACTCTCTCTCTCTCTTCTCTCTCTGTCTCTCTGTCTCTGTCTCTCTTTCTCTCTGTTTCCCTCTCTCTCTCTCGGAATGTGAGTGAGTGAGTGTGTGTGGTGTGTGTGTGTGTGTGTGTGTGTGTGTGTGTGTGTGTGTGTGTGTGTGGATGTGTGTGTGTGTTTATGGATGTGTGTGTGTGTGTGTATACGTGCGTGCTTGTGTGATTGCATGTACGTGTGTGCGTGTGTTCGTACGAGAGTGCATGCATGTACATGTATGTGTGTGTGCTTCTCTGTGTCTTTGCTTGTCTCCACTTCTATTTTTGCTCTTAATGTTTGTTTATTTGTTTTGTGTTTGTTGCCTTTTCTCTCTTGTGTTCTATACCATTCTCATCCAACCCTATCCGCACGCGCCTAGCTCGTGATCCTATGGCACCAGTCAAAGTACGTGCAATCAATCCATAATGGCCCCACAATGGCCTGCTTAGCGTTCATATCATGTGTTTTGAAACTCCCAGAGTCAAATCTGTTATTTTATGAACTATCGAAACATGACACACGCACACGTTTAGCTTATCATTGCTCTTGTCATCCCTTTCTGTTAGAAATCCGAACAACTATTGCCGAAGCCATTCTGAATTCGGTTAACGTGTATGTGTGTCCGTGTGTGTGTGTGTGTGTGTGTGTGTGTGTGTGTGTGTGTGTGTGTGTGTGTGTGTGTGTGTGTGTGTGTGTGTGTGTGTCTGTCTGTCTGTCTGTCTGTGTCTGTGTCTGTGTCTCTGTGTCTGTGCGTGTCTGTGTGTGTCTGTGTGTGTGTGTCTGTGTGTGTGTTGTCGATTCAGTTGGTTAATTCATATAAGGCCTTGGCTCCTCATGAAGAGATGCAAACACCCAGCAGTTACAAAATATGGTAAATAAGTATATAGTTTGAACAAAGTATTCAGTATATCCTTTGAATGACAAAGTCGTTTTGCATCTCAACACGTTGCACACTAAAACATTGATACATTTCTCACAATGTTTTCTTGTCTGGTTGCCAGAAGCAAACTGAATCGAAAGGATCTTTGAGATTTATAGAATTTAAACGGGATATATTTTACTCTTAATGCACTTAGAGCAGAACAATCTAGAACAAAATGTATTTTTTCTTTCCTTTTTTGCGTAGAAAGAGATACAGCAGAAAGCTAGCCAGTCTCATGTGTGTGTGTGTGTGTGTGTGTGTGTGTGTGTGTGTGTGTGTGTG
>JAPXFY010000013.1:75151855-75171855 GCA_030674185.1 Monoplex corrugatus
TAAGCCTTCGTGTCCTAGTGGTGTTGGAGATTTCAGAATTCCTTTGGAGTCCGGAAAGACAAGGTTTTATGGTAGCAGTAAAATGTCAGAAATATCCACTAATTCATTGTTTAGAGAAACATTAGACATCCAATATTGTAGCCAAATATTTGGAAATAGTCAGGTCAAATAATAGAACATCTTAACCCATTGCAGTTTTTGTTTTTATGACAAAACGTATTTCACAAATATTATCATTTAAATCAACTGAACATGGTTAAGATAGCATTACAGATACAGATCGATGTGTTTTTCATAATCCTAGTTCTTAAAAAGAGTTCCTCGCTGCTTATTGTCGCTGACCCTAAAAAGTATCAGATGTTGTTGTTGCTGTTGTTGTTGGTGTACTCTAGAAAAGAGAGTACATCTCGATTTCTATAAAATCTAAGAGAAACATAGAGTGAAGGACATATAAACATCGAGACAATACTTTATAATTATAAGTTTCTAGTTAACAGCCATTTTTTTCAAACTTATAATAATAATAATTACAATATTTATATAGCGCAAAATCTTGATAAAATCAAATCTAAGCGCTGAAGCAGACACACACGCACGCACGCATGCACGCACGCACACACACGCACGCACGCACACACACACACACACACACACACACACACACACACACACACACACACACACACACGCATGGCTATAAATGGGGAGAAAGAATAAAAGCAATAAAAGCAAGAATAAAAGCAATGGAAAATTATACAGAGCATAGCATATACAATTATATATTATAACCATGTGATTCCCCTCCGAGCAGAGACAGGCTGCAGAGGGGGGGGGGGGGGGTTGAGTGAGGTTAGGATTTTATGCGGAGGAGAAAAGGTGAGTTTTGAGAGCGGACTTGAAGGAGACAAAAGTAGGTTGCTGACGGACTGAGAGAGGAAGTTTGTTCCAGGAGAGTGGACCAGAAACAGAGAAGGCTCGTGGACCATAGGTATTGAGCTTAGTGCGTGGAAAGCGAAAAGTCAGAGGATCGGAGGCAGAGCGGAGGGTACGTGAGGGAAGATAGAGGGCCGTTTTTATATGATGGGTGTTTTCATGACAGAGAGAGAGAGAGAGAGAAAGAGAGAGTGAAAGAGACAGACAGACAGACAGACAGACGGACAGGCAGGCAGGTAGGCAGACAGACAGACAGACGGACAGAGGCAGACAGACAGACAGACAGGCAGACAGACAGGCAGGCAGGCAAGCAGACAGGCAGGCAGACAGATAGACAGAGACAGACAAACAGACAGACTGATAGAAGAACCAGAATCCACTTAACAGAATTTTGATATTAGCGAATCAGAGCTAGTTGTGTCCGCACAGAGGACGCAAGAACGGCGGTTAAAATGTTGGGTTGGCAACATCAAACAACACTCACTGTGTTCTTGAGATAGCCACTTCATCACATAGAGAAGCCAAGAGGCTCTCTAGCAAATGAAATGTTGGATCATTTCTGCCCAAAACTTAAAGGGATCCATCGAGATCAATGCTAGTGTTTTTGGAAGGCTAAAGCGCAGTCGATTTTGATTTGTTTTTCATTCCTATAAAACAAACATTCCTTCTTTCTTTCATTCGCATATTTTGTCTGCCTGCCATTTAGTCAAATGGCGTTTATTTGGGAACATACCATAATATGTGCTGGATTAACAGTACTTGATACAATAGATCATAACGCTTAACCATAATGAATATAACATACCAAAACAACAAGCACAGAAACTGAAAGATCTGTATGTGGAGAAAGAGAATAAAAAACGATTAACAAGATATCATTCAGTCAAAAAATTGATATATTCTAAGATCTCAGCACAAAGAAGGACGCACAGACTCTAACACAAGGCATGTCCACAATAGTTGATACGTGTAATACTCGTACTTCAGAACATCTCTGGCACATTTATTGAGAGAAATGCCTGAAGTATGGTTCACTGTTTTGATAAACAACTTGAAGATATATAGGTACCTCTTTTAAGGTAAAAAAAAGAACAAGCAAAAAAGAATATCATACATGTTTTAGAAAGGAGCAAGATGCATGCGCTGGCATACAAAGGTTCGTTAGATATATCCATAAAGACGCCATCTAGATGCCTCAAGCTGAGCTAAATGGTACAGTGTGTAAAGTCATGTGTTACATTCTTCATGTACTGCTTTTTATTTGCAGTTTCTTTTTATTGTTGTTTTCTGTTCGAGCTTGGTTAAGCCCGAAATAGTCAGTCCGGTGACGCGGTTGAAGAACATAATTTTTTTTATCAAATATATACTCTTCCACAGTTGCTGAGTTCGGCTACTGTTAATTTCTGTTGTCTCTGCACAGTGTGTCTTTTGTGGTGGAAGAAACACGACTGACATTGTGTTTGCCATACGCCAGCTGCACAGTTTGACAACGGTGAAGGTTGCCATAGCCTTTTAGTCTTTGTTTGTTTGTTTTGTATTTTGTTGTTGTTGTTGTTTGTGTGTGTTTCTTCGTTTGTTTTTAACTTTGTCATGGTGTTTGTGAGGTTGGTTTTCGTGTGTGTTGTTTCTTTTGTTTTATCCTGATTTGGGGTTTGTTTTGTTTGGTTTCGGTTAATTGTTTGATTCTTTGTGTTGTTTTCTGGTTGTGTGGTCTGTTTTGTTGGCTTGTGTTTGTTTGTTTGTTTGTTTGTTGGTTGGTTTGTTTCAGGGGCGGAAGATGGACTGCGGGAGCTACAATAATGGGGGCGTTGTTGTATGAGGCATGTGTTGTAATGACTGAGGACGATTTCCATGATGTGATTATGTAAATATTGGTGAAATAATGTTATACTAAAAAGCTGGATGTGTTTTCATACGTTTCCATCTGTTTCCCCCCTCCCCCCCTTTTTTTTTGGGGGGGGGGGTGAAAAGATAATATTACAGAGGTAGAAATGTATATTATGACAATGTAGTCGAAATTGTTCCAATGACAAACTGATACAAATATTAGCTACAAAACCGATATGCTAGGTAGGGCGTCGGGACCTTGCCAACGCATAGGGCTTATGCCATAAGTCATCTGGATCCTCTCCATAAGTCGGTATCAGTGGCGTCAGATTGTAAAGATTTCATTCTGAGCGTGGAGACGTTATCTTGAGAAACTGAAAGTGAAACTGAAGTTGAGCAAGGTCAAGTCCTTGCTGAATGATAACGCCTGTGTCACTTGGGGCGATTGGCCTGAGCTAAACTAATGGTGTTATGGAAAAGAACCGTGAAATGATCAGTCTCCGTCAATTGATTGCATGTTTGTCTGTGCAGTGGGCCATCTCGCTGTTCTTTTTATCGACCGCCACGTCCTCCTTGTTAGTAAATACATCTACATTTTTTAAACACGCTCTTTCACAGACTCATTCTTATTCACGATCTCCTTCACAGCCAACTGTGGCACTTTGCACTGTGGCTCATGTTGTTTGGATTATCCAGGGCACGGAGCGCGCTGCTGGCTTCATCACTGTATGTACAAGCTGACTTTTCGGCTGTCTTTTTCACTTTTTCATGCGCTGACCCCGCTTTTTTAGTCTACTGAGGTCAAACATGCTGCATTCTAATTGATCAACTCGTTTGATCAGCTGCACTGTTATTTTGTCCATATCGGCCCCTAGGCTTTGAATGTCTTCTTTAGTGGTAACTTTCCTAATTTCTCAACAGTTCCTGAAGTCTATCACACATCTCTTCCAATGTGTTTTCCAGTACAATTTCTTCCTCACACCCACACTACACTGTTCCTTTTGTTTTCTCATCATGTTCTTTCTGTCGTCTTTTATCTTAACCTGGTTGTCGTTTTTCACGTGGTGATAGCCCTGATACGGCTCCAGTAGTCGGCTGGGCTATAAGCAATATAAACTTGAACTTGAACTCTTACTTTAAATTGTCATTGTCAGGACTGGTACAAATGTGACCCGAGGACGACGATGAAGATGGCTTACGCCTATTGCCAGTTCCATCTTACTTCCAAAATACTTTGTGATTTTGTGCTTGTCATGAAATCATTGTTACAACACATAGCATGACAACACATCTCCCACACTACAGACCATTTCGTCTGGTCATCGCTAAAAACAGAATATTCAACGAAATACTATCGCGGTATTTTTTTTACAAACAGATTCATATGTAGGGAAAACACTGCACTATCTTCACCTCGGGAATTGACGAGTGCACTATGCTCACCTGGGCCAATAGAGATAAGGAAAGTGTCGTCCTTTAACATACCTCGAAACAGGTCAACTTTCCATGCACTGCAAATACACTGACCTGCAAACAAACACTAATGGTGAAGATGGCACTAGGCTTAAACTATCAACTACGAACTATCAAAATCATTGGGAAACATACGTAAAAAAAACGGTAAAACTTTAAAAGATTATGTTTGTACATGTGCGTATAATATATATAAGCTACGCACAAAAAGTTAAGGATCACTTGCACAAAAATTCATAACTTTCAAAATAAGAAAGCCAATGCGTTGAAGTTTGGCAAACATTTAATTCCATGCTTTAGTGATAACGATACACAATTGCCTTCAATTTCGAGCAATCGTTTGGTGTGTACATTTGATTAAAGTGGGTACGTATCGAAATTTGATTTCCCAAAGTCATTGAAATCACAAGATAGGGCATTCTGATGCTCCCAAAAGTTTAGTAATGCGTGTAACCGCCATGGCTATTCTGGCACTCGACGCAGCGAGTCCTCATCGAGTTGACCAGGTTGGTGAAGATCCTCTGTGGAAGCGCCTGCCACTCAGCCTGCAGCATCTGGTAGAGGTGTTGGGCATCCCTGGGAGGGGGGTGGTTGCTCCTCACTTTGCGATCCAGCTCATCCCAGAGGTTCTCAATCGGGTTGAGATCAGGACTGCATGCTGGCCACTCCATTCTGTTGACTCCAGACTGCTGCAGGAAGTCGTTGACCACCCTTGCCCTGTGGGGGCGAGCGTTGTCATCCTGGTAGACAGCCGTCGGTCCCATCTGCTGCAGTGTAGGCACAGCCAGCGGTCGAAGGATCTCATCCCGGTATCGGAGGCCAGTCAGGTTACCCTGTACATGATACAAGGGTGTTCTGTGGTGAAGGCTGAAGGCCCCCCAGACCATTACAGAACCTCCACCAAAGGCCACCTTTTCTTGGACAGTGGTGTCAATAAAGCGTTGCCCTGGGCGCCTCCAGACCCTCAGTCGGCCGTCGTTGTGGTTCATGGTGAAGCGTGATTCATCACTGAACAGGACCTGGGACCATTGCTGACGTGTCCACCTCACGTGACGTCTGCAGAAGGCGCGGCGTGCTGCCCTATGGGCTGGAGTTAAGCGTGGCCGTACAGCTGGGCGACGAGAACGGAGATTAAACCCATGAAGGCGGTTCCGTATGGTCTGCTGGCTGATGTTGATGTTAGTAGCCACCCTCAGCTGCCTTCGAATGATGCTGGAAGAGGCTGTTCTTGTCTGCAGGGCTTGTCGTTCAATGAGACGATCTTCACGTGGGTTTGTCTTCTTCGGTCGACCAGATCTGCGTCTTTCATGGACCCTCCCAGTGGCTGTGAAGCGTTGAATCAGTTTGACAATGACCGAGATGGACACCTGAAGTCGCCTGGCCACTTCTCGCTTGGGAACACCATCTTGGAACCATGCAACAGCTCGTCCCCTCTCAAACTCGCTCAATTTTCGTCGTGGAGGCATTGTCAGATCAGGCCTACTACTGGTGGAATGTCTTCTTATAAAGCCAAGCAAGAGACAGCATCTCACACATAAACAGCAGTGCTTGCACGTGCATAATGGTTTTTCCATCTGGTTTGTGCAATGTGTTCAGGCAGAACGGTCCAAAACAAGGTCCTTTTTCGCAAGTTTCCGCTTTTCCGTTTGCGCCAAGCTCAGTAGTAGAGAATCCCGTGCAATTTTCGCACTAACACAACATCGCCCACTTACAGCTGAACAAGAATTCATAACAATTTGGCTGGACTGAGAAATAAATAACAGTAGCGAACTGAGTTTATTACGCACCTGTTTTCTCATAGTGATCCTTAACTTTTTGTGCGTAGTGTATATATATATATGTAGGTATGTAT
The DNA here is from genome assembly GCA_030674185.1 of Monoplex corrugatus. Taxonomy (NCBI): domain Eukaryota; kingdom Metazoa; phylum Mollusca; class Gastropoda; order Littorinimorpha; family Ranellidae; genus Monoplex; species Monoplex corrugatus. The sequence goes on from JAPXFY010000013.1 coordinate 75,157,941, forward strand.
GTATGTATGTGTATAAATACATGTTTATATATACCTAATACATATGTATACATTAATAGGTAGATAAACAGATAGGTACATACATACATACATACATACAAACATACATACATACATACATACATGCATATACACATACATACATACACACATTCATACATACATACATACATACATACTCTACATACATACATAAATACGTGCATACATTGGAGCATAGATACATAGATGCATAGATAGATAGATAGATAGATAGATAGATAAATAGATAGATAGATAGATGGATAGATAAATAGATAAATAGATAGATAGATAGATAGATAGATAGATAGATAGATAGATAGATAGATAGATAGATAGATAGATAGATATGTGTGTGCATGTGCATGTGCATATGTCTGTGTGTGTGCGCGCGACGTGTGTGTGTGTGTGTACGTTTCCAGAAATTTAAACACATATTTGACATCAACGAAAGTTATCAGTATCAACAACATGAAAAACAAAAACAAAAACAACAACCAACAATAATGAACAAGCTCGATATAGCACTGGGAAAGAATGAACGAACGAATAAGAGAGAGCATGACAAAGACAGAGAGAAAGAGAGAAACCATACACAGAGAGAGAGACAGAGACAGAGAGACAGAGAGAAACAAAGGGAGAGAGAGGGGGGGGGGGGTAGAGGAAGAGAGAGACAGAGAGACAACGAGACAGAGACAGAGAGAGAACACAGGTGAAGACACTGAAAATGAAGAAAACGTTGAGGCACTTACCAAGATCCTATGGAAAATAACCAGTTAACCAACCAAACGAAAGCAATAGAAGTAGGAGATATTACAGAGAGCGGGTGTGGGGTATGGGGAGAGTCTGGGTCAATAGGCATGAGTAAAGGGGGAGCAAGAAAGTCGATAAGAGTGCACTCCAAGTAAATGTGTGAATGACAAGGCAAAGCACGTTACGGCCATGCTAAAGGGCACCGGCAGCAGAAGCAGCGTCAGTTAAATGATGGACCCACAGTGGCAAACAGGACTCACTCCCTTATTGAGATGGCCGCTCCATCACAGACAAGAGAGCAAGAGACTCTCCAACAAATGAAATTTTGGCCACCTCCATGTGAAGCTAAAGAGTTGTTCATACAAGAATCCCGTACAGCGGTGCCACTATTGGCTGGGCTAAAAGGATTTCCATTTTAGTGTTTTCTCTTCCATCTACTTTCTACTGCCATCCCTCCCCTTTCCTGCCATCCCTCCCCTTTCCTGCCATCCCTTCCCTTTCCTGCCATCCATCCCTTTCCTGCCATCCCTCCCCTTTCCTGCCATCCTCCCCTTTCCTGCCATCCTCCCCTTTCCTGCCATCCCTCCCCTTTCCTGCCATCCATCCCCTTTCCTGCCATCCATCCCCTTTCCTGCCATCCATCCCCTTTCCTTTCTCATATTCAGTTTTAGTTTCAAAAACGACTTTTAGATACTTTGAGATGTAATTAGAACTTGACATGTAAATGGCTTCGTTCAATGCTATCATATCCTTCAGTTAATTAGCTAAAGAAACTTAAGGAAATCTGAAAAACCAAAAATAGATAAACCATTTAGTAAATAATATAATAATAATAATAATAATAATAGATAATAATAATAATGATAACAGCATATGTCATTTGGTGAAGGCATGACTCTTCCATCAAATATACCTGACATTTCCCGCTAAATATAACTTGTGAAATTGAGAATATCCGTACTTATGCCATAAACCGGTTTATTGGTGTACTGCTACATGCATTAAATAAATGTGCTTATAGAAAAACTGGATGATATCCTACAAGTATAAAAAACGTAAATTAAGTACACGAAATATTGGTCAAAACGCATTACACTGCCAAAAGCAAGACAATGCAAACACCAATCATTACATCGGTCTACAACAAGACAATACGAACACCAATCATCACATCGGTCTACAACAAGACAATACAAACACCAATCATTACATCGGTCTACAACAAGACAATACAAACACCAACCATTACATCGGTCTACAACAAGACAATACAAACACCAATCATTACATCGGTCTACAACAAGACAATACAAACACCAATCATTACATCGGTCTACAACAAGACAATACAAACACCAATCATTACATCGGTCTACAACAAGACAATACAAACACCAACCATTACATCGGTCTACAACAAGACAATACAAACACCAATCATTACATCGGTCTACAACAAGACAATACAAACACCAATCATTACATCGGTCTACAACAAGACAATACAAACACCAATCATTACATCGGTCTACAACAAGACAATACAAACACCAACCATTACATCGGTCTACAACAAGACAATACAAACACCAACCATTACATCGGTTACAACAAGATACAAACCCAACATCACATCGGTCTACAACAAGACAATACAAACACCAACATTACATCGGTCTACAACAAGACAATACAAACACCAACATTACATCGGTCTACAACAAGACAATACAAACACCAATCCATTACATCGGTCTACAACAAGACAATACAAACACCAACCATTCACATCGGTCTACAACAAGACAATACAAACACCAATCATTACATCGGTCTACAACAAGACAATACAAACACCAACCATTACATCGGTCTACAACAAGACAATACAAACACCAATCATTACATCGGTCTACAACAAGACAATACAAACACATCAACCAATCATTACATCGGTCTAAACAAGACATACAAACACCAATCATTACATCGGTCTACAACAAGACATACAAACACCAATCATCTACATCGGTCTACAACAAGACAATACAAACACCAATCATCACATCGGTCTACAACAAGACAATACAAACACCAATCATCACATCGGTCTACAACAAGACAATACAAACACCAATCATTACATCGGTCTACAACAAGACAATACAAACACCAATCATTACATCGGTCTACAACAAGACAATACAAACACCAATCATTACATCGGTCTACAACAAGACAATACAAACACCAATCATTACATCGGTCTACAACAAGACAATACAAACACCAATCATTACATCGGTCTACAACAAGACAATACAAACACCAATCATTACATCGGTCTACAACAAGACAATACAAACACCAATCATTACATCGGTCTACAACAAGACAATACAAACACCAACCATTACATCGGTCTACAACAAGACAATACAAACACCAACCATTACATCGGTCTACAACAAGACAATACAAACACCAATCATTACATCGGTCTACAACAAGACAATACAAACACCAATCATACATCGGTCTACAACAAGACAATACAAACACCAATCATCACATCGGTCTACAACAAGACAATACAAACACCAACATTACATCGGTCTACAACAAGACAATACAAACACCAATCATTACATCGGTCTACAACAAGACAATACAAACACCAACCATTACATCGGTCTACAACAAGACAATACAAACACCAATCATTACATCGGTCTACAACAAGACAATACAAACACCAATCATTACATCGGTCTACAACAAGACAATACAAACACCAATCATTACATCGGTCTACAACAAGACAATACAAACACCAACCATTACATCGGTCTACACAAGACACAACAAGACAATACAAACACCAATCATTACATCGGTCTACAACAAGACAATACAAACACCAATCATTACATCGGTCTACAACAAGACAATACAAACACCAATCATACATCGGTCTACAACAAGACAATACAAACACCATCCATTACATCGGTCTACAACAAGAAAACAAACCCAACATACATCGGTCACAACAAGACAATACAAACACCAACCATTACATCGGTCTACAACAAGACAATACAACACCAACCATTACATCGGTCTAAACAAGACAATACAACCAACCATTACATCGGTCTACAACAAGACATACAAACACCAACATACATCGGTCTACAACAAGACAATACAAACACCAACCATTACTCGGTCTACAACAAGACAATACAAACACCAACCATTACATCGGTCTACAACAAGACAATACAACACCAATCATTACATCGGTCTACAACAAGACATACAAACACCAACATTACATCGGTCTACAACAAGACAATACAAACACCAACCATTACATCGGTCTACAACAAGATAAAAACCCATATTAACAATACAACCCAATCATACATCGGTCTACACAAGACATACAAACACCAACATCACATCGGTCTACAACAAGACAATACAAACACCAATCATTACATCGGTCTACAACAAGACAATACAAACACCAACATTACATCGGTCTACAACAAGACAATACAAACACCAATCATTACATCGGTCTACAACAAGAAATACAAACACAACCATTACATCGGTCTACAACAAGACAATACAAACACCAACATTACATCGGTCTACAACAAGACAATACAAACACCAACCATTACATCGGTCTACAACAAGAAATACAAACACCAACCATTACATCGGTCTAAACAAGACAATACAAACACCAACATTACATCGGTCTACAACAAGACAATACAAACACCAACATTACATCGGTCTACAACAAGATACAAACACCAACATACATCGGTCTACAACAAGACAATACAAACACCAACATTACATCGGTCTACAACAAGACAATACAAACACAACCATTACATCGGTCTACAACAAGACAATACAAACACCAACATTACATCGGTCTACAACAAGACAATACAAACACCAACATTACATCGGTCTACAACAAGACAATACAAACACCAACATTACATCGGTCTACAACAAGACAATACAAACACCAACATTACATCGGTCTACAACAAGACAATACAAACACCAACATTACATCGGTCTACAACAAGACAATACAAACACCAACATTACATCGGTCTACAACAAGACAATACAAACACCAATCATTACATCGGTCTACAACAAGACAATACAAACACCATCATTACATCGGTCTACAACAAGACAATACAAACACCAATCATTACATCGGTCTACAACAAGACAATACAAACACCAACATTACATCGGTCTACAACAAGACAATACAAACACCAACATACATCGGTCTACAACAAGACAATACAAACACCAACATTACATCGGTCTACAACAGACAATACAAACACCAACATTACATCGGTCTACAACAAGACAATACAAACACCAACCATTACATCGGTCTACAACAAGACAATACAAACACCAACATTACATCGGTCTACAACAAGAAATACAAACACCAACCATTACATCGGTCTACAACAAGACAATACAAACACCAATCATTACATCGGTCTACAACAAGACAATACAAACACCAACCATTACATCGGTCTACAACAAGATACAAACACCAACCATTACATCGGTCTACAACAAGACAATACAAACACCAACATTACATCGGTCTACAACAAGACAATACAAACACCAATCATTACATCGGTCTACAACAAGACAATACAAACACCAACCATTACATCGGTCTACAACAAGACAATACAAACACCAATCATTACATCGGTCTACAACAAGACAATACAAACACCAATCATTCACATCGGTCTACAACAAGACAATACAAACACCAACATTACATCGGTCTACAACAAGACAATACAAACACCAACCATTACATCGGTCTACAACAAGACAATACAAACACCAATCATTACATCGGTCTACAACAAGACAATACAAACACCATCATTACATCGGTCTAAACAAGACAATACAAACACCAATCATTACATCGGTCTACAACAAGACAATACACACAACATTACATCGGTCTACAACAAGACAATACAAACACCAATCATTACATCGGTCTACAACAAGACAATACAAACACCAATCATTAATCGGTCTACAACAAGACAATACAAACACCAATCATACATCGGTCTACAACAAGACAATACAAACACCAACATTACATCGGTCTACAACAAGACAATACAAACACCAACCATTACATCGGTCTACTACAAATACAAGACAACATACACGGTCTCAACAGACTACAAAAACCCATTACATCGGTCTACAACAAGACAATACAAACACCAACCATTACATCGGTCTATAACAAGACAATACAACACCAACCATTACATCGGTCTACAACAAGACAATACAAACACCAACCATCACATCGGTCTACAAAAGACAATACAAACACCAACCATTACATCGGTCTATCAAGACAATACAAACCAACCATTAACGGTTACAACAAGACAATACAAACACCAACCATTACATCGGTCTATACAAAGAAATACAAACACCAATACATTACATCGGTCTACAAACAAGACAATACAAACACCAATCATACATCGGTCTACAACAAGACAATACAAACACCAATTCATTACATCGGTCTACAACAAGACAATACAAACACCAACCATTACATCGGTCTACAACAAGACAATACAAACACCAACCATTACATCGGTCTACAACAAGATAATACAAACACCAACCATTACATCGGTCTACACAAGACAATACAAACACCAACCATTACATCGGTCTACAACAAGACAATACAAACACCAATCATCACATCGGTCTAGAAACTTTAATCATGTGTCACAAGTACAGAAAATACTAATGAAATATGGTTTGGTATTGTCTGGTTTAACCAAAGTCAAACAAAACTGGAACTCAAATATGTAAAGCTATGCAAAGAACCCTTGGTTCCATTCTTTTAAAGGTGAATTTCAGTCTGGAAATATAAGCGTTGCAAGTAAATAGATGCTCTTGCAAAGTATAGAAATTCGGCGTTCGTGGATTTAAAAGTAAAACTGGGTGGTGTTTTCTTACAGAAAATATTGAAAATGTATCCTGCCGTTCACGTACAAATGACAGGAAAGGTGAAGTGCACGTCGTTTCTCAGTACGTTGCCTATCTTAATATTCGTTTCAAGCATGACATGATTTTGTAATATTCTTGCCAAGCAGATATGAACATAGTCTTTTCTTTATTGAAAGCAGATAATGTTTGTCTTTAACGGTTCGAAATATAACAGATTCAAGCTTGATCAACAATAGATATGTTGTCTTCTTTAACAACTAATTTGAAATGTTTTATTGAAAGAGACAAACATGGAGATAATAATGATAACGATACTTTATTTTCAACGTTTAAAGTGCTTAAATCCATTTTTCAAACTTGTCAATGCTTGTATACTGGCTGTTTTTATGTTTTCAGAAGCCATTCACTGGCATATCTAAAAAGACCTGAAAGTGTATATTTTCTATTCTGTATGATATACACACAAAAGGGGGCTAGGCACTGGCAGGTCTACACACATGATAACCTGAGAGATGGAAAAAATCTCCCTTTCCCTACCAGAAGAAGACAGGGAGAGAGAGAGAGAGAGAGGGAGAGAGAGGAGGGAGAGAGAGAGAGAGAGAGAGAGTGTGTGTGTGTGTGTGTGTGTGTGTGTGTATGTGTGTGTGTGTGTGTGTGTGTGTGTGTGTGTGTGTGTGTGTGTGTGTGTGTAAACGTAACGACCAAGTCAACAAAGAGTCCGTGACATTCCCTGTTCATTGCCTGTCCATACCCCAAATTCTCCTCCAGAGGAAAAGTAGTGGGGCTCCAGCAGACGCTGTAATCTGTTTCTGGCACCATTCTACCAACATCAGACCAACCAGTCTTCCGCAAATCTCAAGTTCAAATACACAAGCAGGGAAAAGTCATCAATAGCGAAAAGCTTTTAAAAGATCGAAGGCAGTGAGTCAACATTTTACTGCCAGGACCGTTTTTTTCATCCCCTTTTCAACACTTGCTTGCATTGCCACTTTTTACCGATACACCGGAGCTGCCCCCAACTTCCTGTAATCAGGAGTTGCTTGCTCTTCCCCGGTGTCAGTGATGTTGATGGGACAGGTTTCATGTCGGTGGGGTGTGGTGGAGGAGTCGTGTTCCATCACTGAGTAACTCGATTACCAGAGCAAATGTTGTTACACTTCTATGGGCCATTGAACCTCAATCTGCTTGGCGAGGGAGGCTTGGATGTGATGTGCTGTCACGATGCCTGTGAGCTGCTGGCAAAGTGTGGAGAAGAAAAATAAAAGGGGAGTTTGAGGAGATGGTGCGAGTCGGACGCCAACAGCAAGTGTGTGTGTGTGTGTGTGTGTGTGTGTGTGTGTGTGTGTGTGTGCGCGCGCGCGCGCGCGTGACAGACACGACACAGACAGACAGAAAAACATAGAAAGATCGCTATAGACTGATGCTGACAATATACAGCGCCTCCTGACTCGCACCACTGAGTGTTACTCGGACATCAAAAATTGGATGACATACAACAAACTTCAGCTAAATGATGACAAGACAGAAGCTATCCTCACTGGCACCCGTCAGAAACTTTCTCAGCTGCCTCCTCTTTCTCTCCCATTATGTAACACATCAGTCCCAATTTCTGATTCAGCTAAAAACCTTGGTGTCTGCATTGACTCTACCCTCTCCATGAAAAACTTTGTTTCTCAAACTGCCAGATCTTGCTACTATCATCTCCATCGTATAAGCCTGATCAGGAAGTATCTCTCTGTGGAAACAACTGCAAAACTCGTTCTCTCCTTCATAATGTCTCGCATTGACTATTGCAATTCACTCCTGTCCGGTCTTCCTGCCTCCACTATTCACATCCTACAGCGCATTCAAAACAATGCTGCACGCCTTGTACTCAAAAAGAAAAAAGCTGACCACATATCTCCTCTCCTGGCACAACTTCACTGGCTCCCTGTATCAAAGCGTATACAGTACAAACTAGACACCATGTGCTACAAAAGCCTCAATAACGCAGCCCCCGATTACCTGTCAAGCCTACTTGAGATCTATGTTCCCTCACGGTCTGCCTCCAATTCTCTGACTTTTCGCTTTTCACGCACAAAGCTCAATACCTATGGTCCACGAGCCTTCTCTGTTTCTGGTCCGCTCTCCTGGAACAAACTTCCTCTCTCAGTCCGTCAGCAACCTACTTTTGTCTCCTTCAAGTCCGCTCTCAAAACTCACCTTTTCTCCTCTGCATAAAATCCTAACCTCACTCAATCCCCTCTGCAGCCTGTCTCCACTCGGAGGGGAATCACATTGCAATATATAATTGTATATAATATGCTCTCTATAATTTTCCATTGTTTTTATTCTTTCTCCCCATTTATAGCCGTGTGTGTGTGTGTGTGTGTGTGTGTGTGTGTGTGTGTTTCGTGCGTGGGTGCATGTGTGTGCATGCGTGCGTGCGTGTATGTGCGTGCGTGCGTGAGTGTGTGTTTCAGCGTTTAGATTTGATTTTATCAAGATTTTGCGCTATATAAATATTGTAATTATTAATTAATTATTATTATTATGTGTGTGTGTGTGTGTGTGTGTGTGTATGTGTGTGTGTGTGTTGTGTGTGTGTGTGTTGTGGTGTGTGTGTGTGTATGTGATCAGGAAGTATCTCTCTGTGGAAACAACTGCAAAACTCGTTCTCTCCTTCATAATGTCTCGCATTGACTATTGCAATTCACTCCTGTCCGGTCTTCCTGTCTCCACTATTCACATCCTACAGCGCATTCAAAACAATGCTGCACGCCTTGTACTCAAAAAGAAAAAAGCTGACCACATATCTCCTCTCCTGGCACAACTTCACTGGCTCCCTGTATCAAAGCGTATACAGTACAAACTAGACACCATGTGCTACAAAACCTCAATAACGCAGCCCCCGATTACCTGTCAAGCCTACTTGAGATCTATGTTCCCTCACGTACCCTCCGCTCTGCCTCCGATCCTCTGACTTTTCGCTTTCCACGCACTAAGCTCAATACCTATGGTCCACGAGCCTTCTCTGTTTCTGGTCCGCTCTCCTGGAACAAACTTCCTCTCTCAGTCCGTCAGCAACCTACTTTTGTCTCCTTCAAATCCGCTCTCAAAACTCACCTTTTCTCCTCTGCATAAAATCTTGACCTCACTCAATCCCCTCTGCAGCCTGTCTCCACTCGGAGGGGAATCACATTGTAATATATAATTGTATATAATATGCTCTCTATAATTTTCCATTGCTTTTATTCTTTCTCCCCATTTATAGCCGTGTGCGTGCGTGTGTGTGTGTGTGCGCGCGCGCGCGCGTGTGTGTGTGTGTGGTGTGCGTGCGTGCGTGTGTGTGCATGCGTGCGTGCGTGTGTGTGCGTGCGTGCGTGTGTGTGTGTCTGTTTCAGCGCTTAGATTGATTTTATCAAGATTTTGCGCTATATAAATATTGTAATTATTATTATTATTATTATTATGCTATATGAGGTGCTCTGTAACTTCTATGAATCCCTTTGAAATATAATCCGAACTGTACGTTTCAAAGTACTGCTTTTGCTGTGTTATTTGTAACTCCACTTAAACTTATTGTTTTCTATTCAAACATAATATTTATGATTACATGTGACTGAAAACTGTCTTCGTATTTTACACTCCTGCATAAGGAGCTATAGTCAAAACGAGTAAACCACCTGCAGTAAGCAATCTGAACTCTCTCTCTCTCTCTCTCTCTCTCTCCTCTCTCTCTCTCTCTCTCTCTCTCTCTCTTTCTCTCCCCCCCCTCTCTCTTTCCCCCTCTCTCTCCCCTCTCTCTCCTCTCTTTCTCTCTCCCTCTCTCTCTCTCTTTCTCTCTATCTCTCCCTCCCGTCTCTCTCTCACTCCATCCTTAATGAACATCTTTCATTATTCCCTTCAATGTAACCCAACTCTACAAAATCTGTACATTCTATCCATCCATCTACCTCACATAAACTCCTTTTCCTGAAATTTCAGAGAACACGACGACTATTTCCTAACCGATCCATTTACCTTCTTCTTTCCATAGCTGCTTAATGTGGATGGACAGAGAGGGTATTGAAGAAAGTCTCGCTTAATCTGAACTCAGCGGTGAATAAAACTTTTTACCACTTGCTGTGACAGAAGAAGGGGAAGCTTTTTTTCTTTTTATAAATAGAAAACAGCAACTAGCAAACTTCAGGTCATAAACGTCGGAAAACTTAGCAAAAAGGGATTGCAAAATGTATTGGATTTGATGGAATCTGTTTGGTAATTTCTTTATCTGTGACTGACCACAATGAATGTAGCCACAGAGAGACAGGGTGAGAGAGAGACAAAAAGACAGGCAGGCACAAAGACAGAGACAGAGATACAGAGACAGATCAAACCATTCACATGGCATACTTTTTTTTCCATCTGTCGATATGAACAATCAATCAATGAATCATTCAACATTACAGAAAATAATACAAAGATTCTTCCGTAACATGAAGGTCATTTGGAAGTGAAGTAGTCGAGAGATCATTAATCTGGAATCATGTTTTTGGGTGAAGGTCCCACACTTCTCACACACTTCACATTCCCCAGCCCTACAAAGAGAAGGAACCTATTCACAGATGAGCGGAGCCACAGTCTTGTATTAGATAACACGCATAAGGCTGACACAGCTCAGCCAGGCTGGTGGACAGGAGCTGTTTTCTATGCCAGCCAGGCTGGTAGGCAGGAGCTGTTTTTCTATGCCAGCCAGGCTGGTAGGCAGGAGCTGTTTTTCTATGCCAGCCAGGCTGGTAGGCAGGAGCTGTTTTCTCTATGCCAGCCAGGCTGGTAGGCAGGAGCTGTTTTTTTTATGCCAGCCAGGCTGGTAGGCAGGAGCTGTTTTTTATGCCAGCCAGGCTGGTAGGCAGGAGCTGTTTTTTATGCCAGCCAGGCTGGTAGGCAGGAACTGTTTTTCTATGCCAGCCAGGCTGGTAGACAGGAGCTGTTTTTCTATGCCAGCCAGGCTGGTAGGCAGGAACTGTTTTTCTATGCCAGCCAGGCTGGTAGACAGGAGCTGTTTTTTCTATGCCAGCCAGGCTGGTAGGCAGGAGCTGTTTTTCTATGCCAGCCAGGCTGGTGGACAGGAGCTGTTTTTCTATGCCAGCCAGGCTGGTGGACAGGAGCTGTTTTTTTTATGCCAGCCAGGCTGGTAGGCAGGAGCTGTTTTTCTATGCCAGCCAGCTGGTGGACAGGAGCTGTTTTTCTATGCCAGCCAGGCTGGTGACAGGAGCTGTTTTTTATGCCAGCCAGGCAATGACACATTTTCAGCTCCGTGTGGATCCTTACCTGGAAGATAAGGAAACACGTTCCATCTACGACAGTGGATGACAAAATGGAAAGTGTGTGTAAGTGTGTAAGTGTGTGTGTGTGTGTGTGTGTGTGTGTGTGTGTGTGTGTGTGTGTGTGTGTGTGTGTGTGTGTGTGTGTGTGTGTGTGTGTGGTGTGTGTGTGTGTGTTGTGTGTGTTAGTTTTTCACTGCTTTAAATTTGTACGGGAAGCATGTCATTAACACTGCCCGTTTTGAATCTTTGCGCATTGTTTTCAAATGGACAACTTTATATTTTGATTTCAACATAGCGACGACTATATTTTCTTGTCTGTAAAACCTGTAAAAACATATGTGGGGATTTTTCAATAGACACAGATAATGGGCATGCAAGTGACAAAATAAACTTGATATATGTTTCCATCAACATCCTATGACAAAAGCATAATTTTGAGACATTTACGATGGAATCTACTAGTCTATGAAACGCACCATGTAAATGACTGCAGTACGCACATTGAACACTACTATCGCAGACTGTATACCATGTAGACAAGACGGAACTTAAAACAGCAAAAGAAAACAGAAGGAAAAGAGAAATACAGCGCTACAAACAAAGGGATTGGTCAAGAGATAAAACACATGTAAAGGAAAGCTGGATCGAACGACGGTGTTAACACACTGAGAAAAACCTTGACCACAACGACACAAAGAAAGCTTTTAAGATTGTAAAAGTCTTCACCAAACAAAAGCAAAGTTGACACCGCATCATTCGGGACAGAAATGGCATACAGGAAAGAGACATCATGAAAAGGTGGACCGAGTAGTGTTCCGTGCTGCACAACATTTACAGCAAAGGAGATCCAAGCGTACCAACAGTACGAGAATCATCAAACGATGCTCACTTCCCAAACCCCAGGAACAAGTTTTTGTCGCGGGAATGAAGTCGCTGTAATGTGGTGAGGCTGCAGGCATTGACAACATCCCTGCAGAACTCTTGAAACATGGCGGAGAGGCAATAACTGTATCTCATTTTTTTAAGTCTGCAACAATCTATGACACGCAGGCGTGTGGCTCACGACATAGACCCAATCATTAATCGTCATCATTCCCAAGAAAAATCTCCAACGCTGCCAGAACTACAGTACTATTTATTACTTTATTCATCATGCCAGCAAAGTAACTCTAAAATCATTCTGAATACAGTCACAAGCGAATATCATTAAAGCTGGAGAACAAGCCAGACTCCGCAAGGGCAGAATTACTATCGAACATATCCTTAAATCTGTGCACCCTTTGAAAACGACACCTCCAGCACAAGAGTGTTCTACCACGTCTTCATAGATTTTAAGAAGGCGTTTGACAGACTCTGGCAGGAGGCACTATGGGCCATAATAAAGACATTTTACATCGTACAAAAGCTGATCAACGCTATCCAGCAAGTATACTCCAAAGCAACTAGGGTGCTGTTGTAGAGTGGCTCCTTACTTCGGTTGGAGTTTGCCTTCTTTTCCCGCGCTTTTCAACATAATATCTCTGGAACGCATCATGACTGACGCAATCGAATATCATGTCAGCACAGTCAGCATTGTAGGAAGAACCATCATGAATGTTTGCTTGCAGATGACAGTAATGATTTGGCAAGTAGTGAGCAAGAAATCGCCAAACGGGGACTTGACCATCGCTAAGCGTAGAAGTCAGACGTGTTTTACAAGTTCGTGTTATAAACATGTCTCGTCATGTAAACTGGAGCGAACAGGG
>JAPXFY010000013.1:75176855-75204355 GCA_030674185.1 Monoplex corrugatus
ATGGTTTTGCTGTAAAGTGAAAACAAATCTGGTGATAGAACAAAACCCTGCCTGACCTCTCTTTTGATATTTTGGAGAGAGCTTATATCGTTTTCTATTCTCATCGCAGCTGTTTGTTCTCAATACATATTTCTGATTATTCTTAGATCTTTTTCATCAATATTGAGCCTTTCTAGTTGGTTGGTTAATTCTTCGTATCTTACCCGATCGAAAGCCTTGGTATAATCAACAAAGCATAAATTAAATCTTTTTTGAACTCGACTATCTCTCTGTGATAGTTGTTAGGATGTATGTGGCACTAATAGTTCTATTCCCTTCGATACATCCACACTGTTCTTCTGCCATTTCTCCCTTGTCCTCATCATGATTATTCTTTATAGGATTTTTGTTACATGATCATCTAGCTGATCGTACGAAGAAGTACGCATTCTAGAGCCCTGCAACAATTTATGAGGAAAAGGGAATAAGAGCACCTGGTCACGACAGGAAAGAAAAGCTGGAGGGAAAGAGAACATCAGGCAGACCCAGGGAAAAAATATTGGACGGACTTTCAGGGTGGCTGAACATCAGAGAGGGTGGTAGATGTACCTGCAGTGACAGAGGATAGATTCGTGTGGGGGGCCATGATCGCCAACTCCATACAGCAGGGCACATGATGATGGTGATGACAGCATGAAGAGCATAAAAACATCAAATCACTAACAACTCCCTAATCACAGACAAAAATTTAAAAGAGCGGAAGCACTATCACTCAGAAACCATCTTAAGTACAACAAAAGCACTCATATGTACAGAACTTTACACAGCTCCGCCTCCAAATACGGAAAACATAATTATTTATCCCATGCCAAACACACTGCACTATTATTCCAAGAACAAGACTGGGCATATTTAAAGCAAGCATTTCTTTTCTGGTAATCATATCTGGAATATATTATCCACCCGTATCAAGGTATACATTCACTAAACATCATCATCATCATCAGGTGCCTTGCCGCATGGCGTTGGCGATCATGGACTTCCATCTGTCTCTATCTCTTGTTGCCTCAAGCATCTCTTCCACCCTCTTTATCCGCAGCCACTCTGCAAGTCCGTCTAGTATCTTCTCCCTGGATCTACCTAGTGCTCTCTTTCCCTCAAGCTTTCCCGTTATGACAAGGTGCTCCAATTCCCCTTTCCTCGTAAAATGGCCTATAAATGTTGCCTGTCTTTAAGTAATCTTCCTTATGAATGATCTCTTGTGTCTGCCGACATCAAGACTATCTCGTTTGTTTTCTTTGCTGTCCATGGAATCTCAACATTCTTCTTAGAAACCACATCTCGGCTGCCTCAATCTTGTCCTGGCTTTGTTTGTTGACTGTCCACGCCTCACAACCGTATAACAGTATTGGTTCTATCTAACATTCAAGAACTCTCTTCCTGATGTTAATTGGTAGGCATTTGTTGGTAAGAATGCTTTTCATCTTCTTGAATGCTGTTTTGGCTTGGCCGATTCTGCTGGCTATTTCAGGTGTGCATCTGCCCTCTGGTGAAATGATCGTTCCCGGGTATTTAAACTTATCAACCTGTCTCAAGGTTGTGCCGTTTGCTGTTATTTTGCATGAGGGGATTTCATATTTTTTACTGATCACCATGACTTTAGTCTTCCTGCTGTTTAGTTCCAACCCCTTACCTTGGCTTTCTATTTATTGTCGATTCATAAGGTTTTGTAGGTCCCTTTCATTTAATGCAATTAGCACGGTGTCATCTGCGTATCGAATGTTGTTTATTATTTTTCCTCCAATCTTTAACCCAGGCTCTTTCTCTAGCTTTCTCATGATGTTTTCGCTGTAATGTGAAAACAGATCTGGTGACAAAACACAACCCTGTCTGACTCCTCATTTGATGTTTTGGAGAGAGCTTATATCGTTTTCTATTCTCATTGCAGCTGTTTATTCCCAATACATATTTCTGATTATTCGTAGATCTTTTCCATCAATATTCACTAAACTGCATTAAACAAACACTTCACAAATGTATGCTTGAATAATTAAACACTTATTCTAATTTAAATCTCTTTCCTAGATCAACACACACTGTGCTAACAAAATCATCAGTTAGCCTCATTACTACACACAGAGTCCATTTCTATCCCAGATCTAAGCTATCAACCATTCTGTGACTTTTTTATGTTTCTGATAATTTCCTTATATGTATGTCTCTCTCTCTCTCTCTCTCTCCTCTCTCTCTCTCTCTCTCTCTCTCTCTCTCTCTCTCTCTCTCTCTCTCTCTCATAGTTTCATTTTTAAGGCAAATATGCGGATTACCAACAACGAGTTTGAAAAATTAATTTTAGATAATATTGACTACTCTTGAATCATAAAGAATCATCTCTTTCTTACTCATATTCACACACACAACCATCACACATACACGCACACACACATACACACTCGCGCACGCACATACATAATACACTCTGGCAACAACACTAACACTAACACTAACACCAACACTTACACTAACACTGACACTAACACTAACACTAACACAAACACTAACACAAACACAAACACATACACCAACACCAATGCAAACACTAACACTAACACCAACACCAAACAACCAAACACTAACACTGACACTGACACTAACACTAACACAAACACTAACACTAACACTAACACCAACACCAACACCAATACTAACATTAACATTAACACCAACACTGACACTGACACTGACACTGACACTGACACTAACACTAACACAAACACTAACACCAACACCAACACCAACACTAACACCAACACTAACACTAACACTAGCACACAAACACGCACACACCCATTTTTCTCTAAACCTTCAGAAGACACAACAACTACTTCTAAACACATCCGTTTTACCTCCTTCATTCGATGGCTTCCTAAAAGATGTGGATGGACAAAGAGAGACTTGAAGAAAGCCTCGCTCCATCAAAACAAAGCGGTGAATAAAACAGGGACCCAAACACTCTTTCGGCTATGTCGATTGGAGAGAAAAAGAAGGTTAAAACATCGTTCATGACGGTCAATCAGTTTCTACTTCTATTCTGTTTGTTCTATTTATAATTAAGTCACAAGGAACAGCCTACCTCACGTAATCAATAAAGGAAGAAACAGCACAATGGGATTGAAAATGTTATTAAATTTAGTGGAATCCAGATTAAGTTTCATCTGTAACTAACTGAAGTAAATCAAACCACAAACAGCAAGAGAAGGGTGTGGGAGTGGGAGGGACAGACAGACAGACAATCAGACAGACAAACAAACAAACAGGCAGACAGAAAGATAGAAAGAAATAAAGAGAAAGAGAGAGAGGGTAAGAGAGTGAACAAAGAGAGAGAGTGAACAAAGAGAGAGAATGAACAAGTTTTTCTTCTTTCTGTCTGTATTTATAGTCAATAAACATATCCTTAAAATTACAATCAATGAATATGTTAGTCAAAACAGAGACAGACAATTTTTGACAAGACAATACAATGTTTTCCACATAACCTCAAGATCACTGAGTATCGAGTTAAAAAAATTCCCTGATCTGGGATCGTGATTTTTTGAGGACAGATCTCACGCTTCTGCCTCACCGCTTTACCTTTCCCAGCACTACACAGAGTGATGTATTCATTCACGTACAGATGGACTATGGGCTCACTCATTCGATAATAGACTGGAGCCTTTGTAATTAAACTAGAAAGCAGGAGCTGCGCTCTAACCCAGCCAGGCCATATTATATTTCCACTTCAGATGGAACCATATTTTCATCTTACACAAATGAAAACTGACTTAGAAATAATACGTTTGTTCATGTCGATCTGTTCACAGATTATCATCTTTCCAGATGTGTATTAATAGTTTTGTCTGTGTTTTAACTGCTCTAATTCCACACAAGAAATAACACCATTAATGCTACCGTTTTTGTCTGAGTGTGCTCACATATGCAAACAGTCACTGTCGTGTCCGATCTTGATGTAATGACAGCAACACACTCTCCTCTGTACGATTACTTTTGATGTATATGTAAGGGATTTCAATCCTTTGCTTTAAAAGAATTTTTAGTACTACTCTACGGCCTAAACCATAGTCGTTTTAGCAGATTTTGCTGTCCACAGACTTTGCCGACAGACAGACTGTAGGTTAACACTATTGATAAGACTGTGGCTATGGACACGCCATGTTCCCTTCCTTCACCTTAGTGTGTGTTTTGTGTGTGTGTGTGTATGTTGTGTGTGTGTGTGTGTGTATGGTGCGTTGTGTGTGGTGTGTGTGCGTTGTGTGTTGTGTGTGTGTGTGTGTGTGTGTGTGTGTGTGTGTGTGTGTGTGTGCGTTGTGTGTGTGTGTGTGTGTGTGCGTTGTGTGTGTGTGTGTGTGTGTGCGTTGTGTGTGTGTGTGTGTGTGTGTGTGTGTGTGTGTGTGTGTGTGTGTGTGTGTGTGTGTGTGTGTGTGTGTGTTGTGTGGTGTGTGTGTGTGTGTGTGTGTGTGTGTGTGTGGTGTGTGTGTGTGTGTTGTGTGTTTTCACGTCATTCTAATGTGCTTCAACTGGGATATGTTCGAGACGAAATGCATACATCTATTCAGAAACTCCACTTCTCTACGGTAGTCAGAATGTGTGTTTTTAGACTTGTACTCCTTTATTCTTGAAGTTCTCCTGTCCTTAAATCTGTCCAGTACTGACCTGTAAAGATAAATCATTTTCATACACATTACAACTGTTCAGTATACAGACGTTTCGTTGCAGATACAATATTCAGTGATCATAGTTTTCCAGAAGATTCAGATTGTAATATAAATCATTTTATAAACAGCCAGCCAACCTAAGTGGTCTGATCCAGTATACGGTACAAACGTTTGTTTACACACAGGCATGAAGAGGCATGTACGCTGACCTGAACATTTCTTCATTTTGAAGAGACCACTATCAAACCCAGTGGAAGAAGAGGGGGCAGGCAGGCGAAAGAAGTAAGGATTCTCTGATGATGTTACACAAATGGGGAAGACACCATCAACAAGGATAGCCCACAGGCCAGATAATGGATTACCTATTCTCTGGGGAGATAGGCAGTTTGCACAAAATGGTGAAAAACTTCACAGTTTCTTTAATGTCTAGCTTGCTTAAATGATTTCTTTTTTGTTTGAGTGTTATTAGTTTGATTGTTTGTATGTTTATTCCTTTGTTGGTTTGTTCGTTCGTTTATTTGTTTGATTATTTGGTTGATTGGTTGGTTGGTTGCTTGCTTGCTTGCTTAGTTTTTTGTCTGTTTGTTTGTTTGTTTGTTTGTTTGTTTGTTTGTTTGTTTGTTGAGTCATTGTATGAACAAGTGCAAAAAGACAGTCACAGTTTAGACTGTTCTATTTACCCGGCCTTCGATTGTTGAAATCATATTTGCTTATCCACCAGTATGCATTGCCACTTCTGCCACCATCAAGTGGCAGCTTTTTATTCTTCACGCGCGCGCGCACACACACACAACACACACACACACACACACACAACACCACACACACACACACACATACAGAGAGAGAGAGGAGAGAGAGAGAGAGAGAGGTACACATATTAATATGTATATATATATATATATTGCACATATATCTATCTATATCTATCTATCTGTATATACATATGTATATGTATACATATATATGTATATGTCTATTTATATTTATACATATATTTACATACAAAGAGAGTAGAGAGAGAGACAGAAACAGATAGATAGATAGATAGATAGATAGATAGATAGATAGAGATAGATAGATAGATAGATAGATAGATATAGATAGATAAATCGATAGATAGATAAATCGATAGATAGATAGATAGATGATAGATAGATAGATAGATAGATAGATGATAGATAGATAGATGGATAGATAGATAGATGATAGATAGATAGATAGATGATAGATAGATAGATATGATTGATAGATAGATAATAGATACACAGATAGATAGATAATTAATAGATAGATAGGTATAAATATAGATATGAATATAGATATAGATATGAATATAGATATGGATTAAATATAGATATGGGTTTGTCAGCCCGAGTTTTGCAAGTTAAGTTAGAGGGCAAGCCATTTGATATCAATATTATCCAAGTACATGCACCAACATCCGCAAGTACTAAAGAAGAAATTGACAACTTCTATGAAGTATTACAGACAGCCAAGGATCAATGCAAATAACAGGATACTGCAGTAATAATGGGGAAAATTATCGTGTTAAAGTGGGACAGGGAGGGTGAAGGACATAGCTGGACCTCATGGCCTTGGCACACAAAATAAAAAGGGAGAAACTTATGGAATGGGCACAGATGAATGAGTTCATAATAGGAAACACCTGGTTTGAGCAACCTAACAGACGTACATGGACACGGATGAGTCCAGGACATAATACTAAAAATCAAATTGATTACATCCTGATAAATAAAAGATTTAGAAATGTTTTACTGATAGCAAAAAAAAAACACTACCATACCGGGTACAGACTGCAACAGTGACCGCAATGATGTAATGGGAAGATTTAGGCTGAAACTAAAGAAACAAAGCAGACCAAAAGTAAAATCAAACTAAATTCTGGGCTCTTAAATACAGATGAAGCAACTCGTGAAAAATTTCACGTACATGTTCAAAACAAATTCAGTGCTCTGAAGGACGCTGGTGACAGTGCGAAACAATGGACAAAGTTGAAAAGCTCAAAAAATGAAGCTTGTGACAAAATCCCTTGAGTTGAAAGAAACGCAAAAAAGAAAAAGTAAAATGAAAAGAAAAAAGGAGCTGGATGACAAAAGAAATGATAAGCTCGATGGAAGAATGGAGGAAGGCAAAAGGAAAAAGGAAGACTACAAAGAGATAAACAAAGAAATCAGTAATAGGTGCAATGAAGCCAAGGAAGCTTGGCTGGAAACAAAATACAAAGAGATAGAAGACCAACACAAAACAGATCCTCAAGGTATGTACAGAAACACTGAAGAAATTGCCCACAGCTAAGAGACGTGCACATCAACTGGTTACTAAAAAATCAAAAGATGGTGTGGTTATCATGGAAAAAGACAAAACATTAGATAGATAGGGTGAGTACATTAAAGACCTTTTTAATGGTTAAAGAAACGAAGAGCACATTATAAGAAAGAAGGTAAGGACCACCCATAATGAAAGATGAAGTTAGAGCAGCATTGAAAAAAGATGAAACCAGGAAAAGCCCCAGGACATGACAATATTACTATAGAAATGAATGAGGCCCTAGAAGAATTCGGTACTGAAAAAATAACAGTCCTTCTAAATGAAATCAATTTTCATTGCACTTCCAAAGAAAGAAGGGGCTGTAGAATGAATGCGAAATCCACTGTACAATCATCTTGATGAGTCATGTAACAAAAATCCTATAAGAATAATCATGACGAGGATAAGGAACGGAATCAAAAGAGAAATAGCAGAAGAACAGTGTGGATTTGTCGAAGAGAAAGGACTATTAATTAATGCCTTTTGAGGAGTGTTCTGAGTTTACGGTTTTTGTGCGTTTGTATCTACTTCTATGCTAACTGAATGGGTAGCACAAACTATGTTACATTTGAGAAGTTCCACAACATGGGAGATAATTCCTAAGTGACACTCAAGAGTTATGTCCTTTGGTTGACTATTAATGCCATATGTATCTTAAGAAAGGAATTATTAATGCCATATGCATCCCGAGAAAGGAACTATAATACATGCCATATACATCCTAAGAACTATCACAGAGAGATGAGTCGAGTTGAATAAGGATTTATCTGTATGCTTTGTTGATTATACCAAGGCTTTCGATCGGGCAAGATACGAAAAATTTATCAACCAACTAGAAAGACTCAATATCCATGGACAGCAAAGAAAGCAAACGAGACAGTCTCGAAGGAGGCAGACACAAGAAGACCATTAATAAATAAGATTAGGAAAAGACAAGCAACATTTATAGGATATTTTGTGAGGAAAGGGAATTAGAGCACCTGGTCACAACAGGAAAGCTGGAGGGAAAGAGAAGACTAGGTAGACCCAGGGAGAAAATATTGGACGGACTTGCAGGGTGGCTGAGGACAGAGAGGGAGATGTACTGCAGCAAAAGGGATAGATTCGTATGGAGGACCATGATCGACAACGCCATGTCACAGGGTACATGATGAGGATGATGATAGGTATAGATGCACGTTTATGGCCGTAGATAAATGCGTATGAATGGTTAGACATCGTTAGTGTATATGTACGTTTCTATTAAAGTATCGTCGATGCCCAATGCACAAACATATTCTCGAATCTATCGAGCCATTTCTTCCATTTTGGTCAAGCACTGTGTTCGTCTTGCATGCACATTGAACGAAGGGAGTATCGGTATATTTGTCACCATCCTCGTTGCCAGAACATTGTGTCTACGACTGTCTTGTCGACTCGCTACAATAGACATTTAAACACAGCCCGTGTGTTTTATAACTGTGATAAGTGATTTGAATACTAATTAAACAAACGTATCAACTGGCAGTCTTTGGTGCAAATGCACTCTTATTGATTGCTCTCTGCATCTATCCGTTGCGCATCTTGGTATCTATTTCCATGAGAACTCAACAACACCATGCTGCCATTAATATGTCAGTGATTCAAAACCTTCAGTTACATAAATTCAGTGGATATACAAAGTGCAGAAGACTACTTCGTGAGATTAGTTTCTGTCTAGAAGCCTTATGTCAGGGCCAGTGAAAAATAGTTTTTAAGGCTGGGGAGGTTAATTATACCACAGTGTGCATTTTACAGTCAGTTCAAATGTTTCATTGACAACAGACTATGTATTCTATCCAACGTCCGATATTACTCAGAACAGGTGTTAAATTTATATAGCAGTTTAAATATGTCAGTTAAGACTGTCTTCCACTCACTGATCAACAGCACTTTAAGCTTTACGTTTCCCTACCGACAATGTAGATAAAAAGTTTGGAGTCGCATAATGACAAGCAAAACAAAAAAGAATTAACCTATGCTAAACCAGTATGGTGCATATCATGGCTTGTCTAAAGGTCTTTGAAGTTCATGTTATGATGCTAGAGTGGATGGTATGTGGAAGCCTGGGAAAACACGCACTGTAAGGGAGTCATGTGGCATACTGCTGGCTGCTGGCGGTTTGCATCTGCAACTGAATATTAAAAAATGACCTCATAAGGTTTATCAACATGCTTAATGCAGCTGGCACCAAATACAGTTTGAACGAATTACTGAGCATTAGAATGAAGAAAAAGATAACCATCGAGTTTCATGCGGCATTAAATTTAGCATTGTTTGGCTGCAGCAAGGTGAAACAGCCTGACAGCCTTTCTTTACATATTTACACAACATTGTAGATTTGTATAAAAATGGGTTCTGTTGGTGAGTATGCATGTGGGAACGTGTGCATGCGTGCGTGTGTGTGTGTGTGTGTGTGTGTGTGTGTGTGTATGTGTGTGTGTATGTGTGTGTGTTGTGTGTGTGTGTGTGTGTGTGTGTACGTGTGTGTGTGTGTGTGTGTGTGTGTGTGTGTGTGTGTGTGTGTGTGTGCGCGTGTGTGTATGTGCATGCACGTATGTATGTGTTGAAAATAGTACCAAATGTATGTTTGCTTTACAAAGACTTTAAAATAAATTTCGGTATGGAACAATGCATAGCACGGTTGCAGCAATTTTTTTAAAATTTTCTGTAGAGGTTGAATAACAGACGAAGAAGCAGCAATAAGAAGACTGTTACAGTAAGCTGGACAAGAGAGGACAAGGGGTTACAAAAGTTTTGGCAGCAGAATCACTGAGAATATGACGAATAGAGATGATACGTTTAAGTTCCGATTAGACCATTTGACATACTTTGGTTATGTGTTGTCGCATGACATGATGAAGGTCAAAGATGAATCCTAAATTCCATACAGAATCAGACAAATGAACATCATTGCATTGTGAAAGACTGAACTTCGAAGAGGTACATTTTTATTGTCGTGTGAAAATAACACAGGCTCAGTATTATATCATCGTTAAGCTTAAATTGGTTGTCAGTTATCTAGATTTTAATGTCACTTGTGCGTAACTGGAGTGTAGAAATCATTTCATTCACGTCAGCTGGAGATGCTGATTGCTATAGCTGTATGTTAACAGCAAAGAAGTGATGGTCAATAAAACGTTTGGTCATAATGGTGGGGAGAGGAGCAGTGTATATTGTAAACAGAAGAGGCCAAGAACTGAGCCTTGGGGAAATCCATATCTCAATGGAACAAAAGGAGAATACGAACCATTTACTGAAACAAACTATGTCCTTTGAGAGAATAGGACTGGATCCACATAAGCGCAGTGGAATAGTACCAAACTCACTGTCAGTAAATACACTAGGTGACGAATTCCATTATATTTTTGAGTATCGGATTACTCTTCAACTAGAAGAAAAAGTGCGTGCGTGAATAGTATATTTCTGTACAATCTATGTTTCCTTTACGTAATCTTTTATGTGCTAAGAAGTCATTTAATTGAATTAAGCAAAGCAAGTCAAGAAAAAAGTAGTTTAATGTCTTTCCCTTTGTTGCTTTCTTGCTGAGGGATCAAAGGATTAAATATTTTTAACTTTGACTTTTTAACTTTGAACTCTGGTGTGTGTGTGTGTGTGTATATATATATATATATATATATATATATATATATATATGTGTGTGTGTGTGTGTGTGTGTGTGTGTGTCTGTGTCTGTGTCTGTGTCTGTGTGTGTGTGTGTGTGTGTGTGTGTGTGTGTGTGTGTGTGTGTGTGTGTGTGTGTGTTGTGTGTGTGTGTGTGCGTGAGTGTATGTGCAAGAGTGGGTGTGGGGGTGGCCGTCCCATTTTCTAATAAAATCTAGAATTGTAATACTTCACATTTTGGAACAACTACATCATCATCAAGATCATCCTTGTCGTTGTCATCATCATCATAATCGTCGTCATCATCACATGCATAAAAAACAAATAAAACAAACACGAACAATATAGCACTGCAGGAAAAACGATACAAAAAAGGAGTACAGGATAGCAGATAACATTTCAAGAAATGTTGGTATGTTTATAAAGATCCTCAGCCAAAATGACATAGGTTATGAATGTAAATTCAGGGTTGAGGGGTAGGAATAAAGATAAATGAAAAACGTTGACAGAAATCCACTCAAGATAAACGAGCCAGTAAAGAAGTAAAGCATGGCACAAGCCTTGCCAAAGGGCATCAACAGCAGACGCAGCATCAAATAACGATGGCTTCATAGTGCCAAACAGGACTTGCCTCTTTATTCAGACAGTTGTTCTATCACAGGGAAGCGGGCAAGATACTCTCTCACAAACGGAATTTTAGTCATCTCCGCCCGGAGCTAAAGAAGGCGAATCCAGTTTACTGTTGTCAGTATTTGCTGGGATAAAATTGCTTTGATCTTAACGTTTTCTGTCCACTCCATGGGAATTACACATTCTTCTTTGGCTCTTCACTTCAAATCTTTAGACATGGTTTAGTGTTGTGAAGAGATTTTGGAAACGTTGAGATATAATCAGATCGTGGCACACAGTTTCTTCAAAATCTCACATATCAGCCAGTAATGTTGTGTGATGAATTTAAGAGAAGCTGAAAAAAGTTATTGGTATTACACGTTAACAACATCCCTCACGTCGTTCAGCCCGCCAGCTGTGGTACCTGCAGGCCACTGTGACCACCAAGTTGTCGACTGCGTTTACATGCAAAGAGCACTTGGAGCCAGCAGTGAGCGGTTTAGGAGACAGATGAGGCTAGACTACAAACAAGATGCAGCTGCCAGGGAATAAAGATACCTACTACCCGTATCCAGAGCCCCCAACACACCACACACACACACACACACACACACACACACACACACACACACACACACACACACACACACACAACACACACACACACACACACACACACACACACACACACACACACACACAACACACACACACACACACATCACGCACGCACACACACACACACAAAACACACACACAACACAACACACACACGCACGCACCACACACTTACATACACTTGTATATACACAGAGAAACAGAAAGAGAGAGTGTGTGTTGTGTGTGTGTGTGTGTGTGTGGTGTGTGTGTGTGTGTGTGTGTGTGTGTGTGTGTGTGTGTGTGTGTGTGTGTGTGTGTTTGTATGTGTGTGTGTGTGTTGTGCGTGTGTGTGCGTAATAAATAAGCCAACGAAGAGTGTGATATTTCTTCTACGTTGCCTGGCCACATCTCGGTGTTCTCTTCCTCGACAGGAATTGGCCAGTCCCAGAAGACTGCATAATCTACTTTTGGTACTATGTAGTCTACCAAGCAGTCTTTCACAAATCCGAATTATAAAAACCCACCCATTCAGTAAACAATAAACTTTTCAGGATCGATGGAAGGGAGTCGACATTTGACTGCCAAGATTTTTTTGCCTTTCGTCTTTCTTTCATCGCCTTCTCACGCTGCCACTTGTCTAACCCTTCATTTCACAGCTGTCCTCACTTCCTGTGATCATGACTTGCCTGCTTCTTCTGAAGGTCTCAGATTTCAACGGAACAGTTCGCATGCGTGGAGGCGAAGGAGGAGCCATGGAGGGTAAATGTTGTTACTCTTCTATGGGCCATTGAACTGCAATCTGCTACGGAAGGGAGGATGTGGTGTGATGTGGAGTGCCTTGACGCTCTAAGCTGCTAGTAAATAGTGAAGAAGAGAAAGAGATTGGAGATAAGCTAGAAAGGAGAGAGAGAGAGAGAGAGAGAGAGAGAGAGAGAGAGAGAGAGAGAGAGAGAAAGAGAGAGAGAGAGAGCTCTAAATTTTTACATGCTGAGTTAGGGTAGGATGCTTCCTGGAAGTCCTGTATATCGATCTTGAAAGAAATCCAAAATCTGAATTCTAGTTTACCGTTATTTGGTATGCTGTTTGTAACTGCACTAAACCTTATCATCAACCAGTGACCTTTTCGTTATCTACTTTTGCCTGTAGTTTGTGAAAAAGGACATCTAATTTAAGTACCTGTCTGTCCATCTCTCTCTCTCTCGTTCTCTCTCCCTCATTCTCTCTCTCTCTCTCTCTCTCTCTCTCTCTCTCTCTCTCTCTCTCTCTCTCTCTCTCTCTCTCTCTCTCCTCCCGTTCGCTCGCTCATCCTTTCTCACGAAAGACAGAAATTGATGTTGCAGAAAAGAAGAAATAGAAATATCAAATTGGACACATACCTGCAGGCCACTTTTACCACCAAGTTGTCGGCTGTGTTTTTCATGCGAAGAGCACAGCAGCAAAGCAAAGAGTAAAATATTAGACTTAATGAAAACAGTGTTGCGACTTGGGATTCGAAACAAGTGTTTTCTGTCGTTAGTTAGGTCAACAAATCAACTAATACTACTGTATTACTCTAAGGTATGGTCAACATAATACTCTCTGTTGTAGAATTAGCCCAATTGTTTGCAAGCAAAGTTTATATACCAGAACTAGCCGAATACAAAACTATCTTCTTTATTGTGAGAGAAGACAACATCCTTTACTTATTAACAAAATGTTGCTTAAGATAATGAATCAAACAGATAAAATTACGTACGGAAAGATTCTCAAGACAACCATTTATTATACTTACAACTATCAGGGAATGCTAAAAACAAGTATGGCATGCCTTCTTTAAAACAACAGAATGGAACATATCAAACTAGAGTAGTAAACACAAATACCGAACAACAATCACTTTATGATGTATTGGTTATTCCAACTACCAGAACGATGGCAGCATTAAGATGGCAGCATTAAGATGGCAGCATTAAGATGGCAGCAAACAAACCAGTTTTATACTGCAGGCCGGGACTCACTGAAGACTTGAGATCTTGTGTCCCGGCTCTATCGACAGAGCAAGCCAACCATTCAAAATTGTTTGGATTTTCAAAAGGATTTCTAGATTGTAAAAATTGTGTTTGTATTTGAATGCAATGAATGCTACAGATTGATGTATTTTTTATTTGAATGCATGCTATGAAAGCTATGAAAGCTATAGTTTGATATGTTGGCATTTGAATGTAATGAATGTTATAGTTTAATGTGCTCGTATTTGAATGTAACGAATGCTGTAGTTTGATATGTTGGTATTTGACTTAAATAAATGCTGTAGTTTGATGTGTTTGTGTTGGAATACGATGAATGCCATAGTTTGATATTTTTGCATTTGATTGCTATATGACTATCATATTTTGGTGAGTTTGTATTTGAATGCAACGAATGCTGTAGTTTAATAATAATAATAGTGCATTTATAGAGCGCTTTCCGAAACCTCAAAGCGCTTTACATCAGTAAACCATACATATATAAACCAAATAACAGGCTACAATACAAACAAACTCATCAAAAACTATCCACAGGAAATCAACAACCACACAGACACACCAAATAATCTCTCTCCCTCTCACCCCCTCCCCGCCCACCTCTCTCCCCCCATTTTCAAACACACACACACAACACCCACACACACACAGCCACACATCACACACACACACACACACACACACACACACACACACACACACACACACACACCACACACACACACACACACACACAACACTGGCATACACCCCATTGTGCACAATTTCATCCAGAATGTCAAGCAGGATCAACCCACTAGCCAAAATCAGGAAAAACACTGTTTAAAGAAGTAAGTTTTTAAACTTGTTTTGAAAGATGGTAGAGTTTTAGAGTGGCGGACGGACTGAGGCAACAAGTTCCATGTCTGAACAGCAAAAACTGCAAAGGCTCTACCACCGTGAGTTTCTCTGTTATATTTTGGAACACGAAACTTCTTGTCATCCACAGAAGAGCGGAGTGATCGAGAAGGTACGTAGACAGTCAAGAGTTCAGAGAGATAGTCAGGAGCAGTTCCAGAAATGATGTGATAACAAAGGCAGCAAATCTTGTATTTTATTCTTTGTTCAACCGGGAGCCAGTGCAGTGTCTGAAACAGGGGTGTGCAGTGCTGTGACCTACGTGCCTTGAAGATGAGTTTAGCTGCAGAGTTCTGAACTTGTTGCAAATGTTTGAGATGTTTCTGAGGGCAACCCGCAAGGAGTGAATTGCAATAATCTAACCTAGACAGAATGCATGCAGTAACTAACGTCTTGGTTGCGTCTAATGTAAGGTAGTGTCTAATAGAATTAATGCGTCTAAGTTCGATGTATGCAGCCTGACATGTTTTGATGATGTGCTGGTGCATGGAGAGATTATGGTCAAAGACAAAACCGAGGTCACGAACGCAATCAGAAAAAGCAATAGCGGTATTACCGACAGTAATAGTGGAAGGCAGAGAAGAAAGATCTGCAGGCAATGGAGAAACACGAAGGGCTTCAGTCTTGTCATCATTCAACTTAAGTCGATTTTCATACATCCAGGATTTTACTTCAGAAACGCAGTTCTGAAGAGACTGAACTAGATGATCGTAGTTAGAAGGAGAATCAGTATGATTGAGCTGGGTATCGTCCGCATACATTTCATGACGGATGGAATGTGAGTCAATAAGGTGGGTCAGAGGAGAAGTATACAATATGAAAAGCACAGGACCCAGAACAGAGCCTTGAGGCACGCCAAAATCCAAAGGCAGCTCAGAAGATTTGTTTCCGTCGACAAGTACGGTTTGCTTTCTTTCTGAAAGATAAGATCGAAACCAGTGTAAAGCAGATTTTTGAATTCCAAAGTTGTTTTCCAAACGGGAAAGCAAAATTTCATGGTCAATAGTATCGAAAGCAGCTGAAAGATCCAAAAGGAGAAGAATAGAAATTTTGTTTTGATCCAGGGAGGTCAAAAGATCATTGAGAATACGAAGCAGAACAGTTTCTGTGCTGTGCCCTGGCCTGTAAGCGGATTGGTGAGGACTAAGGAGGTTATGGGATGAGAGATGGGAGAAAAAGCTGGTCTAGAATCAGACGTTCAAGCAGTTTAGAAAGAAATGGAAGATTGGAAATCGGTCTGTAATTTTTCAGGTCATTTTTGTTGAGGTTAGATTTTTTCAGCAAGGGCTTAACAATGGCAGTCTTAAATTCACGGGGAACAATTCCAGTGGTAATAGACTGATTCATGATGTTTGTAATGGTCGGCAAGAGAAGATCCACATGTTGAAAGAGAAGTTTGGTTGGAATGGGATCAAGTTCACATGATTTAGGGGGAGTCTTAAGAATGGTCTTCCGGACAAGGTCTTCAGAAACTGGAATGAAATTTACAAGTGGTGAGCCAGAAAACGACACAGTGTTTGAACCAGTACTTTGAAATGGTGGAAAACTGTCACGGATCTTGAGAATTTTCTTATGGAAAAAATCGGCAAAAATGTGTGGGAGCAGTTTGACATCGGACACAGTGGGAAGAGACACAGGTTTGATTTTTCCAAGAAGCGAGGACATATTGTGAAAGAGTTGTTTACAAGTGGTAGAATTGGACACTAGCGAAGAATAAAAAGCTGTTTTCGCGTCGTGTACGCAATCTGCAACCGTTTGCTTTGCTGCGTCATAGATTTGTTTGTGTACTGTTAACCGTGATGACTGCCAACAGCGCTCGGCACGCCTACGCTCTCTCTTCAGCTGACGAAGCTGATCAGCGACAGCGCCGTACCACGGGGTAGGCTTTCCGTCCCGGACTTTTCGTTGACGTACAGGCGCATGCTTGTCAAAAACAGCGGCAAGGGAACTGTTCAAATCGGACACTGACATAACGGTGGTCACAGACTGAGAAAGATCATCAGCGAACTTGTCTTGGTCAATTTTACTAATAGAGCGAGTGGACACAAGCTTTGCTTTACGTTTAGGCTTTTCAGCTGCTAGATAAGACAAAATTGAAAAATGGTCAGAAGAAAGATCATGATGGACACGAGTTGACAAAACAAGGTTATCGTCATCTCTACATATGACAAGGTCGAGAGTATTTCCACAGCTCTGCGTGGGTCCACTAACAGTCTGTTTAAGACCGTATATGTCAAGCTGATCAAGAAATTTTCTGGCATTAAAATCAGAAGTATCATTTACATGGATATTAAAATCACCAGCTAGAACAATACTGCCTTGACAATCAACACAAAAATCAAGAAAATCAGGTAATTCATCAAAGAATTGAGATGTTGAAAGTTTGTTTTTCTTGTTGGGAGGAACTCTGTAGAGCAGAAAGAATGCCACACGTTGCTGTTGGATCATCAAAATAAATTGAACCAGTTCAAAAGTGTCATGAGAGAAAGGAAAATTCGTTGTTGTTATACAGTTTTCAGTGAGAGAAACTTTGAGGAGGATGGCGGTGCCACCCCCACACTTGACCTTGGCGTTTGGGGGTCGTGGGAAAGACAGCAGCTTGTAGCCTGGGGGTGTCAGGTCGCGGCACTTCGCTTCGTCACCGGACTGACGAAGCCAGGTCTCAGTCAACAGCATGACGTCAATATCGTGATCACGGACGAAGTCGCAGATCTCGGAACGTCTCTTTGATGCTTTTGTATCTGAATGCAATGAATGCTATCATTTGATGTGTTTGTATTTGAATGGCATGAACGCTATAGTTTGATGTGTTTGTATTTGAATGGCATGAATCCTATAGTTTGATGTGTTTGTATTTGAATGCAATAAAGGTTGTAGTTGATGTGTTTGTATTTGAACGGTATGAATGCTCTACCGTTTGATGTTTTTGTATCTGAATGTCATGAATGTTATACTTTGACGTGTTTGTATTTAAATGGTATGCATGTTACAGTTTGATGAGCTTGTATCTGAATCCCATTTATTCTATAGTTTAATGTGTTTGTATTTGAATGCTATGAATGCTATATTTTGACATGCTTGTATTTGAATGCTATGAATGCTATAGCTTGCTGTGCTTATGTCTGAATGCTATGAATGGTATAGTTCGATATGTTTGTATTTGAATGCTATGAATGCTATAGCTTGCTGTGCTTGTGTCTGAATGCTATGAATGGTATAGTTCGATATGTTTGTATTTGAATGCTATGAATGCTATAGCTTGCTGTGCTTGTGTCTGAATGCTATGAATGGTATAGTTCGATGTGTTTGTATTTGAATGCTATGAATACCTTAGGTTGATGTGTTTGTATCTGAATGCCATGAATGCTATAGCTTGATGCGTTTGTGTCTGAATGCTTTGAATGCTACAATTTGATGTGTTTGTATTTGATTGCTATGAATGCCACAGTTTATTGATTGCATTTGAACGGTATGAATGCTATAATTAGCGGTGTTTGTATTTGAATGCAATAATTTGATGTACTGGTATTTGAAAGGCATGGGTTGGTGTGTTTGTAGTTGGATGCTATGAGGTCTTGTGATATCCTGTACCTTCTCGTTTTTGTTACAAGCCAGAAGCCTTCCATTAAACCATTAAAATCTCCCTCTCTGTCTCTCTCTCTCTCTCTCTCTCTCTCTGTCTCTTTCTCTCTCTGTCTCTCTCTCTGTCGCTGTCTGTCTGTCTGTCTGTTTGTCTGTCTGTCTGTCTGTCTCTCTCTGTGTCTCAGTCTGTCTGTCGGTCTGTTGGTCTGTCTGTCTCTCTCCTGTCTCTCTCTCTCTCCCTCTCTGTAGGTCATCTATTATTGACCTCCTTTTTTCTTTCCCTTTTCCCTCCCTGTTTCTCTATCGTTCTCTCACTATGTCTCCAACATGCAAATAGAACTAGAAACATTTTGTTTATTATGAATAATGATAATGATAATAATAATAATGATATTGACAATAATGATAATAACACCAATAATAATAACAATGATAATATAATGATAATAATAATATAATGATAATGATGATGATGATAATAATAATAATAATAATATAATAATAATAATAAAAATAATAATGATGATGATGATAATAATAGTAATAATAATAATAATAACAATAATGATGATGATGATGATGATAACAATAATAATGATAAACGAGAACGCCTTTTCTTTATCTGTCAGTTTTTGTCTTTCTCTTTCTCTTTCTCTCCACCCATTGTCTTTCCCTACATGGATACCCAACAACGTCAAAGCTTCCGCTCTCCCTCCTCCACCTCCCATGATCTCTCTCACCCAAAACCCATTTCCTATACCCATGCCCACCCTAACATCAGCAGACACAACGACCATTTGCAAATGCAGTCTTTTTACCTCCTTGATTCGATGACTTAAAGATGTGGATGGACACAATGATACTTGAAGAATGCCTCACACAACCGAAACCAGACGCTACTTTCCAGACAACAAGCATTTCATTTCAGAATAAAAATCTGTGCAATTGAAATTTCCCAGGTCAGGAATATTCTGACATAGCAGACGTCTCTTTAATAACACGTCTTTCTTCGAATTGCATTAGATAAGCAACCACTTAAAGTCAGAGAATGAGGAAGAGAGAATAACAGACAACAAGCATCCATTCAAAGACTGTCAAGCTTCCACATTTCAAAAAAGACAAATAACAAACCCAGCGGAAGGAGAGAGAATATGGCAAGACAAAGAAGTAAGGATTTTCTGGTGATGTTTCACCGGTCGGGAAGACATGCTTAAGGAGGAGAGTCAAATAAAAGATTGCTTCATACTTTTAAGGTGAACACAAACCGTACAAACGATGGTCACAGCGTACATTGTTCACATGCTGTCTTTCTTTGTTTCCTTGCTTGAGTCATGGTATGAAGAAAATTAGAAGAAAAAGTTTATTTCAAAATCTCCAGAAAGTGACACTGTAGGGAACATAATGTAATACTCAGTGTCTGCCATAAGTCTATACAAAATCTTTACACGGAAAGTATATATTTTAATTACAATTAATAATTACAATATTTATATAGCGCAAAATCTAGATAAAATCAAATCTAAGCGCTGAAACACACACACACGCACGCACGCACACACACGCACGCACGCACGCACACACACGCATCCACGCACACACACACACACACACACACACACACACACACACACACACACACACACACACACATGGCTATAAATGGGGAGAAAGAATAAAAGCAATGGAAATTTATAGAGAGCATATTATATACAATTATATATTGCAATGTGATTCCCCTCCGAGTGGAGACAGACTGCAGAGGGGATTGAGTGAGGTTAAGATTTTATGCAGAGGAGAAAAGGTGAGAGCGGACTTGAAGGAGACAAAAGTAGGTTGCTAACGGACTGAGAGAGGAAGTTTGTTCCAGGAGAGCGGACCAGAAACAGAGAAGGCTCGTGGACCATAGGTATTGAGCTTAGTGCGTGGAAAGCGAAAAGTCAGAGGATCGGAGGCAGAGCGGAGGGTACGTGAGGGAACATAGATCTCAAGTAGGCTTGACAGGTAATCGGGGGCTGCGTTATTGAGGCTTTTGTAGCACATGGTGTCTAGTTTGTACTGTATGCGCTTTGATACAGGGAGCCAGTGAAGTTGTGCCAGGAGAGGAGATATGTGGTCAGCTTTTTTCTTTTTGAGTACAAGGCGTGCAGCATTGTTTTGAATGCGCTGTAGGATGTGAGTGGTGGAGGCAGGAAGACCGGACAGGAGTGAATTGCAATAGTCAATGCGAGACATTATGAAGGAGAGAACGAGTTTTGCAGTTGTTTCGACAGAGAGATACTTCCTGATCAGACTTATACGATGGAGGTGATAGTAGCAAGATCTGGCAGTTTGAGAAACAAAGTTGTTCATGGAGAGGGTAGAGTCAATGCAGACACCAAGGTTTTTAGCTGAATCAGAAATTGGGACTGATGTGTTACATAATGGGAGAGAAAGAGGAGGCAGCTGAGAAAGTTTCTGACGGGTGCCAATGAGGATAGCTTCTGTCTTGTCATCATTTAGCTGAAGTTTGTTGTATGTCATCCAATTTTTGATGTCGAGTAACACTCAGTGGTGCGAGTCAGGCTGTATATTGTCAGGTGAGTCACTGTCTTGAAGTTGGGTGTCATCAGCACAGAAGTAGTGTTTTATAGAGTGGGAGTTGATGATGGTAGGACAGGGGGGAGGTGTAAAGAGTGAAAAGAACAGGGCCAAGGACAGATCCTTGTGGAACAACACAGGTCAGGTATGCAGGTTGAGAGTAAGTGCCATTGATGAGAACAGTTTGTTTTCTGTTTGATAGATAAGAAGTGAACCAGGAGAGAGCAATGTCAGAGATGCCAAAAGTATGATGAAGTCTAGAAAGGAGAATACCATGATCAATGGTATCAAAGGCTGCAGACAGATCAAGGAGTGTGAGGAGAGAGAATTTGCCAGTATCAGTTGCAAGGAGGAGATTGTTGAGAATGTGTAGCAAGGCAGTTTCAGTGCTATGGCACTGGCGGTAGGCTGACTGGAAAGGATTGAGGAGATTGTTGGCAGACAGGTGAGAGTTCAGTTGGTTGAGGACAACTTTTTCAAGCAGTTTTGACAAAAAAGAGAGATTAGAGATAGGCCGGTAATTTTTCAGTTCATTTGGGTCTAAATTGTATTTCTTGAGGAGAGGGTGATGATTTTAAAGAAAAAAGTTACATAGAATAACGTGTACGTCTTTTTTTTCTGTGTTTAGTTTTCCGGCACAATGTAAGATATATCAACATGTGAACTGTCTAAACATGTGAACTGTCTTTAAACAATTGTGTGTATCTATTCATTATTTCTGTATTTACTTTCCACCGCTAATAAACATACGTTCCAGTTAGAAAAGTCCTACTTTACCAAACAACAGGAAAGTTTTGCTGTTTTTCTCCTAGTTGTTGTATTTGTTGCTTCAAATTTGTTTTTTGTTGATTTTCATTTACTCTTGACAGTGGCCAGTTGGCCCGAAAATTTGCGCCTATATTGACTCGTTCAAATAAACACGCATTCTGATTGTATTTTGATGTTTTTTTTCTGGCTCCAAATTAGATGTACTGTACAATCGCTTACCGACAATTCACATCTTTGCAATGAATGTGTCCCTATAAAAAGCATGTCCAGTTTGCAAGACACAAGTTGAAAACAAACATAACTTTCATAACAGTTGCTGATGTTTTGATTTTTCCACATGCAACTATATGATAACGTTTTTTGTTTTTTTTTAATTGTTTAGAATACCGTAATGCGTGTGTATGCCAGATCAGGTCAGGGTTTTCCTGTTACTGGTACCCAGTTCAACCTGTCGCGTCGGGTAGATGGGGTTCGTAGCCTTCGATGGCAGCTCATCTAGGAGGAGACATATGCGGATCTCTCTACAGACCTGTGGCAGTGTCTGGTTTGATTTTCGCGAGTGGGAACTGTTCCCAGAAAATGGCCCTGTCCACTCACGTTACGCACGTTTTTGGCAGGTTGCACTTTGACCCACATCTTTACTTTGTGTAACACATAGCTGAGTAGTGTCCCACTCCATAACAAGACAACTTATTTACCAAATATTGTGAAGTGTCTATGGGCCATTGAGCTACAATCTGCCGGAGGATGTTGTCTGGTTATTCTCAGTACTGTGTTCTGCAACATTTATTTTCCTGACCAGAGTATCAACACACAGTAATAATCATATCCCAAACAACTGGCCAAATAAATGGTTTGAACTGGTGTTGGAATCAGACACCTGTTCACAAACAGCAAATGTACAGTGGTTGGTATGCTGACTTCTACTTTTATTACTTATTCTTTTTGCAAAGACGGTTAACAAACACAGTGGAAGATGTGGGAGCGGGATAGGAGAAAGACGTAGGGATTCTCTAATGATGTTACACCAATGTGGAAGATGCGGTGAACGAGGAGAGCCCCAGGCAAGACAACAGATTGTTGTCCTTTGAGAAGAACACAAACAATTAACGCGATCATCAAGCCCTCCAGGAATATCTATTGACTAACTTTGTTGTGGCTCTTGAATAATTTTTGTTTGTTTGCTATTTGATTCTTTGTTAACTGCGAAGAAGATGAACAATAAATCTGACAGTTCCATGTGCTCTAAAGAGACAGAATATGGATGGAAAGTTCTATATGAGCCATAATGAAAGTATATCGGATAACATAAATGGACAACCAGCTCCATATCACCAGCAGAGCTTTTGATGATTAAGATGACTATCTCTTAAATTAGAATAAATGTTGGCACGTTGTCAAGTCCCAACAGAGGGAAAGCAGTGTTGTCTCCATTGCATTGCAATATATCATATTAACAATGGACTTTCCTATCGAGCTGATAGGTGGGTAGGCATACTGGACCTTTATTGCGTGGTATCGATCTTCATGTGGGATCTAAGACTGATCATCGGGACACATTTTCTTCCACAGGTGCTGCAAGGAAAAGAGTCCTCTTGCTTGTGATTCTGCTTCCGTCAGTCCCTCTTTTGTCAAACAGCAAATGTTCCACACTGTTCAAATGCGACTGTGTCCTGCGTGTATTGCTACCCACAGCTTACTCTGTTGCGGTCAATGTTTTCCCTGTCGGAGGTGCTGACACTACAAACGAGGCTGGCCTTGAAAGTATCCTTGTTTCACTTTAGTGGTCTTCCCTGGTGACAATATTCTTGCTTCAGCTCTCCAAGCAAAAGCATCTTAGGGTTGTCGTTCTCACGAACAGCGTGTCCAGCCCAACGAAGCTGTCATTTGATCAAAGAGTCTATACTTGGCAAGCCATATTGCTGTAGAACTTGAAAGTTCGAAACTCCATCACCTCGATCGGTGGCATGGAGTGAACCCACGAATTTTTGGTCTCTCGTTTATTATTTACGCGAGCTCTCGGTTGATAGTCCTGGACTTGCAGCAGTACAACAGTCCCTAAGAACACCGTACTAGATTCAGGAATCTTTGTAGTGAGCCTAAAGCCACGGTCTTTCCACATGTTTCCTGGTCACCTTCTGTCCACGCTCAACATCAAGAGATCTATGATGTCTCACTGTATTGGCCAGTAACGAAATCTGTCTTGACTTCATATAAATCTCTCTCTGTCTCTGTCTCTCTGTTTCTGCCTCTCTGTCTCTGTCTCTGTCTCTGTCTCTGTCTCTGTCTCTGTCTCTCTCTCTCTCTCTCTCTCTCTCTCTCTCTCTCTCTCTCTCCCGTGGGGATGCCGGGGGTTCTTTAATATAAATAGTATCCCCATCTGGAAATTCTGTGCTAGAAATTTCCTCTTTTCTGTCATTCTCTGTGTTTCTGCCTCGTTCCTTTGCTTTCTGTCATTTCTTCCTATCATTTTCTGCCTTGCTGGTCCATTCACCTGTATGTGTTCGATAAAGTCTTACGTTCTTTTCTCCTAGGACTGATGATTGGGTACATGTATTAAGTGCATTTTCGTCTCTAGGGAAATGAGATATGCGGAACCAATATTAGACAATTTAGGCCTGTTTTTATGTTTTAGTTTTGTTTGAATTTGTATTTAGGTATGTTTTTAAATCCCCTATACGATAAATTGGACGGCGTAGTCAACGCCAGGAGCATCTCCTTAGATTATATGCCCGAAGGCATTGATATGCGTACTTGATTTTCCTTTCCATTTTTCCCTGTTGAAGTACTGTATATGTTTTGAAACGGTTAATAAAGCCCTGATATGGCTCTACGTAGTCGGCTGGGCTTTTAACACAAAAAAAAAATAACAAGAATTCTCTCTCTCTCTCATATATGTGACCTCCCACCACGAAATCAGTCTTAACTAGCATTTTGGGCATTTTGAGTTATACATATCACTAGAAAGTGTACATTCTGCTGAATATTTTGGTACTTGAATAAAGTTTGTACCCCCCAAAATGTAGAAGTTATGTATGTTTAAAGTCATTAAGTTGTATGACGGCCATTTTGAGAAAACGGCCTCTAAAGTTTTTATGTGCTCTCCTACACATTTTCCTTAAATTTCTTTATTTGGTGGCTTTGACCCACTTTGTTTCTAATTTTCGCTGTCATTATCTGGAAGGTGCACCAAAGAGCTTTCCGTCAGTATATTACATGTGCGGTACTGCACAGGTTTCGGTTTATAATAAGAGACAAAAACAGGTACTTTCTGTAAATTGCGTTCTTTCTGCTGCGATCAGTGCACTAAAATACCATTTAAAATTGATTAATAACATTTTTTCAAGAAAAAAATTTCTGTGGGGGATAGATTATAGTCTACAGAAATCAATTTTGAGAAAAAGTCAAAACACCCCAGATAGACCCTCAGTCACCTTTTCAGCTCCTAGTGCTGTTCGACTGACTGCGAGTTAAGACTGATTTCGTGGTGGGAGGTCACATATACATATATATACATATATCTCACCTGTCTCACCTGTCGGCGTCACCGGGAACAGTGTTGGCCGCTGCACATGATGTCCTCACAAGCTGCCTCCAGCACTCTCGATCTTGGCTAAGTCTGACCACCTCCTGGAGTTTCTTGCCACTGATGTTTGTGATGTTTCTAGCAAGTGATGCAGGTGGCCGTCCTCTGTTTCTCTTTCCTTCCACTTTACCTTGGAGGACAGTGGACATCAAGTCTGTTCTCTCATTACGGATTGCGTGTCCAACATATTTCAGTTTCCTCCGTTGTATGAGTACTAGAAGCTTGCGTGTAGTACCCAACTCATTCAGTATGCTTTCATTTGAGCGCCTATCCGTCCATTTGACCCTCAGCAGTCTTCGGTAAAACCACAGCTCTGCTGCTTCCACTCGTCTTTCATCCTCTTTCTTCATTGTCCATGCCTCGCAGCCGTATAACATCACTGGCCAGACAAGACATTTTAAGAGTTTTATCTTAAGGTCTGCTGTTATGCTGTGGTCTTTCCAAATATTGTTCAATTGAACCATACTGTTCTTGGCCATTCCAATTCTCATCTTTATGTCTTTTGAGCATGTTCCATCGTGTGTCTTGACTGAACCTAAATATCTAAAGTCCTTGACATTTTCTAGAGGGACTTGGTTTAGCATGATCTGGTCCTGTCTAGTGTTATATTTGCCTGCAACATGCATAACCTTTGTCTTCTTTGAATTTAAGTCCAGCCCAGCTGCCTTTCCAACCCGGTCTACCCTGTACAGGATCCTCCTAGAGCCTGTAATGTTGTCTGCCAGTAATCCTGTGTCATCTGCGTAGCGTAAATTTGACAGGTTTCTACCACCAATATTTACTCCCATGTCTTCTATGTCTGCTTCTCTCATGATATGTTCAGTGTATATGCTGAAGAGATGTGGAGACAGGATGCAACCTTGCCTTACCCCTTTAGTGATGTTAAAAAATTTGCAGTTTTGATTATTCCATCTGATTGTTGCTTTTTGATCATTATATAATGAAGCTATGAGGGAAACCAGATGTCTTGGAAAACCCATTTTGATCATGAAGTGGAAAAGACTTTGGTGAATCACGCTATCAAATGCTTTGCTGTAGTCAATGAAAACGATGAACATCTCTTGGTCTGTGTTTCTAATCTTTTCTATCAATATCTGGAGTACAAACAGCATATCTATTGTTCCCCTGTTTTTCCTATAGCCTGCCTGACAGTCGGATAGCTCTTCCTCTACTTTTGGCTTTAACCTGTTTAAAATTATTATCAGCAGTATTTTACTGGCATGACTGATCAGTGCAATTGTTCTATAATTGTTGCAGTCTTTGACATTTCCACTCTTATGTAACATGACAAATTCTTGGAGCTTCCAGTCTGTAGGCCACTGACAAGTCTTCCATATCTTGCAGCATAAGTGATGCGTTACTTTGAGTCCACCATCACCTGAGTGTTTCAACAACTCTCCAGGAATATTGTCAAGACCAGGAGACTTTCTGCATTTTAGATCTTTAATGGCAGATTCAACTTCGCTGAGCAGAGGTTCAGGTTCCGTATCTCCAGGGATCAATTCCAAATTTGGCTCTAAATTATTTTCATGGCTGTCAGGCTTGCCAAAAAGTGATGTGCCATATTCGTTCCACCTATCCAAGACATCATCTGGTTCAGTCAGAGTGTGACCATCCTTGTTGTTGATGCATTGGTTTGTTGCTTTGAAATTAGTTTTTTTCACTTTTTTTATTTGTTTGAAGAGCTCCCTCGACTTCCTGTTTTCGTTGTGTTCATTGATTTTACTGCATTCTTGTGCCAGCCAATTTGCTTTGTCTCTTCTGACTTTACTTTTTATTTCCCTTTTCAGTGCTGAGTATTTTTCCTGCTCTCCCTGCTTTCGAGCTTGACTATATACATATATATATATATAATATTATATTATATTATCTATACATATATAGTATATGTAATGTATATATAATATTTATTGTATACATACATACATACATACATACAAAGAGAGAAAACAGACAGGCCGACACAGACAGACAGACAGACAGACAGACAGACAGACAGACAGACA
This sequence comes from Monoplex corrugatus, assembly GCA_030674185.1. Classification (NCBI taxonomy): domain Eukaryota; kingdom Metazoa; phylum Mollusca; class Gastropoda; order Littorinimorpha; family Ranellidae; genus Monoplex; species Monoplex corrugatus. The sequence continues at coordinate 75,204,148 of JAPXFY010000013.1, forward strand.
GACATAGGGAGACAGATCGTGAGAAAGAGAGTAAAACTGAATCGTAGAGGCAGGCAGAGAGATAGAGGTGCATAAAATAGATCAAAAAGAAAAAATAGCTTAGTGGGTGAAGAACAGGAAAAATAATGAGAAGGATGAAGATAATGAAAGGACCGTTAAGAACGTGGGGTAAAGGGGCGGACAGAGTGGAAGTCAGGGAGTGGAGGGG
>JAPXFY010000013.1:75206855-75264355 GCA_030674185.1 Monoplex corrugatus
CAACTGGTTCACGTCATTTGATCGACAGCTGATGCGGAAAATAGAATCCTCCTGATTCAAACGAGTTCTGCGTCTGAGGAAAAGAAAGAGGAAGGTAGGAGATGACAAGGAACAGAAAGAAGCAGAAGAGGACGAAGATGAAGGGAAGGAACAAGAGAAGAAGAAAGAAGGAGAGGAGGACAAGTGGGTGTGAATTGGGTATGAAGGGTCGGGATTACTGGCGACGAAGAAAGAGAGACAGGGAGAAAGACAGGGAGAAAGACAGACATATAAATAGATAGATAGATAGATAGATAGATAGATAGATAGATAGATAGATAGATAGATAGATAGATAGATAGATAGATAGATAGATAGATAGATAGTAGAGAGTTAAATAGTATGAGAGAGAAGACAAGAGCAAGAACAAAAACAAAAACAAGAACATATTATTTACCAGGGTATGCAATAATCAATGTGTATGTATAGTTTACATCCAGCCCTCGCCCACAGACGATCTGCACTACACATGAATTAACACAAATATTTCAACAATACAAAAACGGAATATGATGTCAAAGAAACAGATCTGAAGTTTTCATTTAAAAGGAATCAAGCACCGTGAAAATGTTTTAGTGACTGATCTGATTGCAAGCCAATGCAAGAACGGAGTTATTCGTGAGATTATTGTAGACCATTTCCTAAATATTGTGAAACTGTGAAACATTTTCGCATGTTTTCTTGTGATGTGTTCTGAGGGTAGATCTTGAATACATGAGGCTGGCTTGAAAGGAGTTAATTGTTGGGATGGGAAGATCATTTTTCTCCTGTTGCGTAAGTAATATAGTGGTTATTCTATCTGAAGTATATCCATTCACTTTCTGTGCAGCGCAATGTGGTTTCTTTTCTGATTTCTTATGGTATCCTTGTTGTTTTGAGTAGTTTCTGAAGTAGATAACTTCTTACAGTTCTGTATTCATCCGTTTAGATTTTGTAATTTGTTTAACTTACTGTTTCAACATGTTTATTGTAACTTTTATTAAACGTAGTCAATCAATAGTCTATGGTTTCTTCTGGATCCGTGATGTTATAAATGTTTGAAAGCTGTGAATTATGTAAGTTTTCTGAAACAGTCCTTTTTAGCTGTATATGATAGCTTTATGTCAATTTAGTTTAATTCTTTTGTTCTTTATTAATATGTTTTTATATCAGGTTATACATGAAGGTGGTCACTGCAATCTGTGACAGGGGCACAAGCTGCTATAATTTTATTCTTATTCAAGACATGTATATGGTTTATAAATGATTTTAAGTAAGTAACTGTGATATATATATATATATTATATATATATATATACATACATAGATTGGATATCTCCATCTGTTTCAGTTCAGTCTTGTCCTTGTTGAGTTTAATTCCTTTCTCTTGGCATCGTTGTATCAAACGGTAAAAGCTAGAATCGATATCTCCTGCTTAATCTGTCATTCCTTTACCAAAAACGAAAATGTTGTCATGAACCGTAATCACGCCTGGCAGTCTCCCAGAGCTGTGTCCATCCTTCTTTGGCATTCGACTGGGGTTGGTGAAATTCAAAAGAGTATCTGTTTCGATCTTTGCCTGCCGAAAGGCGTCTCGAATATCGTCAAATAGCTTCTGTCTTCGCTCATAAATATGTGAAGAGGCAGCAAATCGTCGATGGTTGGCATGAGGTCATCGTTTTTCCTCAAGGCCTTATTCAGTGGCTTCAGATCGCTGCCAAGTCTGACTTTCCCGTTGCTCTTCGTTGTCACGACCAGACTGCTGATCCACTCACTTGGCGTGGTTGACAACGCCCAGTTTTTCCAGTTTATCCAACTCGTTTTTCTTGTACCGCTATCGGTCACTTTCTGCATGGCATCTGCACTGGAGTTATGTTTGAATCAGTTTCCAGGTGTAGTTGATCTTCTAACTTTCTTTCTCCTTAAACATATGTCTGCATTTTGCGAACACGTCCGCTGTACTTGCCTCCTCTGCTTTGTGATCTGCGGATATTGCTGATTTCTTTTCTACACTGTTTGTCATCAGCTGCACGTACTGTACGCTCTCAGTCTGTTTTTGTCATCAAGAAATTTACTTTGTACTTTTTTGTTCTTCAGATTCTTCACCTGCAGTCTTATCTCCCCAACAGGCTTTATTTTTGTACCGTTCAACATCACCAGCTTTTTTGTCTTCCCCTGCAGGTCAGGGCATCTTTTATCTTCAGTTATTTCTCTGTACAGGTTCTCCGGCAACACGTTCGCCGTTGCTCCTGTGTCAAGAAGGAAACTTACAGGCTTCTCATTTATCAACAGCTGCTGTTTCTGTCGTCGATATTGAGGATTTCGTCTTCATTTTGTGTCTGTCCCCTTCCTCTTAAGTCTGTCGGATTCCCTTTGTTGTTTGTGGAGTTTGGGGTGTTTTGCAGAATGAAGTAATTATTTGCCCCACGTGCATTGTGTCGTTTCCCGTATACTTGTTATTTCTCTGTTGTTGTTGGATGTTTTCCGCCATAACATCCGCATTTCACCCCAGTCTCTGGTTTATACCACGTGCTGCTCCTATTTGCTGCTGTCTTTAATGAAAAGCTTGGATCTTCTGTACGTCTTGTGTCGTTCTCGCCATCAGTATCATATGATGTCCACTTGTCGTCTCGTGTGCTCTCATGTCAATACACGCTGTCAACGTCAATTGTCATAGTAACTTTGATCACAGTCTCATCTCGTACACCCAACACGATTTAGTCTCTTAGCAGTCTGTCTTCCAGTAGACCACGGTTACAGGCCTTAAAAAGTCTCCTTAGATCTGCCACAAACTCTTCAATGGACCCTCCTGCTGATTGGTGTTCGGCAGCTGAACGTTTCGTAAGTTTCACTGGTAGAGCCTGCACAGTATTGTTCAAATTTTTTAATGACTGTGTCTATGCCACTTGTTTTAGTTTCATCAATGACAAACCTTCGTGAATGTCCAAAGCATCTAGGCCAATACATGAGAGACATATTGGTATCCTATTAACTAGATCTCCATCCCTCAGTCTTGCTCTATCCCGTAGCTGTTCCAGAGCCTTTTGAATTTCCTCCAGTTGCTCTGCAGTTTCCTCCCTTCATATCAAGTTGGGAGGGGGGGGGGTTGTACAAAAATCTTTGCCTGTCGCCAGTTGTCTCTTCTTCCTTCGTGTTTATCGTCTATGGCCATTCAATCTTCTCTGTTCAGCGTGTATCTTTCTATTTTCAAAATCCCTTTACCGACACCATGTCTCGACGGTCGATTCCGAAGGCTTCATACGTCTTCACTGTTTGCTGTCTGATTCAAACTGACCTGATTTGCAAAGAACACTAATCAGTTTGCATACACACACACGATTAACATTCTCGTTTTGCTATCAACAGGCTGACACTCATAGCGAGAGACTGGGGAGAGTACTGCACGCTCCCTCCACACTTTGACATTTCCCTGTGGTAGTCAGACACACAGGCAAGCCGGAACACAAAGGTGTCCAGTCAACAGCTGTCACAAAGCTCTGCCGTGACGGGACAGGCCGAGGATATTGCTAGTGGCCTCCAGGTATGCCTCTACACGTAGTTGGTTGTGGGGTGATGGTCGGTCACCATAGATCTAAGGAATCTAATCTTCCTACAGAGACGGGGCAGCCTTTCCAGTGACACCATTATTCACCCCAAATGGTGAGGAGGGGGATTGATAAAAGGAACTCTAAACAAAGCCTTTCTCACGTGTATTTGTCAGATAGGAGCCTCAACCTATTATACATCTTTGCGGTCGAAACAATATAACAAGAAAAGAATGAAAACACCTCTAAAATTAATTTTTGTGCATGGAATGTCCAAACACCCACGTGACAAAGATGATAGACTAGAATGCGTACATCTTTGAACGCCGGAATGTTGGATCACTATAAGACTGACATAGCTACTCTGAGTATAGGCCAGATTTACGGACAAAACCCAGCTCGATGGCGTCAGAGGAGATTACATTTTTCACTGTACTGGCATGTCCTAAGATGATCACACAACCTTTGGTTTTGGATTCGCCATATGGACAAAGCACTCAAGCTTAATGACGACAAGACAGAAGCTATCCTCATTGGCACCCGTCAGAAACTTTCTCAGCTGCCTCCTCTTTCTCTCCTATTATGTAACACATCAGTCCCAATTTCTGATTCAGCTAAAACCCTTGGTGTCTGTATTGACTCTACCCTCTCCATGAACAACTTTGTTTCTCAAACTGCCAGATCTTGCTACTATCATCTCCATCGTATAAGGCTGATCAGGAAGTATCTCTCTGTCGAAACAACTGCAAAACTCGTTCTCTCCTTCATAATGTCTCGCATTGACTATTGCAATTCACTCCTGTCTGGTCTTCCTGCCTCCACCATTCACATCCTACAGCGCATTCAAAACAATGCTGTACGCCTTGTACTCAAAAAGAAAAAAGCTGACCACATATCTCCTCTCCTGGCACAACTTCACTGGCTCCCTGTATTAAAGCGCATACAGTACAAACTAGACACCATGTGCTACAAAAGCCTCAATAACGCAGCCCCCGATTACCTGCCAAGCCTACTTGAGATCTATGTTCCCTTACGTACCCTCCGCTCTGCCTCCGATCCTCTGACTTTTCGCTTTCCACGCACTAAGCTCAATACCTATGGTCCACGAGTCTTCTCTGTTTCTGGTCCACTCTCCTGGAACAAACTTCCTCTCTCAGTCCGTCAGCAACCTACTTTTGTCTCCTTCAAGTCCGCTCTCAAAACTCACCTTTTCTCCTCCGCATAAAATCCTAACCTCACTCAACCCCCCCCCCCCCCCCCTCTGCAGCCTGTCTCCGCTCGGAGGGGAATCACATGGTTATAATATATAATTGTATATGCTATGCTCTGTATAATTTTCCATTGCTTTTATTCTTGCTTTTATTGCTTTTATTCTTTCTCCCCATTTATAGCCATGCGTGTGTGTGAGTGTGTGTGTGTGTGTGTGTGTGTGTGTGTGTGTGCGTGCGTGTGTGTGCGTGCGTGCGTGCGTGCGTGCGTGCTTGCGTGTGTGTCTGCTTCAGCGCTTAGATTTGATTTTATCAAGATTTTGCGCTATATAAATATTGTAATTATTATTATTATTATAAGTTTGCTGGAAAGCTCAACACAGAAGTGGTAGCAGATAACATGGTTTGTGGTTTATCGTCCTCTTACAAGGACATGTATTTTACAGCGAAAAACAATATTCAACCAACGTGTAATAATGTGCAATCAAAGTATATGAGTGGAAATAAAATCTCTCTCTCTCTCTCTCTCTCTCTCTCTCATATCTTAGTAAAACTCCCCCTTAGAAACTATTTCTTCTAAGTAAGCTCTCACATTTTATCAACACTAAAGCCAAAAATGCTATTTTACATTCCCCGTGTCAAATGCCATGTTGACTATGCATCACTAACATGGGGTGGTTTGCAGTAAAACTCAACTGAAAAAAAAATTCCCCGCGCAAAAGAGTATAAACTTTCTGGTAGGTGACACCCTAACCACAAACCAAAATTTTTAAATGGAGAGGTATCATTATTCAAAAGGCAACTGAAGTACAACAAAAGCACATAAATGTACAAGACTGTCCCCAAGTCCGAACAGAATTATTTAAAGAACTATTTATCCCAACACTCTACACAAATTTAAGGTGCCATCTTTATCTTTTAAGACCTAGATTCAAAGCATTCATCATCATCTTTTCTGGTACATATCTATGGAATGCATTGCCCATTGACATCAAGTCATGCACATCACTAAACAGCTTGAAACAAAGCTTCAAAAACACCTGCCTGAAATGTAGTAAACAATTATTCTAATGAAAACCTCTATTCTAGCTCTACATACACTTTGCCAATAAAACCTTCAGTTAGCCATTTATCCCACTTTTACATTACCATCTTTCTGTGTAAAAAATACTGAATGTCTCTTCTCTTTACTTCCTTTTGGTTTATTTGATAGCACGTTTTCGTTTCTGATTTGTGTTACGGTTTATCTATTTTCTGGTATGCTTCTATGTTGGTAATTCATAATGTACATTGTTTGTTTATGTTCAGAAACATTGACGAAATTGCCCACAGAAAAAAGACGTGAACATCAACTGGTTGCTTAAAATCTAAAGGTAAAGATGGTACGATTATTATTAAAAAAAAAAACATAAAATATTAGAGAGATGTGGAGAGTACATTAGACCTTTCTGACGATGACAGAAACAAAGAACACATATAAGAAAGAAGTTGAAAGACCACCCATGATGAAAGTTTGAGCAGCGTTGAAAAAGATGAAACTGGTAAAAGCCCCAGGATCAGACAGTATTACTACTGAAATGACTAAGACAATGACATTTATGACATCAGATAAATCCCTATAGATATTTCAAAATCAAGTTATACTACACTTCCAAAGATAGCAGGGGCTGTAGAATGCGAAATCCATCGTACAATCAGCTTGATGAGTCATGTAACAAAGATTTCATTAGAATAATCATGACGAGGACAAGAAACAGAATCAAAGAGAGATCGCAGAAGAACAATGTGGCTTTGTCGAGGGGAAAGGAATATCAATGCCATATCATCATCATCATCATCATCAGGTGCCTTGCCGCATGGCATTGGCGATTATGGACTTCCATCTGTCTCTATCTCTTGTTGCCTCAAGCATCTCTTCCACCCTCTTTGTCTTCAGCCACTCTGTAAGTCCCTCTAGTATCTTCTCCCTGAGTCTACCTGGTGCTCTCTTTCCCTCCAGCTTTCCTGTTGTGACCAGGTGCTCCAGTTCCCCTTTCCTCATCAAATGGCCTATAAATGTTGACTGTCTTTTCCTAATCTTCCTAATGAATGATCTACTTGTGTCTGCCTCCATCAAGATTGTCTCGTTTGTTTTCTTTGCTGTCCATGGAACTTTCAATATTCTTCTTAGAAACCATATCTCGGCTGCCTCAATCTTGTTCTGGCTTTGCTTGTTGACTGTCCACGCCTTACAACCAGTATAACAGTATTGGTTCTATCTAACATTCAAGAACTCTCTTCCTGATGTTAACTGATAGGCATTTGTTGGTAAGAATGCTTTTCATCTTCTTGAATGCTGTTTTGGCTTGGCCGATTCTGCTGGCTATTTCTGATGTGCATCTGTCGTCTGGTGAAATGATCGTTCCCAGGTATTTAAACTTATCAACCTGTCATAAGGTTGTGCCGTTTGCTGTTATTTTGCATGACGGGATTTCATGTTTTTTACTGATCGCCATGACTTCAGTCTTCCTGCTGTTTTGTTTCAACTCCTTACCTTTGCTTTCTATTTCTAGTATATTCACAAGGTTTTGTGGGTCCCTTTCATTTTCTGCAATTAGCACGGTGTCATCTGCGTATCGAATGTTGTTTATCATTTTTCGTCCAGGGTCTTCCTCTAGGTTTCTCATGGTGTTTCTCGTGATGTCATGGACAGACAAAAGAAGAAAAATGAACGAATAAATGAATGAATAAACGAATAAATCATAATACTTCCTACCTTCAATCATACCTTCGTACTTACTGTAAACGAGGTCAGGTAGACTTAGCAATAGAAGTTAAGCTCGTAGTATGTCAACACTAATTACAGTCTGATTTCCATAAAAGAAAATGCGTGTGCACATCCTGCAGTTTGCCTAGTTTTCAAATGGATGCTTGTCTCAGTGCTGGGTTGGGTAAGGTAAAGCGAAAAGGAGAAGAGATGAGAGCTGCACTCATAATGCTGGCCCACAGAAAAGTGTAGGCTACATTCCAATGCACTGTTTCATCTGGTAGCAAGTAAGATATCACTGCAATTGGCCAGTCCTCAATCTCCGTCTCTGTTTCTTGGTCTTTGGTCTCCGTCTCTTTCACCACACATTCCATCTAGTCTAAATACTGTTAGCCACTTCCATCTAGTCTAAATACTGTTAGCACTTCCATCTAGTCTAAATGCTGTCAGCCACTTCCATCTAGTCTAAATACTGTCAGCCACTTCCATCTAGTCTAAATACTGTTAGCCACTTCCATCTAGTCTAAATACTGTTAGCCACTTCCATCTAGTCTAAATACTGTCAGCCACTTCCATCTAGTCTAAATACTGTTAGCCACTTCCATCTAGTCTAAATGCTGTCAGCCACTTCCATTTAGTCTAAATACTGTCAGCCACTAGCAAGTAAAATGAGACACACACTCTTTTCTTCTCGCTTGGGAAGGTACTAATTGAAAGGCAAGATATGCTATTGAAATCTTTTGTGAGTCTGTCACAGACTTATACAGGTAGATATATCACAGTGCTTAATCACTAACATCCATCACCATGTGTGCCTGTGTGTATGTATGTGTGTATGTATGTACGTATGTACGTATGTATGTATGTTATGTATGTATGTATGTATGTATGTAGTATGTATGTATGTATGTATGTATGTATGTATGTATGTACGTACGTATGTACGTATGTATGTATATGTATGTATGTATGTATGTACGTATGTATGTATGTATGTATATATGTATGTATGTATGTATGTATGTATGTGTGTGTGCGTGTGTGTGTGTGTGTGTGAGTGTGTATGTGAGAGAGAGAGAGAGAGAGAGAGAGAGAGAGATGCAGAGACAGAGACAGAGGCAGAGGCAGAGAGAAACAGACAAACGCTCGAAGAAGAGAGAGAGAGAGAGACAATGTATGTGTGGTTTCTCGGACGCGCGCCGGTGTGTGTATATAATAGAGAGAGAGAAAGAGAGGGAGGGGCTGAGGCGCAGAAAGAGACAAACACAGGATGAAGCGAGAGACAGACAAGAACAAAAAGATAGAAGGAGGCATTCAACACACGAGGTAACAAGATGAGAAGAAAAAGTTGAAGAAGATGGAAGAGGAATGAGGGAAAAGAAATGAAAAAAACAAAAAACAAACACATACTGTATTGGAGCCTTTCGCTCGGCATTGGATAAACTGACCACTGTGATGCTAGCCCTGTGTTGGATTTTCACCTCACACAAGAGAAGCCTGTGCTGACAGTGTGAAAATAATACCTTTAGAGCCGCCAATGGTTTGGGAAAGAAACTGTAAATGGCGCCAAGAGAAGTCTTTAAATCAGGATGACATTCCCACACAATAGGCTGTGCAGCCGAGCTGGTTACCTCTGCGTGTTTCCCTACAACTAGTTGCTTTATAGCTGCGTTCTGTCAGTATTTGGTGTATTTTTAATTCTTATTTATTTCATCATTGTTCAATTGCGTAATTTCCTTTCCAACTATAAGGTACCGCAAACAATCATTGCAGAGTACCTGGTCATTTTTGTATTCTTGAAATACATATAACAGCAGAAAAGTTTTCATAAAAACTGATATTTTCGACAGCTGCGTATGTCTTGTGCTATGAAATGACAATATGTATCCTGGTCAAACTCTAACCAACTGCCGTCTTCTTTTTAGGGTCTGTAGCTTTTATAAAATATATTATTGCATTCGTACTGTACTGCTTTGCTCGTTGTAATTGATACACGTATTTTACACGTTTTTTTTTTTTACTGTTCTTTTCTCTGCTTTTTTGTCTTTTTTATCCTTCGGCATAGGAATTTGAGACAACTGAATACGTATTTTAATTTTACATTTGTGATATATAAAAGTATGCTTGTTTGTTTGCTTTGCTTTGCAAATTTGATCTTAATTGGCACCAAGGAAGAATTGTAACGGTGTAGCTGTTATGAGTATCACCTCACCTCACCTCTCTCCCTCGCCGGGTTCGGCGGTAAGAGCCACGCTCGATGTCACGGGTCTTCTCCAGTTCACGCGATTGAGACATGTGTGGGCGACTTCCTGGATCCCCAGACCACAGACGTCAGCGACGTTGTTGAAGTAGGAGATGTGCGGTCGTCCCATTCTTCTCCTCGCCTAAACTTTCCCCTGCAGGACCATTGGTATTAAATCTGTTTGGGTGTTTCTGATCGCATGGCCTAACTATTTCGGCTTTCTTTTGTTGATCTCTGTTAGCAGTGGCGCTTAACATGATTCCCATATTCTTGTGCTCGGATGATGTAAGGCAGTTACACCATTATGAGTTAATATTATTAAAAGAAGAAATGGTTGTTTTTAATAAACAGCGTAGAAGGAATAGTCAAATATATCTGTCAGCTTACTGGTCTGTCTAAAAGCCTGTACGCCAAAAGAGGTTTTCTTGTATAGAAGTTAAAGATGACGTAATATTCATGGCAGGGCTGACCATTATGACTCGTTTAATGTCAGTTTTGATGCCCTGTTAGTGTATCACCTGAGGATCCACAAGCAGACCACGCGTTTTTTGTTGTTGTTTTTTTTAATTTTCTTTTCATGAACTTTTTAAAGTTAAAGAAAGTACAGTTGTTATCACATGATTCTTAGCTCACAGGAAACATAAGGCAGAGATTCATAAAATATCAACACTGGGAACGTTTTTGTTCCCTTTAGTTCAGTTGTGTCAGATGTACCACAATCTCTACCATTGCCATGCCTTCTGATGAGATGGCAAAGCATCGAGACATATATCAAGACTACTCACACCTCAAAATCTAAGAAAATGGTTTTCTTCAGAATGCAATTGCTCAACAGTCCTATGGATTAATTTATTTTAGGGAGTCACTAGTTTGCTCAATCGTTAGTGAAACTAAACACAAAAAGGTGAGGCCACTGCGTTGACTAACACTTTGCTTCGGACACTAAACTGAATTCTACAAAATGCACCGTCAGTATGACAATATACAATTTAGTACAAGGCAATGCAATACGTGTGAAATGGATAAGAGTGCTCAGACTTATCAAAATCGATCAGGTTTTGTTTAACAATGAGTCCCATCAGAGATCTCTGTCTCTGACAATGTAATCGATATTTGTATGCCTGTCCGTTTGTCCATCTGTCTGTGTGTCTCTTCTTTGTTACAAGGAACCATGGACTGATGTTGTACTGTATCGTACTATAATCATTGTATTGCATTATATCTTTCATTTTGTAGAATTCAGCTCAATTTCTTCAGCAAAGAGTTAATCACGGCAGAATGGCATCACCTGTTATTTTCTATTTGTGGAGTTACACAAATAATTAAATTGAAGGATTCTGATCCAGTATGCTTTCAATACCTGGTACTACTACTATCTGTGCAACACGACTGAATTGGCAAATTTAGGGTAAACATGTGAACAGATCAATGATCTCTACATGTACTTGCTAGCAAAGTCATGATTCCCCTATCTCTACCTCTCTGTACGATCCATTCCCTCTTGGCCCTACCAGCCAGTACCAGCAGTATGACGTTCCCAAGTCTTCTCTGATTTGGGAAGGCTTAACGAAAAGACTAGAAAGGCAACTTAGGCTTCAGTGAGACAGCCACAGACTAATGAAAGGACGTTCTCGTTAGTCTCTCCCGCAGACGCCATGCTTCTTTATTTATCTCTCCGCCACTCTGCCTCGTGACTACAACTCTATATCTTCATTTGATCGACAGCTGGTGTGGGATATCAATTAGATGTGATATAATATTCAACATGCGTTAGAACAGCTGTCCAAAGAGCGGTAGGCATACATGCTAACTATCGTTTTGTCTATATCATGGTATCACTGAAAAGTATCTAGTTCAGGCTTTTATTTTAACGTTTCCTTATACGTTTGTGCTCTTTGAAAGATGAAAATAATTCAGAATATGCGACATTTTCATCGTTTCTGTCTTAATTGTTTGACTTACATGAACGTAATACTCAAATAAGATAAGTTAATTTTCTCAAACTAATAATTATGTTTTGTAAACTCATCAGCAATGGCAACACGTAAGAAAAAAGGTAGAAAACAAACTCGTGATATCTTGTTGTGGACGTACGTCCATTACAACATAATACACTACCTTGGTGGAGGTCCATTACAAACATAATACACTACCTTGGTGGAGGTCCATTACCAACATAATACACTACCTTGGTGGAGGTCCATTACAACATAATACACTACCTTGGTGGAGGTCCATTACAACATAATACACTACCTTGGTGGAGGTCCATTACAACATAATACACTACCTTGGTGGAGGTCCATTACAACATAATACACTACCTTGGTGGAGGTCCATTACAACATAATACACTACCTTGGTGGAGGTCCATTACAACATAATACACTACCTTGGTGGAGGTCCATTACAACATAATACACTACCTTGGTGGAGGTCCATTACAACATTAATACACTACCTTGGTGGAGGTCCATTACAACATAATACACTACCTTGGTGGAGGTCCATTACAACATAATACACTACCTTGGTGGAGGTCCATTACAACATAATACACTACCTTGGTGGAGGTCCATTACAACATAATACACTACCTTGGTGGAGGTCCATTACAACATAATACACTACCTTGGTGGAGGTCCATTACAACATAATACACTACCTTGGTGGAGGTCCATTACAACATAATACACTACCTTGGTGGAGGTCCATTACAACATAATACACTACCTTGGTGGAGGTCCATTACAACATAATACACTACCTTGGTGGAGGTCCATTACAACATAATACACTACCTTGGTGGAGGTCCATTACAACATAATACACTACCTTGGTGGAGGTCCATTACAACATAATACACTACCTTGGTGGAGGTCCATTACAACATAATACACTACCTTGGTGGAGGTCCATTACAACATAATACACTACCTTGGTGGAGGTCCATTACAACATAATACACTACCTTGGTGGAGGTCCATTACAACATAATACACTACCTTGGTGGAGGTCCATTACAACATAATACACTACCTTGGTGGAGGTCCATTACAACATAATACACTACTGGTGGAGTCCATTACAACATAATACACTACTTGGTGGAGGTCCATAACATAATAATACACTACCTTGGTGGAGGTCCATTACATCATAATACACTACCTTGGTGGAGGTCCATACATTATAATACACTACCTTGGTGGAGGTCCATTACAACATAATACACTACCTTGGTGGAGGTCCATTACATTATAATACACTACCTTGGTGGAGGTCCATTACATTATAATACACTACCTTGGTGGAGGTCCATTACATTATAATACACTACCTTGGTGGAGGTCCATTACATTATAATACACTACCTTGGTGGAGGTCCATTACATATAATACACTACTTTGGTGGAGGTCCATTACATTATAATACACTACCTTGGTGAGAGGCCATTACATTATAATACACTACCTTGGTGGAGGTCCATTACATTATAATTACACTACCTTGGTGGAGGTCCATTACATTATAATACACTATTGGTGGAGGTCCATTACAATTATAATACACTACCTTGGTGGAGGTCCATAAACATTATAATACACTATTTGGTGGAGTCCATTACATTATAATACACTACCTTGTGTGGTGGTCCATTACTAAATCTACTTACATTAATTAATATACACTATTTGGTGGAGTCCATAACATTATAATACACTACCTTAGTGGATGTCCATTACATTATAATACACTATTTGGTGGAGTCCATTACATTATAATACACTACCTTGGTGGAGGTCCATTACATTATAATACACTATTTGGTGGAGTCCATAACATTATAATACACTTCCTTGGTGGAGTCCATTACATTATAATACACTACCTTGGTGGAGGGCCATTACATTATAATACACTATTTGGTGGAGGTCCATTACATTATAATACACTACCTTGGTGGAGGTCCATAACATTATAATACACTACCTTGGTGGAGGTCCATAACATTATAATACACTACCTTGGTGGAGGTCCATTACATTATAATACACTACCTTGGTGGAGGTCCATAACATTATAATACACTACCTTGGTGGAGGTCCATTACATTATAATACACTACTTTGCTGGAGGTCCATTACATTATAATACACTACTTTGGTGGAGGTCCATTACATTATAATACACTACTTTGCTGGAGGTCCATTACATTATAATACACTACCTTGGGGGGTCCATTACATTATAATACACTACTTTGCTGGAGGTCCATTACATTATAATACACTACCTTGGTGGGGGTCCATTACATTATAATACACTATATATGTACTACCTTGGGGGGTCCATTACATTATAATACACTACCTTGGTGGAGGTCCATTACATTATAATACACTACCTTGGTGGAGGTCCATTACATTATAATACACTACTTTGGTGGAGGTCCATTACATTATAATACACTACCTTGGTGGAGGTCCATTACATTATAATACACTACCTTGGTGGGGGTCCATTACATTATAATACACTACCTTGGTGGAGGTCCATTACATTATAATACACTACTTTGGTGAAGGTCCATTAAATTATAATACACTACCTTGGCGGGGGTCCATTACATTATAATACACTACTTTGGTGGGGGTCCATTACATTATAATACACTACTTTGGTAGAGATCCATTACATTATAATACACTACCTTGGTGGGGGTCCATTACATTATAATACACTATATATGTACTACTTTGGTGGAGGTCCATTACATTATAATACACTACCTTGGCGGGGTCCATTACATTATAATACACTACCTTGGTGAGGGTCCATTACATTATAATACACTACTTTGGTGGAGGTCCATTACATTATAATACACTACCTTGGTGGAGGTCCATTACATTATAATACACTACTTTGGTGGGGGTCGATTACATTATAATACACTACCTTGGGGGGTCCATTACATTATAATACACTACTTTGGTGGGAGTCCATTACATTATAATACACTACCTTGGGGGGTCCATTACATTATAATACATTACTTTGGTGGAGGTCCATTACATTATAATACACTACCTTGGGGGGTCCATTACATTATAATACACTACTTTGGTGGAGGTCCATTACATTATAATACACTACCTTGGGGGGTCCATTACATTATAATACACTACTTTGGTGGAGGTCCATTACATTATAATACACTACCTTGGGGGGTCCATTACATTATAATACACTACCTTGGGGGATCCATTACATTATAATACACTACCTTGGTGGTGGTCCATTACATTATAATACACTACCTTGGGGGGTCCATTACATTATAATACACTACTTTGATGGAGGTCCATTACATTAGATCGGCACATTGTACACCCCTTCTACGAGAGTTACACTGGTTACCTATTGAACAAAGAATCAAATACAAAGCTTCTTGTCTCTGCTACCAAGTCATAATTGGCACTGCGCCTAAATACCTTTCTGACATCTTTACGATCTATGTACCACCCAGATCTCTTCGCTCTGCTACCGATGATAGAACATTCCGCGTTCCAAAATATAAACGAGAGAGGCATGGTGGTCGAGCTTTTTCATCATCTGCTGTGCAGATGTGGAACTCCTTGCCTCACAATCTCCGTCACAGCCCTTCATTTCCCTCCTTTAAAACTAGTCTGAAGACTTTTCTCTTCCAGCAACATTTCTTGTAGACCCTCTTTCTGCCGCTCTGTATTCTTGATGTGCGTGTTTTTGGGTGTGAATGCGTGCGCGTGTGTGTTTGTGTGCGTGCGTGCGTGCGTGTGTGTGTGGTTTGTGTGTGTGTGTCTGTGCGTGTTTGTGTGTGTGTTGGTGTGTGTCTGTGAGTTCGTGTGCTTGTTTTACTTTTTATTGTTGTTGTAAAGCGCTTTGTGCAAGTGGAAAGCGCTCATAAATAACCATTTATTATTATTATTATTATTATTATAATACACTACCTTGGGGTCCATTACATTATAATACACTACTTTGGTGGAGGTCCATTACATTATAATACACTACCTTGGGGGTCCATTACATTATATTACACTACCTTGGTGGCCTTGGTGGGGGTCCATTACATTATAATACACTACCTTGGTGGAGGTCCATTACATTATAATACACTACCTTGGTGGAGGTCCATTACATTATAATACACTACCTTGGTGGTGGTCCATTACATTATAATACACTACCTTGGTGGAGGTCCATTACATTATAATACACTACTTTGGTGGTCAGCACATTTCAAAGATAGCTACCCTCTGATCATGTTCAAGAAGACAGGCAAGTAGAAATAACGAAAATGTCACTGTACTAAGCCAACCACATGCTGGTAACACATGAAACAAATGACCCACGTCGTTCGTTCATATCCCTTAACACCAGTGTGTGCGGTACAGTAGATCCATGTAAGCTTTTGTAGATCGATGTTCTTCATTGCTTTGTGTCAATCTGGGGTTTCTTCTCCATTTTGTACTTTCTGAAGTAGGTTCATCGAGTCAGTCAGGATGAAGGCTTGACTCTTTTATTTCATCATCCAGTAAACTTAATCAGATCAAAGCATGCCTGACTGCCTCAGTTTACATTATTAGACTAGATGTTATGATGTTTATTGCAGGATTTTATTCATTTTGGTATTCCGTCCGTGTTGAACACAGAAGCCCCATCCAGATTTGTTATTAGTGACTGAATGATCTGTGCGTATGATCACATCTTGGGGGTTAGGTGTGCATACAGGTGAAATGAAAAAGTGAATACCAGAACTTGGTCAGAACTGAGTTTGATTATAAAGAGCACAAATGATAATATTGAGTTCAGTCACTGAAGCAGCTGGTGATGTAACAGACCAGAATTAAACAAATTAGAGAGCTTGCTGCAAAGAAGAGGTGTGATTATCTGATCCCGGCCCAGAACAGACGGTTTACAGAAAGATGATGAAGAGGAGGAGAAAAACAGAAAAAAATGGAGGAAAAGAAGTGGAAGAGGAAGAGTTGGAAAACAACAAGGCCATGATGAAGATGACTCGGGGACAACAGACATGGAAAAGTGGGATTGATCATGCAATAATGAGTGATCATTCAAAAGGGAGAGGGATATCACAAAGACAGATAAACATACAGTGACAAACAAACAAGAAGTAAACAAAAGACAGAGATAAAAAGAAACAGACAGTGGGTGAGTGAGAAAGAGAGAGAGAGGGAGGGAGGGAGAATGAGATGAAGGCAGAAGGAATGACAGAGAAAGCAGATGAAGTATTGGAGGGAGAGTAAAGTTATGAATGAAGGAAGACATTGTTAGGACATGGACAAGTTAAAATCATGACAAATTAATATTTGAATGAATGAATGAGTGAATGAATGAATGAATGAATGAATGAATGAATGAATGAATGAATGAATGAATGTTGGTCTGCCTGTCTGCTATTCTGTCTTTATGTGAGCGAAGAAGAACTAGAAGAAAGAGACAGGCGTAGACAAAAAAAAGAGGAGAGAGCGATAAAAGGGACAGTTGACTTGAGAGCTGAGTAACAATTGCTTGGAAAATCAGGAGGAGGAAAAGGACAATATCAGTAGGAGGTGGTGGTGATTGGAGGAAACAGAAGATGCGGGGGTTGGGGTTGGGGGTGGGGGTTGTGAAGGAGAATATCTTCAGAAACAAAGCAATACTGGAACCGTCTTCTACTGGCTGGCATCAATTGATTGACAGCTAGTGTAGAAAATGGAATGCTGCCATTGAAAAGAATTGGGGGTGTGAGGAAACGGAGTAGAAGAAGATGAGGAGGAGGAGAAGGAAGAAGAATGTAAGAAAAAAGAGGAAAAGGGGGAAAAAAGAGAGAAAAGTGCATGAGTAGACAATTAAGGTTTAGATGCGAGCTGGGTTCTGTAGAAAAGTAAACGTAAGATGAAAGTGCGGTAAGACAGACAGGTACAGACACAGACAGAGACAGACAGAAAAGGACAGAGAGCGAGAGCGCGCGCGCGAGAGAGAGAGAGAGAGAGACAGAGCATGACTGGCAGACAGAACGTCACTGAAACACAGTGTCATTTGTCCTATGTTTCCAACATCACTTGGGTTGTTGAAGACGAAGACGTCATCTCATCTGATAGCATGGCATACAGACAAAACAGGGAGACAGAGAGACAGCCTTACAGCAGCTGACAGCATGGCATACAGACAAAACAGGGAGACAGAGAGACAGCCTTACAGCAGCCGACAGCATGGCATACAGAGAAAACAGGGAGACAGAGAGACAGCCTTACAGCAGCTGAAACCTTTCACCAACAAAAGGGTGTTGTACACTTAAGCACAAAACTGGTGATGGATGTTATTGCAGCTTTCCGGGCAGCATTCGATAAATTGACCGGTGTGACGCCAGCCCCTGTGTTGATTTTCTCCTCACAGAAGGAAGACCCGTGTTGACAGTGTAGAAAGCCCCAAGGGAAGAATAATACAACTGGAGCCGTCAAGGGTTTGGGAAAGAAATCATCAATGGCGCCAAGAGAAGTCTTGAACAAGGACGACGTTTTCATCCACTGGCTTGATTATCGGGAACATGTAACGTGTACAGCTTCAATCCGGCATCTACTTACCACTTTATGCCTGTGTATATTTATGTTCTTTGGTTAGATTTACCTCTTTCTTTCTTTAGGGAATTGTTTTTACCATGTGCATTTTATTGAGAAATTGCAAGGGAGACCTATATATGTCCAATTTTGGAAACAAGTCGAAGAAAAATTTATACAGGGCTTCATCAGTATTAAAATCAAGGTGGATGTAAAAGACACCATTTTTGGAATAAGAAATATAGTATAAGGGAACTAAATAAAATAAATCACGTAATATTTATAGAATTAGTGTGTTTCAGTAAATACTAGCAAACAAAAGTAACTGCACAAACAAATTTTATGTTCGAACAGGAAGCATCCAAAGCATCAAGTAGGATACGGATCTGGTGGGTGTGTGGGACGGAAGTTCGAATTATCGTTGACAGTAGGCAGCGTGAAACAAAGTTGGGGGGGGGGGGGGGGGGGCGAAAAGACGTTTGATTAAAGAATACCAGTGGGAAGGACGGGACAGAATTTCTGTCAGTATTTTTGTTCACTGCGTGTTGTTCTTGGTCATCATTTTTATATCTTCGTTTGCAAATCTTTGTCATTGCAGTGGTCCTTTTCCACAGCTCTGTTGTTGTTTTAATATTCTCAATCATTTTCTGTTAAATCACACAGCCCAACAAAAATAGTAGCAATAAATACAATTATTCGTTGTTTCCATCTTTGTACTTGAATTCTTCTTTTTGATTATGGTTTTGTTTAAGTCTTGTTAAAAACAACTAAGCGGAATATTCAGGTGGCTGGTCTTGCATGTTATTAACTCATTGTACTCTGCATCCGAGCATAGCTAAGGAGTCACGCTACCGGTCGTTGCCATGCTACCGATTTCAATCCTGTCTGTTGGTGTTGTTGTTATTTGTTGTTCTGGGCTTAAACTAGGGGTAAGTGATTATAGAGAGGACACAACACTTGGTAGCTTCTTTTTTTATCTTCTGATGAGGAAAGACCGCGCCAATCATATTATCAAAAAAAAAAACCCCAGAAAACAAAAACAACAAAAGTGGAAAACAGAAAAACAAAAAAACATGCATACGTAGGAAATTATATGTATTTTATAAAGAAAATGAGTAATCTTCAGCCAGTTTTATTAATTATTCCAGCAAAAATGCCCAACAGACAGTGGTTCATTACAAAGCAAGTGTTCTAATGTCTGACGCCTAGACACTACTTTTTTTTTAATTAGAAAGGGACAGAAATTATAGGAAAAGAAGGCAAACAATGGTAGCAATGAAGCATACGGCTTTCCAGTACAAGCTGATACTAAAGATGACTACAATTCGAACTGGATGGGATCTATCTCGACTGCTGTGGATGCCGTGCTGATACGTCAGTGAATCACCTCTCCATTACAAGCAACAGCAAAAAACAGCCAGGCTGGGGCGGCTGTCAAGGGCAGATTGCAAGGATGACTGGGTTAATGAAAGGAGCGTACCTACTATATTTTCTTCTGTTCTCTTTCTCTGAGTCTGTGTAAAATGAAAGGAATGTACCTACTATCTTTTCTTCTGTTCTCTTTCTCTGAGTCTGTAAACGCTGGCTTTAGGGTTTTTCTGTTGAAAAAGGAAAATTTGTTACATTAAGCAAGTATGTGAACTTCACTCTGTGTGTGTGTGTGTGTATGTGTGTGTGTGTGTGTGTTGTGTTGTGTGTGGTGTGTGTGTGTGTGTGTGTGTGTGTGTGTGTGTGTGTGTGTGCGCGCGCACACACACACACTCACACACACACTCATGGCCACGCACAAACACACACACACACACACACATGGCCACGTACAAAACACACACACACACACACACACACACACACACACACCGCACGCACAGACACAGCCCTTACACATGGTCAAATTACAAACTCTAACCGCTGCATAGCGCCAACAACTTTTTATCATTAGTCATTAAAAAGTCAAAAGAAGGGAACGGATAGAAATAGTAGAGACACAGTTCTTGTTATGAGCTGAAATTAATGTAGTGAGGAAGGTGATACTGTCATGTCAAGAAAGTAATGAATTGTCGCCTCAAGGAAACTTTACCTATTCAGATCGAACAGAACAGGTTAAGCCACCTCGCATTTCAATTAAACGCTACCCAAGTTAGAAGAGAAAGTGAAGGGGGCTGGTGGCGCTGTCTTATATGACTTCTAGTGGCTGGTTGGATTCAGACGGTAGGGAGTGTGTGGTGAAATAGAGGTGGTCAAAACATGCAGGCTAGTTAGAGCCTCGGTCTTTCTACAAGTTGAACCCGACTGATGTTCAATAAAGACGTGTTGTACGTTAAGAGGTATGTGTGATAAAGACGCAAAAAGGACAGTCTATTGCTTTTGTTTACACGTGCACATAAAAAGGAAAATGGGTCATGTTAAAACATGACGACTACGTCTCCAAAGGGAGCGCCGCAATACGTCACAATGGGGAGAACAGTTCATTGTCAGATAAACTGTTAATACACTGTATAACACCAAAGCCAGATCATAGCTCTCTCTCTCTCTCTCTCTCTCTCTCTCTCTTTTAACATAGAAATGACGGACAAATAGTACAAACGAACAAACAGACTGACAAAGAGATATCTGATTGTGATAAAGAGAAAATGGGATGCACTCTTAAACTAAATCTGATTGTTTTTGTCAAGTCTGTGTATCTGATCTATTTGCTTGATATTTTTAAGTCTGTGCATCAGATCCATTTCAGTTGGACATTAAACTTTTGCTCACAACATATTATATGCAACAATTTCGTGACTGAATGAAGTTCTCGAATAATGCCCTTAGTTGTATTCTCTGTTCTCTGATGGCAAAGAGTCTGAATTTAAAATAATAATGGAAGGTGGGCTTTCATGGCTCTTGATGTAAAGACATGACAGATATCTATTTGATTTATTTTGTTTGTTATATTCCAACAGCTCTTAATGTTTGTTGCACGCTACTCTTCCGTGTGTGTGTGTAGGTGTCTGTAGAACACATAAATACACTGCGTGTATTTGTGCGCGCGTACGTGCTAGCGTGAGAGAGAGAGAGAGGGAGATAGACAGACAGACGGACGGACAGACACACAGATTTACAGATATAGACAGAGACAGCGACAGACAGACAGAAAGAGAGAGCATTCAAAACAGAAGGGAGCTAGTCCAGAGGAGTTAATTTGAACTTCGTATACTTCAAAGCTTGACACTGACGAGTAAAGTTGTTGTTAAGTGGCAACACTTGAAAACCATGTGTCTATGCGTGGTGTTTTGGCCGGTAGCTCATCTTAACACAATTTTACTATCAGTCTGCTAGCATCCAGTCATTCAAACAATCAACGTTGTCCACTTTCTTTCAGCTCTACATGACTATAGTAAAGACATCTGGACATGGTCATGGCAGGTCTGTGATTCATACAAACGTCCACTTATCCTGTCGTTAACTTGTTGAGTCAGCATAATAAATAAGTCTGAGTTGGAAAGAATGCCGAATTTAGTTCCAGACCATTGGCCTACAAAATAGACTTTGTCAGTGAAAAGGCAAGAGAGAGAGAGAGAGGGGGGGGGACTGACAGACAGACACACAGACACAAAGAGGGACAGAGAGGGACACAGAGAGACAGAGAGAGAGGGAAACAGAGACAGAGACAGTGATAGACAGACAGACAGACAGAGACAGAGAGGGGCAGAGACAGAGAGACAGACAGACAGAGACAGAGAAAGACAGAGAGGGACAGAGAGAGGCAGACATAGAGAGAGACAGAGAGAGAGAGAGACAGACAGACAGGCAGACAGACAGAGACAGACAGACAGAGAGAGAGAGACAGACAGACAGACAGAGAGAGAGGGGGGAGAGAGAGAGAGAGAGAAGAGAGAGGAGAGAGAGAGAGAGAGAGAGAGAGAGAGAGAGAGAGAGGTTTGTGTGAGAGGATGAATGTAAATCGACTGAAGTCTTGATCTCAAGGCATACGTGTTCAGGTGAACATGTCTGTTTCCTTGCATATTTCTGTCCATCTGTCTTTTTCTGCTTGTCTGTCCATCGCTCATTTGTAGGCTTAACGTTTTGTCCAATTATCTTGTCCTTGTAAAGGATGTAAGAAAACAACTTATATACAGATATATTTCAGAGATTGCCTTCATTCAAACACTTTTTATGTCATCAGTGAACAAACATTTTGTGAGCTAATTTTTTGTTTATTTCTGCTATGCGTTTAAAAGTATGCAGTATTGTTACGCTATGAATACATGTACAGTCTGTATTAATCTGTTCTCGTTATTTTTATTTTTTTCGTTATTTTCATAACAGATCGTTATCAATAAATCATTTGAACCTGAATCTGAATTCCTCTAGCCCTAAACACCGACACAGACACAGGGAACAAGAGAAACGGACAAAAAATATTACTATTACTACTAGTACTTCTACTGATGATGATGATGATGATAATGGTAATAATAATAGTATTGTTATCATTATTATCATCTTCATTATTATTGTTATTATTATTATTATTATTATTATTTTTTACAAGGCGCTGCCTTTCAAGACATGTATTCTACCACTTTCTACCATCTTCCTGTACTCTTTCCATTCACAACAGCCTACCACGGTCTATTTTCTACACAGCACGTGTTCGCATAGCAGGACTGACCAATAGGCCAGTACGGAAATTAGGATGCAGCTCTGTCAAGTAGATTGAAATCATTCATTGGATAAGTGTTGTGTGTGTCTTGACAAGAATATGAATAAAGATATACATCGTACATACCACCACAGCCATTTTTCTCTGCAGTGATCCCTATATACCATCACAACCATTATCTTTATCAATAATCCCAAACGGACCACCATATGATTATCCTCATCAAACATCCCTATATGTGTACCACCATAACCATTATCCTTATAAATGATCCCTATATACCATCATACCTTATCCTCATCAATGATATCTATATACTATCATAACCATTATCCTCATCAATGATCCCTATATACCATCATAACCATTATCCTCATCAATGATATCTATATATTATCATAACCATTATCCTTATCAAAGATCCCTATATACCACCATAACCATTATCCTTATCAAAGATCCCTATATACCATCATAACCATTATCCTTACCAATGATATCTATATACCACCATAACCATTATCCTATCAATGATCCCTATATACCATCATAACCATTATCCTTATCAATGATCCCTATATACCACATAACCATTATCCTAACCAATGATCCTATATACCACATAACCATTATCCTTATCAAAGATCCCTATATACCATCATAACCATTATCCTAAACAATGATACTCTATATACCACCATAACCATTATCCTTATCAATGATCCCTATATACCACATAACCATTATCCTAATCAATGATTCCCTATATACCACCATAACCATTATCCTTATCATTGATCCCTATATACCACCATAACCATTATCCTTATCAATGATATCTATATACCACCATAACCATTATCCTCATCATGATCCCTATATACCATCATAACCATTATCCTAATCAATGATCCCTATATACCACCATAACCATTATCCTTATCATGATCCTATATACCACATAACCATTATCCTTATCAATGATCCCTATATACCACCATAACCATTATCCTTACAATGATATCTATAATACCATCATAACCATTATCCTTATCAATGATCCCTATATACCACCATAACCATTATCCTTATCAAAGATCCCTAAAAACCATCATAACCATTATCCTTACCAATGATATCTATTATACCATCATAACCATTATCCTTATCAATGATCCCTATATACCACCATAACCATTATCCTTATCAATGATCCATACATACCACCTATAACCATTATCCTTATCAATGATCCCATATACCATCATAACCATTCTCTTTATCAATGATCCCTATATAACAACCATAACTATTATCATCATCAATGATCCCTATATACCATCATAACCATTTTATTTATCAATGATATCTATAAACCACCATAACCAATATCTTCATCAATGATCCCTATATAACAACCAAAGCCATTATCCTTATCAATGATCCCTATATATCACCATTACCATTATCCTCATCAATTATCCCTATATACCACCATAACCATTATCCTAATCATTGATCCTTATATACCATCATAACCATTATCCTAATCAATGATCCCTATGTACCATCATAACCATTATCCTTATCAATGACCAATATATTACTATAATAACCATTATCCTCTTCATTAGTTCCCTATATAACATCATAACCATTATCCTCTTCATTAGTTCCATATATACCAAGTAACCATAATCCTCAACAATGATCCCTATATACCACACAATCATTATCCTTATCAATGATCTCTATATACCACATAATCATTATAATTATCATTGATCCCTATATACCATCATAACCATTATCCCTATCAAGTATACCTATGCACCATCATAATTATTATCCTCATCATTGATCGTTATATACAATCACAACCATTATCCTTATCATTGATCCCTATATACCATCATAACCATTATCCTCATCATTGATCGTTATATACAATCACAACCATTATACTTATCATTGATCCCTATATACCATCATAACCATTATCCTCATCAACGATCCCTATATATACCATCATAACAATCATCCTCATCATTGATCGTTATACCCAATCATAACATTATCCTTATCTTTGATCCCTATATATGTACAAAGATACCATTATCCTCATCAATGATCCCCAAATACAATCATAACCATTATCCTCATCATTGATCCCTATATACCACCAAAACCATTATCCTCATCAATTATCCCTATTATACAATCAACCATTATCCTCATCATTGATCCTATATACCAC
Organism: Monoplex corrugatus; assembly: GCA_030674185.1. NCBI lineage: Eukaryota > Metazoa > Mollusca > Gastropoda > Littorinimorpha > Ranellidae > Monoplex > Monoplex corrugatus. The sequence continues at coordinate 75,232,124 of JAPXFY010000013.1, forward strand.
CATAACCATTATACTCATCAATGATCCGTATATAACACCATAACCATTATCTTAATCCATGATCCCCATATACCTCCATAACCATTATCTTCATCATTGATCCCTATATACCACCACAACTATTATCCTCATCATTGATCCCTATATACCAGCATAACCATTATCCTCATCATTGGTCCCTATATACCAGCATAACCATTATCCTCATCATTGAACCCTATATACCACCACAACCATTATCCTCATCATTTATCCCTATGTACCAATATAACCATTATCCTTATCAATGATCCCTATATATCATCATCATCTTTATCGGAATCAATGATCCCTATATACATCATAACCATATCCTCATCATTGACCCCTATATATCACCACAACCATTATCTTCATCATTGATCCCTATATATCAGCATAATCATTATCCTTATCAATGATCCTTATACATTACCATAACCAGTATCCTTACCAATGAACCCCATATACCACCATAACCTTTATACTCATCATTGAACCATCATTGATCCCTGTATACCACCATAACCGCTATCCTCATCAATGATCCCTATATACCATCATAACTATTATCCTCATCATTGATCCCTACATACCACCATAACCATTATCCTCACCATTGATCCATCAATGATCCCTATATACCATCATAACTATTATCCTCATCATTGATCTCTACATACCACCATAACCATTATCCGTATCATTGATCCTTATATACCATCATAACCGTCGCGCGTTATCCTCATCAATGATCCCTATTATACCATCATAACCATTATACTTATCAATGATCCCCATATACCACATAAACATTATCCTCATCATTGATCCCTATATACCATCATAACCATTATCCTTATCAGTGATCCCTATATACCACATAACCATTATCTTCTTCATTGATCCCTATATACCATCATAACCATTATCCTTATCAGTGATCCCTATATACCACCATACAAATTTTCCTTACCAATGATACCTATATACCCCCATAACCATTATCCTTATCAATGATCCCTGTATACCATCATAACCATTATCCTCATCAATGATCCCTATATACCATCATAACCATTATCCTTATCACTGATCCCCATATACCATCATAACCATTATCCTCATCAATGATCCCTATATACCATTATAACCCTTATCCTTATCAATGATCCCTACATACCATCATAATATTATCCTTATCAATCATCAATATATACTATAATAACCATTATCCTCTTCATTAGTTGCCTATATGCCATCATAACCATTATCCTCTTCATTAGTTCCATATATACCAAGTATCCATTATCCTGAACAATGATCCCTATATACCACATAACCATTATCCTTATCAATGATCCCTATATACCACATAACCATTATCCTTATCATTGATCCCTATCTACCATCATAACCATTATCCCTATCAATTATACCTATGTACCATCATAACCATTATCCTCATCATTGATCGTTACATACAATCATAACCATCATCGTTATCATTGATCCATATATATTATGTATACCACTGTAACTTATCCTTATCACTGATCCCTATATACTGTCATAACCATTATCCTCATCTATGATCAATATATACAATCATAACCATTATCCTCATCTAAGATCATTATATACCACCATAACCATTATCCTCATCGTTGATCGTTATATACAATATAACCATTAACATATACCCTATATAAATACCATCTTACTATTATCCTCACCAATGACCCCAAATACTATCATAACCATTCTCCTCATCTATGATCAAGATATACAATCATACCATTATCTTCATCATTGATCCTATATACCAAAATAACCATTATCTTCATTATTGATCCCTATATACTACCATAACCATTTTCCTCATCAATGGTCCCTATATATAACACCATACCCATTATCTTCATCAATGATCCCTATACAAAATCATAACTATTATCCTCATCATTGATTATGTATACCACCATAACCATTATCTTCATCAATGATCCCTATACACCCCCATAACCATTATCCTCATCAATGATCCCTGTATACCACGATAACCATTATTTTATCACTGATCCCTATATAGCACATAACCATTATCATCATCATTGGTCCCTATATACTACAATAACTATTATCCTCATCACTGATCCCTATATATCATCATAGCGATTAACCTTATAAATGATCCCTATATACCACCAAAAACATTATCCACATCATCGATCCATCATTGTTCCCTATATACCACCACAACCATTATCCTTATCATTGACCCATCATTGATCCCTATATAACACCATAACAATTATCCTTATCAATGATAACTATATACCACCATCACCATTATCTCATCATTGATCCTATATACCACCATAATCATTATTATCATCAATGATCCCTATATACCATCATAACCACTATTCTTATCAATAATCCCTATATACCACATAACAATTATACTCATCATTGAGCCATCAATGATCCCTATATACCATCATAACCATTATAATTATCATTGATCCCTATATAACCACATAACCATTATTCCTATCAATGATCCCTATATACCACCACAACCATTATCCTCATCACTGACCCATCATTGATCCCTATATAACACAATAACAATTATCCTTATCACTGATCCCTATATACCATCATAACCATTATTATCATCAATGATCCCTATATACCATCATAACCATTATTATCATCAATGATCCTATATACCAACATAACCACAATTCTTATCAATAATCCCTATATACCATCATAACCATTATCCTCATCATTGATCCCTATATGCCATCATAACATTATCTCATCAATGACCTATATACATACCACCATAACATTATCCTTATCAATGATCCCTATATACCACATAACCATTATAATTATCATTCATAACCATTATAATTATCATTGATCCCTATATACCACATAACCATTATCCTTATTAGGAAATAACGATTATCCTTATTAATGATCCTTATATACATCATAACCAATATACTTATCATTGATCCCTATATAACCATCATAACCATTATCCTCATTAATGATCCCTATATAACACCATAACAATGATCCTCATCAATGATCTCTATATACCATCATAACCATTATCCTCATCAATGATCTCTATATACCATCATAACCATTATCCTCATCAATGATCTCTATATACCTCCATAACGATTATCCTTATTATTGATCCTTATATTACCATCATAACCATTATCCTCATCATTGATCCCTATATACCACCATAACCATTATCTGTATCAATGATCCTATATACCACATAACCATTATCCTTATCAATAATCCCCATACAACATCATAACGTTTATCCTCATCAATGATCGTTAGAAACCACCAAAACCATTATTCTTATAAATGATCCTATATACCGTATAACCATTATCCGTATCAATGATCCCTATATACTGCATAACCATTATCCTTATCAATAATCCCTATATACCACCTATAACCATTATCATTATCCTTGATCCCTACATACCATCATAACCATTATCCTCACCAATGATCCCTATATACCACATAAAAATTCTCCTCATCATTGATCCCTATATACCACATAACCATTATCTGTATCAATGATCCCTACATACCACCATAACCATTATCCTCGTCAATGATCATTATATACCATCATAACCATTATCCTTACCATTGATCCATATATGCCATCATAACTATTATCCCACCAATGATCCCTATATACCATTATAACTATTATCCTTATCAATGATCAAAATATATTATGATAACCAATATCCTCTTCATTAGTTCCCTATATACCATCATAACCACTATACTTCTCATTAGTTCCATATATACCAAGTAACCATTATCCTCAACAGTGATCCCTTTATACCACCATAACCATCATCCTCATTGTGATTGTTATATACAATCATAACATTATCCTTATCATTCATCCCTATATACCATCATAGCCATTATACCTATCAATTATACCTATGTATCATCATTATCATTATCCTCATCATTGATCGTTATATTCCACCATAACCATCATCGTCATCATTGAACCCTATATAACATCATAACCACTATCCTAAATATTGTTCCTATATACCACCATAACCATTATCCTCATCAACGATCCCTATATACCACCATAACCATTATCCTCATTGTTGATTGTTATATACAATCATAACATTATTCCTTATCATTGATTCCTATACATATACCACCATACCATTATCCTCATCAATGACAGCCAAATACCATCATAACCATTACCCTTATCATTGATCCCCATATACCATCATAACCATTACCCTTATCATTGATCCCCATATACCATCATAACCATCAACCTCATCAATTATCCTATATACAATCATAACCATTATCCTCATCATTGATCCTATATACCACAATAACCATTATCTTCATCAATGATCCCTATATACCACCATAACATTATCCTGATCAATGATCCCTATATAACACCATAACCATTATCCTATCAATGATCCCTATATACCACCATAACCATTATCCTCATCATTGATCCCGATATACCACCACAACCATTATCCTCATCATTTATCCGTATGTACCACTATAACCATTACCCTCATCAATGATCCCTATATGCATACCCCATAACCATGATCCTCATCAATGATACCTATATACCATCATAACCATCATCTTTATTATTGATCCCTATATACCACCATGATCATTAACCGAATCACTGATCCCTATATAACCATCATAACCATTATCCTCACCATTGACCCCTATATACCACCACAACCATTATCCTCATCATTAATCCCTATATACCACCATAACCATTATCCTCATCAATGATCCCTATATACCATCATAAACATTATCCTCATCATTGATCCATCATTCATCCCAATATACCACCATAACCATTATCCTTATCATTGATCCCTATATAACATCAAAACCATCATCCTCATCCTTGATCATTACATACCACCACAACCATTATTCTCAACATTAATCCCTATATATCACCATAATCAATATCCTTATCAATGAACCCATATACCATCATAACCATTATCCTCATCATTGATCCATCATTGATCCCTATATATCACCATAACCTTTATACTCATCATAGATCCATCATTGATCCCTATATACCACCATAACCATTATCAATGATCCCTATATACCATCATAACCATTATCCTTATCAATGATCCCTATATATCCACAATAACCATTATCCTCATCAATGATCCCTATATACCACCATAAAAACTATCCTAATCAATGATCCCTACATACCACCATAAAAACTATCCTAATCAATTATCCCTATATACCACATAACCATTATGCTCATCATTGATTCCTATATACCATCATAGCCATTATCTTCATCAATCATCCCTATATACCACATAACCATTATGCTCATCATTGATTCCTATATACCATCATAGCCATTATCTTCATCAATCATCCCTATATACCACATAACCATTATGCTCATCATTGATTCCTGTATACCATCATAGCCATTATCTTCATCAATCATCCCTGTATACCACATAACCATTATGCTCATCATTGATTCCTATATACCATCATAGCCATTATCTTCATCAATCATCCCTATATACCACATAACCAGTATCCTTATAAATGATCCTTATATACCACATAACATTATCTATATCAATGATCCCTATATTACCACATAATACCATTATCTATATCAATGTCTATACCACATAACTTATTATATCATGACACTATATACCATAACATTATCTATATCAATGATCCCTATATACCATCATAACCATTATCCTCATCATTCATCCATCATTCATCCCTACATACCACCACAACCATTATCCTCACCAATGATCCCTATATACCATCATAACCATTATCCTCACCAATGATCCCTATATACTACCATAACCAATATCCTTATCATTGATCCCATATACCATCATAACCATTATCCTCACCAATGATCCCTATATACCATTATAACCATTATCCTTATCAATGATCCCTACGTACTAACATAACCATTATCCTCACCATTCATCCCTGTATACCATCATAACCATTATTCTCGCCAATGATCCCTATATATACCATCATAATCATTATCCTTATCAATGACCATATATACTATAATAACCATTATCCTCTTCATTAGTTCCCTATATAACATCATAACCATTATCCTCTTCATTAGTTCCATATATACCAAGGAACCATTATCCTGAACAATGATCCCTATATGCCACATAACATTATCCTTATCAATGATCCCTATATACCATCATAACCATTATCCTCACCAATGATCCCTATATACTACCATACCATATCCTATATTGATCCTATAATACATATCCTTATCATTGATCCCTATATACCATCATAACCATTATCCTCATCATTGATCCCTATATACCATCATAACCATTATCCCTATCAATTATACCTATATAGGCCTACCACCATAACCATTATCCTCATTATTGATCGTTGTATACAATCATAACCATTATCCTTATCATTGATCCCTATATATATACCACCATACCATTATCCTCATCAATGATACCTATATACCATCATAACCATTATCCTCATCTATGATCCCTATATACAATCATAACCATTACCCTCATCTATGATACCTATATACTCATAACATATCTATCAATGATACCTATATACACCTAACCATTCCTCATCAATGATACCTATATACCACCATAACCATCATCCTCATCAATGATCCCTATATAAAATCATAACCATTATTCTCATCATTGATTATATATATCACCATAACCATATCTTCATCAATGATCCCTATATACCACCGTAACCATTATCCTCATCATTGATCCCTATATACCACCGTAACCATTATCCTTATCAATGATCCCTATATACAATCATAACCATTATCCTCATCATTGATCCTATATACTACATAACCATTATCTATATCAATGATCCCTATATACCACATAACCATTATCCTCATCATTGATCCCTATATACCATGATAACGATTATCCTCATTAATGATCCCTATATACCATCATAACCATTAACCTTATCAATGATTCCTACATACCACCATAACCATTATCCTCACCATTGATCCATCAATGATCCCTATATACCACCATAACCATTATCCTTATCATTGATCCCTATATACCATCATAACCAATATCTTCATCATTGATCCCTATATACCATCATAACCATTATCTTCATCAATGACCCTATATATATATAGCACCATAACCATTATCCTTATCAATGATCCCTATATACCATCATAACCTTTATACTTTTCATTGATCCCTATATACCATTAACCATTATACTTATCAATGATCCCTATATACCATATAACCATTATACTTATCAATGATCCCTATATACCACATAACCATTATACTTATCAATGATCCCTATATACCACATAACCATTATCCTTATCAATGATCCCTACATACCACCAGAACCTTTATACTTATGAATGATCCCTATATACCACCAGAACCATTATACTTATCAATGATCCCTTTATACTACATAACCATTATCCTTATCAACGATCCCTATACACCACATAACTATTATCCTTATCAATGATCCCTATATACCACATAACCCTAATCCTTATCAATGATCCCTATATACCACATAACCATTATCCTTATCAATGATCCCTATCATCATCATCATCATCAAGTGCCCTGCCGCATGGTGTTGGCGATCATGGACTTCCATCCGTCTCTATGTCTCGTTGCCTCAAGCATCTCATCCACCCTCCTCGTCTTCAGCCACTCTGTAAGTCCGTCAAGCATTCTCTCCCTGGGTCTACCCGGTGCTCTCTTTCCCACCAGCTTTCCCGTTGTGACCAGGTGTTCCAAATCCCCCTTCCTCATAAAATGGCCTATAAATGTTCCTGTCTTTTCCTAATCTTCCTTATGAATGATCTACTTGTGCCTGCCTCAATCAAGACTGTCTCGTTTGTTTTCTTTGCTGTCCATGGAACTCTCCTCAATGATCCCTATATATCACCATAACCATTATCTTCATTAATGATCACTATATACCACATAACCATTATCCTTGTGCTTTTGAAACTTTTGTTTACAAATGTTTCGATACAGATGTTCCGCAGTCAATCCCAGTTCATTTTCTGTCTGGTTCATACAACTTGAATGAACCTTTCGTCTCTCCGACAGTCACAAACACGTTCTTCCTTCGAGTCTAACAAGCAGATAAACCTTTTGTCTGGCAGTGATTTCCCCCATCACCACCCATGCCTACATCCACCACCACCCCTGTACTTTCCTCCCCTACCCCAAAACCGGTAAGTGCTCGGTGCACGTAGGTTGTTTTTGTCATTGTGAGTAGATGTTCGAATGAACAATGAGAGTGTTTTTGATTTTTATATCAAAATTTAGGTCATCATTTTTATAATTATTGTTAAATCATCATCATAACCAATCTTGCTGTCGCCGGCATCATCATTATCATCAATGTTATTAGTAGTAGTAGTAGTACTAGTAGTATTGTTATTATTATTATTATCATTTATTATTATTATTATTACTGTTATTATTATCATTATTACTGTTATTATTATCATCCTCATCAATGATCAAACGGTCCAAACATACCACCAAACCATTATCTTTATCAGTGAGCCAATGGTCCTGGCAAATATACTGTTTCAGTCTCTGCATGTGGTTCCTTTTCCAATCGACAAGCCTCATCTTAGGGCTGCTAAGGTCTTTCCAAGCCTGGAGTTCAAGCAGCGAGAAAGTCTAAACAACAAAAAGACAACCGACAGACGAACAGATTTACACACACACACACACACACACACACACACACACACACACACACACACACATACACACACACACACACACACACACACACACACACAAACATCTGGGAAAAATCAAAACACACAAAAACAGAACAAAGCAAGACAAACAAACAGACATACATAATATTTATATACACATGGGCATCAAGAATTCGACAGAAATAGTGTGACCTTTATGACATTAGGAGAGAAAGGCGTCGAAGAAAAGGATTAAGGAAAACTTGCTTTCCAATCAATCATTAGATTGTATCAGTAGTCTAGCTAGTTACCTCATCGTACCTCTAACGGTCCCATTATTCTCTTTGGAATGTTACAAACGTCTGTTTTATATGAGAATAATTATGGTAAACATTTTAGATATATCTCGAAATGATCTTGACAAATATTTGTGTACACTTTTATTTGTTCTTCTTTAAATCAACACGCTTTTTCTTAGCAGTCCTAATGCATTTATCGTGGGTCTCATTGAACTCACTTTGTACAGGCAACCTTCTAGTGGTTATGTCGCAGGTCTCACAGATCCACTGTTGACTGGAGACTCCTCTTGTGTTTAACAAGCCTATCCTTTCTGAAGCATCACTGTCAGGTTACAAAACGTAATGCCAGCTAATTAAGACACACGACTGGCATCAATTTATTTTTTGGTTGAGACAAGGAAAGCGAAAAATTACAACCTACATTAATGACCTTTCACATATAATGTTTTTATTAAAGGAAAAGAGCTCTCTAAGAAATCATTCCATAAATGACGAGCTATGATGAAGATAAAGCGGAAATTTATTAAAAAAAAAGACAAAGCGGAAATTTATTAAAAAAAAGACAATCAGCTTACATGTATTACAAAAATACTCATAGCACATTATCTGAATTACTGCCCCTTTTCCAAATCACTACTTTAAAGAAAAACAACAGCTGGCAAACAGCCAGGGCACAAGACATGTATCATGACGTAACATTTCAAGAAGCCAACCCTAACCAAGTAGCCTAGCATCCAACGATATGATTATGTTATTGAGATCTTGGAGAGTTAGTAGAGACCTCATCTTCGCTCAAGGCAGCCGTTACAAGAGCGGGACCCATTTCCTGTCCAGTGCAGCTGTAGGGAATGTATCCAGCTCTTTCTACAATGGTGTATTCAGGCCTGAGCGCCACTCTGATCACCCACAATACGCAGCCACACTTCACTGTACTTGAAATATCTACTTTCGGAAGCAAATGCTCTGATCACAGCGTCATGTTGTGCACCAATAAACTAAACCAAAATAACACACACACACACACACACACACACACACACACACACACACACACACACACACACACACGCACACACACACACACACACACACACACGGAGCATGCTCGTACACACTTATGCAAACGTACGCTGATTATTACTTAGTGACATTTAATAAGTCAAAGGTCAATCAGGTTACTCATGCCCCCATGTCTATCTCTGGTTGTGATGTATCTTTCTCACAAACTGTTAGAAACCTTGGCTTCTATCTGGATGTAACACTGTCTATGGAAGCCCATGTCAAACAGTTGTGCCGTACTCTGTACTATCAGCTACGCAGAATTGGTAAGATTCGCTCCTTCCTTTCCACTGATGCTACCAACAAGCTTGCTGTCTCTTTCATACTATCTAGACTGGACTATTGTAACTCTCTATTCGCAGGTCTCCATGACAATCAACTATCTAAACTTCAGCGCATACAGAACTACGCGGCTCGCCTTGTTCTCCGCAAGCCCAGGCGTGAGAGTGCAAAATCTCTGCTTAGAACACTTCATTGGCTCCCGGTAAAGGCTAGGATTCAATATAAAGTTGCCTGTCTCTGCTTTCAGTGTATCTATCACGAGAACATGCCATCCTATCTTGCCAACCTCCTGCAGGGTTACAAACCTTCTCGAGCGCTCCGCTCTTCTGTTGACTGTTCCTCGCTTCTCTCTAGACACCTTTGGTAAAAAATCTTTCTCTGTCTTTGGCCCAAATGTATGGAACTCTCTACCACTGTCTCTCAGAAAAACTAAGTGTTTCTCAACCTTCAAACGGCACCTGAAAACCCACCTCTTTCAAACTCATCTAACCTGAAGAGCCTTAGTTTGCAAGTCTGTCATCAGACTAATCTCTATAATAATAATAATAATATATTTTATTTATATAGCGCAAAATCTTGACAAAATCAAATCTAAGCGCTGAGCGTATACATGCATACATACCTACATACATATGAGCGTATACATGCATACATACATGCTTACATACTTACATACATAAATCTAAGCTGAGCGTATCCATACATACATACATACATATATAAATCTAAGCGTATACATACATACATACATACATACATACATACGTACGCACATGCATACATAATAATTACAATATTTATATAGCGCAAATCTTGACAAAATCAAATCCAAGCGCCGAAAAGACACACACGCACACACGCACGCACGCACGCACGCACACACACACACACACACACACACACACACACACACACACACACACACACACACACACACATGCATGGCCACAAATGGGGAGAAAAGAATAAAAGCAATAAAAGCAAGAATAAAACCAATGGAAAACCACAGAGAGCACATCATATACAATTATATATTAAAACAAAGTGATTCCCCTCCGAGCGGAGACAGGCTGCAGAGGGGGGTTGAGTGAGGTTAGGATTTTATGCAGAGGAGAAAAGGTGAGTTTTGAGAGCGGACTTGAAGGAGGCAAAAGTAGGTTGCTGACGGACTGAGAGAGGAAGTTTGTTCCAGGAGAGTGGACCAGAAACAGAGAAGGCTCGTGGACCATAGGTATTGAGCTTAGTGCGTGGAAAGCGAAAAGTCAGAGGATCGGAGGCAGAGCGGAGGGTACGTGAGGGAACATAGATCTCAAGTAGGCTTGACAGGTAATCGGGGGCTGCGTTATTGAGGCTTTTGTAGCACATGGTGTCTAGTTTGTACTGTATGCGCTTTGATACAGGGAGCCAGTGAAGTTGTGCCAGGAGAGGAGATATGTGGTCAGCTTTTTTCTTTTTGAGTACAAGGCGTACAGCATTGTTTTGAATGCGCTGTAGGATGTGAATGGTGGAGGCAGGAAGACCAGACAGGAGTGAATTGCAATAGTCAATGCGAGACATTATGAAGGAGAGAACGAGTTTTGCAGTTGTTTCGACAGAGAGATACTTCCTGATCAGGCTTATACGATGGAGATGATAGTAGCAAGATCTGGCAGTTTGAGAAACAAAGTTGTTCATGGAGAGGGTAGAGTCAATGCAGACACCAAGGTTTTTAGCTGAATCAGAAATTGGGACTGATGTGTTACATAATGGGAGAGAAAGAGGAGGCAGCTGGGAAAGTTTCTGACGGGTGCCAATGAGGATAGCTTCTGTCTTGTCGTCATTAAGCTGAAGTCTATTGTGTGTCATCCAGTTCTTAATGTCCGAGTAACACTCAGTGGTGCGAGTCAACAGGCGCTGTATATTATCAGGTGAGTCACTATCTTGAAGTTGGGTGTCATCAGCATAGAAGTGGTGTTTTATAACAGTATTTTGTATAAGGGCCTATAGAGCAAGGTGTGTGTGTGCGTGCATGTGTGTATGTGTGTGTGTGTGTGTGTGTGTGTGTGTGTGTGTGTGTGTGTGTGTGTGTGTGTGCTTGAGTGAGCATGTGTGTGTATCACTGTATGTGTACAGCTGAGGAAGGGATAGGGGAGAAATTGAGTGGGAAAGAGACTGAAATACTTTAAGAAACTTTTTCAAATCTTTGTTTGTATGTAAATTGTGATGTATGATATGCGAATAGTTCATAATTTGTGAGGAATTTTGATTGTCAAGGCATTAATGCTGTAATACTGAAGTTGTAATGTTTTCCTGTATATGGATTAGAATTTTTCTGTTTTTATCTTCATTCAAAATATTGATTATAATTTTATGTACAACTATTGCATGCATAAACACACACACACGCATGCAAACATAGCACACGCACACACACACACACTCTCTCTCTCTCTCTCTCCACACACACACACACACACATTCTTACAAACACACGCGCACAGCAACGCACACGCACGCACACACACATGTACACACACACGTACGCAAGCACACACACGCAGCAATATATAAACACAGTATGCCTCTTTATTCATATGAAAAATCTGTTAATCTTTCTTCATTACATAAGTCTGTGTTTAAATTTTCATATTCTGTGGTTTCTTATGTGTCTTCTTACTTGTATAGCTTTAATGTTTGTTGTTATCTTATTGTGTATGTAATTGTGAACATTTTTTATCACCTTTTGCCTTTCTTGCGAAATGTAAAGCGCTGGTGAGCATGTTTTTATATGGAATATGCGCTATACAAATAAACATTATTATTATTATTATTATTAATATCACACAGAACAGCTGTACTACCGTTATTATTGCCAATACACGACGCGTCATGCCACAGAGCAGAATAGTTTCACTTGATGCATACATTTTTATAATCAACAAAATAACATCATTCAAATATCTGAATCATATAATGTTTACAATAATTGCCTTAATACACACAAGATCCGAATGGAAGGGAAAACAGTCCCCTTCGTAGATTTTTACTTACTGGGTGAACAACAGGTTCAGAAATTTTCTCTTATTCTTTTTTCTTTTATATCCCCACACACACACACACACACACACACACACACACACACACACACACACACACACACACACACACACACACACACACACACACACAACTGAGCGCCCTAAACGCGAAGAGAGTACCACATTTCACATCCGCTTGACTGCAACTACAATGAGCTGCATTTTCTAACAAAATCAAAATGCAAGAGATTCATCAAATCATTTTCTGCCAACACAGCAATTTCATACTATCCATAATTCCAACAGAATATTGTCTATAAAACATCGACATGATTTTTTTCGTGTCCATGGAATAAATACATTATGTACAATCAGATTAAGCTAAAATGATTCCCAGGTTCTATAACGCAACAATAAATAAACAGAATTTTAAAACGAAAAAAACAAAGAAAATTGACAAAATAAACGAAAACAAAAAACAATGTAGAACAAAAACCAAAACTGAACAGAAACACGACGAAATGAAATGCGTTCAGATAAATTGAAACATCTTGTGTATCCTAGGAAAAATAACACTCCGAGAATCACAGACACTTAATTGTATAATTAAGTATTAATCACTCATCTGTAAGGAACATCAACAGTTTATTGCTGTACAAACATTTTGTGTCGCCATCATACCAATTGCATTCAAGAATATTAAGATTGGTAAATTCGCTAGCAGAAATGAATGACTCCTAATGAATGTCATTGCGGATTTACAATCCGTTATGTTTTATTTGCCATTTTTCTAAGGTATGTATGTATGTGTGTGTGTGTGTGTGTGTGTGTGTGTGTGTGTGTGTGTGTGTGTGTGTGTGTGCATTCTTGTGTATATCTATGTGTGCACTTTGGAGTGCACGTATACGTACCTGTGTCTTCATATAATCGTGTGATATTAATTTGTTTGTTCTGGAGTTGTACTGGAGAAGTGGATAGAGTTTGTGTTCTTTTGAATCACGGAACAACAAAGGAAAAGGCAACAGTTGGATTTCAAAGGAAATAGATCAGTCAATGTGGTCATCAACAGCTTATCTAAAGAAGTGAAACAAATTGGTCAGATGTCAGGAAATCAACTTAGGCAGGATTGTAAGAACAGAATTATCCGATTACAGGATGAACACAGTTCACGAATCCAAGACTGTGGTCCTGTGTTTTTGTGATTACTTATCCATGTGCCAGATATTATCATGCTTTTACAAAGTTCCAAAGTGTATGTACTTTTGATGATGGCTCCGTCCGTCTGATTAGACAATGGATGCGCTCAGTTAAATGTTCATTTGGTTGTGGCACAACGAGGGATGTTGCTGTACAATCCATTCTTGAATGGCAGTGCTTGATACAGCCGCTGCACATGAAGGCTGATGGATGTGGCTGGGTGGTTGCCGCCGCAGCTTTTTTCTCTCTCTCGTCTGTCCCAACACAGTCAAGTTCGTTTCTCCTCTGCAGTGGTGATGCCTGCAAGTACAGCCTGTCGCCAGGCACAGCGATTTGTAGTTGTCTCTTTATCGCGGCAGTGGACATCTGTGGACCGTAATCCAGCAGCAAGTTCTCAGAATGCGGCCTTTCTGCATGCGACTGATTTTGGAAAGCCAGCACAGTCGTTTTTGTGTGAAGAGGGCATACGTTTGGCAAACTGGCCTGGTCCAGGAAGCCCCTATTTGGAACGTGGTCCTTCCAAGAAATGCCCAGGATCTGGTGCAAGCACCGCAATTGAAGGCTTCTGAAGTGATGCTCTCAGAGCACGTAGTTATCCAGCTCTGTGGTGAACTTGTCATTATCTAACACACTCTTGGGCAGCTTTGCCTATGGTAGCTGCAACTTTCTATCCTCCTGTCGAATTCTGAGTCAAAACATTTTTAAGTTGTCACTGTCATTTACTTGTCTGTTATCTATATGAACAGTTAACAGTTGCTAAGGTATAAAGTGGGCTGTAGAAATTGCTCTGTAAATGTCATTTATTATTAGGTCACTGTTGACCAAAATTACTATAAGGAAACGAGACAGAGATAAGGACACTTCCATAACACAGTTTCGTTCAGGGTGGTGATGATGGTGGATACAACAGTTTCGCTGACAACTCTCGAGTCCAAGCAGCACTAGAGCAGCTTACTATAATGATACCATTGCCAGTATGTCGATTTTTCATCAGCTCTGACCAGTTTCGCTAATCATACTCTCATCAACAGCAGCTTTTTACAATGGTCGATTTGCAGAATCTGTTCATCTTGCAATCAGAAAAGGCTCCCATTTTCAAATCTGTACTATTTCATCAGAAAAAGATTCTGTGACTCGTCACTGTAGCACTTCATGATGAACTGTTTTGATTTTTAAAGGGCCGTGAATACTGCTACAAATCACGATGAAGTAACGTGTTTTACTCCTTTCCATGGGTCGCTACCATTGTTTAATGGGTCGTTATCACTGTTTAATGGGTCGTTATCACTGTTTAATGGGTCGTTATCACTGTTTAATGGGTCGTTATCACTGTTTAATGGGTCGTTATCACTGCAGCACTTCATGAACTCACACGCTCACAACAAAATACTAGAGCACTATGTATGATACACAGAGTACATAAGTATTTTAAAGGTCCAGACACTGCCTAATCCTTTACTGTCTCTTCTTCCCGAGTGTGTGTGTGTGTGTGTGTGTGTGTGTGTGTGTGTGTGTGTGTGTGTTGTGTGTGTGTTGTGTATGTGTGTGTTGTGTGTGTGTGTGTGTGTGTTGTGTGTGTGTGTGTGTGTGTGTGTGTGTGTGTGTGTGTGTGAACTGATACCAAACGAAAAGTGTTTGGAGAATTTAGAGCAAGCTGTAAAATTGAAATCATAAAGTGAAAATACGATGAGTGTTTTCCGAAAAGCCGACAAAAAAAGAATACATTCAACAAGTGTCAGTGTTAAAAATCTGCTTTAAGTGGGACACAGCCTTCGGCCAGTCCAGAAACACCATTCGACTTTCTGCTTGATGAGCGCGTGTGCGACTTTAGATGAATGATTGGAAGCAAACGTGGATGCACATGCGTGAACGTGAGCGTGAGAGGACAACACACGTACAGTGTGTAGGCTACGTGTCTATGTAATATAACGGTGGTCACTACAACAGACACGAGGAACCTTGCTGATTGTGTCTGACTATGCATTTGCTGTAGGTATGGAAAAGAGCCAGCGATATAAGAGGAATGGAGCGGAAAGGTTGGGATGACGGACTCGAGAGAAGGAGGTGAAAGAAGAGAAGAGAAGAGAAGAGAAGAGAGGATGGGGGAGAGAATGAGAGACAAAGAGTGGGTGGAGGGTGGAGGGTGGAGAGAGAAAGGTAGAGGCGTGGGGGTTCTGTTAAAACCTGGTGTACACATAAAGACAGACTGCCGAACGTAGTGATTTCAATATTTAATCAAATGTTTTATTGTTTAGTCACAGCATACGCACACACAAACACAGAACCACGTATGCGCGTGCACAGGAACTAATAACTGATCATTCACTTCGCAGTGAGGGACAGAACAAAACGGCTACTTACTGACAAGCCATTTAGTATCATGATATCCTTATCACAAACACAAAAGAAACTACAGCTGGGTTAGGTTCCTTGTAACTTTGTCTACCATATGTTTGCAAAATCAAAAGTTAATATCGTCAATATACACCTATAATTAAACACGTTTAAACTCGCTTGCAAAAACTTATTTCAAAAGCTCATTAACCGTACATGAAAATAAAATGGTCAAAAACACTTCATAGAACAATGTCCAAAAGCTCATTAACAATACATGAAAATAAAATGGTCAAGACATATGTTCACAATTATTTTCCATGTCACCGACACCAGACAGTTTGTAACAGTGATTTTAAAGCGCTTTGAAGTCAGACATAAGCTATGTAACACCGTTCTTCGAAAAATAACAGTCAAGTCTATACCGTTCAATTTTTTTGGAAATCAAGCGCGATTTACACATGCAGCTGTCTGGCAAAATAAACAAGTAATACAATAATGAATGAATAAATACATAAACAAATAAACGATCAAACAAAAACCAAACCAATGAATAAACTGGCTTAAATAAAAATAAGTCAAAACTGAAGAAAAAACAAAACAATGACTGAGTAAATAAATCAATACATAAATACTGTGAAAAAGCAAACAACAACTAATATTTCATCCAAACAACTGTCTAGACTGGTCAGTGATTCAAGAGGAGTAGGAAGCATAGCAGCCCTCAGAGGGTTCAACAGGAGTCAGGGGCTGGCGGTCGTCATAGAGAGTGGGTGCCTGCAGGATGATACCGAACGTGCCCACGAAACAGGCCGTGGTGAAAATCCACAGAAACAGGCGGTCCAAAACCATGGCAACGTACTTCCAGTCCTCGATGATCTAGGTTCATGGGAAAACACCAGAAATGTTTGTCAGTGTTTAAACAAGTTTTACTGAAAAAAACAACAAGAAACCACACTGACTGAAAGAATCAAAAGTATTAGGATTCATGGAAATGGAGAGAGAGAGAGAGAGGAGAGAGAGAGAGAGAAGAGAGAAGAGAGAGAAAGAGAGAGAGAGAGAGAGAGAGAGACAGGGGAGAGAGAGAGAGAGAGAGAGAGAGACACAGAGAGAGAGAGAGAGAGAGAGGTTTATTAATAAGTTTATAAGAACCGTCCAGAGTATATTTCGTGAACATGTACACTTTTAGTATCACATATATCTTATGAAAAAAATTATCAATAAGTAAATAAATTCACGAATTCATTCGTAAAAGAAAAAAAAACTATAAAAATATAAGATTACAGCGGTCAAAAAAGCACGAGTAGGGCCCCACAAAACTCCATATTACATTGACATACTCACTGGTTTTAACATGAAGCAAAGGCACGTAAACAACAAACAAGCAATTAAAAACAAATAAACAAGCAGACAAACAAACAAACAAATAAACAAACAATTAAACAAGCAAATCGTGGACAAATAGCCAGTGGAGATATCAAAGTAATCACACAAACAACCAAAGAACGAATAAAAGATTATTTTCAAACAGAAAAAAGACAAATGGAAAAGGAATGGGCCAGTGCCAAAATTAGAGATGTTATTAGAAGAAATATTCGAACTGAAGATGTTTTGTCATACACGAGATGATAGATGATACGGTGTAAAGCTGAATTCAGACCTACCTCGCTGACTGCTTACTAACAGACACATTACACGCTCACTGGACAAACGCTTTCCAGCTGTAGTGTTGATAGAAAAGCACACTAAGCCTAGTCTGTGGCTATCACCTTGTTGGGGGATAGGAAAGAGGGCTAATTCACACCAAGCCTAGTCTGTGGCTATCGTCTTGTTGGGGGATAGGAAAGAGGGCTAATTCACACCTAGCCCAATCTGTGGCTATCGCCTTGTTGGGGGATAGGAAAGAGGGCTAATTCACACCTAGCCCAATCTGTGGCTATCGCCTTGTTGGGGGATAGGAAAGAGGGCTAATTCACACCTAGCCCAATCTGTGGCTATCGTCTTGTTGGGGGATAGGAAAGAGGGCTAATTCACACCTAGCCTAGTCTGTGGCTATCGCCTTGTTGGGGGATAGGAAAGAGTGCTAATTCACACCTAGCCCAATCTGTGGCTATCGCCTTGTTGGGGGATAGGAAAGAGGGCTAATTCACACCAAACCTAGTCTGTGGCTATCGCCTTGTTGGGGGATAGGAAAGAGGGCTAATTCACACCAAACCTAGTCTGTGGCTGTCGCCTTGTTGGAGGTTAGGGAAGAGAGCTAATTCCCTATCTTGCCCACTTGAATATTGCAATAGTTTGATATTTCTGTAAGCCTGTATACCTACCGACTTGCATCCACGTGTGTGTGTGAGACAGACTGTGCTTATGCGTGTGTGTATGCGGTAAGGTGTGTGTGTGTGTGTTTATTGTGTGTGTGTGTATCGGGTGGGGGGGGGGGAGCAGAGAGATGTTCAAACAGTGTATGATTTTCTCATATTGATATGGAACATTTTGTGTCGTCTCCACACACACGCACGCGCGCGTGTCCGCGAGTTTACGTGTGAGTGCGTTTGCGTGTGTGGGCATATATGTGTATGTGTGTGATGTGTATACGTGCGTGAGCGTATGTGTGAGTGTGTACGTGCTTGTGGGTGTGAATGAGTGTAAAACACGTTAAGACATCGACATACCTGCAGATGAAGTTTCCTTGCTGTTTTGGAAAGGACAATTTTAACAAATCTTGAATGTTGATATTGAGTGGCGAATTTCATTTCCTCATATCATTTACCATCTTCCGTTCATTCATTAATTTAGTTTATTCCTGTTTTCTTTGTTTTCCTGGTTTATCAATGCACACACTCATTTCTAGTTTCATGGCATGTACGGTTTGAACAGAATGTAAAGCAGGATTTAATCTGTATAATCTGAATCATCAACGTGGCTGCCAGCATTCAAGCAAACAGAAGCCGGAAGCACATCAAAATAGAATGAGAATGCGTGTTTCATTCACGAGACGTGCAAAATTTCAACAGCAAATGGCCAAAAACAACACATCAGCTCACTCTCTTGATGATGGCACAACAAAACATAAAAATGCCAAAAATGCAGTAAACTGGTACTCTGAATTCTGAGAGAGAGAGAGAGAAAGAGAGAGAGAGGAGAGAGAGAGAGAGAGAGAGAAAGAGAGAGGTTGTTTGTGTGTGTGTGTGCGTGGGTGTGTGTGTGCAACTGCATGTGTCTGTGCGCACATGTGCATACGCAAACGAGCGAAAAGCGTACATGCACGAACATGTCAGAATATTAGTGCAAAAGGATGAGAGGAGCATGCGCTTGGCTGTATCTGAAAACACTGGAATTGACCTATATTGAGACACACACAAAAACGAACAAACAAAACATCAAAATCAAAATGGCATTGTGATGAAGTGCCCCCCTCGGACGCTAGGGTCCCAAGTTCAGTTCCTGGACCAGAAAAAAAGTCCCTTCTCTTTCTAGACTAATTTAGTAAATGATGGGCTGTGTACTGCTTTTTCAACTCGAGTTCCACATGCAGCACACTGTTGCTGCAGTTAAAAGAAATCCTCAGGGCAACTGTGAAGTTGCGTCAAGCAAAGCTGTAAGGAAATCTCAACTATAATAGGTGAATAAAATGCATCAATTTTATCTTACTTACCACCCGAACGCTCTTGTCATATACATACTGACTGAAAGTTGAAAACAATAATAAATAAACAAAGAAAACCACACAAACAAAAACCAGAGACGAAAAAGGAAAACCAGTGAAAAAACAAACCAGAAACCCGCAGAATTACAAAAACTAAGATACACAAGCTACACTAATTTCTGTCCCATTTCCACAGAGAGTTAACACATGAACAATTCAAAGAACGTTTTTTTCTGTTTCGGACATGGAAAAGTTGATGTAACCAACAGAAAATTACATTTTAAAAAGTATCTCATAGATCTTCATATGCATTTTGATAAACAGACTTGCGATACGAAAGAAACAACTGACTCTTTTATTTTGGTTTACACTCGCAAATGCTCCCGTGTCCCTGTGTTTGCTGGTGTATGTGTGTGTGTGTGTGTGTGTGTGTGTGTGTGTGTGTGTGTGTGTGTGTGTGTGTGTGTGTGTGTGTCTGTATGTGTGTATGTGTGCGTGTGTGTGTGTGTGTCTGTATATGTGTATGTGTGTGTGTGTCTGTATGTGTGTGTGTCTGTATGTGTGTGTGTGTCTGTATGTGTGTGTGTGTGTGTCTGTATGTGTGTGTGTGTCTGTGTGTCTGTGTGTGTGTTCCACGTTCACAATGACAATGTGTTGGTATGACGAAGCAGATATAACATCCTAATCTACCATACAAACAGCAAACACAGATTAAGATATGAACATGTTTGAACTTCAAAGTGATGAAACAGTAAACGACTTGTAAATGCACTTAATAAAAAGGTCTGTTCATTTCTGAGGTCACCTGTACGCCAAAAATGTATAATAAAAAGCACAAGGAAAACTTGATACTTATTACATATTCACTTATCCAGAACGGGCTAAACAAGGTGTGGAGACAATAAATATGTGAATTCATACGTCATGATAATATAACTTTTTTTACGTGGAAGAATTTCAATGTACATATAAGGAATTTGTGGTAGAGATGATTATGGATATTTCGCTATTTCAAAAGAACTTCGTATATTTATACGAATACAAATACAAAACTGAGAAAAATAGAGACAAAAAGAAAGATCTACTGAAAACCTTTATCCAAAGCTTCCTTACAAATCATAATCAGTATGTCTACATCAACAATAGTATAGACAGCAAGAACCATAAGATCAAACAAACCAAAAATATGAGAAGCATCAGAAACACCTTTCAAGACCAACTATGTCTCCGAAAAGCGCAAATTAGGCTTGTTATGGCTGCCACAAAAAAACAACACACACACACACACACACACACACACACACACACACACACACACAACACACACACTCTACACATGCACACATACACACGTACCAGAACCACAGATACACACGATTCCACATAATTCAGCCTTTAAAGGGTCTTACAGCGACGTGTAAGTTATTCCACTCATACAATGTGACCTTGTTAGTAGGCCAGCTGCCGAAACCGGCAATGTGCTTTTAATGCACCAAATACATCGGGAGTAACAGTTAGCGATGAGGACAGGTCGGGGACGACTGTGCGATGGTTAGTGGGAGCGGGGAGTCTGTCAGAGAATGGTAGAGGAGTAGTCAGTAGCCAGCAGGAATTTAGTACTATTCAGAAAAAAGGCTGTTTGCCAGATTGGGGGTGTGCCATTGTGTCTACATGTCATTGTCTCCACATGTCATTACAACCATGAGTCATTGTGTCTACATGTCACTGTGTCCACGTGTCATTGTGTCCATTTGTCATTATGTCCACGTGTCACCGAATCCACGTGTCATCGTGTCCATGTGTCAAAGTGCCCATGTGTCATGGTTCCATTGTGTCCACGTGTCGTTGTGCCCACGTGTCATTGTGCCCACGTGTCATTGTGCCCACGTGTCATTAGGTCCATGTTTCTGTGTCCACGTGTCATTGTGTCACGTGTCATTGTGCCCATGTGTGATTTTCCGGTCAAATTGAGGAGAAAAGTCGAGGCCTCAATGGAAAATGAACCCTGGAACCTCGAATTTACTTACTGCAAGTGAACGTCTGAACCATTCTGCCACCCTTCTCCCTGCATAAACTCTTGATCATCTCCTTGCACAGGATTATATAACTGCCTATTCAGCCCAATGTTGGTCCAATTAACCTTGGCCAAAGCAAAAATGGGCAGTCTTATCCTTCCAAGATGTGTCTTGCTTTACGCTGTCCTTCATTGACGGCGCCATTCTAGAAGGAAGACCGTTTCAGCTGCGAGTCAGTCATGGTCTGTGAAGCTTCTAGTGTTCGTAACAGAACCCCCACAACTGCTCTGACAGCTGTCCCAAACAACCTGCAGTACACAGGTGAAATCCTCGGATCCATAGCATTTTCATCTCCTCAAATTATGTGACTAAATGCATTCTGGAGGATGAGGGTGCCAGACGACACAGAATCATGGTGGTCAGTGTTAGTTTGCAGGTAAATAAGGTCCAAATATTGCCATCACCAGCTATCTTTCAAGACGTAGATTCAACAAAACATCTTCAGGATATACTCGACCACTCTTTGCGTTCTCCATCAATGTTCATCAACTGTAGCTACAAACAATGTCCACCAGACACGGCACCAAAAAATGTCCACCATCAATATCACCAAAAAATGTCCACCATCACTATCACCAAATAATGTCCAGCATCAATATCACCAAGCAATGTCCACCATCAATATCACCAAACAATGTCAACCATCAATAGCACCACACAATGTTCACCATCAATATCACCAAACAATGTCCACCATCAATAGTACCAGATAGACAATGTCCACCATCAATAGCACCAAACATGTCACCATCAATCACCAAACATGTCCACCATCAATATCACCAAACAATGTCACCATCAATAGCACCAGTAGACAATGTCACATCAATAGCACCAATAACAATGTCACCATCAATTACACCAAAATGTCACCATCAATATCACCAAACAATGTCCACCATCAATCACAAAATGTCACATCAATATCACCAACAATGTCACCATCAATACACCAATACAATGTCACCTCAATACACAAAATTCACCATAAACCAATGTCCACCTTCAATAGCACCAAACAATGTCACCATCATACACCAACAATGTCCACATCAATACACCAAACATGTCCACCATCAATAGCACCAAACAATGTCCACCATCAATAGCACCATAGACAATGTCCACCATCAATAGCACAAAACAATGTCCACCATCAATAGCACCACAATGTCACCATCAATATCACCAACAATGTCACCATCAATAGCACATAGACATGTCCACCATCAATATACACCAAACAATGTCCACCATCATACTACAAACAATGTCCACCATCAATAGCACCAAAAATGTCCACCATCAATAGCACCAATGACAATGTTCCCATCACATCAATACACCAATACAATGTCCACCATCAATATCACTGCACCAATCACAATGTCACCATCAATGCACCAAACATGTCCCCATCAATACACCAACATGTCCACCATCAATACCAAACATGTCCCATCATATCACCAACAATGTCACCATCAATACACCAAACAATGCACCATTATCACCAATGTCACTACCAAATAGCCCAATACAATGTCCACCATCATATACCAAACAATGTCACCATCAATAGCACCAATGTCCACCATCAATACCCAAACAATGTCACCATCAATATCACCAACAATGTCCCCTCAATTGCACCAATAATGTCCACCATTCCAATAGTCACCAAACATGTCCACCATCATACACCCAAACAATGTCCACATCAATATCACACAATGTCCACCATCAATAGCACCAACAATTTCACCTCAATACACCAAAAATGTCACATCAATACACCAAGACAATGTCCACATCAATCACCAAACATGTCCACCATCAATACCAAACAATGTCACCATCAATACACCAACATGTCACCATCAATAGCCATAACAATGTCCACCATCAATATCACCAAACAATGTCACTCATAGCACCATTTCCACATACACAAATTCCACCATCAATATCACCAAACAATGTCACCATCAATATCACAAAATGTCCACCTCAATCACCACATGTCCACCATCAATACACAAACATGTCCCCATCATTCACAATGTCACCATCAATACACCAACATGTTCCATCATAAAAATCAATGAACAATGTCCACCATCAATACACCAAACAATGTCCACCATCAATAGCACAAGTCCACCATCAATATCACCAAAACAATGTCCACCATCAATACACCAATCAATGTCCACCATCAATATCACCAAACAATGTCACCACATACACCAAACAATGTCCCATCAATACCAAAATTCCACACAATAGTCCCATCAATGTCCACCAAACAATGTCCACATCATACACCAAACAATGTTCACCTCAATACAATAGTCACAATTCACATGTCCACCATCAATAGCACCAAACAATGTCCACCATCATATCACCAATCACAATTCACACATCAATATACAACAATGTCACCATCAATATGCACCAAACAATGTCCACCATCAATATGCACCAAACAATGTCCACCATCAATATCACCAAACAATGTCCACCATCAATAGCACCAATGTCCACCATCAATATCACCAAACAATGTCCACTATCAATATCACCAAACAATGTCCACCATCAATATCACCAAACAATGTTCACAACTACAGCATCAATGTCCACCATCAATATCACCAAAGAATGTCCACAACTACAGCATCAATGTCCACCATCATATCACCAAACAATGTCCACAACTACAGCATCAATGTCCACCATCAATATCACCAAACAATGTCCACAACTACAGCATCAATGTCCACCATCAATATCACCAAACAATGTCCACAACTATAGCATCAATGTCCACCATCAATATCACCAAACAATGTCCACAACTTATAGCATCAATGTCCACCATCAATATCACCAAACAATGTTCACAACTACAGCATCAATGTCCACCATCAATATCACCAAACAATGTCCACAACTACAGCATCAATGTCCACCATCAATATCACCAAACAATGTCCACAACTACAGCATCAATGTCCACATCAATATCACCAAACAATGTCCACAACTATAGCATCAATGTCCACCATCAATATCACCAAACAATGTCCACAACTATAGCATCAATGTCCACCATCAATATCACCAAACAATGTCCACAACTATAGCATCAATGTCCACCATCAATATCACCAAACAATGTTCACAACTACAGCATCAATGTCCACCATCAATATCGCCAAACAATGTCCACAACTACAGCATCAATGTCCACCATCAATATCACCAAACAATGTCCACAACTACAGCATCAATGTCCACCATCAATATCACCAAACAATGTCCACCAACTATAGCATCAATGGCCACCAAAAATATCACAAATGTCCAACAATAACATCAATGCCCACCAACACCAATGTTCACAATGTCCACCAGCAATAGCACCAAACGATGTTGAACAATAGCACTAAACAATGTCCAATTATAAGAACAGAATGGGGCGGAGGAAGGCTCTTTCCATTCTCTCTTGGTCCAAGGCTAGGCTGGGCTGGTCCTGACTGGTGCACGTTGTGTGTGTGATATGTCCCGGGGTTTGTCATCTCCCCACTTGCCAGTCGGTTTGTAAACAAGGTAACTGATGACTGGATCCGAATGGGTCATGCAACACAGGGACAGTCCCTCTCTGCTGGATAAAATGTCTATCGAGTGGGATGTGATTGTCCGGAGAGTGGAGAGGCATTAATGCTCTGGGTCCCATCCGCACCCTCGTGTTTCTTGTTAACTTCGGCTCGCGGTTTGGCCGCTGACTTCAGAAAATCAGGCCTGATGACCACAGGGAAAGACCTGCTGGCTGTTCGCTAAGACGGCAAACTTGGGATCCCTCTCGGGACATGTCAGACTTTGCTGAATTGCAAAATGGGCTGTGTCTGGAGCATCATGCCTGGCCACTTTCGTGGTTGTTCAAACAACCCCTGCGGTTGAAGTGAGGCAATGTTGGGAGCTTCCCACTACTAACTGTCGAGACTATAGTAAGAAGGAAGGAGCTTGGCAGCTATGCACCAAACGATGTCCACCAACAATAACACCAAGCAGTATACTCCAACAACAGCACCAGAAATGTCCACAGACTACAGCCCCAAAAATTAAAATCACAATATTTGTATGGCGTCTAATCTTGATGATTCAAATCAAAGCACACTCACGCACCAGAGATACGCATGCGATCAACGCAGTCTGTTAAGAATGTACCAAAAAAGAACAAAAATAAAACAAAAAGACCTACACAAACCGAAGGAAAGAGGGTAGTTGTAAAATTCATTGTCGGGAAAAGAGGATGGTTTTTAATTTGGATTCAAAAGCGGTCCTGAAAAAAAAAGGTCGCCAACAGTTGACAGTTTACATTTATAAACCTAAAGAAAAAGAGTGTCTGAACCTGAGGTTAAAGTCTAAGTTGGCGTACAAAATACTGATGTTGTCACTAAGTAGATGGTATAGTGAGCTGTGCAGTTTATAATCATTGTTAAAAGGCATCGAATACAGACAGCGAAGAAGACGACTAGCATGCTCAACCTTTTTCTTTCTAAGGACAAAGGAAGCAGCTGTGTTTTGTATGCGTCGCAGACACAGGAGAGAAGAAGCTGGTAGGCCAGAAAGAAGAGCGTTACAGTAATCAAGATGAAATAAATTGAGAATGCCACAAGCTTATCTGCAGCCCACAAGCATGGCTTCAGTTTTATAATCATTCAACTGTAGTATATTCTGTCATTTAGTTTTGAATATCAGCGTAGCAGCTAGATGCTTCTGAAGTAATGGAAGTTATATTTTCAGGGGTCGTGTAGTTGTGAAGCTGTGAACCATCTGCGTAAAAATGATGTTTCGTGTCATGCTGCTTGATGATGCTGGTTACGGATGAGGTATAATGGGGTGAACAAGACAGGCCCTAGCACAGAAACCTGAGGGACTCGGCAAGAAAGCCTAGCTGGCACAGACTGACTTCCGTTGATGAGAACTGACTCAAAGCGATCAGACACACAGGAGAAGAAACAAGAAATGCCCACCAACTATAACACCACCACCTATAGCGCGAGATAATATCCACCAACCACGATAGTTGCTGCAGCAGGAATGAGCGATGCCTCAGAAAACGCGTCACACAGTGATTCAGTGGCAAAGATGAAAGGAATGTCAGGCTTCAAGGGCAGATGCATACGCTGTTAAAAGCATTTACCAGCCAGTGTTCTAATCTGAATGTTGAAAGAATGTGTTACTTTTTTCCAGGACAGAGTTTTCAACAAAAATTTATGATTAACAAACAATTCCTCCATAATATACTTATGTTTGTTTTTTTGCATTTGATGAAAAAATTGGCTAATAACGTTTTGTGCCCGATGTCACTTGTTAGTGCACTCAGTGTTTCCCATCAAATATTTGGAAATGGCTAAAAAGTCACCTACACAAAGTCTCAGGTTAAGACTGCTAAAATTGGTGGTCAGCAATCAAAACAAAATGTCCTCACAACCTAATCATTTAACGTCATAATCGTGTTATTTTCTCGCCGTTTTTTGTGATTAGATAGTTATATCGCTCGAGAAGACATCGGTTAAAGGTAATTGAAAGAAGTTATCTTTCCATTAGATTTAGTTTCAAAACAAAGAAATTGAAAGCTAAAAAGCACGAACGGATTATTCGTTAGGTCAAACAGCCAACACAGGCAGTTGCACAGCTCATTCCAACAGTACTAGTGCAGGGAGTTAGGAGTCTTATCATATATTTATCTGCATCGAACCAAAGGGCAACACCACACACACACGCACGCACACACACACACACACACACACACACACACACACACACACACACACACACAAACACACATACACACACACACACACACACACAAACACACACACACACACACACACACACACACACACACACACACACACACAAATCCACAAGTCAGACTAGGCCTACAGACACAAGAAACACATAGTTAATGTACGAATCTTATTTGCTAATAGCTTCATGACGAGATATTGTCATCATTATTGTCTTATATTCACATGGTGAAACAAAAGAAAACGACTCCAAACAGTCGGAAAATATTAAGACAAGAAATTCTTTGTTATCATTATGAAGAAGAGAATATCTATGTATTTGATGCTCATGGAATTTACCGTACTTGATATTTTACAGCTATTAAAAGATGCTTATGGAATTCTTGGTTTTTTTTTTTAACAACTCTTTTCTAATATAGCATTGAACACACCAAGTGACGGAGACAGTGTACTAACCGAGGATGTGTGTGTGTCTGTGTGTTTTGTGTGTGTGTGTGTCTATGTGTGTGTGTGTGTGTGTGTGTGTGAGCGAGCGAGAGAGAGAGAGAGAGAGACAGAGAGAGAGAGAGAGACAGGTAGACAGAGAGAGAGAGAGAGAAAGAGAGAGAAAGAGAGAGAAAGAGAGAGGGAGAGAGAGAGAGCTAGAGAGAGACACAGAGACAGACAGACAGAGGCACAGCGAGAGACAGAGAGAAAGAGAGAGAGAGAGAGAGAGAGAGAGAGAGAGAGAGAGAGAGAGAGAGAGAGAAAGAGAGAAAGAGGAATGTAACAAAATAAAATGGATGATGAAATGAGTAAAAGCTGCTAAGCAACCAGCCACTGACTGCTAAAGATGGCAAATGCCGATGCGGACAGTTAATTCATATGTTGCTTAGTTAATCATTCTTACACAGAAATGAATAATAACAACAACCATCCCTTTGCATGAACATAACTGAAACAATCAGTCTAAAAGATTAGTACTGATCTATATTAAACAGTACCTGGAATGCATTTTTCTCATTTTAACGTTTACATAGTGTGCAAAGATAGTACATACTCAAACTGAAATGAAGAGTACTGATACAATTACAACATTCCCAGAGAAAAGTAATGTAAATGAAAATTCAAGGGGCATTTTCAAGCAATTTTACATTCTAAGATAATCAAAAGTAGCAACCGATGTATCCAAACAGTCACTGCATGATCGTAAAGCAATTAAGTTTTACATTTAGGTTTTCTTCTGCAATGCTTTCTTTACAATACATATCAAATAGCTGAAATGTCGCTTACAAAATAAAAAAAAATTTACCCTATATATTTAAATTTCTGAATATTCCCAAAATGATACCTCAAGCACAAATCTCCTCATGCAATTTTTATATTTTCGCCGAACGAAAATATAGAACTAGCATCAAATGAAAGAGAGAAAGCGAGCGATGCAGGCAGATAGATAGATAGATAGATAAGAGAGAGAGAGAGAGACAGACAGACAGATAGACAGAGAGACAGAGACAGATAAAGACAGACAGAGACACAGAGACAAAGAGAACAGACAGACAGAGACAGAGAGACAAAGAGAAACAGAGAGAGACATACAAAACAAAAACTTCCCCTCAACGTCTCATCAACAAGCCCTTTCATATTGAGTTTCCCTACCCCACCCCCCTATCCCTTATCCCCTTCCCTCCCCATTCCTGTTTCTCTACCACCTGCATGCAAGACACGATTCTGTGTAGCAGGCCCTGTTATAACACACCCAGCTCAGCATCTAGTAAAACCAGAATTAGCTCCTTGACACCAATTCAAAAGCTGAAGAGCAAATAATATTCCCAGCGCTCAGACATCCCTTCGTCCTGTTCAGTGGGATCCGAAGAGGAGTCTAAGCCCTGCTATAAAGCTGCGTTTATAATTTAAGGAAAAGTAACACATACATAACACAATGGTCATCTCAGATAAATTCCCAGTAAAGCAGCAACCCACACCAGGTTAGAGATATGAAAACTAGCAGAACCAAAACGTGTTTGCTATTGTTGACAGGGATGTGAGGGATGAGGTGCGGTAAGATGATTGTTCATTGATAGTTAGAGGGCTGGGGGCTGGGGAGTTGCATACCACTGGATAGCGACGTCTCCATAGCGACGGTAGCTACAAGAAGGAAAGAAGGGGACAAACAGGTCAAAACCAATATGGTATACAATTATGCTACAACAAGTTCACATCACTCACAGACACATACACGCATAATCACTCTAAACCATTTACAACTCAAAAAGTTAGAAACAATATTTGAAAACATGTATATCGGCATTATAATTATTTGAGCATAATCTCCCTAAGTTTTACACTTTATGACGGCATTCAGACCTTGTGCTTTGAACACAAACTCGATAAAATTCTCGTCTCCAGCTGCAGGCTACACGCCAATTCTGGAGTTGTCAAACCTAAAACATTTCGAATTTAGTTATTTAGTCATTAGCTTCGTGTTCCGATTGATTATAATAAGTGTTTATTGATTATAATAAGTGTTTATATATGAGATTTCTATGCATCGCGAATGTTCTGTTCTTTCATTTTATTTTCTGTTTGTTGTCTTTAAAACAAACAATCCTAAAACCGTATACTATGTTCATTTCAAATCAAGCCAATTGCCCTTCACTTTCTGTAACAACTATCAGGCATTTTCTCAGCAGTTTATGAATCCTGCAACATTTTGTTCCGTCCACTGTCATGCAGTGACCACATCTTCACAGTACAAACAACAGTTTAGGCCTGGATGCACAGATTTCAAGAAGATGATCATAATCGTATGAAACAAAAAAGTTTTTCTTTCGTTAAAGTACAAAGAAATGTTAACAGTCACTCCGTATTAAAACACTTGAACAAATGACACTCCACGACTCTACAGGTAATAGAGAGTGCTGAAGCTAGCTACTGACTACATAAGTTAAAAGGGAGTTTCTACTCAACACTTAGTGAAGAACAATTAATGACCTACACATTTCACAGATGTGCTAACAGTGGATGATGCTCTGGGTCTGAGAGACACAGCTGCGCTACAAATGTGTTTATAAGCACTGCAAAGCTAATGTTCCAAATACACTGTTTTTAGATCAATACTTAAATGACAGTCAATATTACAAGAAGGTACGAAAATTTACATTTCACTTTTGATATCAATTTTTGCCTTTATCTTACACAAACACATGAATGATAAGTTGATAACCCCGAACAGCTTGTTGTGAATCAGAAATCTAATTGAACATAATCAAGGTGAACAAAAATGAAAATTGGGCAAAGACATGCACACACATACACACACGTACCCATCATCCCAGCCCCCTGTTCTCCACCCTCCCCATTCCTTTACTGTGTATCGCCTTTTTCCTCACCGAGGAGTCTTGGTCTTCCTTCTTGAGGTGTTCAGCAATGAAGTTGACGGAATCTATAGCATCCAGGACCTCACGGGAATAGGAAGATCCCATCCCGCATCCGCCACCCCGCATCCTTCTCAAAGTCCCAGAAGACAATGACTGCCTATCCAGCGGGTTCAAAATGTCTTCAGATCTGCCCCGGAGAAGCCT
>JAPXFY010000013.1:75266855-75296855 GCA_030674185.1 Monoplex corrugatus
CTCTCAATGATGCATCTGTAAAGTGGATGAATTCCACTATGATGGTTCCAGTTTTTTGTTGTTTTTGTTTTGTTTTGTTTTGTTTTTTTGGCTATGAGCACAATTGAGCC
This sequence comes from Monoplex corrugatus, assembly GCA_030674185.1. Classification (NCBI taxonomy): domain Eukaryota; kingdom Metazoa; phylum Mollusca; class Gastropoda; order Littorinimorpha; family Ranellidae; genus Monoplex; species Monoplex corrugatus. Next base: position 75,266,966 of record JAPXFY010000013.1, read on the forward strand.
ATAGCATGCTCACCTCCGAGTAGGAGCCATTGGAGGATGAAAAACCCCAACAATGGTATCTATTGATGGTGATTGGAAACTCAAACCTCCCTGCCATTTTGTGATGCTCTAGCTATATGATGGCTATTTAAATAATTACAGCTAAACAAACAAATAACGCAACACACAAACAACAACTAAAGAAACAAATAACACAATAAACACACCAACAATCACTACACAAACAAATAACACTATAAATAGGTAATCAATCAACAACTAAACAAACATATTGTACAACAAACAACTAGAGAAACAAATAGAGAAGAAGAAATATGTTTTCTGCCAAATAACCTGACGTCGTGTGCGTGAATTTAGCCTACAGTTATATTCCTCATCTTCAATATTTCAATATGTCGAAGAGGACTCCACTTTTATCAGTACTTTAGGTTAAAATATTAATCAAAATTCAATTACAAGTATGCTTTTTAGTATTTGTCGCTGTGTTTTTCACTACAATATCAGACAGCAAACATGCAGTTCTCGTGTACATATCAACATTTCTTCACCCGCTAGAGTTCGTAAAATGGAAAACTTTTGTGTGACAGCGCTATAAGCATTCTGGTAAGCTTAGGGTCAGTGTTAAGGCTTACTGCTAGAATTAAGGTTAATTGTAAGCATTGCGTAAGCTTGTGGCTAACGCTGTGACATGGCTTACTGTCACTGAAAGGATGCAGTTAGAACAGAGGTTGATTATCAACATGACAACATCATCGACAGCTTCCCTCATCTACCTGAAATGGACGTTGAGGACGACGACGGTGACGATAATGGAGAGAGTGACGAGAATCATGGTGAAGAGCAGGTACTTGCCGATGAGCGGTACCACAATGCTGGTGGGCGGGATGATCTCAGCCAGCAGGAGGAAGAACACAGTAAGGGACAGCAGGATGGAGATACACAGGGTTACCTGCATGCGGAATAGAGAGAGAGAGAGAGAGAGAGAGACAGGAGATAGAGAGAGGACGAGTAAGACATTTTCCTGCAGCCCACTGATTCATCCGTGTCGTGAGGATTATTTGCACAAAGTAGAATTTAGAGTTGGCTGACTTTAAGATTTCATGTCCTACTAGACACCAACTTCTATGGAGATTATCACATTTCCATAGCCTGAGGCCGCAATAATGCTTCAGAGTGCTTGATCGATTTTACAAAAATGTTACGCAAAACTGAAGCAAAGGTAATATCGGTCCTGACGGTTATTAAGACATTTTTATTATACATGCAAGGTATTAGGAATTCTTTCAAAATGCTAACTGTGGCTCAACGATTTGTATGGTTGAATATCCAAGTGAAGTTGAACCTTCGTGACTTGTAAATTGATTATTTTGACACTGGTTGACCTAATAAATCGAAGCCTAACTAAAAATGTTTGTCATCTGTCAATTCTAAATAAAACGTGGCAATTACTGAGATAAAATATACATAAAGAATCAAGTGATCCATATTTCAAAACATGAAATTAAACAACTGTCATTAATTGCCTTATGTGTTTAAAAAAACACTTGACAAAATACCTTGTCAACGTTTTGTATGTGCATGATATATCGTAAAAAACATCAAACGTTGAAACATCAGATTAGGGAGTACATTTTGTGAAAGAAGTAATTTTTCTGGCTAGTAAGTCAGAAGTAACAAATCTACCTCCTTTTTACCATAACCGATAACAATTCTTGGATAAATTGTATAACCAGAATACAGAGAATCTACCCAGGCCATATTGCAAAAAAGATAACTCTAAACATGATATAAATATCAGAGCAAAGGTTGCCATAATTATTGTTTTTATTCTTAGCTCTTATCATACCCGGCACAAAGATCAAAAGAATTGTTTATCAAAATTCTATCTCGCATGTTTTTGCAGGAACAAAAAATTAGGTATCAAAAATATTACCTTAAGCTAAGAAATTCTACTGTCTGCTATTGACATTGCTGAAAATAAAACGGTTATCTGATCACTGAATCGAGTTGCTTCGCTATACTTAGTCGCCTTGAACGAATTTCGTACATCTTTAAGGACAACAGCCGCTGTTTACTATTACTAAAGCCACCACGGTGTTGATTTAAGAGAAAATTAAACTGCTTACGTGTCAAAAGTACACCAAAATGTGTCCCTACAGGCAAGCTGAGGAGAAAACAAAAGAGAAAATGGATTTACTGTAAATACGATATGATGCTAAAACAGTGCTAAGATGTGATTTGTGACATGAGCTATGGTGACAGTAGACAGCACAAAGAGAACCACTTCACATAGCTAGCACGGTAAGCTGCATACCCTATCGTACAACTGGGACACCTGACCAGGCGCCCATAGTCACCGACAGAACTGAACATATGTTTGTGCCACCATGTTGTTTAAAAATCTACCTGTCCTGCCTTTACTGTGCAAAGTTTGAAAGAACATGTATCTCCCGTAATATAGCTTTGGTTTTAGTTTGCATTTGAACAAAAACATGTATGAACCTATGCACAAAACAGCATTATTATATTTACATAATGTATTCAATTCCAAGCAAGGTAGTTTTTTTCTTTTTTGGGTTTTTTTTTTTTATGCAAAAGCATATGTCCTCGATTCCACTACATCTTAAAATAAACACAAACAGGCAATCTGACCACACGCAAAAAAGCATCTTTTCTAGTGATTGTTGTGCTAACATGTTTCGACACACTGTGATTCGTTAAACCAACTCTGAAAAAAAAACCACTGTTCACTGCAACTTTTACCGCACTTTGGTTATGAACAGAAAACAATTTCCGGAGGATAAAAAGTGATTTATGCATGTCGGAAATGTTCCACAGGATTACCTTCCAGACAAAGAATCTAGAATAGTGAAAACATGACACATGAAAACACAACTCTTGTACAAAAAGTACTGGTGTGACTCACGCATTTTTGAAGAGTGTTAAAACCACGCGTAAAGAGCGGTTAAGTTCCTCGTGAGGTGAAAAGAGCTCAGAAAGCTGAATATATCGGACGGCAACATCTTATGATAGACAGTATATTATGGTATATTATGTTATATCTTATGTATAAAGATATACATGTTAGCAGAGTACATTAGCAGAGTAATTAGCTGATTACAATAGCTCATAGAGAACTAAACAGACGAACAAATAAGGGCTATGACGTGATGCAGTCTTCTTCATCCTCCTTTCCTTCTCTCTCTCTCTCTATCCCTGTTCTCCATACAGCTAGCACCATGCGTCTCCATCTCACAGTCCATTATTTTTTCCTCATTCTCTTAATGTTTTCACTGATGAAGAATTGAACCTGTAAATTCTGGGACAAACAGTGTAAACAAAATGAAATCTTTTAGTGTTCACACTGTTCAAAATCCTGTTATATCCGGTGCATGTAACAGACTTGCCAATGGCGTCCGTTATCTCAGACAAAAATTGTTTAAACAATGATAGTTATACAAACACATTTAGTAGTTATTTCTCTTGTTACTGTTACCGTGATGCAGTTGTTATTATTTCTCTTGTTATTGTCACAGTGCTGCAGTAATCGTTATTTTTATTCAAGCTAGTGGTTTAAGCAACAAATGATTTCAGTCCGGGAAAAGCGAATGTAGCAGCAGGTTATCAGCTTCAAAACAAACTTTTAGGCATACAAAAAAAAGCAGGAAGGGGCACTGAAATTCCTGACTCCTAACAACTACCGATTGTGCCTGTTTAAAACAAGATTAAAATTTCTTTGGGGCGGGAACGAGTTACTTTCCCACTGAAAAATCTGTTGAGTTCACTAAGAGAAAAGCTACTGTAAAGCTTATAGAACACAAGAGATGACAGACCATTAATACTGAAAAAGATGTGCATCATCAAGGTGCCACGTGCATAACAACAGAAATGATTAAAGGAAAACAAATATTGCCGAATAATAAGAGTAAAACTCGCGATCATATCTGCTGAAAAAATAATAACAGGGAATCTGTTTTATACTAAAATCAAGGAAATACAGCAAGAAAGTAACTGCGTCTTCAATCATTATTCAGTTTCATTTATGATGGCCTTGTTAGTTCATAGAAAACAGCTCGCCATGCCTCAATGCCTCAAGCAATAAGAACGTGTCATGCTTACTTTATGAGGATGGTATAACATTTCTTTCGTTCACACACACACACACACACACACACACACACACACACACACACACACACACACAGAGACACAGACACACACACACAGACACCACACACACACACAACACACACACACACACACACACACACACACACACACACACACACACACACTCTACGGTTATCGATAATTCGAAAGAATCGCCTAAAATGCAAAAACTGGGTACGAATACAGAGAAAACAGTAAAAAGAAAAAAAAGCATTCTGCTTTGCACCTGACTGCAGACACTTTTATTGACAACTCTGATATTTATCATCCTTCTTCGCCTGGAGTGTACTTGTGATCTAGAAATACTCCCACATTGACTGAAACGTATGGATAAACACAACACAGGATGTGACTTGACTGGCTCAACACGTGTTTCTCACAACTTAATCCCGTTTACAGCCAATTCTGATCAAGGTTTGCCCCTGAAAAGCCAAAAAGGTTTCACTGAAACATCTTTGTTAGTTACCCCCTGCTACAGGGTTTCCACAGCATTTCTTTGCATACTGTGTGTTTGTTAGTCCAGAATAAAACCAACAATCCACTGGGCGAACATTTGCAGAAACTTGAAAGCTGAAGACAGTATTATTCATTTTACTGATTTAGTAAGCGTCAAAACTCCTGCTAACTTACCTGACTAGGTCCCTTATTATGTAGTCACATTACATTATTCCAGTGCTGTGCTTCAGGGCGATGGATGCCGGAGTAAGACAGTCGCATATACATAATCCAAAGACCAAGTAGAAAAATCGTTCGCACAGGAATATATCACTTGATATACAAAACACGAACAGGGCAAATTTTAAGAAGTAAGTTCATTTTATACTGATAATCCGAATTAACGAGGTGAAATGTATCACGCCTTTAGCCGGCAATACTTTGACTTAGCCTACTATTCTTATGTTGAAACTATATCAGAGAAAAAAATACTGGAGATGTCAGTATTTCCAAACGAACACGACTAAAACCTAATCGAATTCTAGTTCATACATCAGCACCATGGATGTCACAGTTCAGCTAACCTGATCCATCACCTTCCTGTATCCTTTTAAAATCATTTCCTGACGTATACTGTGCATGTATCTGTCGTCCTCTGGTCTACCAAACACTCCATCTATGCAGCAAAATGTCTAGTCTACACTGATAACCTGTTGTTTTGACCCATTCAACATATATCATGAAAGTACAGCTTCTGTAAACAGCGAAGTTTTGATGGTGTGTTCTGATTTGCCGGGAAGCTGAAAGTTCAAAACAGACAAGTGACATTTATGCTTTTCCTTTACAATTTTCTGACACGCCAGCTAAAACCTGACATAGGAAGAAGATAGCAAAATGGTTCTACATCCGTAACTAAGCTGTATATTTACAAAAAGAAAAGAAATAAAGTCTGCACCCATACGAGATGGCATTTCTTCTCTGCTATGTTCATTTTTCGGGTCAGTGGTGAGCACAGAGTTATTCAAAATGGGTTACGCTTCATTTCATAAATCACACATATCTTAACATATTTTCATCAGCCACACCAGTTAACTATAATCAGGACACAATGATTATCCCAACAATAGTTCCGTTAGCCATACCTGCCTGATTTGTTTGATGATGTCTCAACGGAAGCATTGGTGAGACTTATGAAGTAAGGTTAAACCTATTCAAACTTATGGATCTTTTTATTCTATTCGTGGCTGAAGCAGTTACACAGACCCCTAAAGATGTATATTAACTGCCCCAAAATCGTTACTGGCATATCTGAAGTCAGCAGAATCCGGAAAAAGTCTCACACTTACTAAGTATAATGTGTATTTGACGTTGATAACCAGAGAAAATACATTTTCGAAGAACAAACTAACCAACAAAATAACGAAAAATAAAACAATACCGTAACATACAGAGCAACAACAAATCAGCAACAAATTTTTACGCTAAAATAAGAGTAACAAAAAACCAAACAAGATCAAATCAAATGAAATAAAATGAAAGGAAAGAAACGAAGGCGAAAGATGATTTTACGATCTGATCTATCAATATTTCAAGCATATTTGATATTTAGCCACAACTGATTTCAACACTGAAACTCTGCATGGTGATCAGTAAAAATAAGAAACCCCCTCATGTAAAATAACAGTAAATGACACAAAATTGAGACAACCTGATACGTTTAAATAACTGAGAATAGTCAACGTTGGCGATCATGGCCCTCCATACGAATCTATTCCTTGCCGCTGCAAGTACATTTCCCACCCTCTCTGTCTTCAGCCACTCTGCAAGTCCGTCCAATATTTTCTCCCTAGGTATATACCTGGTGCTCTTTTTCCCTCCAGCTTTCCTGTTGCGACTAGGTGCTCTAAATTCTCTTGCCTCATAATAGGCCCTACAAATGTTCTTTTTAAACTGTTTTTATTCATTTTCAAATATATAGCACGTACAAACACCTTGAAATGTACACAATGCATAATCAACAGATCTAACAAAATATAGAAAGAACAAGCATTCATTGCAATGTATGTCCTATAAATGTTACTTGTCTTTTCCTAATCTTCTTCATAAATGATCTTCTCCTGTCTGTCTCCATCGAGAATGTCTCATTTGTTTTCTTTGCTGTCCATGGAACTCTCAATATTCCTCTTAGAAAACACTTCCCACGTGTTGACTGTCCACGCTTCACATCTGTACAGCTGCTTCAGATCTATATAACACTCAAGAACTCTCTTCCTGATGTTAATTGATAGGCATTTGTTGGTGAGAACGCTTTTCAGTTTCTTGAATGCTGTTTTAACTTGGCCGATTCTGCTGGCTATTTCTGATGTGCATCTTCCGTCTGGTGAGATGACCGTTCTCAGATATTTCAACTTATCAACCTGTCTCAATGTTGTGCCATTTGCTGTTATTTCGCATGAGGAGATTCTTGTTTTTATTTTGAGTGGTTTTTTGTTTGTTTGTCTTTTGTTGTTTTTTTTTACTGATTACCATAATTTCCTTCTTATTGCTATTTAGCTCCAGCCCTTTATTTTTGCTTTCTATTTCTATTACATTTACAAGAGTTTGTAGGTCTTTTTCAACTCCTGCGATAAGCACGATGTCATCTGCGTAAAGAATGGTGTTTATCATTTTCCCTCCAACCTCTATTCCAGGGCATTCACCTAGGTTCCTCATGATGGTTTGGCTGTAAAGTGAAAACAAATCTCGTGGAAGAACACAACTCTGCCTAACCCCTGTTTTGATATTTTAGAAAGAGCTTATATTGTTTTCTATTCTCATTGCTGTTGTTTGTTTCCAATACATATGTCTGGTTATTCTGAGATCTTTTCCAATACAATTGAGCCTTTCTGGTTGGTTGATCAATTCTTCGTGTCTTATCTGATCGAAAGCCTTGGTATAATCAACAAAACATAAATATGAATCCTTATCAACTCGACTAACCTCTCTATTATAGTTCTTAGGATATATATGGCATTGATACTTCCTTTTCTTTCAGCAAATCCACACTGTTCTTCTGCTGTTTCTCTTTGGGTTATGTTCCATGTCTCATCATGATTATTCTTAATAGAATGTTCGTTACATGACTCATCAAGCTGATTGTACGATGGAGTTCGCGTTCTAAAGCCCCTGCTTTCTTTGTAAGTGCAATGGAAATTGAATTTGACATCTCGTGGGATTTTTTTGGTGTCATAAATTTCACTTCCTTTCCTCCGTTCTTCCATCAAGTCTAAGATTTCTTCTGTCATCCAGTTGGGTTTTTTTTTTCTTTTTTATTTCGTTTCTTTCAATTCTAAGGATTTATTTGCAAGCTTCATTTATCGAGTTTCTCAACTTCGTCCATTGTTCTTCGCTGTCACAAACGTCTTCTAGAGCACTGAATTTGTTTTGAACATGCATGTTAAATTTTTCACGAATCGAGTCATGTGTCTTCAAAAGCTCAAGATTTAGTTTGATGTTACTTTTGGTCTGTTTTCTTCTCTTAAATTTCAGCCTAAATCTTCCCATTACATGACTGTGTTCACTGCTACAGCCTGTGCCCGGTAGCGTTTTTGCTATCAGTGAAAATTTTTTAACCTTTTATTTATGAGGATGTAATCAATTTGATTTTTGATTATCTGGATTATGTATAAGAGATACAAAATACAGGAAAGATCACATTGCACCACTGCACCGTGATCAGACTTGTATGATAGGAGAAATTCTATGATCAATCCCCTGCCTCCCTCCTCCTCCACTGATTTGAAAAGAAAGGAAATAAATAACAATTTTTTTGTAATTTTAGGTATGTAGCATATTAAAAAGAACTGGATAAAAGAGCCATAAATGTACCTGTATCTCATCGTCATTCGTAAATTTCATCTTGGCCTCATTATCCAGATTAAAAAGTGGGTTCTTTCACCCGATTTGTGTGAAACTCTGCGATAAGAACACAATTATGTGCTATGTTGAAACGATGTGGTCTTATTCTTAGTTAATGTAATAAACGTTTCGCAATTTTGCAGATTTACTTGACACCGAGCAGTGCAGAATGAAGAACGCTGAAATTACGACTTTAAGACAAACACTTTGTTATCTCATCTAGGTTCCATACTGTATCACCAGCAAGTTACAACTCATTCTTTGTACACCTTGCGCTATGTAACCAACATAACACTGAAAAAAAGAAGAAGAAAAAGAAAGATGACGAAATGATGTAATTCTAGATTAGGTATAGCATATTTCAGAAAATTGGATCAAAAACTGGTTGTGTACATGAAAATTCATTCCTGTGCCTCAGAACAAAATCTGGCCACGTTCAGAGAACACTGAAACATGAAATATGAAAAAAGATGCTGGAGTTGATTTGTTGAATTAGCAAACATGGCTTTCGTTTCTAGCCAAAACAATCGCAGTATGTTCAGCAAAATGAACCATACCCTACATACTTTGAAACTAACAGCTTGCATAAAATGGAATACATATCATTAAACTACCAGAAACAAAAAGATTCTTTATTTCCTGTTTGATATCAAACACCTAGCAGTTTGGAGAATTTCGGGACACTTGACAGCTATGTTCCGCGAAGATACCTATAAACAGAAACTTGAAGAAAACACAAATGCTACCTTTTAGTATGAGCCATTTAGTTATTAGGTGGTGAAATACGTACTGTTTTCAAGCCCACACAAAAAGACTTAAGATTATTTTATGAAAGAAAATGTTGAGTAGAATAAGATGGCATAAGTTTTTCCATGATGTATAATAATGTTCTGTGTACTGTCTGCTCGGTATTCTCAAAGAATAAAAATCAATGAAAACAAAAATGAAAAAAACAACAACAAAGAAACCCAAAAGCCAGCCAAAATTAACTGAAAGCACTTATATGTTTAAAAACGGGAAAAACCAAAACGTCATCCGAAACAAATTCAAGCTACTCCAAAAAAAGTTTAAAAAAAACAAAAAACGAACTAACAAAAACACAAGAAAACAAGCAACAAACGAATTTAACAGTGACGTCACTTCTTATTCACCTGGACCATTTTCATTACAAGGTTTCAACATCATAATTACCATCTGCAGGATAACTGGAAAACGTCATACTCACCTCACACGAATAAACTGGTGCAGTATTGATACTCCTAAATGATGACAATTTCTGTCTGTGTCTTTAAAACTGATATGAGCTAGTGACAAAAACGCCAGTTTGTAATATGCACATGCAAGCTGTCGGCAGGACAGCGCAGAGGTTGAACAATTACTTTGCAGTCAAACTGCGTCGTTTTTACTTCAACTCCTTGACATTAAGAAAGATAAAACAAAACATCTCCAGCGCACGCTATTGTGAAATGACACAAATCAGTCTAGGGTTGGTGAAAGTAAGGCAGTCAGGGACAGTGATAGCCACAGCTTTCATAACGCTGGTCCACGAGCAGGCAGAGCAGGCAGGTGTCTAACAGGTCATTTCACCAAGCGTGTTATGGTTATGTTCAAATCCTACCTCACTTCTCTCGACTTTGTCTTGCCCTGTGTCATCTTCCGTTTCCGCCGACCTTTTATCAACTGTCCTATGTCAGAAACTAATGATCTTAAAAACAGCAACAACAAACACAAACAACAAATCACAATAATTCCACACATATCTGCACCTTCAAGTAAGTACTTAACGGCTGTCAAAATAAAAAACAATATTTAGTATCTTATTGCTTCCCTGTCCTATCTTTCAAATGTAGACTGGAAATTTCCTTCAGAATACCTACTACAAACAATGATTACATCTATGTATTAATCAAACACTCACCGCTCCTACGCGCGTGTGTTGAGTATGTGTGTGCGTGTGTGTGTATGTGTGCGTGCGTGTGTGTGTATGTGTGTGTGTGCATGCTTGTGTACGTGTGTACGTGTATATCTGCGTGTGCTGTGTGCGTGCGTGTGTTTGATGTTGCGTGTGTGTGTATGTGTGTGTGTGTATGTGTGTGTGTGTATGTGCATGGATGCGTGTGTGCAGGTGTGTGTACGCATGTGACATTAAAATATTCCTGCACGAATTTATTATGTCTTGTCTTTCCCAATCTTTAATGACTGAATGGCATCAGAAAGTCAAGTTACCTTCTCTCCACTGTCAGAGGGCAGATAGAAGACAAGGACAGTGAGGAAAGAGATGGCCACACAGGGGATGATCAGGTTCACTGTATGGAATAACGTCTTCCTCCGCATTTTCACCTGTTCATGGCAACACGTTACACAACGGTCACAACGCGATTCAGGCATGAATCTTCTTTCCCCACTGTGCCGCTAAAACTACATATCGAAGGTTTTCCGCCAAATAGTGTATCATAACGTCATCCTGGCTGGAAACTTCAGACAATGCTATTCTCACCTGCACCTGCAGCAGTCTTGACAGGGAGCTGAAGCACTGGAAGTGATCAGGAACAAAACAATGTGTCCTGTGACAGACGCTCTGTATCATGTAATATTACGGAGGTCCTCAATAAATGTCTGCTCCAACCAGATTGGTTGCTCCCAGTGAAAATGCATTCAGTATAATGATAAGAAAATATGGTAATGATATCGCTGACTGCATGAGAAAAAAAAGTTAAAACTAATGGAAAGATGCTAAGCTTACATATAAAAATGTAAAAGATCTACAAAAAGAAATCAGACATTTCCAAAACTGGGTACTGGCCATTCGTGTGATACTGTAAGTTCAAAACGTAGAAACTGGTGTAAATAATGCTTAAGTCGAAATTTAGAGTGTGCAACATCAGCCATATACGCTTTCATTATACTAGTTTTGAAATGTGTGTGTGCAAGTATGTTTTCTAAAAAATACCACTACGTTGCTATGCACCTATATAATGTTATCTATTCATTACGGACTGAGCTTACTGTAAACGTGATATCCGGGTATTTTTCCGGACAGCAGGGATATGAACGGGTATTCTTCTGGGCCTCCACTTCCAGGATATCCCATTCGACGCTTGGGTAGAATTCTCGCAGGTCGATGCCTTTGCGAATAGTCACACCCGTCTTGGCAGACTGGTCACATATATGGACCAAGTCCACCTGAAGCAGAAGGCAAAGTAATTATTTAAGGACACTGATTAGCATGCATTCACCCATTACCAGTCCTTCCCGTACAATAAAATGGCCAAAATGTTTTTCAAATAAGATACAAGCTAGTAATTCCAACCTATAACATGAAGTAATGACTAGACCTCTAGACAGACTTGTAGATTTCCATTGTAATAGTACGAGGGTTATGCACACATTTTTGTGTGTCTTACTGGAAAAATCCTTATAATAGGGATTACTTCAAACGGTCATAGACAGCGACACTGCTGCTTATGGTGTGTTTATGCCGCGTATGCATGTGTGTGTGTGTGCGTGTGTGTTTCCCGCTCTCCGTTTAACACACACACACACACACACACACACACACACACACACACACACACACACACACACACACACACACACACACACACACACACACACATGCATACGTGGCGAAAACACACCGTAAGCAGCAGTGTCATTGTTAATGACCGTTGGAAGTAATCCCTGTCGTTAGGGTTTTTCCAGTAAGACACACGAAAAGGTGTGCGTGCATGCACGCACAGATAGGAATTCTTGTTTGTGCTCTTGCACATGTAAGTTCATTTCATAGGATGACTGTCACTTTAATCTTCTCTGTCTAACTTTGCCATAAACAAAATTAATTCTATCATGTATGCATACGGTGTTATTTGTTCTCGTTTTTCTTACGACACAGGTTAGAATTTCTGTGAAGGAGACACTCAGTGGAGAATATTTAATTCATGTGGTGATGTTTGCGAATTTTTTTAAAATTTATTATCGGAACTTAACATTTTCAGTTTCACTTCGTTCAAGACAGCATTGCAGCGCTTAGATGGTTCAATACGCACTAACATACAGGCCTACTAGTTGTACGATATTAGACGTGTACCTGTCCCTTCCGCACGATTTTGTCAAATTATTGACTACAGGCTGTCAGTAAATACGAAGCAAAACATTTCTTCGACTGCTTGATGGATCAGCTAAGAACAGTGTCAATCTGTATGTTAATGAAGTGATGAAGACTGAGCTCCACACGTCCATGTAAGTGTCAAGGTGACTGGTTTTGGAAGGTGATTCAAATCAAACATAGTAAGAGATTGGCATGACGGTGAAGCGGAGGAAATATGATGCCATGAATGAATGACTAATGTGTGCAGTCTGATTTATCGCTTGATTTGAAAAATGAAAGTAATAGTAATATTTCCAACGACACATTAAGGAAGATGTGTCACCACAGAAAGTAATACTGGACCATCAAATCTAGCAAAACATACGGAGATCCAAAATTCCTTTGCCATGCAGAGAACGCAACTCGACCTCAGAAGTGACATCATCCTTCAGAGCTCTTTCCTTTGTTGCTCCTAGAAGGTGTTTGCATGTGACAGTATCAATCCTCGGTAATTAGGGCTTGTTTACCAAAGCATGTGAAGATTGCACTCGGTGGACTGCGCAAAGGAAACCAACAGTTGGTTCTATGGACATAAAGGTGAAAACCAGCAACACATTGTGTAGCATAAAGAGCACGACGTGATACGTAGAACGCCCTGGTTATCCACTGCATCCCGGTCTGTCTCCAGCTCTCGCCCTGACTATAGTCTTTATATCTTGCCTGTAGATCCAGGCTGATAGGAACGAGACAGTAAGGCCGACGACGTGCACAGTTCTCCCTCACTTTAATCCAAGTCAGGTGTAAGTCATGACATTAGACTCAACAACAAAATAAGAAAGGAGCGATTACACTCACGCTTAGTATGAGAATTCTGCTTGACTATGCAAAAGCAAGTAAGCCAGGCAGAAGACACGTTCTCTCTGCTAGAGAACTAGCACGATACAACGTGGACATTCCAGTCCTGAGCAAGAAATGCCTTGCGGATAAGGACCAGCCGCCTGAGACTGGCCGTAGATACACCTTCTTTGGGAGCGACCACATCAGGACAGAGCGATCAGAGGCAGGCGCTGGATTTGCAGTCAGATCCCACCGCCTGGATGGCAAGATGCTGGACAGATCAGTTGACAACGCCGACACTCAAGACCAGTGGACAAACTTCAGAGATACCATCTATTCAACGGCCCTAGAGTATCTCAGAAAATCTACACGCAAATACTAGAACTGATTCGATGAGAATGATAAAGAGATACAAGCAGTGCTCATCGAGAAACAAAGCCTGCTGAGAGCCCACAACAAAGACCCCCTCATCAGTTTTTAAGAAAGCAACCTTTACCAACATACGCATAATAGTGCAGAAGAAGCTTTAGGTGATGCAAGACCTTTGACTCAGCAGAAAGGGTGACGAGACCCACAGCTAAGCAGACAGCCAGGACTGTAAGTGCTGTTACGAGGCGCTAAAAGCTGTTTATGATCCAGTCTTTTGGGTTCGTCCCATTGTTCCGTGTTGATGGGTCCAAGCTGCTCACAGAGAAAACAGATTTTGGAGAGACTGGTCGGACACTTTAACAGCAACCTCGACTGCCCTCCATCCATTAAGGATTAATCCACAGCCTCCATGCCTCATTTAGAGACAATTCACGAGCTAGAAAATCCTCCCACCGAACAAGAGATCAGGAAAGCCATCATTCAAATGTCAAGTGGCAAAATTTCAGGATCATGTACCATTTCCGCAGAAGAATACTAGGTGGGATGCAAAGCTATACTACAGAAACTATAACTGAGCTAGCTCTTCCTGTCAATGTGAAACGACGGAAGGGTGACTCAACAATTTGAAAGACGCCAATACTGTCTATATTTACAAGCTGAAGGACAATCATCAGTCTTGTGACAATTATAAAGGCATTTTCTCCTGTCTATAGGTGGCATGATTCTAGCACGTGTCCTGCTCAATCATCTCCTGCACGAGCTCCCGGTGAGTCATCGTAGCTCCTGCACTTACTGCAGCACTGTGGACATGACCAACGCTGGATAATAATAATAATAATAATAATAATAATAATAATGTTTATTTATATAGCGCATATTCCATGCAAACATGCTCACCAGCGCTTTACATTTCGCAAAACAAAAAATGTTCACAACTACGTATACAATGAAAAAACAACCACCATCAAAGCTACACAAGTAAGAAGATACATCAAAAACCACAGAATATTCAAGTTCAAACACTGACTTACGCAATGAAACAACAACAGACCTTTCGTAATAATAATAATAATATAATAATAATAATAAGCATTTATATAGCGCACAGTCCAAAAAATTGCTTCTGGCGCTTTACAAGTACACACACACACACACACAGACACACACACACACACACACACACACACGCACGCACGCACGCGCGCGCGCACGCACACACACACACAAACACACACACACACAACATACACGATCGCAGGTTGTCAATATCATAAGCATAAAGAAGAAGCACCACGAAGAGGAGAAGTCAGCACGAGAACAGATGTGTTTTGAGTGAGGTTTTGAAAGAGGTAATAGACTCTGCGTGCCTGAGCAGCCTGTGACCTTTTCACTATCTTCACCGGTATAACCAAGGCTTTTGATACAGTCAACAGAAGTTCGGATGCCCCATTAAGTTCATGATGGTCGGTATTTTGGATGACGGAGAGGGGTCAGATACCTTCTCAGTGACTTCGCGTGAAACAAGGCTCCAACTCTCTATAGCATAACCTTTTTGCCATGCTAACAGATGCTTTGTGTGGCTGCAAAAAATGATATCCATGCAGATACAAAACTGCCAGTAGGCTCTTCAACACCTGGCATCTGCGGCCTTTCATGAAGGTGAAGGTGACGATCATCAGGGTCTCCCTCTTTGCCGATGATTGTGCCTTGAACATCACTACAGAACACAACACACGCCCTCTCTTCAGCCTGTGACAACTATGATCTCACCATCTGTCTCAAAAAGAGTGAAGTCGTATACCAACCTGCCCCTGAAGACAACTATACCAAACTTCACATGACGGTATCTCCGATAGCCTTTGTCGTTCCCACGACAACCTACAAGGCAGTAGGGGTGATGTTTTTTTTTTAGGGTTTACTCCCTTAGCCTTATTCTGTCCCGAGATGTCTACCAGGAAGTGGTGCTATTTACCCACAGTTGGGGGTCTGGTTCGTTGCTAATGACACTGAATGTCAGTCACTGTGATCTTTTCAATACGCTTCGCATACATTAATGTTAACCTGCATCGAGGACATCGGCGTACTGTGCCCACAGTGAAAACACAATTTTAATAATATCAACATTTCTCTAAAAAATGCTGTTCACACCCTCTCCTCAAAAATCTCTTGATTTCAGTAACATTTTGGACTGTGTGATCTTGACCTTGCCACCTTACCTTCAGAATATATCATCTCGTGACTCCCCAAAAGGTAGACATCCATCGATAAAGATCTGAGAAAATCATGCCCACAACATTTCTGCCACAAACACACATGCAAACAGACGAACAGACACATCTCTCTGTGGTCGATATGAAATAATCCCCCTTTCAGAAAAAAAAAACCGCTGCACCAGCACTCTGGTACACTTGACCTTGAGCGGCAACTTCCAGATTTCAGAGAGGGGGGCGGGAGATTGCAACACCGCTGTCTTGTCGGCGCACAGGCGGCAGCAAGAACAAGTAGTGAACAACTAAACAAGGCGGCAGCAGGAACAACTGGTGAACAACTAGACACAGGGAATCCCACAAGGATTAGCAAGGCGCCGGTGGAATTCACGCTTAGCGTGAAATGAACGCCCGGGCTTTGTTGTACTTTCGTGCTTTCAGTTGACCAGACTAAAAAGAGTTCGATTCTCCGATTCTGCTGGGGGTTGTAAAAGAGCTATCAAGGAAAACCTTTATGGCTGCTTCACTCTTTAGTCCTTTGTGGTGCACCTTCACATATCCAATACTTAATAATAAATAATAATGTTTATTTGTATAGCGCATATTCCATATAAAAACATGCTCACAAGCGCTTACATTCGCAAGAAAGGCAAAAGGTGATAAAAAAAATGTTCACAATTACATACACAAAAGATAACACAAACATTAAGCTATACAAGCCTGAAGACAACTATAAAATTACATGACGGTATCGAAGCTTTGTTTCAAAATAAAGCAGTAGGTGATGTTTTTTTTTTTAGGGTATTACTCCTTGGGTTTCTGTAAGATGTTACAGGAAGTGTGTGTATTTACAAGTTGGTGGGTTGGTTGTTTGCTATGACTGATGTAGTCATGTGACTTTCCAATACTTGATCATTATGTAAACTGCATCAGGACATACGGCGTACTGTGCCACATGGAAAAACAATTTTAAATATAATTTTAAAAAACGTTCTACAATCCCTCTCCCAAAAAACTTATTTCGTAAATTTTGGACATGGTATTTGACTTAGCCACCTTCCTTGAATTTATTGGATCCCCAAAAGGTGACTATGATAAGATGAGAAATAGCCCACAACATTTCTGCAAAAACACATAAAAAGACAGAATCTTTGTGTGATGAAATAATCTTCAGAAAAAAAAAAAGTGTACATAGCATCTGGTAATTGACTGAGGAACTTCCAGATTTGAGATGGGGGGGAATTAACACGTCTTTGAAGGGGAAAGTATGAAACAACAGGGAGGGATAAATAGGTAACAATTTGAAGGGAATTACAAGATTGAAGGAATAGTGCGCTGTGGTGTGATACATCTGAAGATATAGAAGCAGTTGAGATAGTATGAAAGCGCTAGATTTGGGCATGTTTGGTAGTTTATACAGTCTTATAGTTGATAACACTGAAGGAATAATAAGAACTGTTAAGGTATTTCAGGATAGTTCTTGCTGTGGTGGTATGTTAGAAAGCAGCTTGAAGGGAAAATTTATGGATAGCTTCTTTTAGATTTTGGATGCACTTGGAACATTATTCCGTTTAGATTTATATAACATTGTTGGTATGTTGGTAAGCAGCTGTAAGTGATGTAGGAAACATGTTGTATAAGTTATGATACATTTGGAGAGAGTTAAGGATAACAGTTGTTAGATAGTTTATGGAAACAGATGTTAAAAATTATAAAGCATACTGTTAGATAGATAGAAACACTGAATATTAATAAACACTGTTAGATAGAGTAGATAACAGTTTTATAGTGTATGAAAGCATACTGTTTATATTATGATACAGTCTGTTGTGGATGATTGGATAACAGCTGTTGTGGATAGATGTTTATGGTGCGTGTCGTTGGTGTGTTGATAGATTTGTGAAGATGTTATGGTAGATGTTGGTGGTAGGTGTTATGATAACATGTTGTGGTAGTGTATGGTACAGTCTGTGAGGGTAGTGTTGGATACGACTGTTGGTGGGTAGTGTATGGAAAGAGTCTGGGATGTGCATAACGCAACTTTAGGATATGTTTGATCAAGAGTAAGATATGTTATACAACAGACATGTTGAAGGGTAGTTTTGTACACTTGAAGTGATATGATACAGACGTTGGGAAGAGTTATGGATAACATCTGTGTGATATGTTATGGAAACAACGTTAAGATATTTTGATAACACTGTTGGGGATGGCGAAGGATAAAACTTTGGGTAGATGTTTGGATAAGCAGCGTTGGGGTAGATGTTATGGATATCTTTTGGAAATGTTTGGTAACATCTGTTGTGGATAGATGTTATGAAAGCAACGTGAGTGGGTGTATGTATAAGCAGACTGTTGAAGGGATAATAAGTTATGGAACAAGCGTTTGATGGGCATAGATGTTATGATAAGCAGTCTGTTGAAGGTAGATGTATGGATAAGCAGACTGTTGGTGGATAGATGTTATGGATAAGCATCTGTTGGTGGGATAGTGTTATGGATAACAGACTGTTGAAGGGATAGATGTTATGGATAAGCACTGTTGAGGGATAGTGTTATGATAAAGCTGTTGAAGGATAGATGTTATGGATAAGCAACTGTCGAGGATGATGTTATGATAAGCGACGTTGTGGATAGGTGTTATGGATAAGCAGACTGTTGGGGATAGATGTTATGGATAACAGTCTGTTGGTGGGATAGTGTTATGATAAGCAGACTGTTGAAGGGATAGATGTTTGGATAAGCAGCTGTTGTGGGATAGGTGTTATGGATAAGCAGCTGTTGAAGGGATAATGTTATGGATAAGCAGACTGTTGTGGGATAGATGTTATGGATAACAGTCTGTTGGTGGATAATTTATGGATAAGCAGTCTGTTGAAGGGATAGATGTTATAGGATAAGCAGACTGTTGGTGGGATAGATGTTATGGATAAGCAGCTGTTGAAGGGATAGATGTTATGGATAAGCAGTCTGTTGGTGGATAGGATGTTATGGATAAGCAGACTGTTGAGGGATAGATGTTAGGATAAGCGATGTTGGTGGGATAGATGTTATGGATAAGCAGTCTGTTGAAGGGATAGATGTTATGGATAAGCAGCTGTTGAGGGATAGGTGTTATGGATAAGCAGACTGTTGGTGGGATAGATGTTATGGATAAGCAGTCTGTTGGTGGGATAGGTGTTATGGATAAGCAGACTGTTGAAGGGATAGATGTTATGGATAAGCAGACTGTTGGGGATAGATGTTATGGATAAGCAGTCTGTTGAAGGGATAGATGTTATGGATAAGCAGACTGTTGGTGGGATAGATGTTATGGATAAACAGTCTGTTGGTGGGTATAGATGTTATGGATAAGCAGTCTGTTGAAGGGATAGATGTTATGGATAAGCAGACTGTTGGTGGGATAGATGTTATGGATAAGCAGACTGTTGAAGTGGATAGATGTTATGGATAAGCAGTCTGTTGGTGGGATAGATGTTATGGATAAGCAGTCTGTTGAAGGGATAGATGTTATGGATAAGCAGACTGTTGGTGGGATAGATGTTATGGATAAGCAGACTGTTGGTGGGATAGGTGTTATGGATAAGCAGACTGTTGAGGGATAGATGTTATGGATAAGCAGTCTGTTGAAGGGATAGATGTTATGGATAAGCAGACTGTTGAAGGGATAGATGTTATGGATAAGCAGACTGTTGGTGGATAGATGTTATGGATAAGCAGTCTGTTGGAAGGGATAGATGTTATGGATAAGCAGACTGTTGGGGATAGATGTTATGGATAACAGCTGTTGAAGGGATAGATGTTATGGATAAGCAGACTGTTGAAGGGATAGATGTTATGGATAAGCAGACTGTTGGTGGATAGATGTTATGGATAAGCAGTCTGTTGAGGGATAGATGTTATGGATAAGCAGTACTGTTGAAGGGATAGTGTTATGGATAAGCAGACTGTTGAAGGGATAGATGTTATGGATAAGCAGTCTGTTGGGGATAGATGTTATGGATAAGCAGCTGTGGGGATAGATGTATGGATAAGCAGACTGTTGGAGGGATAGATGTTATGGATAAGCAGACATGTTGGTGGGATAGATGTTATGGATAAGCAGACTGTTGAAGGGATAGATGTTATGGATAAGCAGACTGTTGGTGGGATAGATGTTTATGGATAAGCAGTCTGTTGAAGGGATAGATGTTATGGATAAGCAGCTGTTGGTGGGATAGATGTTATGGATAAGCAGACTGTTGAAGGGATAGATGTTATGGATAAGCACTGTTGGGGATAGATGTTATGGATAAGCAGACGTTGAGGGATAGATGTTATGGATAAGCAGACTGTTGGTGGGATAGATGTTATGGATAAGCAGTCTGTTGAGGGATAGTGTTATGGATAAGCAGACTGTTGAAGGGATAGATGTTATGGATAAGCAGACTGTTGAAGGGATAGATGTTATGGATAAGCAGTCTGTTGAAGGGATAGATGTTATGATAAGCAGTCTGTTGGGATGTGTTATGGATAAGCAGACTGTTGGGGATAGATGTTATGGATAAGCAGTCTGTTGAAGGGATAGATGTTATGGATAAGCAGACTGTTGAGGGATAGATGTTATGGATAAGCAGACTGTTGAAGGGATAGATGTTATGGATAAAGCAGTCTTTGGGGATAGATGTTATGGATAAGCAGACTGTTGAGGGATAGATGTTATGGATAAGCAACTGTTGAGGGATAGATGTTATGGATAAGCAGACTGTTGAAGGATAGATGTTATGGATAAGCAGACTGTTGTGGGATAGATGTTATGGATAAGCAGACTGTTGGTGGGATAGATGTTATGGATAAGCATCTGTTGAGGGATAGAGTTATGGATAAGCAGACTGTTGGTGGATAGATGTTATGGATAACAGACTGTTGGTGGATAGATGTTATGGATAAGCAGTCTGTTGAAGGGATAGATGTTATGGATAAGCAGACTGTTGGGGATAGATGTTATGGATAAGCATCTGTTGTGGGATAGATGTTATGGATAAGCAGTCTGTTGAAGGATAGATGTTATGGATAAGCAGTCTGTTGAAGGGATAGATGTTATGGATAAGCAGCTGTTGAAGGGATAAGATGTTATGGATAAGCAGTCTGTTGTGGGATAGATGTTATGGATAAGCAGTCTGTTGAAGGGATAGATGTTATGGATAAGCAGACTGTTTGGGATAGATGTTATGGATAAGCAGACTGTTGGGGATAGAGTTTATGGATAAGCAGACTGTTGGTGGGATAGATGTTATGGATAAGCAGACTGTTGAAGGGATAGATGTTATGGATAACAGTCTGTTGAGGGATAGATGTTATGGATAAGCATCTGTTGAAGGGATAGATGTTATGGATAAGCAGACTGTTGGTGGGATAGATGTTATGGATAAGCAGACTGTTGAAGGATAGATGTTATGGATAAGCAGTCTGTTGGGAAAGTTATGATAACACTGTGGGATAGTTAGGATAAACTTTGGATAGTGTTATGAAGCTGAGGTAATTTATGATACAGTGGATGTGTTTGGAAACAGTGGTGTATGTTATGAAACACTGTGGGATAGTTATGGAAGAGAGTTGGATAGAGTTTGATAACACGTGGATTGGAAATTGTGGTAATGTTAGATAAGCGCGTTGGAATGTATGGATAACAACGTGGGATAGTTATGGATAACGTGTTGGATAGATGTTTGGATAGCATGTTGGTGGGATAGGTGCGTGTGGATGGTTATGGAACAGTTTGGGGATGTTTGTAAGTGTGGGTAGAGTTAGTACACGTGGGAAGATTAGATAAGCACTGTTTAGATCGTGGGGATAGATATGATAAGAGTGTGGATAGTTATGATAAACAAGTGTTGATGTGTTGGATAGATAGTAAAGATACAGATTGGATAGATTTATGGTAACACTGGGTGAAGTTATGATAGCGTGTGGAGAGTTAGGATAACGCTGGGAAGTGTTGATAACTTGGGTATTATGGATAGCACGTGGTGGAGTGTTAGAAACGTTTGAGGGTAGTGTTGGATCACTGTGGATAGTGTTGATAAGCTTTGGGATAGTGTTAGTACATGTAAGGATAGTGTATGTGACTGTTGGGATAGTTGATAGAGACGTAGGTAATGTATGATAACAGCTGTGGTGATAGGTTGGATAAAGCTTGGATATTATGGTAGCATGTGGTGTAGTTTATGGATAGCTGTTGGGTAGATTATGAAGCAGTGTGGGATAGGTTGGTAGGTTGGATAGTTGAACAGAGTGGGATAATGTATGGAACAGTCTGTGAAGATAGAGTGATAAGCAGCTGGTAGTGTTAGGATACATGTGGGATAGATTTATGGATAAGCAGCTGTTGAGGATGTTATGGTAAGATGGGAGATGATGGATAAGTGTTGGGATATGTTGGATACAGCGTGAGGATAATGTTAGGATACACTGTTGGTAGTGTTATGGATAACAGACTTTGTGGGATAGTGTTATGATAACAGCGTTGGGAAGTGTTATGGTAAGCAGACTGTTGGGATAGGTTATGGATAAGCATGTTGGGGATAGTGTTAGGATAAGCAGTCTGTGGATAGTGTTTGGATAAGCGACTGTTGGGATAGTGTTATGGATAACAGACTGTTGGTGGGATAGTGTTATGGATAAGCAGTCTGTTGGGGATAGATTTATGGATAAGCAACTGTGGTGGGTAGTGTTATGATAAAGCTGTTGGGATAGATGTTATGGATAAGCAGTGTTGAGGGATAGATGTTATGATAAAGCTGTTGAGGATAGATGTTATGGATAAGCAGATGTTGGGATAGATGTTATGGATAGCGCTGTTGTGGGAATGTTATGGATAAGCAGATGTTGAGGGATAGATGTTATGGATAAGCAGCTGTTGGGGATAGTGTTATGATAAACTGTGAGGATATTTAGGTAAGCAGTGTGGATAGTGTTAGGATAAGCAGTTTGGGATAGTGTTTGGATAAGCACGTTGTGGAAGATGTTTGGATACAGCGTGGATATGTTATGGATAAGCGCTGTTGAAGGATAGATGTTATGGAAAGCAGACTGTGGGGATAGGTAGTAAGCATTGTTGAGGATAGATGTATGATAACAGTGTTGAGGGAAATGTTATGATAATCTGTTGGGATAGTGTTTGGATAAAGTCGTTGAGGTAGATGTTAGGAAGCATATGTGAGGATAAATGTTTATGGAAAGCACTGTTGTGGGATAGTGTTATGGATAAGAGTTAAGAAGAGTTATGGTAAGCGCTGTGGGTGTGTTATGATACAGCTGTTGAGGATAGTATGGAAACAGCTGTTGGTGGGATAGTGTATGGATAAGCAGTCTGTGGGATAGATTTATGGATAAGCAACTGTTGGGTAGATGTTATGATAACAGCTGTTGGGGAAGTGTATGGATAGCATTGTGAGGATAGTGTTTGGATAAGCACTTGAGGGATAGATGTTATGGAAACAGTCTGTTGGGATAATGTTATGATAAGCAGTTGTTGAGGGTAGATTTTGGTAAGTACTGTGAAGGATAGTTATGGATAGCACTGTTGAGGATGATGTTATGGATAAGCAGAGTTGGGATAGATGTTATGGATAAGCAGCTGTTGAAGGGATAGATGTTAGAAGCTGTGGGGATAGTGTTATGGATACAGCTGTGAGGGATAGATGTTATGGAAGCAGTTGTTGAAGGAAGATGTTATGGATAAGAGCTGTTGGTGGTAGGTTAGGATACACGTTGAGAGAGTTATGGATAAGCGCGTTGGGGTAGGTTAGATACATGTTGGTTGTTAGTGACGTGGATGTTATGGATACAGTTGTGGTGGATAGATTAGGATAAGCAGCTGTTGGTGGATAGTTTATGGATAAGCACTTGAAGGGAAGATGTTATGGTAAGCATGTGGATAGATGTATGGTAAGCAGTCTGTGGGATAGGTTGGATAGCGCTGTTGGGGATAGGTTATGATAAAGCTGTGGGATAGATGTTTGAAAGATGTTGGGGATAGATGTTATGGATAAGCGATGTTGAGGGATAGGTGTTATGAACAATGTTGAGGGATAATGTTGGGATAGCAGTGTTGAAGGATAGTGTTATGATAAGCAGACTGTTGGTGGGATAGGGTATGGAAGCATGTTGGATAGATGTTATGGATACAGCTGTTGGTGGGATAGTGTTATGAAACGCTGTTGGATAATTTATGGATAAGCGTTTGAGGAAATTTATGAAGCATGTTGGGATAGATGTTTGGATAAGAACTGTGGGATAGTGTTATGGATAACATCTGTTGGGATAGGTTATGGATACGCTTGGGATAGAGTTATGATAAGCGACTGTTGGGGATAGATGTATGGATAACGCTTGGGGATAGTGTATGGATAAGAGCTGTTGGGATAGTGTTATGGATAAGCGTGTTGAGGATAGGTTTATGATAAGAACTGTTGGTGGGATAGATGTATGGATAAGCAGCTGTTGAAGGGTAGATGTTTGATAAGCAGCTGTTGGGGATGGTGTTTGGATAACAGCTGTTGAGGATAGTGTTATGGATAACGTCTGTTGAGGATAGATGTTATGGATAACAGCTGTTGAAGGATAGTGTTATGGATAACAGCTTGGGATAGTGTTATGGATAAAAAGTCTGTTGAAGGGATAGATGTTATGGTAAGCAGACTGTGGGGATAGATGTATGATAAGCAGTGTGAAGGAGTGTTAGGATAAGCAACTGTGGGGGTAGATGTTAGGATAAGCAGACTGTGAGGGATAGTGTATGAAAACTGTTGGGGATAGTGTTATGGATAAGCAATGTTGAAGGGATAGATGTATGGATAAGCAGATGTTGGTGGGATAGTGTTATGGATAAGCACTTTGGGATAGTGTTATGGATAGCAGCTGTTGAGGGATAGTGTTATGGATAAGAGACTGTTGAAGGGATAGTGTTATGGATAAGTGTTGGGGGATAGTGTTAGGATAAGCAGACTGTTGGGGATAGATGTTATGGATAAGCAGACTGTTGTGGGATAGTGTTAGGATAACGCTGTTGGGAAGATGTTTGGATAAGGTCTGTGGTGGGATATTTATGGATAAGCAACTGTTGAAGGGATAGATGTTATGGATAAGCAGACGTTGGTGGGATAGAGTTATGGATAAGCAGTGTTGGGATAGATGTTATGGATAGCAGACGTTGGTGGATAGATGTTATGGATAACAGTCTGTTGGGATAGATGTTATGGATAAGCAGTGTTGGGATAGATGTTTGGATAGCGTGATGTTGGGGTAGATGTTATGATAAGCAGACTGTTGGGGATATGTTATGGATAAGACTGTTGGGATAGTGTTAGGATAAGCAGACTGTTGAGGATAGATGTTATGGATAAGCAGCTGTTGGTGGATAGGTTATGGATAAGCAGCTGTTAGGATAGATTTATGGATAAGCAGTCTGTTGGTGGATAGGTGTTATGGATAAGCAGTCTGTTGAGGGATAGATGTTATGGATAAGAGACTGTTGGTGGGATAGTGTTATGGATAAGCAGTTGTGGGATGATGTTATGGATAAGCAGTGTGAGGGATAATGTATGGAAAGGTGAGGATAATGTTATGGTAAGCAGTTGTTGAGGGATAGATTTATGGATAAGCAGTCTGTTGTGGGATAATGTTATGATAACAGCTGTGAAGGGATAGATGTTATGGATAACATGTTGGGGATAGATGTTAGGATAACAGCTGTTGGGGATAGTTTATGATAACAGCTGTTGAGGGATAGTGTTATGGATAAGCAGCTGTTGGGGATAGATGTTATGGATAAGCAGCTGTTGGGGATAGTTTATGGATAACAGTCTGTTGTGGGATAATGTTATGGATACAGCTGTTGAGGGATAGATGTTATGGATAACAGCTGTTGAAGGAAGATGTTATGGATAAGCAGCTGTTGGTGGGATAGATGTATGATAAGCACTGTTGGGATAGTGTTATGGATAACACTGTTGTGGATAGATGTTATGGATAACAGTCTGTGAGGATAGATGTTATGGATAAGCAGTGTTGGGGATAGATGTTATGGATAAGCAGACTGTTGGTGGATAGTGTTATGGATAAGCAGACTGTTGGGGATAGATGTTATGGATAGCAACTGTTGGGATAGTGTTATGATAAAGCTGTTGAAGGATAGATGTTTGGATAAGCAGCTGTTGGGGATAGATGTTATGGATAAGCACTGTTGGTGGGATATGTTATGGATAAGCAGCTGTTGGTGGGATAGATGTTATGGATAAGCAGTCTGTTGTGGGATAGTGTTATGGATAAGCAGACTGTTGAGGGATAGATGTTATGGATAAGCAGACTGTTGGTGGGATAGATGTTATGGATAAGCAGTCTGTTGAGGGATAGATGTTATGGATAAGCAGCTGTTGGGGATAGATGTTATGGATAACATCTGTGGTGGGATAATGTTATGGATAAGCAGTCTGTTGAAGGGATAGATGTTATGGATAAGCAGCTGTTGGTGGATAGATGTTATGGATAAGCAGCTGTTGAAGGGTAGATGTTATGGATAAGCTTGTGGGTAGTGTTGTAGCACTGTTGAGGGATAGATGTTATGGATAAGCAGACTGTTGGTGGGATAGATGTTATGGATAAGCAGCTGTTTGAAGGGATGGATGTTTGGATAAGCAGCTGTTGGTGGGATAGTGTTATGGATAAGAGTCTGTTGAAGGGATAGATGTTATGGATAAGCAGACTGTTGTGGGATAGATGTTATGGATAAGCAGTCTGTTGGGATAGATGTTATGGATAAGCAGACTGTTGTGGGAAGATGTTATGGATAAGCAGCTGTTGGGGATAGATGTTATGGATAAGCAGCTGTTGAGAGGGATAGATGTTATGGATAAGCAGTCTGTTGAAGGATAGATGTTATGGATAAGCAGTCTGTTGGGGATAGATGTTATGGATAAACGTCTGTTGGGGATAGATGTTATGGATAAGCAGCTGTTGAAGGGATAGATGTTATGGATAAGCAGACTGTTGGGATAGTGTTATGGATAAGCAGACTGTTGAGGGATAGATGTATGGATAAGAGCTGTTGGGGATAGATGTTATGGATAAGCAGTCTGTTGAGGGATAGATGTTATGGATAAGCAGCTGTTGAGGGATAGATGTTATGGATAAGCAGTCTGTTGAAGGGATAGATGTTATGGATAAGCAGTCTGTTGGTGGGATAGATGTTATGGATAAGCAGTCTGTTGAAGGGATAGATGTTATGGATAAGCAGACTGTTGAAGGGATAGATGTTATGGATAAGCAGACTGTTGGTGGGATAGATGTTATGGATAAGCAGTCTGTTGGTGGGATAGATATTATGGATAAGCAGACTGTTGAAGGGATAGGTGTTATGGATAAGCAGTCTGTTGAAGGGATAGATGTTATGGATAAGCAGTCTGTTGAAGGGATAGATGTTATGGATAAGCAGTCTGTTGAAGGGATAGATGTTATGGATAAGCAGACTGTTGGTGGGATAGATGTTATGGATAAGCAGACTGTTGAAGGGATAGATGTTATGGATAAGCAGACTGTTGGTGGGATAGATGTTATGGATAAGCAGTCTGTTGAAGGGATAGATGTTATGGATAAGCAGTCTGTTGAAGGGATAGATGTTATGGATAAGCAGTCTGTTGAAGGGATAGATGTTATGGATAAGCAGTCTGTTGGTGGGATAGATGTTATGGATAAGCAGACTGTTGGTGGATAGGTGTTATGGATAAGCAGACTGTTGGTGGGATAGATGTTATGGATAAGCAGTCTGTTGAAGGGATAGATGTTATGGATAAGCAGACTGTTGGTGGGATAGATGTTATGGATAAGCAGTCTGTTGGTGGGATAGATGTTATGGATAAGCAGACTGTTGAAGGGATAGGTGTTATGGATAAGCAGTCTGTTGAAGGGATAGATGTTATGGATAAGCAGTCTGTTGAAGGGATAGATGTTATGGATAAGCAGTCTGTTGAAGGGATAGATGTTATGGATAAGCAGACTGTTGGTGGGATAGATGTTATGGATAAGCAGACTGTTGAAGGGATAGATGTTATGGATAAGCAGACTGTTGGTGGGATAGATGTTATGGATAAGCAGTCTGTTGAAGGGATAGATGTTATGGATAAGCAGTCTGTTGAAGGGATAGATGTTATGGATAAGCAGTCTGTTGAAGGGATAGATGTTATGGATAAGCAGTCTGTTGGTGGGATAGATGTTATGGATAAGCAGACTGTTGGTGGGATAGATGTTATGGATATGCAGTCTGTTGAAGGGATAGATGTTATGGATAAGCAGTCTGTTGAAGGGATAGATGTTATGGATAAGCAGACTGTTGGTGGATAGATGTTATGGATAAGCAGACTGTTGAAGGGATAGATGTTTATGGATAAGCAGTCTGTTGAAGGGATAGATGTTATGGATAAGCAGTCTGTTGAAGGGATAGATGTTATGGATAAACAGTCTGTTGAAGGGATAGATGTTATGGATAAGCAGTCTGTTGAAGGGATAGATGTTATGGATAAGCAGTCTGTTGGGGATAGATGTTATGGATAAGCAGTCTGTTGAAGGGATAGATGTTATGGATAAGCAGACTGTTGAAGG
Source organism: Monoplex corrugatus (assembly GCA_030674185.1). Taxonomy (NCBI): domain Eukaryota; kingdom Metazoa; phylum Mollusca; class Gastropoda; order Littorinimorpha; family Ranellidae; genus Monoplex; species Monoplex corrugatus. The sequence goes on from JAPXFY010000013.1 coordinate 75,295,604, forward strand.
GATAGATGTTATGGATAAGCAGACTGTTGGTGGGATAGATGTTATGGATAAGCAGACTGTTGGTGGGATAGATGTTATGGATAAGCAGACTGTTGAAGGGATAGGTGTTATGGATAAGCAGTCTGTTGAAGGGATAGATGTTATGGATAAGCAGTCTGTTGAAGGGATAGATGTTATGGATAAGCAGTCTGTTGAAGGGATAGATGTTATGGATTAGCAGACTGTTGGTGGGATAGATGTTATGGATAAGCAGACTGTTGAAGGGATAGATGTTATGGATAAGCAGACTGTTGGTGGGATAGATGTTATGGATAAGCAGTCTGTTGAAGGGATAGATGTTATGGATAAGCAGTCTGTTGAAGGGATAGATGTTATGGATAAGCAGTCTGTTGAAGGGATAGATGTTATGGATAAGCAGTCTGTTGGTGGGATAGATGTTATGGATAAGCAGACTGTTGGTGGGATAGGTGTTATGGATAAGCAGACTGTTGGTGGGATAGATGTTATGGATAAGCAGTCTGTTGAAGGGATAGATGTTATGGATAAGCAGACTGTTGGTGGGATAGATGTTATGGATAAGCAGTCTGTTGGTGGGATAGATGTTATGGATAAGCAGACTGTTGAAGGGATAGGTGTTATGGATAAGCAGTCTGTTGAAGGGATAGATGTTATGGATAAGCAGTCTGTTGAAGGGATAGATGTTATGGATAAGCAGTCTGTTGAAGGGATAGATGTTATGGATAAGCAGACTGTTGGTGGGATAGATGTTATGGATAAGCAGACTGTTGAAGGGATAGATGTTATGGATAAGCAGACTGTTGGTGGGATAGATGTTATGGATAAGCAGTCTGTTGAAGGGATAGATGTTATGGATAAGCAGTCTGTTGAAGGGATAGATGTTATGGATAAGCAGTCTGTTGAAGGGATAGATGTTATGGATAAGCAGTCTGTTGAAGGGATAGATGTTATGGATAAGCAGTCTGTTGGTGGGATAGATGTTATGGATAAGCAGACTGTTGAAGGGATAGATGTTATGGATAAGCAGTCTGTTGGTGGGATAGATGTTATGGATAAGCAGACTGTTGAAGGGATAGATGTTATGGATAAGCAGACTGTTGAAGGGATAGATGTTATGGATAAGCAGACTGTTGAAGGGATAGATGTTATGAATAAGCAGACTGTTGAAGGGATAGATGTTATGGATAAGCAGACTGTTGAAGGGATAGATGTTATGGATAAGCAGACTGTTGAA
>JAPXFY010000013.1:75299355-75316855 GCA_030674185.1 Monoplex corrugatus
ATTTCTTTGCTTAGCAAATAAATATCACCACACACACACACACACACACACACACACACGACACACACACACACACACACACACACACACACACACACACACACACACACACACACACACACACACACACACACCTCACACTACATTACACTACAACACGCCACACGACACGAGCAACTTCGTCCTGCGGTTGTCAATACGATAGTTTTTAGTCCAATAAGACAGATTTAATTTCTATGTTCCCACCCCCTCCCCCCCAAAAAAACCCCTAACCCATCCGGAATCCAAGATGCGGCAACAGGCTGAGGGCATCAGCAAATAAAGCCAATTGTCGGAATCTGACGGCTCTGATTATTACAATTACTCGGACATTCAGAGTTTCCTCTAATCTGTTATTAATACGTCCTGTCTAAGCTGTAATCCTGGCTAAGGTTTCCTTTGTCGGCAATTGATGGGTCCATACCCATTCCCTACTCCCTCTCTCCCCCCTCTCTCTCTCTCTCTCTGTGCATGTGTGTGTGTGTGTGTGTGTGTGTGTGTGTGTGTGTGTGTGTGTGTGTGTGTGTGTGTGTGTGTGTGTGTGTATGTGTGTGTTCCTCTCTTAACTCTTTCTTTCTTTCAACTCTACCCCATCTGTCCACCTGAATTTTCTGTAGACATGGCACATAACACATAAAAATGAAGTGAACTGGTAAAGATTTCTTACTTACTCTGTTCTAGAGCGAGAGAGGGAAGGGGGGAGAGAGAGAGAGACAGAGACAGACAGAGAGAGACACAGAGAGAGAGAGAGAACAAAAACAAAAAAAACAGGATTGTTTAGAGATTGTTTTAAAGGGTTATATTGAAACCTCAGGTGATTTTTTTTTCTATTCCAGCTCAGCAACATGCTTACGGCAGAAAATTGTACTTGATGATTAACAATCCTTCCGCCATTGACGGGATAAGATAAACAGTTCTGGGATTCTCTGAGGGAGAACAGAAGAAAGGAGATGAAGATAATATGTTGTCGATATGACCGTCTGATGCACCTTGATGCTGATAAAGCCCTGAATTGAGCAAGTCGATGTGTGTTGTTTTATGAACCCGATATCTGTCCTTACTGTTCTACAAACAAATAAAAATAAAATAAAAAAGACACACCTCTGAAGGTTTGGAGAGGAACAAGCGTTAAAAGTGGTGAAGACGGGGCTGTAGGCTTAGATCTCATTTTTAATGTCGATACTGAAGTTCAAATCTCAACGTTCACATGGTATCCAGAACGTCTTGAATAACATGAATTCCCTTTGTTTTATTCCATAAGTTGTCCTTTTACAATGTATCGGACTGATTTCCATTTAATGTGGGTGTATGATTGTATAAGTCAATAGAAGTGTTTCAAAACTGAGTAAAAATACGAAGAGAGAGAGAGAGAGATAGACAGACAGAGACAGAGAGAAAGAGAGACAGAGAGAGACAGAGAAAGAGAATTTTACAACTAAGGTTAAAGACGAGAGCGAGCGAGCGAGCGAGCGAGCGAGCGAGTGAGAGAGAAAGGGAGAGAGAGAGAGAGAGAGAGAGAGAGAGAGAGAGAGAGAGAGAGAGAGAGAGAGAGAGAGAGAGAGAGCGACAAGGTTAAGACTGGACTGAACTCTCTAATCCTTATCTCGAAAACAGCTTGGCGTTTCGCAAGCCCGATGTAGGAAGTACTTGTACAGACAACATTCGTGAGTGGTTTTTCGCTTCAGTAGTTGCCACAAACAGCCATCTTTCATTATAGATGGATTCAATATACATAAACATTAATGTTCCAAAGATGTAATATCGTTTTGTTTGATCCAATCTACACTGATCTCTAGCAATGAAAAACAAAGAATAAGCATACAAACACACAAACACAAACAAGTGTTTAAGACAAAGATTCAAACAGACAAGTATACAAGCAAAACAAAAATTCAAAGAAACGCATATATACACACTCGTACACATACACATACACACAATTTGCTCAGAAAAAAATTCTCATCAAACAAGCGTTTTGCTTGCATTGTTTTATTTAAAATCAATAGAAAGCACAGAAACAAAAACGCCAAGATAAAAAAAACAAAACCACAGCAACAATTACTTAACAATGGCGTCACAAGCATCACGTAACAAAACAAACCTACAAACAAGAGTCGAGTAAGACAAAACAAATAAGTTCATAAATAAAACCAAACAAAGCTGACTGACAGCTGCATCGAAACAGAGGATCAGGACATTCTTTATTTGCATGCTCTCTCTGAGAGGGAATGCTTGACTTTGGTCTCACACTGGAAACTAGTGGATGACAAAAACATGATAAAAACTACACACATTGACAAACAAAATAAGAAGAAAAAAAACATGACAAGGAAAGACGACACACATGAATAACGCAATCTATCGTAACTGAGTAATTCCATCTAATTAAATCTATTGTTTCACAGTCCAGGGGTCCTGTCTAACATAGGACTGACACGAAAGAGAATGCCGAACGAGACGAAATACAACAGAAGACACAACAAGAAAAGACAGGACAAGAAAGGACAGGACAAAAGAAGGTAAGACAGGACAAAGGAAGACAGTTCAAGACATGACAGAACAAAACGAGATAAGACAGGAAAAGGCAAGGCAGGCGAAAAGAAGATAGGACAGATAAAGGCAAACAAGAAAAGGCAGGACACAGCAAAACAGTTCAAGACAGGACAGATCAAGAAAACACAGGACCGGAAAAAATCGAGAAGACAGGACTAAGCAAGACAGCACAAACGACGATAGGACAGAATAGGACAAAACAAGCCAAGATATGACAAGGCAGGACAGTTCAAGACAAGATAGGAAACGAGACAAGAGTGGACAAGGTATAACAGTTCAAGAGAAAGTAGAAAGGACAAAACAAGACAAAACAAAGCAAGACAGTTCAAGAGAAGACAGAGAAAGACGTGATATGACAAAACGAGACACGACAGAAGAAGAAAGGACAACTCAAGAGAAGAATCGTGTCTACGCACAATTCGCAACCTTCTGTGGGTTACATAGTCACCACATTTGATTCATGAGTTCCTTTAAATAAATTGTCGTGAATGCATAAGTATGGATCAAGATGGTCCAATATTTGGACCGTGGTAGTCGACAGACAATTATACGTGAAATATAGAATCTTGATCAACAGATTATTTTCGAGGCCAAAAAACAATACACAGATGACAAATCGCGAAGGTAGTCACTTTCAAGAAACATTTCCAACTGAGTGGTCAGATGATCAGTACAACGACTGGAATTGTCCTTCCAAACAATATTCCAACCAAAAGTTCCTTGACAAACTCAACGGAAACACAAGAACAAATATGAAAACAATTAAGCTCCAACTCTGATTTATCGGTGTCAGTCCCTTTTACCGGCATTTCATTTAGATCATTTCAAACAATCAGATTACATGTAGTGGCAAACGGTAGGCACACAATTTAGCACCATTGTCTCCTACTCAACGCCACGCTTGGAAGTCGTCTGCTTTTTGTTTGATGGTTGTGTGTGTGTGTGTGTGTGTGTGTGTGTGTGTGTGTGTGTGTGTGTGTGTGTGTGTGTGTGTGTGTGTGTGTGTGTGTTGTGTGTTGTGTGTGTGTGTGTGTGTGTGTGTGCGTGCACGCGCGCGCGCTCGCGCGCTAAGTGCTGTGAATTTATTGAGTCTTTTATACACACTTGACCAAGGCCAGCTAGCCCCAAATTTCTACATGTCTTGTATTGTTGTGTTAAATACACGTTCTACTTCTATTTTTGTGTTTTTTCTTCTGGTTAGCAGTACAAAGGTATACTGGAAGAGGTTTTAAGAAAATACGAGCTACGAAGATGACAACAGCACAGCAGAAATACGCATCAAGACGATTGCAACAGCAATGGCAAGCCTGAATATGATCTGGAGAGCAGCACCATCAGCTTTACCGCCAAATGCAAACTGTATAAATCACTCATGGTTTCCACCCTCCTCTGTGCGCATGAAACCTGCTTGATGAATAAAGGAAGATAATTCACGCATTTGCTACTTAAAGTGCAAGGGGAAACTGCTTCACATATTCTAACTTTAACAAACAGTAAAATCAATTCAGACGTGCAGCACAAAAGTAACACAACATACCAGTCGGCTCATCGGATCTGCTTCTTCAATTGTGAAACGACGCACGTCTGCATAGTGTGGTCACGTCATGCCACCTACTACGACACACTATGATCATCGTTAGGACACCCACACATATGGCCGTCACTGGGGTCATGGAGAAGGAGCAAATGTCAAAGACTTGACCAGCCTCAGCATGCATCAACTAGCAACTACTTGTTGCAGCACCGCAGACAGGGTGAATCCTGTTTGGTGCTATGTCCTATCGGCTCTCTACCGACCACGCTGAGTATCGGATTACAAGAAGAAGATGGGAGTTACTTCACCATCTACATATTACGTCACCATCTATATTTCACTGAAAGATATTGTGATGTTATCCTACGGTGAACATTTCATAAGTATCACTCATTGTGGCTTCAGACAGTCCATGAGTTTGGACAGTGTCAATAACCACCACCAACACAGTGACAACAGAAACACTGACAATCATTCGCGTTAAGTGCACAGAAAAGCAGTCGAAACCAACACAATCAAATAAGGCCACAAGGAAACATACAATCAAAAAATAAAGCACGAATAGAATCAACAGCATATATGCTTCCGTCACTAAAACAACATAATTCCACAACACACCTGCCGCTAAAAGTTAAATAAACAAACAATAAAAACAAAAATCAAACAAACAAGACTTAAAAGAAATGATTTAATTCTCATGGTGCAATAATGTAATCTGCACATCAAACTTGTATTTCCAAAGCGTGTGTGTGTGTGTGTGTGTGTGGACATGGGTGACACGACGAGGTTGAGGTTGAGGTTGAGGTTGAGGGTGAGGGTGAGGGTGAGGGTTGTGTGAGAGAGCTCTTGTAGTCCTCTGCCAACACCTTTTTATCTCCCTATTCCATCTCACTGTGTTTGCATCTGCCGGCAGCCTCCACGGAACATTTTCTACACATTTTCTTGTCCCGTTTCTCTCCTCATGTCGTATTGGTTCAATCAAACCACGAGAAACAGCACGTGCTCGAGTTTGTGTATGTAACACGCTTGGCGATTGGCTGGTAGCCTTGTTCACGGCAGCTGTTGATGAATGGGAGAACTTGTGTCAACAGCACAGCATTGATCCTGACAAATGGCCAGGGACAAGGCAGGCATGCTCCCAAGTCAGTTCTGGTTCCCCATGGGGATATCCTTATAGTACGATGGGGGACGGCTTCAAGTAAGGACTCTCCATTATCTGAAAATTCAAACTTTGATTACCCCTTTTCCTTTGCTATTTTCCCCTTGAATTTTCTTTAACAGTTTTGTACTGCAATATCCTTTCTGCAACTTACCCTGTTCATTCTAATCGTTTGTTTCGAACATAAAAAAGCGTTCCCTTCCAACAGATAACTTAATTTTGTAAGTCTTGTAGGACAGTAGATTCTGAATCTAGAAGATGGAAGTATGCTGAATTGGTTCATTAGGCACGCCTCTGGCTTATTGCATCTTCATGGTGATTAACACATGTTTCCGCATGTGACACTGCAATCATTCTTTCTATAATTTTACTGTATGACAGCATACTAGGTTTAGACAATACTGAATTGATACTGTCAACAGGAGAGTGCTGCACCGCATCTCCCATACAGGGTAATAAAATGGATTTTTATTTGCTTGCTTTTTGTTTATTTTTAGAATGAACTAAATTGGAACAGTGAGTGGTAAATCACCTACTATGCCTTATTTGATATCATGCATACTGTGACGCCGAAGTTAAATCTCCGAAGAAAAAGAAAAACGAGGGGATGAATGGTCTGATAAAAATGTATCACGGAGAAAGCAGAGACGGCCAGATGCTGATATCGTCATTCAAAGAGTGTGCCAAGATACTTGTAGGCTGTTATGAGTAGTGACAGCCCAATATTTATCCATAACGAGCCAAGTGAACGGTCGGCAAGCAGCTAAAATAGCTCTACTTTCAAAGCAAAAAGTGTTCCCACGTAAAATTCAATAATAAACCTACTGCCAAACCTGGTGACAAATGTCTGAGACAGACTGAAGTTTGTATCTCTACTGTCCCTCTTACAGTCAGGTCAGAGGCGTCCTCTGCTACCGGTAACAGTGTAACTCTGTACTATCTGCCGCATGTAGCGTCCTCTGCTACCGGTAACAGTGTAACTCTGTACTATCTGCCGCATGTAGCGTCCTCTGCTACCGGTAACAGTGTAACTCTGTACTATCTGCCGCATGTGGGAAGTGAAAACAACACCACCACCACAATCCTATCTGGAGAGGTATGGGCTTCGCCTGGTCTGATCTGCCTAAACACATGCCGTATAAACTATGTTGGTATGGCCATGTAACAAAATCCTACAGCTTTGCTAAATCAATTCTCTAGAGAACCGTTGAGAGAGGTAGACCTAGGGGAAAACAGAAAAAAAACCCAGAGACTGACAACGTTGCAGAATGGACAGAGAAACTTTTGCAAAGACACGTCCTATGACAAACAACGGACAAATCTACTGGAATCTGGTGAACAGTTCTCCGTGACTCTTAAAGGAGTTTAGGATAAAAAAGGAGAAGACTGTCCCTCCACCCATCCAACTCCATTGGAATAACTTTCGCTCCACATTTACGATAAACCTAGCTTACAAAACCCCCCAGCTATTTCAGTGTAATTTTAATGATTACTCTATGTATGAAACAGACGATTCAAAGTAGTTTATGAATATGGGGGACACACATACTTAACAATAAAAGAACTAAATATACCGTCCAAATTCTAGACAATATTCACCAAGAATTATGCAAATAAGATGTGTGATTTCGGACTGATGGTTTTTATTTTCTTTAAACTCTTCGACAAACGACCAAGAACTTGTTGACAGCTGTAAACATGTTATGCGTAACTGGCCTGTTCGTTGCCCATCCAAACTTTTCAATCCTTAATATCGTGTCAGCTTCTTGTTTTATCAATCTCCCTCTGCCATTCCTCCCTGCTTCTATTTCAAAATCTTGTCAGTGTACAGGGCTTTGTGCAGGGGGCTGCAAGACAGTCACTGAAAAATCAAAAATCGTCATCAAACGACCAAAAGACATCTTTCAGCAGCAAATATTTCAAATTAATCTTGTACAGTTTGGACCAAATACTAGACCTTTCCAGTTCATACCTATCCACTTGTCATTACTCAAAATACATCCAATCCAAAATTGGTAAGAACACATATTTGTCACAACTGGAAAAGACATACAGACCAAAACTGATAACAGTCCACCCCAAAACAGCTGAGAATCTACATTTTTCTATATACCAACAAGAAAGACAGAATTTTCTTGTGAAAATGAAAACACTGTTTCCAAGTGGAAAAAACGTTAAGAAAAAAGTGGTCTTGGTTGGTTCGCAATGATTACAATCGACAAAATTATTATTCCCTTGAAAAGCATACTTCGTGTATGATCCGTCTGAAGAATATTTGCGCACACGCATAAGAATGGAGAGCTTAGCTTCATACGAGTGGAAGGGGAGAACTACCAGAGGCAGATTTGATGTGGGGACAATTTTTGCTTATTCCAGCAACAGTTGTGGGTCTTCGTTAACCCAATCAAGCCTGCTTGCTGTGAAACTGCTCAGCTCCGTTCCTTTAGTTTTTGTTTTCTCAGAAAACAATTGTGGAAGTAGTGGTGTCAATTTATGTGCTTCCGCCTGCTTGACAGTTGCGCGGAAGTGCTACATGTATATAATTTTTATATATACGTGTGAAGAGCTGGTGTGAAAGAGTGAGAAATAGTGATGCAGTGATGAGAAAAGAGAAGGCAGATGAGGGTCAGAAGCAGAGGAGAACAAATGAAGAAAAAAGGAAAAATGATACAAAGAAAGAAATAACAGAGAGAAAGAGACAGAGTTAGAGAGAGAGAGAGAGAGAGAGAGAGAGAGAGAGAGAGAGAGAGAGAGAGAGAGAGAGAGAGGAGAGAGAGAGAATTCGGAACTTTAATGAATTTAGGCCAACAGCCCCTTTCATGGGGAAATCTTAGGACACATTTCTATCCAACATTACTTAATTAATTAACACTTCAATGTATTTACATGGGATCTTCAAAGATACTAATGTAGACAACAACTGTTGTTTCAAATACGTACGTTCAAAATACATTTTTCTCTTATTTTAAAGGCAGCGACTGAAAACTTCGCCAGGTTCACTGTGGTTCCCGAAGTCATCCGTCATTTTTCTAATAAAAAAAAATCTAAGTTATCGCCTTTAGTGACCTCTAAATGATAAGATTGTCTGACCTGGTTGTACAGAGGGCATTCAAATAGAAAATGTATCTGGTTTTCCTGCACATTTGGACAAACTAGACATGAAGTGTTGGTAGTCGTAGGCGCAAAGCGATATCTGTGAACGTTTAACTGGAACACACCCATCCTGAATTGTGCCATAGCATTCTTAAACACCTGCACATACATATTTCAATATACTTTGCTCTTGCAAATAAAGGTTTAAATTTGTCATATAGTGAACAATGTGCACTGGTATCTAAGTGTTTACGCCAGCAATGACAGAAACTGCTACGTAATCTTTCTTTCAGTTCTTCACTGAATCGTTTTTCGTCGCCACACCCAAAAAGCCAAACTTCTTCAAAACCATTTTCACATAAAATGTTTTTTAACTTGGACACCCAAGTTACATAACCTTTTTCATGCATAGTGAAGAACATTTTATATGCTTTTTTGAATACCTAGCCTCTGGCTGTTTCAGTAGTCGAAACCAGTATTTAATACATCTAGTAACAGCAGTTATCCACAGAGGAAAGCGTCCCAATTCTTATGTGTAAAAATCTATTGCATACGTATAAGTGTACCTGTTCAAGCTGATAACGTCTTTCATAACCCCAAATTTCTGCACCATAAAGTAATAATGGAACTGAGCATCAAACTTTTAAAGAAAATGTCTGGTGAATTACATTTAATCTTTCTCAGTGTACTTAAAATAGCATTAGTACTTTTCTTGCCTTTAATTTTAACTTCTTCCATTGCAGTTACAAAACTATGTCTAGTTGAAACAGTGAGGCCTAAACACCTGTACAAATTCACTACTTCCAAATTATTGCCATTAAAATCCCAATTTTCTTTTGAACCAAAAAAACCACCTTTCGAAAAATTATTATTTTAGACTTATCTAAATTAACTGACAATCGTAGCCGCTTTGTTTCTTGTTGAAGAATGTTAAGTTGATGTTGAAGACCTACCGCGGTTGAAGCCAAAATAGTAAGATCATCTGCAAAAAGCATGAGAAACATTTCTGTTTCATCTGAAGTGAACGTAACACCATGTTTTCCATTTAAAATAATTACGTTTGCAAGTTCATTTATCAGCAGAGAAAACAGTATAGGACTTACAACGCAACCTTGCCTAGGCCGTGAAAGCATTCAAAGAAATTGGAATATCCGTTTTTACTGCGACATAATACATATGCTTGGACTGTTGCGTGCATTGTTCGGATCATTTTGAACATCTTGCCCTTGATACCCACTCGTAATAATACAGACCATAAAACGTTTCTATTCACTGTCATATGCTTTTTTTAAAATCTATAAAGGCAACGTAGAGTTGTTGTTTTTTATTTCTGAGTAACTACTTTTCAATTATTGCATGTAAAGTGAACATATGATCTACGGTAGACCGACCCTTCCTGAATCCTGCTTGCGCTTCATTTATGACATTGTCTTCCTCTGCCCATACTGTTAATCGATTATTAATGATATGTGTAAATACTTTACTGAGAATGTTCATAAGAAAAATACCTCTGTAGTTATCAGGGATATTAGTGCTCCCCTTCTTGTGTAGAGGAACAATCACGGCTTCTGTCCATTTCAATAGAAATGTACCTGTACGAAACAAAGCACTGAAGTACTTTTTTTAAATACGGGGTTATTACATGCTCTGCATATTTCAATGTTTCCGATATAATGCCATCTAATCCTGCGGCTTTTCCCGTTTTCAAATGTTTAATCGCTTATTATTTCTTGTTCACTGATTTCACTGTCAAGTATTTCATCGCTGATACCTTCATCTGTTTCATCATTTACAAACTCCTCCTCCTCGTCAAATTCATCACTGAAAACAGATTCGAAATGATTTATCCATTCTCGTTCAGTAATATTATCGGCAATGATATCACGCCGTTTATGTTTACGAATCTGACTCCAGAATTTGTTTGAGTCATTTATCGAGTCCATCAGTGCCTTTAATTCTGCATCCTTATGCGCACGTTCTTTTTTTATCCAACAGGGTCTGATATTCCTTTCTCACTTTTGAATACTAAGCACAGTCTACTTTTGATTGTTTAAACTTTCCCAGGCATTTTCTTACCTGTTTTTTCTCTATTAAACACTCTGCGTCAAACTATTTTGCCTTGTGTTTCCTTTGTATGCCTCGTGTGATAGTCTTTTTCATGGGCTCCGCAGCAGCAATAAGATACTCTGTAAAAACATTTAATGACTCTTCTAAATCTGTAGCTATTAAATCAGTGGCTTTTACAAGCTGGATTTGAAAAGTGTCTGAGATAACATTTTCATTGAAAAAAGCAACACGATCAGTTGACCAATATAGTTTTTTCAATTCTAACAGAGGAATCGGAGATTGCAGCTGGGGTAAACATATTCCTTCGGGTTTGAAAATACAATTCCACTGGCATATGATGTTATTCCATTCTGCTACCTACAATCGTTTTGTCAATGTAACCACAGATCATTGCTTGACATGAAATAATCTATAACACTATGACCATATTCAGACAAGTAAGTGAAGTTGCCTGAACTATTTAGTTCTGGACATCCATTTACAATGCTCAAGTCACAGCAAGCACACATTTCAAGAAGCTTTTTTCCATAATCATTGACTACCACATCTTGCGAATGTCTACTGGTTTCAAACAGAGTCGATTTGTCGAAAACATCTATAAGATCAATATTGTCAGAAAAAATGTTTATCAATTTGAAAATTACCAGTCCTTGCATTAAAATCACTGCAACATATTATATCTATATAGTCATCTACAGCTAACAGATCCAAAAGACATCTTTCAACTTCCAGTATTTGGCAGTTAGTTTCTGCCTGCTCATAGAAAGGACTTCCAGGTGGTGGGACATACGTAGACAAATACAACACATCTTTTGTATTGCCAAACAAGTCTTTGGACAGTCTCAGAGTTGTTATATTTCCACGTTTGCTCTCAATTTGACTCACAAATTTCATTAGATTCTTTTTAACCATTACAGTTAACCCATCTGAGCTTCTTCCATGGTGCCAGAACTTTACAGCTGGACAAACAAATTTATCAAAATTGTTGAACATGCAAGACATATCAAAATGTTCGTTTACAAACGTTTCTATCAATGACACAATATCAAAACTATCTATGTAATCTAACCAGTCAAGATCACTTAATTTCTTTACAGTTCCTGAAATGTTATAAATAAGCAAAGACAATTGCTTGGGCCGGCCGTTTTCCTAGTCTTCAGTACCTTCTGCATCAACAAAAGGCTCATCAGTATTATTAACTCCCACCTCCTCATCACTTCCTCTTTCATCAGAACTGGCCATATTTGGCATCGCTCTTAAATCATGGGCCTGCTGGTCAGCACGCCGGCTTTGTCGTATGGAAACAGTTTTCGGCTGGGAAGAGGGAGCAACACGGCCACGGCCTTTATCAGATCGTCTGGCCTGTTCACTAGAAAGGGTCACACCGGTGTCGCTATTACACGCTCCATCATCAGTACGTACTGCTGGACCACCGGCAGCTGGAACAGTACGAGTTCCGAGATTGTAAGCGTTTTCTATTGTCGACGTACCAACACTGTCAGTATGTTCTGGTTCATCCTGGATAACAGGGTTTCTGGGTTAGTGGGTCTGGGTGTTCTCTGGGACATTGGGTCATATCACTGTGGCTTTTCGACGAGCCTCTGGAACTCTTGTGACGCACTGCTGGGGTCGTTGGCTGGGTTGAGGATTGTGCTGCTGCCACTCTGGACCGTTCTGGAGTTACGACTGTAGGCCTACCTGGTTTTATCCACGGCTGCGGATTCAGCGACCCCCTGGTATGTACGTCTCCAAGACCCAGGTTTCTCTTTCCTGACGACTCGTCCGTTGTCAACATCGTATGTGTAGATTGCCTCGTTGGCGACCAGCTTGTCGAAGCGTAAGTTTGCCCTTTGACCTTTCTGGAGCAGCTGACGTAAAGGCAGTAGCTTTTTTCTTGTTTGCTGCACTTTCTCAGAAAATTCATCCCTCACAAAGATGTGCTGGAAACCCTCAGAAGTTCTTAACTTCCTGGCACTGGAGAGCACTAGCATCTTCTGTCGATAAGACTGAAGCCTTACAGTGACAGCTTTACCCGATCTATATGCGTTGTCAATGTCTATTTCTTCAGATATGCCCATTCCCACTTGAATGACTTTCCAAACTTTCTGCTGACAGTCTTCAAAAGTCTGGTCCTCCCTCCTTGACCGAAATCCAAAGAAGAGAAGGTTATTACGTCTGCTCTGATTGTCCAAGTAATCAACTTTGTCTACCAAAAGACTGACACTTTCATGTAGTCTGTCATTTTCAGACCTCAAGGACTGGCACTGCTGCTGGAGCTGTTTGTTGCTATAAGCAAGCATGGCTTGCTGCTCTTCCAACTGAAACAGACGATGCTCAATTTTTTGTTCCACACTCGATATTTTATTTTCCACGTTCCGTAAATACTTTTCCATTATCTTCCCATGTCGACTACTATTGGCCTCAATCCTTAAAACCGCTTGTTGGAGGGTATGAGACACATCATCATGAAGGCGACTGGTTGGCATACACACTATCCTGATGGAAGGAAAAGTTATCGCTGCCTGAGTAATGTAAAGGTTCAGAATGGGATTCTTGTCCGTATCCTCTTGAATTTCCATGACTAGCAATCTGTGGAGACTTTTGGAATTCCTGCTCATACCCTCCTCTATAGTCAGGCTCTGGGTTCGGCTCTACGTCGCCACAAGAAAGAAGATAGCGAGAAAAACCAGGACTAGAAGCAGTTTGTTCACGGCAAGAAAAGTCACCTTCAACTGCACAGACAAAACGTACCTGTTTCGCTGTCCTAAAATGCTTCTTTCCAACTGCAAGGACCTGGCTGCAGCCAGCATGAGAAAGTTACGCTGTAATGCGTTTATCGTATGGGTAGCACTGCACATTTTCTGAACCGAACGTACGTGACCGTAGCTCGAAGACGTTGCAGGAAACGGGCTAACATAACGACACTGACAATACAACACCCAGGCAAACAATTCTCACTGCACTCAAAGGCCAGCACAGCAGAAGTCCGCATCTTGCATTCTTTGTTCAGTGTCCGTTCTCTCATGAAAAATTGAAAAGTCCAATAGAATTGACCACAAGTCACTCTCGAGGACAAATATGATATTAGCATGATGGGGTAACCTTAGGAATTCACATTTCACAACAAGAAGACTGAATTTAGTTTGCAATTAGCGAAAACCGCTAATCAATCGCCCACGATGTGTCTATGCGTCCTACCGCACAGGTGAGCACGATTCACCCCCGAGAAAGAGAGAGAGAGAGAGAGAGAGAGAGAGAGAGAGAGAGAGAGACAGACAGACAGACAGACAGACAGACAGAGACAGACAGACAGACAGAGACAGAGACAGAGACAGACAGACAGACAGATAGAGAGAAACAGAGAGAGGTCAATGAAATGTATGGACAGTGAATGGCTCACTGGCACGTCGTCCAGTTGTAATTCACGTCACTGGTTGTTGGGCAATAAGGTTTGACAGGCATGTTACCCGACACTCCATCAACCTTTAACTTCTTGGCGGGGGATTTTGCATAGTAATACGGAAAGAGTCGGGCAGGATGATTCCAGGGGATTGTCTGAAACTGTTGCACAGAAAGTGCAAGGGAATTTTGGGGTCAGCTATTTGAGGATAGACAACTGACTTGTTGAGAGACAGATCTAGAAAATTGTCTGAAACTGCTGCACAGAAATGTTTAAGTGCAAAGACATTTGGGACCAGCTATCTGAGGATGGACAACTCACTTGTTGAAGAGCACGGTTTCAGGCAGCCAGATGTCCTCCGATGGTATTTCAAACGTCTTTATGCCGCCGTACTCTACCGGATCCCAACGGAGATCCAAATCCTTCCATTCCTTGATGACGCATCAAGACACTGATTAGGGATTTTTAGATTACGTACGTCAAACGTTTCCAGATGGTAAATTTCAATCTTCACGGCAAGGGTGCTGATTAGATAGAGATGCGTCAGTCTAACACTAGTTAGTATGACAATAAGAGGTTATTGAACTGAAAAAGAAATGTTAGACCTTTCGTAGTCATCCAAAGTAGGTGAGAGAGGGTAGCATTCCAAAAGCAAAAGGAAGATTGTTTATTCTAAAAGAAAAGAAGTATGCCAAGAATTTAAGCAAGTCCAACAGCCAAATTATAGAATAGAATCTAATGTTTAAGCTTTATGGAAGAGGAAGGATATATTGGTTAGGATATTATGTAGAAAGAAGGCTTGGAATTATACCTTAGGCAAATGCCATGTTTCCCACATGCATAAATGTCAATGAAAATACGACTGTACTAGATTTTCAGGGCTGGTGTTAATAATACCTTCTACATAACGTCACCAACTTCAGGAACAGAAATTATGAGGTTAATTTTATCAGAACAGAACGATTTAACTCAATGTATGACAAAGGAGAGGATAAAAACACAAACAGCAAACAAAACAAGGCAAAACAAAACAAAGCAAAGCAAAAACAAGTTATAACTGTAACACAAATAAATGTAAACTTTCTAGGAAAGAAATCAAACATATGAAAACATAATGTTATACAAAAAATGGTTGCACTCACTTCAGTAATTTTCAAATGCTTTAGTTTATTCACCAAATATGAATTAAAGGACACATATTTCCATCTTCGTTGAGCCATCTCTGGAAACAGTTACACGTGTTAAATAGTTACAGTTGTGTACAAACTGTTAGTACACTTATTACTTTGTAGATAATGATTTTTATCAACGTTAATTTAATACGCATGTGTCTATTATCATTTTGCATTTTATATTATGTATCATAAATGAAATACGCGTTTACATTTCATTCATCAAAAGACCACGGCATATGACTGTGTGCTATTATCATGTAATTCAAAAAGGAAAAAGCATGGTACAAAAATTTAAGCACAAACTGTAAAACAAAGAGGATATTAACAGAAACGTTCAAACATGGCTTTGAATAGTATTTTCATCTATTCATTCATTTATTTGACAGACAGATACAGACAGAGATAGAAAGACAAAGGATCCATTCTAGTGATCAATGGCGTTTATTGATGTAACACTAGCATATGCTTTTTAGGAATATGAACAACATTTGAATGGACATGTAATATATATGTGTGAAAAGGAGAGTGATCTTTAGATATGTATTAATGTGTACTCTTCATATTTTATATTAATGTGTACTCTTCATATTTAATCAGTCACACAACATTTTAAGCAGGTAACATCACGCTGTAAGTAATCGTATTACTGAGCATTCAATACTTTATTACACTTAAGAACTAACAGCTCGATAACTTTATATATGGTTTCCTGGACAGACTGGTATTTTGATGGTAAATGGTAACGTTATTCACTGTGTTTTCTTTCTTTCAAAAATATGTATAAAATGTTAACAGCAAATCAAATAGAGTTGGTACATGTTTTATTACACTACTTTTTCTCTAAATTGTTTTCACCCACTGCATGGATTTAGCAGAAGCTGGAAGGGGAATGGAGGGGGCGGATGATTTTGAAAAGCAAACTCACAGGAAAAATAAAACTTTCCCACAAGCAGCACACTCATCGACAGCTGATTAAAAAAACAATAGAAAGGCCTAAGAAAACAACTACAATGAAATCCAAAGCAACCTACAACACACACACACACACACACACACACACACACACACACACACACACACACACACACACACACACACACACACACACACACACACCTACCATACTTACTTATTGTACAGCACAATGTCAGGAAGCCAAATATGCTCAGAGGGCACATATAATCTGTCCACCCCTCCGTATTCGTCAGGGCCCCAAGTGAGTTTTTTGTCTTGCCACTCCTACAGCAATGCCCGTGCAAGTCGTACACCCCACACCAGAAGCAGTGACAACCCCAGGCAAGAAAGCGTTAAAGGAGCGATTATGGTACGGCACCCCCATGCATTGTTACAGACATGTTAGTTTGAGGTGTGATATAAGCAAGGTTATATGATCTTGTGAAAACAGTGGCTGAACACTTTCAGTTTGAAATGAAAAACGTTTCCTACCACCCCGCCTGCTTCATTTTTTTTTTACAAAAAAATAAACTACGCTTTTGAACTTTAGTTACGATAATGCCTGCTTTTGTGAAACTCCTTCTTTTTTCTGTCCATCACTCTCTCTCTCTCTCTCTCTCTCTCTCTCTCTCTCTATATATATATATATATATATATATATATATATATATATATATATATATATAATATATATATATATATATATTATGTGTGTGTGTGTGTGTATATATATATATATGTGTGTGTATATATGTATATATATATAAGAGAGAGAGCTATCTAGCTAGCTATTGATCTAGCGAGCAAGCTAGCTATTTATCTATTTATTTATTTATCTATTTATCTTATTTATTTATTTATATGTACATGTTCATCTAGCTATCTGTAATACCCACTGCGATCAGACTAAAAAAACATCAAAACTGCAACCTGGAATGTAAGAAAGGAAAATTAGAAAATGTGAAGATGGAGATGTTAAAGCTTAACATCAATATGTTAGGACTGGGGACGTGAGATGGAAGGGGGCAGCTATAATAACATCAGGCAAGCAAAAAATCATACATTCTGGCGGAGACACAAATGGAAGATGAGTAGGCATCATAATGGAAATGGACAAGCCAAATTTATCAAAGAATACCGGGTTATTTCAGACCCAGTTTTATTAGTTAAATTGGATGGCAAGCCATCTGATATCAAAATCGTCCAATATACGCACCAACATTTGCAAGTACGAAACTGACAACTTCTATGAAGTATTAAAGACAGCCAAGGCCCAATGCCAATCACACCATAGTACAGTAATAATGGGAGATTTTAATGCCAAAGTGGGACAGGAGAAAGTGGATGACATAGCTGGATCTTATGGCCTTGGCACAGAATGAAAGGGGAGATAAATGTGTTGAGTGGGCACAAATAAAGTAATTTATAATACGAGACACTTGCTTTGAGCAACCTAACAGAAGAAAATGGACATGGATGAATCAAGGAGATAGTACCAAAAAAAAATCAAATTGATTATATCCTCA
>JAPXFY010000013.1:75324355-75326855 GCA_030674185.1 Monoplex corrugatus
CTGCCTCAGCCACACATTTGTCGTCATTATCTGGTTTTTCTCATCCTGAAACACAAACATTATGAACCATCAGTTGTTTTCTTCCTACTCTTAATATCACTATTAATGAAGCCCAGCCGACTGCGCACAGCCAAATCAGGCCCTTAACTATCTCAAAGCACACATGACACCCCGTTGACTTTGAAAAGAAAACACACGGAAAAGAAAATTAAGCACACATATCAATTCATTCGCACACGTAATCTACGGATACGTCCCTCGTGTTGACCGTTCCACGTAATTTATCATCAGACGGTTAAAAAAACAAACATGACTACAATTATTCAAACATAATTAAGTACACTTAAACACATACAAACGAGGCTAAATTGCCTAAAATGGCTTCTGTATATTTTATTAGAGCCAAATATGCACTTAATATATTTATCCAAATTTCAATTATAACAAAAATATGTAAGGCTCTGTAGAACATATACAGGTGACTGGATCAGCACGGCAGAAAATGATAGGATGACATGACAGAAAGTAAAGGAGTACGGCAGAAACAAGGAGAGTGACAGAAGAAAAGAAATTTTAGCACAGAATTTCCAGAAGGTAAGAAATACTATTTGTCCTGAAACTCTTTCCTAATAGGGTCTGTCATGTATTTATTGGTTTAAATGAGTATTTTGTTGGTTTAAGTGTTTATCTACTGTTATTTATTTATTTATTTACTCATTTATTTATTTATTTATTTATTACACCCAAGAACCCAGCGCGTAGGGCTTATGCAAAAGTATAACGCTTATGCTATGATCATTTTAGATCGTATCCATCATATGGCATATCTCTCTCTCTGTGTGTCTCTCTCTCTCTCAAGAAAATCTACAATGTTTATACTGCATAAATATGTGTGTCTGAAGATCACTTCCTACTTGTTCGTCCGGAACAGAAGACCTTGAAAGGTCGTTTCTTTACAGCACATTTACACGTATCCTACATCATTTCAGCAGTTTCTTTAGCCTACTGAAAACAGAATCCTGCTAACAAATTACGTTTATAAAGCATGTGAATTAATATTTAATTCTGTCTCACTGCGGTTGACTAGACATCGAATCCTACACTGAGTTAACCAAACGTCAAAGGACATGGATTTCAATAATCGCTGGCATCTTTGGTGTGCTATCGTGTATAGATAAACAGATTAATGACACGCTACGGTTTAAGGTAAAAGCCTTTCCTTAAGGAAAACTGACTGTGTTTGCATGTCCATATATTACTGTATCGACAGTTCTATTTCCTTGTGTTAGCATTATTTAGTCAGACCCTCGACTTCCCCTTGTTTCTTTTCCCTCTCTCTCTCTCTCTCTCTCTCTCTCTCTCTCTCTCTCTCTCTCTCTCTCTCTCTCTCTCTCTCTCTCTCTCTCTCTCTGTTTCTTAACCAGTGTTTAATCCCATCATTTCCATTCACTAACTGAGTACTGACAATTCGTTGAGGTCTCCACATGATGCATGATGAGGTTACCTAACGTCTGGGTGGTCCTTTCTGCATTTACATAATCTCTTTTCTCTTCTTGATCTCTCTGCAGCCTACGACATAAAAAGCTCGTCCTTGTGTAAGGCCTAAAGGTGATGTAGCATTGTGAAAAGATTGCCAACGTTGAAGACCTAAAGGTGATATGGCACTGTGATAAGATCGTTATTGCTGAGGACCTTGATGTAGCACTGAAAATATCGTCCATGTTGAAGACCTAAATGGTGATACAACACTGTGAAATGATTGTTCTTGTAGAGGACCTAAATGGTGACATAGCACTGTGAAATGATTGTTCTTGTAGAGGACCTAAATGGTGACATAGCACTGTGAAATGATTGTTCTTGTAGAGGACCTAAATGGTGACATAGCACTGTGAAATGATTGTTCTTGTAGAGGACCTAAATGGTGACATAGCACTGTGAAATGATTGTTCCTGTAGAGGACCTAAATGGTGACATAGCACTGTGAAATGATTGTTCTTGTAGAGGACCTAAATGGCGACATAGCACCGGGAATATATCCTTCTACTTTAAGCATACCCTTCTACTCCCATTCTGTCCTTGCGCCGTTGTACATGTCATTATTGTGCATTGTACACACATGATGTGCCGGGATTGTGGTTTTCTTTTGTCATAGACCAATGCATGTTAAGACGCTTGCCAGCTGTTTTTGTAGAGTTGTTTCCTGATCCTTAATTATCTATCCTTCAATAAAAAGCTTTCATAGTTACGTCTTCATAACGTTATAAATGACTGCGCAATGATAGAAAATTGAACATTTTTTACGTTGAAATAAACATAAAATACATTCTTTCCAAATTGGACATAAGTACGAAATGTAGTCAATCAATCATTTGTGTGACACGGTGACCGTCTAGTTAGAAAACTCACAATCTCTTAATTAACTAGCTTACACTAATTGTGAGCATATACACTTTGATATGTTTTGAAGCGAGTGACCTCGTTAGTTATATTTCAACCCACT
>JAPXFY010000013.1:75331855-75346855 GCA_030674185.1 Monoplex corrugatus
AAGAAAAACGAGCTGCACGGAAAGCTAGGGCTGCAAACCCTTCAACCACAGTAACCGACCACAGATGTCCAACCTGTGGACGTTACTTCCGGACACACTGACTCAAATCAACTTCATGAAGCCGTGGTCATTGTCGACGACGACAGACGAACACCAGGGTGGCGGTCAGTTGAAAGAATGGTTGTGGCTGGAGCATGAGTGTCCTGAAGATGGTGGAAAGTAGTATCGAATTCATCGGTAAGGTTATGTGACTTTTCAGAAAGGAGACGAAAAGCATCAGATGAAAAAGTGGAGAGGTCAATAGATTTGAGACTGCGTCGAGTTACTGTGCGCTTGGCACGGGAAAGAGGAGAAATGTCAAGAGAACAGAGAATTGCAGAGTGGTCAGATGGAAGGGTGAAGTTAGACGGGTAGAAAGAACTAAGCAGTTGTCAGTGGCTGTATTGTGGTGATAACGAGAAATGATCCAGTCAAGAGTGTGACCTTTTTGATGGGTTGGTTCAGAAATGTGTTGAGTCATATTGTGATTGGAGAGCGAGTGGCAGATATGTCTCGTGTCATAACGGTCAGTGTTGTCATAGTGGACATTGATGTCACCTAGAATGATGAGATTTCCAGGTCACATTTTGTTTTTTATTCGAACTGATAAATTGTGTGTATGAATGGACTGCATGGAAGGCAATTTCGAATTAAGCACTACAGACAAATAATAGACATTACTGAGAAATTGCAATAGGATAAAAGAGTCAACGAACATTTGTGTTATTTTTAAACTGAGTTTCAGAGAAATGTATACCTGTATCACAAGGTATATGCATACATTCTTCTTTTCAAAAGTCGGCGCTGCAAATCATAGATTACTAACTGAAAATGTATGGCATCTCATGGGAAGACTGAAAATGTACATACTGTCGGGTGGGTATGGCAAGTAACGATTTTCATCAATTTTGTGAATATCCAAAATGTGCTGACGCGAGATAAACAATTTCCAGACAGAACCAGTATCAGTTAAAACGTATGCGCTTGATACCATTGACTATTTTTATAATGTAATACAAGGCCCTTGTTTTGTTGTTGTTGTTGCTGTTGTTTTTTCGTACTGATTTCTTGAACCAAGCTTTACTGGGTATCATCTTCTGTGTGTTTATGTGTTATATGACTGGTGTTTCTTCTCTATTCCGACAACAGCGAAAAAGAACCACGTGGCCCGTGTTTATTGGTTCCTAGTTCTTGTTCGGTGACTCAATATGTATATTCGCGCCTTCTGGTAAGAAAAAGAATCTTCTTAAAGGAGATTTCAACTGACAAAAGAAAGAATCGTAAGATCCCTAGTAACTGAGTCTGTATTCTAATCAAAGATGAATCTGTTGTTTTTCTTATGCTATGTCTCAGTATTTATGTCGGCAAAATTGCGTTCTTGTATGTAACAGCACTTTGTTATAACCTCCCACAGCCAATGGAAGGCAATTTCAAAACAAACGAGACAGTCTTGATGGAGGCAGACACAAGTAGATCATTCATAAAGAAGATCAGGAAAAGACAGGCAACATTTATAGGCCATTTTATGAGGAAAGGGGAATTGGAGCACCTGGTCTCAACAGGAAAGCTGGAGGGAAAGACAGCACCGGGCAGACCCAGGGAGAAGATACTAGACAGACTTGCAGAGTGGCTGGGGACAAGGAGGGTAGAAGAGATGCTTGAGGCAACAAGTGATAGAGACAGATGGAAGTCCATAATCGCCAACGCCATGCGGCAAGGCATCTGATGATGATGATGAAGAAGATGATAGCCGATGGAAGCAGACTGACAAACTGGAATGCAATACCTGGCTTTAAAACACAGAAGACTGACGACTGTCAGAACTTACAGGTTTACAAAGACCTAAGATCCTCACAATGCACTGAATCAATGTACATTTATTTGTGACTGGTCTTTCAAATAAAATCTAACGAGTCTTTTGGCTTCTTTAAACGCAGGTACTCTCTCAAAACTAATAAATGTAATAAAACTAGTAGCTGTAGTCGCAGTAATACAATAAAACTAATCACAGTAGCAGCTGCAGCAGTAACAGCAGTAGTAATAGAAACAATAGGAACAATTGCAGTAAACGTAGCAGTTGTAGAGGTGATAGTAGTAGTAGTAGTAACAGCAGCAGCAGTAGTAGTTAGTAACATTAGTATTAGCAGTGCAGAGTGTGTGTGTGTGTGTGTGTGTGTGTGCGTGCGTGCGTGAGTGCGTGTGTGTGTGTGTGTGTGTGTGTGTGTGTGTGTGTGTGTGTGTGTGTGGTGCGTACGTGTGAATGTGTGTGAATGTAGAACATCAGGAGCAGCAACAGCACAGTAGTGATATTAGTAGTGATAGTTGATATATTTGGAAAAGCATGAAGGCTGTAGACAAAGCTCGTTGCCATACTTTGAAAGAGATAGCAGTGTGTTTTCATTAGAGCAGTGCTGTGTTCAGTGTTTCAGATTGTATTTCAAATATTTCCCCATTTTCAGAGTCCTCTCTTCAATACGCGAAAACATCTCCATATCTACTTCTGCCATTCTTGTATCTGTAGGGTCCATATGGTCATGCCTGTCTAGATTTTCTCCCTTTATCTCCTACACAATCTTTACAACAGGCTGGAACATGGAATCTGCCAGACGTCTATTATGAATAATGTCCTCCCTGTATCATTTCCCTTCTGGTTGATTTGCTAAATAAATTGAGCATGCAGACCACCTGGCAGCACATCCGCTCTGATGGCCGTATACAGCAATCTGCACTGGTAACCGTCCATCACGGTCCATCTGTAAATTTTGTGTATTAATTTGTCGACCTTCTTTTTCATCTTTCTTCTGCTTCTCTTACTGTACTGTGAAATATGTTGTGATTGACTGACCATGCATTAAAATGTAAGACTTCAACATTTCCACTTTTTACTTTACTCAAAGGATCTGCCAAGTTTCTGCAAGCTTGCTGAATTATGCTTTGGGTGTCAAGAATGGTCAGGTAGTGAGTACATGCACAAAGAAAACCTCACACTGGCATCTCATATCCAGCGTTTGTGATATTTACTCATGCTCTGCACTCTGTTCAGATACATTATTTGCAAAGGTATAAATTCAGGAACAATGAGCAAGAAAGTAAGTGAACAAAAATGTAAGTTACTATGTAAATAAACTGCATCTTAAAAGCTATACTAACAATAATGCTATAAATCATGAACGATACGAAATCAAAATCTGAAACACACAGGAAAGAAAACCCCTGTAATTAAGTTTGGACAGACGTGCATCTCCAACGTACAAATGACAAGGTGTATCACAATTTCCATCATCAGCAAAAGCATTAGCAAACAATGGCTTCACAATTTTATTTATATTATTGTTTTCTGTTTCCCAGACTGTCTGATCTCCCATACATTCAGGCAGAGAACAGAGACAGACAGAAAGAGACAGAGAGAAACAGAGAGACAGAGACAGACAGACGCACAGAGACAGAAAAGGGGAGGGAGGGAGAAAAGAGGAAGGCAGTTGTGACTGAAAGCACCAGCCTTCTCGAGGTCAGATAAAACTATTGACTGCCCCTTTCCTTACCCGTCACCGCCAGACAAAAAATAAAATCCAGTAAGTCAATAAGAAAGACAAGGAACAAAGAAAGGAAAGCAAGGAAAGGAACAGACACACAAAAAAGGCCAGGAAGCGGTTTCAGGCAGAGTCTGATGACTTTGGTGCTGCTACAGACGCAGATCGATGTGGCAGTATTCTGGGTGGTGTAAAGGAAGAGGACGGCTGCAAATAATAGAGCATCATTGGGCGGGTCAGTATCTGATGTTTAGTGTGGGGTAGACTGTGATCCTGTGACCTGTGACAACTATTACAGTGTGAAGCAAAAGGCCTCGTCATCATTCATGAGTAGTGGCTGCCTCCAACACTCCCACCAGTTTGCTCTCGATGTTTTACGTTCTGATGGAGGCCACAATACCAAGGTGATAAGTGACATGTGTGTATCTTGCCATTTGAAACATGAAATTTGTGGTTCATTTTGGAGGTCAACACTGGCCATGATTTTGTCACAATGGCCGTGTTGATATCGTGAGAGGCCTTACTGCCAGAATGGCCGTGTTGATATCGTAAGAAGCCTTAATGCCAGAATGGCCGTGTTGATATCGTGAGAGGCCTTACTGCCAGAATGGCCGTGTTGATATCATGAGAAGCCTTATTGCCAGAATGGCCGTGTTGAAATAACAGTCCTTACTGCCAGAATGGCTGTGTTGATATCGTGAGAAGCCTTACTGCCAGAATGACCGTGTTGATATCGTGAGAGGCCTTACTGCCAGAATGGCCTTGTTGATATAACAGGCTTTACTGCCAGAATGGCCGTGTTGATATAACAGTCCTTCATGCCAGAATGGCCGTTTTGATATCGTGAGAGGCCAATCTGCCAAAATGGCCGTGTTGATTCCGTAAGACGCTTACCTACCAGAACAGCCATGTTGCTATGATGAGAGGCCAACCTGCCAGAATGGCCAAGTTGATATAACAGTCATTACTGCCAGAATGGCCGTGTTGATATAACAGTCATTACTGCAGGAATGGCCGTATTGATATAACAGTCATTACTGCCACAATGGCCGTGGTGATATAACAGTCATTACTGCCAGAATGGCCAAGTTGATATAACAGTCATTACTGCCAGAATGGCCAAGTTGATATAACACTCCTTACTGCCAGAATGGCCAAGTTGATTAACACTCCCTACTGCCAGAATAGCCGTGTTGATATAACAGTCCTTACTGCCAGAATGGCTGTGTTGATATAACACTCCCTACTGCCAGAATGGCCGTGTTGATATAACAGTCATTACTGCCAGAATGGCCGTGTTGATATAACACTCCCTACTGCAGAATGGCCGTGTTGATATAACAGTCATTACTGCCACAATGGCCGTGTTGATATAACAGTCCATTATTGCCACAATGGCCGTGTTGATATAACACTCCTTACTGCCACAATGGCCGTGTTGATATAACACTCCTTACTGCCACAATGGCCGTGTTGATATAAAAGTCATTACTGCCACAATGGCCGTGTTGATATAACACTCTTACTGCCACAATGGCCGTGTTGATATAACACTCCTTACTGCCACAATGGCCGTGTTGATATAACACTCCTTACTCCACAATGGCCGTGTTGATATAACACTCCTTACTGCCACAATGGCCGTGTTGATATAACACTCCTTACTGCCACAATGGCCGTGTTGATATAACACTCCTTACTGCCACAATGGCCGTGTTGATATAACATCCTTACTGCCACCATGGCCGTGTTGATATAACACTCCTTACTGCCACAATGGCCGTGTTGATATAACACTCCTTACTGCCACAATGGCCGTGTTGATATAACACTCCTTACTGCCACAATGGCCGTGTTGATATAACAGTCATTACTGCCACCATGGCCGTGTTGATATTCTTTACTGCCACAATGGCCGTGTTGATATAACACTCCTTACTGCCACAATGGCCGTGTTGATATAACACTCCTTACTGCCACAATGGCGTGTTGATATAAATCTTTACTGCCACAATGGCCGTGTTGATATAACACTCCTTACTGCCACAATGGCCGTGTTGATATAACAGTCATTACTGCCACAATGGCCGTGTTGATATAAATCCTTACTGCCACAATGGCCGTGTTGATATAACACTCCTTACTGCCACAATGGCCGTGTTGATATAACAGTCTTTACTGCCAGAATGGCCGTGTTGATATAACACTCCTTACTGCCACAATGGCCGTGTTGATATAACACTCCTTACTGCCACAATGGCCGTGTTGATATAACATCTTATTGCCACAATGGCCGTGTTGATATAACACTCCTTACTGCCACAATGGCCGTGTTGATATAACACTCCTCACTGCCACAATGGCCGTGTTGATATAACAGTCCATTACTGCCACAATGGCCGTGTTGATATAACACTCCTTACTGCCACAATGGCCGTGTTGAGATAAGTCTTTACTGCCAGAATGGCCGTGTTGATATAACACTCCTTACTGCCACAATGGCCGTGTTGATATAACAGTCTTACTGCCACAATGGCCGTGTTGATATAACAGTCATTACTGCCACAATGGCCGTGTTGATATAACAGTCTTACTGCCAGAATGGCCGTGTTGATATAACAGTCATTACTGCAGGAATGGCCGTGTTGATATAACAGTCTTACTGCAGGAATGGCCGTGTTGATATAACAGTCTTACTGCAGAATGGCCGTGTTGATATAACAGTCTTTACTGCCACAATGGCCGTGTTGATATAACAGTCATTACTGCAGGAATGGCCGTGTTGATATAAGTCTTTACTGCCAGAATGGCCGTGTTGATATAACAGTCATTACTGCAGGAATGGCCGTGTTGATATAACAGTCATTACTGCCAGAATGGCCGTGTTGATATAACAGTCATTACTGCAGAATGGCCGTGTTGATATAAAGTCCTTACTGCCACACTCGATATATTTTAGATGAGTGTAAATTCACTGTTCCCTTTATCTTATTGCTATCAAAACTGAAGTTATAATTCAGTAAAAGCTTTCACAGGATAATCTAAATATTCCTTTGTTAGTTACTTTTAGTTATCTTAAAAATGTTCTATGCCCCATGAAATCAATATCACGAAAGATGATTTCATGAATTCAATAAACTTTCTGATAAAAAAAAATCTGATTATTTCTCCAGTTGTAAAACAATGTTGTTAATCTGATCCAATTGCGCAAAAGAAACACCGTTCTCTTCTTCAGTAGTTCCGAAAGCGTAACTGATATAACAGTCCTTACTGCCAGAATGGCCGTGTTGATATAACAAGTACTGATTTGAAAGAATCAGCATCAGTTGTTATGATCCATGGCTTTCATATAATCATCACATACTTGGATCAATCTTATCCTCTCTCTTTTAGACCAATCTTATCCTCTCTCTCTTTACAAGATACGTGCCATTCTAAAAAGAAAAGCATGAAGAAAACAAACAAAATGATCATGAGTACGTGTAATCAAATAAACAAACTACTGGTTTTAGTTTATCTTTCTACTTTGAAATAATTACAATGTTTAAAAAAAGGCACATTACAAAGACAGTTCATATGTTAAAACTAAGTCGATATTCAAAATTCAGAAAAGAATAGAAAAAGAAAAAAAAGTATGATTTGTGCATATTTTGGTTAATAAAAATATTGAGAGAAAGAGAAACAGACCGTCATTCCATCTGAAAGGTGAGTAAGGCATAAAAAGAAGTAAAGTAAGACAGAGAGAGAGAGAGAGGGGGGGGGGGAGATATGAGATCAAATGAAACTTTTCCCCAAAGATAAAGATATCAGCGCATAGGCAAACTTGTATATCTGCAGTTGTTCATTTACTGAAAACAACAGAATATAACATATTGCAAAAAATAATAATCAAATTATATTAAGAAGACCACAAAAAGAGAGAAATGTTATTTCAGTGCGCACGTACTAACGAATACGCATATACGCAGATTCCTACGCCAAGATGGCGACTTTATAACTGAACGTTTACAGAGAGGAATCAACTAGGTTAAAAATGACACGGTCGAAACGTTGTATCAGCAAAGACAAAGTAAGAAAAACCACCCGTGGATCAGACAACTCCAGGGCAGAGACATCACCTTCAGAGACCCCAGAAGCCTACGATCGTCAAGAAGAACAGACCTCCAGTCGACCCTTTTACCATCCAGGAGTCAGGTAAACATCCCACAGCCACAACCAGTATCATCATGTGGCTGCCACTGTCATGAGGCGATAAGGGAAATCGACATATTAAAAATTTTAGTACCATCCAAGAAATGTCAAAACAAATCAACAGCCTCACAACCATACTACAATCAGACAGAAAAATCTTATTCGAAAACAACACAACGTTTAAGGAGCTGCGCGATGTCAATAAGTGCACAATATTTACGACTACCATTGCGTGCCAGACAGATTCCGCAGTCCACGGTGACCTTACCACCATGTCATCGATGGACAAATTCTCCACCTATGCGGAATGCGCGGCTCAACCCCCCAAACTAGAAGATCGTGCAAAAACACAAAATGGAAAGAAAAATGACATCAAACACAGACCAGACGTTCTACAAAACCTAAACGTGACGTCAAAACTACGGTATCTTCTGCACATTCCAGATCAAAGTCAAATGCTCTTCCTCGTGTTCTCATCATTTACGACTCCGTCCTAAATAAAGTGGATGGAAAGAGACTGGGCTCTTCTTACGGTTTTCAGGTGGCGACGAGGAAGATCCGTACCATCGATGACTGTAAGACAGCCATTGAAAAATCAAAAGAAGAGCTGACACCTGAACCTGACTGTGTAGTTTTACATGTGGGGATCACAGATCTGAAAATAAAGGAGCCCACCGAATGTAGCAAAAATCTAGAAATCTGTGTGAACACTGTTAAAACCCAATTTTCAAAAGCCAGGGTAATGTTAAGCCAGGTCGCTCCTGTGAGAAACTAACACCTAAACGTTAAAAGAGAGCTCCTTAATGCCCTGACCAAAGCGCGACTCCTAAAAGCAGCGAGTGTCGACTAGGCCTACGTCAACAATGAAAATCTTCAAACCATCAGTCACACTCAAGTCAGCCAGGACGACGTACATCCAACCACCAGAGGGGCGAGCGTTCTGGCCAGAAACTTAGGGAGGCAAATCCATCAGCTTTTCTGGGAAAAACCGAGGAGGAGATCAACCCGACAACACCATCAACAAAGACCGGGCTTTTACTCTCCGTCTTTCTTCCTTCCCTGGTCATTTTAGATTCAGCCCAGATTCAGTTCCTCTTCGTTCAGCTCTTAGCTATATTGTTTTATTTAATTATTTACTTGTTTACATACTTCGTTTTTATGCTATTTGTACCTTTTGATTCCAAGTTAAAAGAATATCTAATTATCTAAACGTAGCATATTGCTCCAAACTTATTCAACCGTTCTTCATGAAGACGTGATATCAACATTTTTCAGTGGAACACACGTTCCATTGTTAAAAACATCTCATATTTGAGTAACTATCTCTATACTAAAAACATCCATGTCATGCTTCTACAGTCGCTGAACACCATCAAAACCAAATTACCTAAAATATCCGGTTTTTATTATCCACCCATTTGTGACTCTGTAAATGACGGTGGCCGTATACAAACAGCTATATATATTCGCGAAGGACTGTCCTACTGTGAAAGATCTTCGCCAGTACCAAAATCTACTGCATTTAGTAAGTGATATCAACATTTTTCAGTGGAACACACGTTCCATTGTTAAAAACATCTCATATTTGAGTAACTATCTCTATACTAAAAACATCCATGTCATGCTTCTACAGTCGCTGAACACCATCAAAACCAAATTACCTAAAATATCCGGTTTTTATTATCCACCCATTTGTGACTCTGTAAATGACGGTGGCCGTATACAAACAGCTATATATATTCGCGAAGGACTGTCCTACTGTGAAAGATCTTCGCCAGTACCAAAATCTACTGCATTTATTTCATCATGTGCAATCATTATAAACTTTTCCTCATCGTTAGTTGTGAATATGACCTCTGTATATTTACCAAGAGGCCCAGACTCTGTGAACACTGAATGGCTCAGACAATTTCAAGATCAAGACGACAAGTGGATAACTGGAGGTGATTTTAATGCGCATTTCCCATTTTGGTAAAAGTATTGTACAAACATAACAAGCAGCAGGTTGATTGACAATATTGTAGATTCCAATTTATATTTACTAAACAACGGACACGTTACCCGGACCCCCGATATACCAACCCACAGACCCACAGCTATCGACCTCACTTTAATCTCACCATCCCTAGCCCCAAACGCCACGTGGCAAACAGAGGATGACTTGTTGGGATCAGATCACAATCACATCCCCATACGTCTTACCCTAAACCATACTATTGAAATTGACGCCATACCACAAGATAGTTTACCCAAGTTTAATTATAAAAACGCAGACTGGGCCAGTTTTAAGGCAATCCTTGAAAAGACAAGAACCGATCTATCTGAAACAATGAATATAAACGAAATGTACGCAGTTTTCTGTAACTCGCTCTTAAGGGCTGCTACCATTTCAATTCCAAAACTTACAGTGTCGAAAAAAGGAAAACATCATGGAAATGTCTGGTGGAATGAGGATTGTCAAAAGGCAGTGAACGAAAAGAAAGAAAAATACAAAATCTATTTAGCAAACGGGTCACCTGAAAATCATACAGCGATGAAATGTACCAACATTAAGTGCAACAGAATCATAGAGCAAGCCAAAGAACAACACTGGACGTCTTTTTGTAAATATGAAGTAAATGACCACAAAGACATGATAAAGATTTGGGAAAAACTAAAATTAATGAAAAACGTTATCAAGTTGCCATCAATTCCAGTAAAGCTAGAAAATAACCCTTTTCCTAGTTCATTAGAAAAAGCAGAAGCTTTTGCAGACGTGTTTGCTGAGGCCTGTCGTGTAGAAGGACTTCCTGTCTCTGATAGAAATTATAGGGAACGAGAAGAAAAGAAAGACGTATATAAGGATCCTGCCTCTGACAATCATCATCATCATCATCAGTCCCGTAGTCTGGTTGACCGTTGGGACACCACTGAAGATTTTGCAACCAACTTCCTCCACTCCTCACGGTCCTCAGCTTTCCGCAGAATGATATTCCATTCAAGGCCAGTCCACTCTCTGATATTGTCTTCCCATCTTTTTCTCTGTCTGCCTCTTCGTCTCCCTCCCTGAACTGTTCCCTGCAAGACGGTCTTGGCCAGTCCAGATGATCGTGTGACGTGCCCGTACCACCTCAGTTTGCGTCTTTTCACTGAGGTCAGGAGGTCTTCATACGGCCTGATGGCGTTTTCGATTCGGGTTTTCACTTCCTTATTGGTTATATGACAATACTCACTACATAAATGCATCACTCACAATTCAAGAATTAAAAGATGCCATTCAGTCAATTCCAAGTAAAAAGACATCAGTTGGACCAGATGTAATTTCCAATGAGATCCTAAAAAATTTACAAGAAAATTTTATAATCTTACTACATAACATATTCAAAATATGCTGGAATAGTGGGAAAATGCCTAACAACTGGAAAGAAACAATAGTGGTTCCTGTACTAAAACCAGGTAAATGTAATACTGATTTGAAAAACTACAGGCCAATTGCATTAACATCACACGTATGTAAACTAATGGAGAAGATAATCTTAAAGAGATTGATACACTATTGTGAAAAGAATAAAATAATACCAGTAAATCAGGCAGGATTTCGAAAAGGCGGGTCACCAGTAGAAATCCTGACAAAGCTAACTACTAACATAAAACAACAATTTGCAAGATGTCAATGCGATTTAGCTACATTTTTTTGATATAACTAAAGCATACGATCAAGTGTGGCACTTCCGATTGTTACTTAAATTTAAAAGTATTGGGCTGACAGGTCACATTTTTGACTATGTGAAGTGTTTCTTAGAAAACAGAGTATTTCAAACGAGGATGGAAAATGTATATTCCACAAAACGAATTCTTCAAATGTGACCTCCCACCACAAAATCAGTCTTAACTAGCATTTTGGGCATTTTAAGATATACATATCTCTGGAAAGTGTATATTCTGCTGATTATTTTGGTACTTGAATAAAGCTTGTACTCAAAAAAATGTAGAAGTTGTGTATGTTTAAAGTCATTAAGTTGTATGACGGCCGTTTTGAGAAAACGGCCTCTAATGTTTTCCTTAAATTTCTTTATTTGGTGGCTTTGACCCAGTTTGTTTCTAATTTTCGCTGTCATTATCTGAAAGGTGCACCAAAGAGCTTTCCGTCAGTACATTACATGTGCGGGTACTGCACAGGTTACGGTTTATAATAAGAGACAAAAATTGGTACTTTTGGTAGGAAATTGCGTTCTTTCTGCTGCGATCAGTGCATTAAAATACCATTTTAAATTGATTAATAATATTTTTTCAAGAAAAACATTTCTGTGGGGAATAGATTATAGTCTACAGAAATCAATTTTTGAGAAAAAGTCAAAACACCCCAGATAGACCCTCAGTCACCTTTTCAGCTTCTGGTGCTGTTCGACTAACTGCGAGCTAAGACTGATTTCGTGGTGGGAGGTCACAAATGGGTATCTCTCAGGGATCCGTTGTAGCTCCCCTTCTTTTATGATATTAATGTATGACTTACCTGGTAAATGATCTAAACTTGTAGTTTTAGCTCAATATGCTGACAATTTATGCATGTGGATGCAGGTAAATATGAAAAGGAAAACTCCTTCGCGCTGTATTAATTATACACGCAAATGCTACCAGTTAGAACTTGATAAAACAGCACGATTCATGGTAGAAAATGGACTGCATCTATCCTTGGAAAAAACAAAAATAGTTTTATTTAATAGTGGAGCAAACCCAGCAAATATTCCCACTTTCAAACTGGGAGACACTCTTCTTCAGTTTAACGAATCAATTAAATTCTTAAGAGTTTTCCTTACAGCAAAATTATCTTGGAATCAGCATATTGAATAATTTGTTAACCAAAGCTCAGAAAAGTTTAAATTTCTTAAAAATAGTTCGCAAACATACATAGGGTCAAGATTCATCAACACTTGTTCATCTGTGTAAATCGCTTGTTAGTTCTAAATTAACCTATGACCAAGAAATCTTCTTCAGTGCACCGAAACACTTACTAAAAAAACTACAGAGCATAGACTGTAAAGGTTTCAAACTTGCGTTGGGTCTTCCAGTGCATGCTTCCTGTCTTCGTATATATAATGAAATCGAACTGTTGCCACTTGAAGAGCAAAGGAAAGTCGCTTCTACTAAACTTTTGTTAAGAAACACCACCGTAGAAAACATCTCAGAAACAGAAACTAAACTGGGATCAGACACCGACTTTCCAAAATGAGTTAAATCAATATTTTCACAGGTCACACTTGCAGCATACACATCTGACGTCATGAAAGGCTCAGGAATTGATCTAGACGTAGATCCAGTATCTATAAGACCTTCCTTTTCGGCAATACCCAGTTGGGAACTCCATAGATCACAATTTGACGTACATGTACACCACACTAATTTAAAAAAAGAAGACAATGTAAACTTACTGGCAAGTCAGGTTAAATGTCATATAGACGACTTATATCCCAATCACTTGAAAATTTACACTGATGGATCAGTAATTGAAAGAAAAGCAGGCTCAGCGCGTTTTTAATACCTGCTTTCAAAATTGAAAAATCTTAATATAGGACTTGATAAATCTGTCTTTACAGCTGGAACTCTTTGCAATATTAATGGCTTTAAACTTTATGATAAGTCTTCCTAGGACAATTTTTCAGATACTTTTTTGCGTCGATTCAAAATCAGTATTTCAGGCTCTTGAATTATCAAAATTACAAACAAGACCTGAAATGATTCTGGAAATTAGTCACTTGATTCGTGGTTTATCTTCAAGAGGCACAGATATTACTTTCTGTTGGATACCTTCTCATAGTTCTTTTTGTTATAATGATAAAGTTGATAGGGCTGCCAAACGGGGAGCTAATAACTCACCAGATTCAAACAATATCCAGCTTTCTCTCTCGTTGCACGAGACTTGCACTTTAGTGGACAACTATGTCTGGAAGCAGTTCCAATTAAAACAGAAACAGTATGATAAATGTCACATGAACTTTGAAGTTAGCAAAATACTTAAGCAGCTTCCTGCCAGCAGACTTATACAATCTCTTGTGTACAGATGGAAACTTGATGCATTCAAAACAAAATACACCAAGAACATAGTGTGTCTGTGTGGAAAGAAGATAACACATAGTCATATTCTTTCTTGCGTTAGGGTAAAACGACATATTCCTACACTATCTATGAGTACAGTTTCTGACATATTTGCCTCATCATCATTACTATATGATTTTTTTGTTAGCCTGTCAAAAAGTCCTATAGCGAATTACCTTTAAAATGTTATTTCACTTGTTCAATGTTATGGTTAGTCAATTCTTGGTTTTATTTTTATTCATTTCTTCTTGAAATTTATCAATTTTGTTTGTTACTTAGTTTGTTTAAATCGTTAATTATGGTAACGTTATTTGTTAGTTTTACCTTCCCCTCCTCGAAACAGTTTTTTTCTGGATCATCTTTTCTCAAAACCAAAATTGACAATTTTCAAATATCCTCTTCACTCCTCCTCTATCACACACCCCCCCCCCCTTTTTTTTTTTTTTAATGTCTAAAATCACTTTAGTGAATAGACATTAAATCAAAGACCACCACCACGCATATACAGAAATGTCATTTCAGAACACACATACTAGTGAATACACAAATCAAAATGCCTCTGTGTGTGTGTATGTATGTGTGTGTGTGTGTGTGTGTGTGTGTGTGTGTGTGTGTGTGTGTGTGTGTGTGTGTGTGTGTGTGTGTGTGTGTGTGTGTGTGTGTGTGTGTGCGTGCGTGCGCACGCGCATAAAAATTATGTGGTCTGCTACTACGTGTAACTTAGTTTATAATAATGAAAAGCTTTTTCGGAAAGCGTCTCGTTACATTCGTATAATCGAATCAAAGTCATAATCTCTTTCTACTCATTCACACAAAACGGTCCTTAATGGAGCACTTCAGTCACACTGAAATCACATTTACCGTCTTCTATCTCAAAAAGAAACACATTGTATACAATTCAAAATAAGTGTGACTGCCCGCGTTCAAGCAAACTGGAACCAGAAAGAAAACACCAAAAAAGATCAAGAACGCGTATTAAGTACAAGACAAGAGAGGCGCAAATTTTCGGTCAACTGGCCTTTGTCAAGCGTAAGATCACAAACAAACAAACTAACACCAGATACAAAAATTAGGAGAAAAAGACTGAAACTTCTCTGCTGCTCCGTCCAGTGTGAGAAAAGGAACAAACTGACTAAAATGACATCATAATGTGTTTTTGAGTATATAT
>JAPXFY010000013.1:75351855-75416855 GCA_030674185.1 Monoplex corrugatus
GAGCTCAAGGATCGGCAAGGCATCTGAAGCAATGGCCCGCCTGTCAAAGAGAGTGTGGTAAAACTCCATGCTGACCATCAAGACAAAGACTAAAGTGTACCAAGCTTGCGTGCTGAGCACACTGTTGTATGGGTGCGAGACCTGGACTCTATACTACCGTCAAGAACGCAGGCTCAACACCTTTCACCTACGCTGCCTCAGAAGGATTCTTGGCATTTCATGGCAGGACCACGTCCCCAACAAGGACGTCCTAGCACGTGCAGGAACTCTCAGCATGTTTGCCCTGCTCACAAAGAGACGATTGCGCTGACTTGGCCATGTTACCCGCATGCAAGATGGAAGAATACCCAAAGACATTTTGTACGGCGAGCTTGCTATTGGCTCCAGACCCACGGGAAGACCCATACTCCGCTACAAAGATGTGTGCAAGCGGGATCTCAAGGCGGGTGGCATTGCACCAGCAGGCTTCGAAGTGGTAGCAGCAGACCGCAGCAGCTGGAAACTTGCCATCAATTCGGCCATCAAGACATCCGAGCAGAGGAGAGAGGAGCAGTGGGAGGTAAGAAGAGCACGCAGACGCCAGAGAGCAGGGTCAGCGCCTTCGGACGACACCATCTTCACGTGCAGCAACTGCAACAGTACCTGCCTTACGAGGATCGGGCTCTACAGCCATAGCCGGCGCTGCAGTTCCACCGCAGAATGACTTCCAAGGCGCAATCACCATTGTCTCCAGAGACAGACGGATGCCAATATAATATAATATAATAAATATAATAATATAATATAATATAATATAATATAATATAATATAATATAATATAATATAATATAATAAATATAATATAATATAATATAATATAATAAATATAATATAATATAATATAATATAATATAATATAATAATATATAATATAATATAATATAATATAATATAAATAATACTAATACAATACAATACAATACAATATAACATAACATAACAACACAACATACAATAAAATATAATTATAATAATAAATAAATATAATATAATATAATATAAAATAATATAATATAATATAATATAATATAATATAATATAATATAATATAATATATATATTATATATTATATATATATATATATTATATATATATATATATTATATATATATATATATATATATATTACAGTTCGTGACAATACATACGAGACTGTTCCAGTGACAAATCGATACAAGTACAAGATACAAAACCGTTACAAATCCTACGCTAGGTAGGACCTCAAGACCTTGCCAAGTCATACGGCTTATGTGGAAGCTTAATGTAAACTGGCACCAGTGGCGTCAGTGCATACAGAATTCATTCCGAACGCGGAGGGTTATCTTGAGAAAGTGAAAATGAAACTTTAAGATGGTGCTTTCTAAAATCTGGTTTTACCTTCTCGTTTATCAGTCTACAATGTTGTAATGTTCGATACAGAATTCCTATTCGTCAGTCTGATTCTGATTAGACTTACTTAAGTTAACAAGTATGTGATCGAACATTCATATGAATCATTTTCGCCGACTTACTAATGGGTACAAATAGCAGCGCGCGCGAGAAACACACACACACACACACACACACACACACACACACACACACACACACACACACACCACACAACACACACGCACACACACACACACACACACAGGTAAGTCTTAAAAGCACTGCCACCACAGCCACTACTGCTGCTCAATACTACTACTGGTACCCAATACTTACTCAATACTATCATTACTGCTACCACTACAACCACTGTAACCATTTCACTGCTACTTACGTTTTAAGTTTTGTTGCTGCAACAGCAACTGATGCTACTACTACTCCCATTACCCTTAGATACACTAAGAAAGGCAAATCTGCTGCTTTTCGCCACTGTCCAATAACACGGCAAGAGGGTTTTTAATCCTCTGTATTTTTCATAGATCCAAAAATCACCACATGATGCACATCTTTATTTTCTGCTCAACGGGCTTTTCACGGATTTTGTGACGACTGTTCCTCCCTGTCGGCTTGCCACATATCGACCATATGTCAAGTTTTGTAAGCCCTAATTGAAGATGACCCTCTGCCCGCGTATTCATCAGTCTGTGTGTCCGCTCCACTAGGTTTTATGAGGTGGCTAATCAAGTGACCAGACGTGCACTTGTTGGGGGGAAGATTGTTCTGGTGCTTTTGAAGGCTGGTAGAGTAAGCGGAAAAGGTCAGGTTTAAGGTTTCTGAAAGAGAGGATATTGGTTTGTACTCTCTCTCTCTCTCTCTCTCTCTCTCTCTCTCTCTCTCTCTCTCTCTCTCTCTCTCTCTCTCTCTTTCTCTCTCTCTCTCTCTCTGAGGGGTTGACGTGTATTTGCTGTACGTGTATTTGTGTTTATCTCTCACGCTTTTATAATGCACTTGATCGACTGACACTTGGAAGTCGACACTTAATAAGAATTCAGTTTAATAACTTCACTGACACTGCAGGAGTTGTGTGTATCTCTCCCCTTCCTTGTGTTATCAATGCTTTCTTTACGCTCTCCTGTCCTTTGATTCAATGTCTGCAATTTACTTTTTTGCGAAATGTATTTATCATTGCACCTAGTACATCATTGTTTTGTTATTCTGATAAACCTGTTGTTATTGTTAGGGGCTGACAAGTATCTGCTTATCATGTAACTGCCTTTGTCTCTCATCGCGCTTGACAAAACTGACACACAAAAGTCAATATTTCATTACACTTCATTTTCATAACATTGTCATACTGTATCTGATATGGTGCGTCTGTTTCTAATATGCTTATATCATATGTGTAGAGTAGCAAACGATTAGCTGTAAGACAGGCTCAATGGGGCCTAATGCTCCTATTCTTGCGGAATATAGTGTTCTGATGACTGATATTTGAAATGTGTGCATTACTCGTATATGTTGCTGTGTTAACTGTGTACAGATAATGTATATCAAATACGTCCTTTGTCCCTGTTCCTATGTTCCACAGTCATTTAAGTGTCCTTTGTCCCTGTTCCTATGTTCCACAGTCATTTAAGTGTCCTTTGTCCCTGTTCCTATGTTCCACAGTCATTTAAGTGTCCTTTGTCCCTGTTCCTATGTTCCACAGTCATTTAAGTGTCCTTTGTCCCTGTTCCTATGTTCCACAGTCATTTAAGTGTCCTTTGTCCCTGTTCCTATGTTCCACAGTCATTTAAGTGTCCTTTGTCCCTGTTCCTATGTTCCACAGTCATTTAAGTGTCCTTTGTCCCTGTTCCTATGTTCCACAGTCATTTAAGTGTCCTTTGTCCCTGTTCCTATGTTCCACAGTCATTTAAGTGTCCTTTGTCCCTGTTCCTATGTTCCACAGTCATTTAAGCGTCCTTTGTCCCTGTTCCTATGTTCCACAGTCATTTAAGCGTCCTTTGTCCCTGTTCCTATGTTCCACAGTCATTTAAGTGTCCTTTGTCCCTGTTCCTATGTTCCACAGTCATTTATCCCCGTTTCTTTGTTCCACTGTCCTTTGTCCCTGGTCGATTGTTTCATGGTCCTTATTTCCGTGGTCCTTTGTTCCATGGTCCTTATTTCCGTGGTCCTTTGTTCCATGGTCCTTATTTCCGTGGTCCTTTGTTCCATGGTCCTTTGTCCCCTAATCCTTTGTCCCTGGTCCTTTTTTCCATGGTCCTTAATTCCCTGGTCCTTTGTTCCATGCTACTTATTTCCCTGGTCCTTTGTTCCATGCTCCTTATTTCCCTGGTCCTTTGTTCCATGGTCTTTAATTCCATGGTCTTTGTTCCATGGTCCTTTTTTTCCTTTGTTCCATGGTCCTTATTTCCCTGATCCTGTGTTCCATGGTCCTTAATTCCCTGGTCCTTTGTTCCATGGTCCTTATTTCCCTGATCCTTTGCTCCATGGTCCTTAATTCCCTGGTCCTTTGCTTCATGGTCCTTATTTCCGTGGTCCTTTGTTCCATGGTCCTTATTTCCCTGGTCCTTTGTTCCACGGTCCTTATTTCCCTGGTCCTTTGCTCCGTGGTCCTTATTTCCGTGGTCCTTTGTTCCATGGTCCTTATTTCCTTGTCCTTTTTTCCATGGTCCTTATTTCCGTGGTTCTTTGTTCCATGGTTCTCATTTCCTGCTCCTTTGTTCCACGGTCCTTATTTCCGTGGTCCTTTGTTCCACGGTCCTTATTTCCGTGGTCCTCTGTTCCATGGTCCTTATTTCCCTGGTCTTTTGTTCCATGGTCCTTATTTCCCTGGTCCTTTTTTCTATGGTCCTTATTTCCGTGGTCCTTTTTTCCATGGTCCTTATTTCCCTGGTCCTTTGTTCCATGGTCCTATTTCCATGGTCCTTATTTCCCTGGTCCTGTGTTCCATGGTCCTATTTCCATGGTCCTGTGT
The DNA here is from genome assembly GCA_030674185.1 of Monoplex corrugatus. Lineage (NCBI taxonomy): Eukaryota > Metazoa > Mollusca > Gastropoda > Littorinimorpha > Ranellidae > Monoplex > Monoplex corrugatus. The sequence goes on from JAPXFY010000013.1 coordinate 75,356,245, forward strand.
TCCATGGTCCTATTTCCCTGGTCCTGTGTTCCATGGTCCTATTTCCATGGTCCTGTGTTCCATGGTTCTATTTCCCTGGTCCTGTGTTCCATGGTCCTTATTTCCCTGGTCCTGTGTTCCATGGTCCTATTTCCCTGGTCCTGTGTTCCATGGTCCTTATTTCCCTGGTCCTGTGTTCTATGGTCCTTATTTACCTGATCCTGTGTTGCATAGTCCTTATTTCCTGGGGTCCTTTTTTCCATGGTCCATATTTCCCTGATCCTTCGTCCCTCGACCTTTGTCCTTTGATCCTTTATTTCCTGGCGCTTATCCCGTCGTCCTTTAACAGGGGTCCTTTGTCCCTGTTCCTCTGTTTCTGGATATACGTCTCTGGTCCTCTGTCCCCGCCAAAGCCCTGACGCAAACTAGGCCAGTCGTCTGCTTCTAGTCCAGATACTGTGAGACAAAGCCAGTAGGCAGAGGACCAACAAAGAGTTGGAAGGTCGCTGGACAAAAGTGGGCTTGCCGGGAGATGGGCCATTGATGCCCTATATTTGTCAAAAATCCTTTGTACCACTGTTATGATAACTAATTTTAACCAGAACACATTTTCTTCGTATCTTTCGTATTATTCATTTATTTTTGTAAAAGAAAAATCTGCTAGTGATATTTGTTAGTTGTTTATTTCTTGCATTTTATGAGTTTATGTTTGTTTACTTTTAGGGATTTTAACGCATGCCTGACATTAATCCACATGGAAACATGTCAGGATACAATAAAAGTGGAAGAAGAAAATGTAAATAATATGACGTAATCGATTGGTTCAATGTTTAATGTCTAGCGCTTACTACATACTAGTGCTGTCAATATATCAATGTGTGGCAGGAAATGCGTCTGTAGCTCCAAAGAAAATGCGGTTATGTGTATGTATGTATGTATGTATGTATGTATGTATGTATGTATGTATGTATGTATGTATATATGTAAGTGTGTATGTATGTATGTACGTGTGTACGTACGTATGTATGTATGTATATATGTGCGTATGATGTATGTATGTATGTATGTATGCATGCATGCATGTATGTACGTATGTATGCACGTATGTATATATGCATGTATGCATGTATGTATATATATGTATGTATGTCATCATCATCATCAGGTGCCCTGCCGCATGGCGTTGGCGACCATGGACTTCCAACCATCTCTATCTCTCGTTGCCCCCAGCATCTCCCCCACCCTCTTCATCCTCAGCCACTTTGCAAGTCCGTCCAGCATTCTCTCCCTGGGTCTACCCGGTGCTCTCTTTCCCTCCAGCTTTCCCGTTGTGACCAGGTGCTCCAAATCTCCCTTCCTCATAAAATGGCCTATAAATGTTGCTTGTCTTTTCCTAATCTTCCTTATCAGTGATCGACTTGTGTCTGCCTTCATCAAGACTGTCTCGTTTGTTTTCTTTGCTGTCCATGGTACTCTCAACATTCTTCTGAGAAACCACATCTCGGCTGCCTCAATCCTGCTCTGGCTTTGCTTGCTGACTGTCCACGCCTCGCATCCGTACAACAGTATTGGTTCTATATAACATTCAAGGACACTCTTTCTGATGTTAATTGACAGGCATTTGTTGTTAAGAATGCTTGTCATCTTCTTGAATGCTGTTTTGGCTTGGCCGATTCTGCCAGCTATTTCCGATGTGCATCTGCCGTCTGATGAAATGACCGTTCCCAGGTATTTGAACTTATTAACCTGTGTCAAGGTTGTGCCATTTGCTGTTACTTTGCAGGAGGGGATTTCATGTTTTTTACTGATCACCATGACTTCAGTCTTCCTGCTGTTTAGTTCCAACCCCTTACCTTTGCTTTCTGTTTCTATTATATTCACAAGGTGTTGTAGTTCCCTTTCATTTTCTGCAATTAGCACGGTGTCGTCTGCGTACCGAATGTTGTTTATCATGTTCCCTCCAACCTTTAATCCAGGGTCTTTTTCTAGGTTTCTCATGATGTTTTCGCTATATAGTGAAAACAGATCTGGTGACAAAACACAACCCTGTCTGACTCCTCTTTTGATGTTTTGAAAAGAGCTTATATTGTTTTCTATTCTCATTGCAGTGTTTGTTCCCAGTACATATTCCTGATTATTCGTAAATCTTTTCCATCGACATTGAGTCTCTCCAGTTGGCTGATCAATTCTTCATGTCGTACCCGATCGAAAGCCTTGGTATAGTCAACAAAGCATAAATACAAATCCTTATTCATCTCAACTGACCTCTCTATGATAGTTCTTAGGATGTATATGGCATTAATAGTTCCTTTCCCTTCCACAAATCCACACTGTTCTTCTGCTATTTCTCTTTTGATTCTATTCCTTGTCCTCATCATGATTATTCTTAACAGGATTTTTGTTACATCAAACTGATTGTGCGATGGAGTTCGCATTCTATAGCCCCTGTCTTCTTTGGAAGTGCAATGAAAATTGATTTTGACATATCTTTGGGGATTTTTCCTGTGTCATAAATTTCATTTAGGAGGACTGTTATTTTTTCTATGCCAAATTCCTCCAGGGCTTCAATCATCTCTGTAGTAATGTTGTCTGGTCCTGGGGCTTTTCCTGGTTTCATCTTTTTCAGTGCTGCTCTGACTTCATCTTTCATTATGGGTGGTCCTTCAAAGTTCTTTTTTATAATGTGTTCTTCGTTTCTGTCATCCTCAAAAAGGTCTTTAACGTACTCTCCCCATCTGTCTAATACCTTGTCTTTTTCCATGATAAGCGTGCCATCTTTTGATTTTAAGCAACCAGTTGATGTGCATGTATTTTTCCTGTGAACAATTTCTTCAATTCGTCTGTACATACCCTGAGGATCCATTTTGTGTCGTTCTTCTATCTCTTTGCATTTTGTGTTTAGCCAAGCTTCCTTAGCTTCATTGCACCTATACCTGATTTCTTTGTTTATCTTCCTGTATATCTCCTCGTTTCTCTTTGCCTTCCTCCTTTTCTCCATCAGGCCCAAAATTTCATTAGTCATCCAGCTCTTTTTTGCTTTTCTATTTGCCTTAGGGATTTCCTCACAAGCTTCATTTATAGAACTTCTCAACTTTGTCCATTGTTCCTCACTGTCACCAACGTCTTCCAGAGCACTGAATTTGTTTTGAACATGTACATTAAATTTTTGACGTATCATTTCATCTGTCTTCAAGAGTCCAAGGTTTAGTTTGATGTTGCTTTTGGTCTGTTTCCTTTTCCTCAATTTCAGCCTAAACCTTCCCACTACCGGATTGTGGTCACTGTTGCAATCTGGGCCTGGTAGTGTTTTTGCTGACAGTAAAGAATTTCTAAATCTTTTGTTGATCAGGATGTAGTCAATTTGATTTTTGGTATTATCTCCTGGACTCATCCAAGTCCATTTTCTTCTGTTAGGCTGCTCAAACCAGGTGTTTCCTACTGTGAACTCATTCATCTGTGCCCATTCTACAAGCTTCCCCCCTCTTTCGTTTTGTGTACCAAGGCCATGAGGTCTAACTATATCCTCCACCCTATCCTGTCCCACTTTAGCATTAAAATCTCCCATTATGACTGTAACTTCCTGTGATTTACATTGGACCTTGGCCATCTCTAAAACTTCGTAGAAGTTGTCGATGTCTTCCTGAGTACTTGCGGATGTTGGTGTATACACCTGTATGATGTTGATATCAAAAGGTTTCCCAATGAATTTGACCAGTAAAACTCTGTCGGACACTGCCCAGTATCCTTTAACTGTTTTTGATTTGTCTTTGTCCATTATGATGCCTACTCCTCTTTCATGTGAATTACCACCAGAGTATATCACTGTATATTCTCCTGATGTTATCATGCCTGCCCCCTTCCATCTCATTTCCCCTAGTCCTAAAATACTGATGTTAAGCCTTTCCATCTCCATTTTGATGTTGTCTAATTTACCTTTCTGCAACATTGTTCTGATGTTCCATGTTGCCACCTTGGTGTTGAATTTAATCTTGGTTTTGGTCACAGTAGCTGGCTGACGGTCTGGTGTCACCTGCGCCGCATGACAGTCCCTACCGGACGAAGGTGCTCCACAGGAGCACCTATTGACGTCGTTAACTTTCTTCTTTATTCTTCCTCTGTCCATGGATTTCCTGGGGAAAAGTACGATGGTGGTTTCCCCTTGCCTTCCATCGGTTTTTTATTTTAGGGTTGACTCCCTTAGCCTTACTCTCTCCCGAGATGTCCACAAGGCAGTGGAGCTATTTACCCATAGCTTGGGGATCTGGTTCGTGGGCACCAGGGCGTGTCCACACGCCGGTGGGCCTGCATGCCTCACGTCTGGGGGCCAGACCTCCACCGAGTCCTACGAGATTCAGCCTGAGTCCGTGAGGTGCTCAGTTACCGCCTGTCGCCACGAGGAGGCACAGCGTAGGGCTGTATGTATGTATGTATATATGTATGTATGTACATACGTACGTATGTATGTATGTACGTATGCAGAATTCTCGGTGTCAAATACTTTGATCAGAAATGCAAACACTATGTGAAGCTTGTACTCGAAAAAATGTAGACATTATGTATGTTTAAAGTCATTAAGTTGTATGACGGCCATTTTGAGAAAACGGTCTCTAAAGTTTTTAGGATTTTTCCTACAAATTTTCCTTCAATTTCGTTATTTGGTGGTTTTGACCCGGTTGTTTCTAATTTTAGCTGTCATTTTCGGAAAGGCACGCCAAAGAGCTCTCTGTCAGTATATTACGTGTGAGGGTTCTCTACAGGTTACAGTTTGAAATAAGAGAAAAAAGATATGTACTTTTGGTAAGAAACTGCGTTCTTTCTGCTACGATCAGTGCATTAAAATACCATTTTTAATTGATAAATGATAATTTTTCAAGAAAAAATTTTCGGGGGGGGGGGGGGGGGGGTATAGTTTATAGTCCACAAAAATCAATTTTGAAAAAAAGTCAAAACACCCCAGCTAGACCCTCAGTTTCCTTTTCAGCTCCTAGGGTTGTCCGACTGACTGCGAGTTAAGACTGAATTCGTGGTAGGAGGTCACTAAACACACACACACACACACACACACACACACACACACACACACACACACACACACACACACACACACACACACACACACACATTTATATATATATATATACAGGGGGGTGCAAAAGTAGGTATACAGTAAGTATCACATCATTATTATAATGCTTAATTCATTAAAATTATTAGCACTTTAGGTTAGTTGGCCTTATTTTTTATATTTTCAGTGTCATTAATTATATTTAATCGTAACTAATAATATGCATGTACTTTTATCCTAACTTTTTTTTTTTTTTTTGTTCTTTACAGGTAAAGCGGCAATTTAATTTAGATCTAAGCGGCAATTTAATTTAACCATGGCTGGTAATTTGACAGACGAGGAGCGCAAATGGATTTTAAAACAATACTGGAAGACAGATGGACTTCTTTTGGGGGGGATATGTAAAGGAAAGAGTTTTCGCACGCAAGCCGCGCACTGTTAATGACATGATACAGTTCATCTTTCAGGCTTGTCAAGAAACTGATGCTGATAAAGATCTTTGTGCTAGAGTGTGCATGAGTGTCCGCTCTCGATTAGAGGAGTGTGTGAATACCGACGGCAAGCGGTTTGAGTATCTGAGGGATTAAGGCTGTGCTTGTTATTACATGTATATGCAATATTCATTTGTTTGTATAATAAATTCAATGAGTATTGTACGTGTTTTCTTTTTTCATAACTGTATACCTACTTTTGCACCCCCCTGTATACATATATATATATATATATATATATATATATATATATATATATATATATATGTGTGTGTGTGTGTGTGTGTGTGTGTGTGTGTGTGTGTGTGTGTGTGTGTGTGTGTGTGTGTGTGTGTGTGTGTATGTATATATATAGACAGACAGACAGACAGAGAGATGCCCCACAACACAGACTGTCTCACAGACAAAACCATAGTGTTGTGCCCAGACCTGACACACATTTTAACGTCAGGGACAAAGTGAGGAACAGGATGGTGTCTTGTCAAAGGCTTGTAACCGTGACACAAGAATGGCATAATTCTCACAATAAGAAAGCAAGTCTGTTAAAAGAATAATGCCATCAGTTGACACCACGAATACATTCAAGGAGGTCGAGGATAAGGAGCAAATGAAAAGCAGGAGGTTGAAAAATAAGTAATGACATAAAAGGAAACAGGCTTACGTGCGTGTCACTATGCAAAACAAGACCCTGGAGTTCGATCCCATCATAAGTGTCTTCTTCTTCTCCTTTTTTTTTTTTTTTTTCTTCTTCTCTCCCACCCTCTGTCTCATTCCTCCTCGCTTCTTCTACTCTTTTTTCTCTTTCCAAATGGACTCGGACTCTCATTGATGTATGTCAAGTTCAGACAGACATCTTCAATGAAACCAACGAAGCAGAAGGATAATCTGTGCACAAAATTCTTACCAGAAATTCCCACAGGACTGCTCGTGCGTAGCCATGCAAGAAGGGACACGTTCAAAGAAGCGTCATAAAAATCTGGAAAAAGTTTAATGTTTGATTGGTAGCCTCTCCTGTCACAGACCAAATTGATGTCCTTTGGTCCAAAGCTGTGGTTATTTGATCATGGTTTATATCTTAATAATCAAGATGGATTGAGTTGTTTGCGTGATATTCAAAATGGGAGAAGACGTGATGACGGTTTTCATTTAAAACCTCATCCTGTCTTCCGAAAGTATTCTAATTATCTCTCCAATTTATCATCTTGATTGTGTTGTGCTGTCTTGGTATGCGCGTGCGCGTGCGCGTTTGAGTGTGTGTGTGTGTGTGTGTGTGTGTGTGTGTGTGTGTGTGTGTGTGTGTGTGTGTGTGTGTGTGTGTGTGTGTGTGTGTGTGTGTGTGTGTGTGTGTGTGTGTGTAGTGTGTGTGTGTGTGTAGTGTGTGTGTGTGCGCGTATCGTGTGTGTGATTGTGATAGAAAGCTACAGAGAGAAAAGCTAGAGAAAGAGAGACAGACAGACAAACAGACAGAGAAAGAAAGAAAGAGAAAAACAGAGAACGAACGAGACACTCTTCTCTGTCCTGTTTGCAGCTATTTTGATCGATTGGAGTATTTGTTTGGCGCCACATTTTGATGATTCAAATCAAACAGTACTCATGCACCAGACAAACGCATGTCATCAACGCGAACTACATACAATATACACAAAAACATACACAAACTGACGGAAAGAAGTAATTGTAAATTTCATTGTCGGTAAATAGGGCGATTTTAAAACTGGATTTAAAAGCAGACAGGGTAGGTGTTAGGCGAAAGGAGAATGGAAGTCTATTCAACAGACGATGGTCTTGAAACAGCAAAACAATGCTGATCAGCAGCTGATAGTTTAAATCTAGGAACCTGAAGGGAAAGAGTATCTGAAGCTGAGCTCAACGTGGAAGTTGGTGTATACATATTGATATTATCACAAAGAAGGGAAGGAGCAGACTGAAAGATATGTTACACAAGGCATCCAGCTTATATTCAGTTCTGTTTGAAACAGGTAACCAGCGCAGAGAGTAAAGGAGAGATCTGACACAATCAAAGTAACCAGCGCAGAGAGTGAAGGAGAGATCTGACACAATCAAAGTAACAAGCGCAGAGAGTGAAGGAGAGATCTGACACAATCAAAGTAACCAGTGCAGAGAGTGAAGGAGAGATCTGACACAATCAAAGTAACCAGTGCAGAGAGTGAAGGAGAGATCTGACACAATCAAAGTAACCAGTGCAGAGAGTGAAGGAGAGATCTGACACAATCAAAGTAACCAGTGCAGAGAGTGAAGGAGAGATCTGACACAATCAAAGTAACCAGTGCAGAGAGTGAAGGAGAGATCTGACACAATCAAAGTAACCAGTGCAGAGAGTGAAGGAGAGATCTGACACAATCAAAGTAATCAGTGCAGAGAGTGAAGGAGAGATCTGACACAACCAAAGTAACCAGTGCAGAGAGTGAAGGAGAGATATGACACAATCAAAGTAACCAGCGCAGAGAGTGAAGGAGAGATCTGACACAATCAAAGTAACCAGTGCAGAGAGTGAAGGAGAGATCTGACACAATCAAAGTAACCAGTGCAGAGAGTGAAGGAGAGGTCTGACACAATCAAAGTAACCAGTGCAGAGAGTGAAGGAGAGATCTGACACAATCAAAGTAACCAGTGCAGAGAGTGAAGGAGAGATCTGACACAATCAAAGTAACCAGTGCAGAGAGTGAAGGAGAGATCTGACACAATCAAAGTAACCAGTGCAGAGAGTGAAGGAGAGATCTGACACAATCAAAGTAACCAGTGCAGAGAGTGAAGGAGAGATCTGACACAATCAAAGTAACCAGTGCAGAGAGTGAAGGAGAGATCTGACACAATCAAAGTAACCAGTGCTGAGAGTGAAGGAAAGATCTGACACAATCAAAGTAATCAGTGCAGAGAGTGAAGGAAAGATCTGACACAACCAAAGTAACCAGTGCAGAGAGTGAAGGAGAGATCTGACACAATCAAAGTAACCAGTGCAGAGAGTGAAGGAGAGGTCTGACACAATCAAAGTAACCAGTGCAGAGAGTGAAGGAGAGATCTGACACAATCAAAGTAACCAGTGCAGAGAGTGAAGGAGAGGTCTGACACAATCAAAGTAACCAGTGCAGAGAGTGAAGGAGAGGTCTGACACAATCAAAGTAACCAGTGCAGAGAGTGAAGGAGAGGTCTGACACAATCAAAGTAACCAGTGCAGAGAGTGAAGGAGAGGTCTGACACAATCAAACGTTGTCGTTCTGAGGACAAGACGAACAGCGGTGTTTTGCATGCATTGCAGACAGATGTGCGAAGAAGCTAATAATCCAAAAAGGAGAGCGTTACTGTTATCAAGACGAGACTTAATGAGAATTGTCGCAACTTAGACGCAGCATCAGCTGAAAGGCATATCTTCAAAACGACCAATGCGCCGATTCTGATAGTGGCACGACTGGAAGGTCTGGGTCAGAAACTTCTGCATAGAAAGAGTGTTGTCCACAGTCACATCCAGGTTCTGGACAGAATCGGAGACAGGAATGATGTCACCTAGCTGGATGGTATTCAGCGTAATGGAAGCAAGTTTGTTTTTGGTGCCTACAAGCAAGGCTTTGGTTTTATCATCATTTAACTGTAGTTTGTGTCACCCAGTTCTGGATATCAGCGTAGCAGACGGATGCTTCTGAGATAAAGGGAAGTGATATTTTCAGGGGTGGTGCTATTCTGAAGTGAATCGTCTGAGCAAAAATGTTTCATGTCATGCTAGCTGATGATGATGGCAAGGGTGGGGTGTACAGGGAGATCAGGACAAGCCTAGCACAGAACCATGAGGAACTCGACAAGGAAGCCTTACAGGATTAGACTAATTTTCATTGAGAACAACTGTCTAAAATGCCGTCAGAGAGACAGCAGGAAAACCAAGAAAGAGCATTTCCATGAATTCGAAAGTGCGTTTTAGACGAGAGAGAAGGATAGAGAGGTCACTGGTATCAGACGTACCAGACAGATGGAGAGTGTAAGGAGAGAAATTTTACCAACGTTTGAAGAAAGAAAAAAATTCACTGACTATATGAACAGGATTTGTTTCTGTGCTGTGCTTTGCTCGATAGGCAAACTGCTAAGGATATTGGAGATGATTGCAGGAGAGATGTTTGTTCAGTTGTTTTAGTACCACCTTCTCAAAGAGCTTGGACAGAAATGGGAGATTTGATACAGGTCTATAATTTTTAAGGTCATTGGTATCGATATCATTTCTCTTGAGAATGACCAGAGAAGAGCAATTTTGAAAGCAGAAAGGAAGACTCCTGAACCAATGAAGAATTTACTATGGAAGTGATTGATGAAGAAGCAGCAGGAATTGGATCAAGTTAGCAAAATTTGAAATGCATTTCTCTGATGATCATTAAGATCTGTCTCAGACAATGGGTGGAGAGAAAGTAAATGGAGGGTCTGGAAGTGTTGGGTGAAAGGGAATTGAGTCAAGTTTGTTACGCAAATTACGAATCTTCGTGGAGAAAAATGTGGAAACGGCAGAGAGGAGATCATTTAAATCAATATTCGATGGCAAGCGAGTTGATTTCTCAAGGTCAAGTAAGTCAGACATGCTGGAGAACAGAACTGTTGTGTCTTTGGCTTCAAGAATTTGTTAAGAAAAGTAATCAGTTTTCACTTCAGACAGCAACTCAGTTCCTTGTTGCGCGCAGACTAATAAATCTGACGGTGTACTTCCACCGGCCCTCCTACATTCTCGCTTTATTTTGCATAACTACGGCGTATACCTGGGCTCATATCAATGATCATGCAGAACACAGGTGGAGGGAGGGAAATGTTTGTTTTGTCCAGCGAAGTCAAAGAAAGATTTTAATTTATGATGAAACACACAATCAGTCAAGTTGTTGGTGCTGTTAGGAGATAGGTATACAGACAGGAGACTATGACAGTCTACAGGATGTGTTGAGAATGACTTCCAGAGCTTCAAAAGACAAAAGTGGAAAGAAAGCCCTGACAGAAGGATTGAGATGATTCTAAGGCAAGATCATTACCCAAAGAATGATTAATGCATTCAGACATTTTGACAAGGGCTCCAAAACAAAGTGTGACTCTCCGCATTCAAGCAAACAGGAACCAGACAAAACACGAAAAAAGAATCAGAACGCGTATTTAATACAACCAGACAAGACAGGCGCAAATTTTCGGCCAACTGGCCTTTGTCAAGCGTAAGATCACAAACAACCAAACACCAAATACAAACACTAGGGAAAAAAGACGAACTTCCCTGCTGCTTCGTCCAGTGTGAGAAAAGGACCAAATCCACTAAAATGACATCATAATGTCTTTATGGGTAAATGTGACGTCAGAGCGGAAGTAAGATGAATTCTGCAATTTGAAAAGTGGTCATGCCATATTAATATTGTTTTATCCTGAAGAGGGCCCATGGCTAAAATCAAAACTGATGCACTGGCTGGAAGGCTGACAAAGAGGTTTGGCAAGATTACGGCATAAGGCTTGCCACAAATATTGTTACATGCAGAGCAGTGAGTGACCCGCTGGCTTGTTGCAAGACCTAGACTACCTATACAACTGCTGGAATGGTTTTACTATAGATGTCTGCACAAGATCTGCAAAAACACTGTGGCCAAGAAAAACAACTAAAGCCAGTACTCTGAAGACCAGCCTCATCAGCCGCAACATCAACACCACAAACAGAAAGACGCTGCCTACAATAGAATATGCTGGCAGCAGCAGTGCACGCAAGACAGAATCGCTCTTGAATGGCGCAGAACAGCTTCCATTCAACAGAAGAGACGGGAAACAGACACCGAAGCCACAGACCTCCTTCCCGTACAGTATCTACTGAAGAACATGTGCCCCCCAAGACTGGTGTTGTATCCCACATGAAGATCCACACCAAGCAATGCCACCATGCCTGCTCATTTGTTGGATTCTCCATCCATCGTCACTGTGTTATCTTTTGTTATTTTTCTTACGACACAGGATACTATTTCTTTGAAAGAGACATGTAAGATATGTATGTAGTCATGTTTGCAAGCTTGTAGCTAATTTGTTATTAAAATTTAACTGAAAAATTCAATTGCAGTTTTCACAAGAAGGCGTTGCTGCACGTAGATGATTCGATATGCTCTAACACTATAATCAGATGATTCCGTATGCATTAACACTACAAATGCACTGCTGTTGGAAATATCCAAGACAACCATGGTATATGGGCTGCATGCTTAAGTGTGCGTATATACCTTTGCGCTAGCGAGATCTTGCGGTTGTACTAGAATGTGGGTTTGGTGTTACTCCAACGTAAAATTTACGTAGGACTAATTTCACAGAAAGTGACTAATTTTCTCAAACTAACATTGACATGATAGTGTTATTCTGCATTGAATATTTTATTTACTTTCACTGATAAAACCAAAACCAAATTAAAAACAAAATCAGCAGATGATGTTTCTTCTCTGTAACATGATTGCTTGAATGGCTTGACCATCTTTGGAAGTTGTTCTTTTTTGTTTTTGGTTTGTTGCTGTTGTTTGTTCGTTTGTTGTTTGTTTGTTTGTATATTTGTTTGTTTGTTTGTTTGTTCGTTCGTTTGTTTTTATAATAGCCATCCTCTACCACCATCCCTTAACTGAAACCTTATTTCTTGTTTTCCAGTCCTCTCTATTTCACGAATGGACTCGGTCTCTCGCTGTTTTAAAGCAAAGACCACGTTCACTGAAATCAATGAAGCGAAAGAATAATCTATGCATGCGTGAAAGTCTTGCCGGAAAATGTCTACAGGACTACTGGTAACCTGACATGAAAGACCGGTGTCCCGTCAGAGCGCATCGTGAAGGTTTGGAGTTAGTCATCTTCTATCAGTGATCTCTCCATTCAATTACAAAATTTTCTCTGAATTAAAATGTGCTGTTTCGACTGTATGTGAGGCCTTAACCATGAAAAATTGCGTTCTTTTGCGTGACTGACAGGGAATAGGTGATTTCATACATCACTACGCCTTACAAAATCATTCCACTGGAAATCTCTTGCCTGATGTAATCACTTTATCATGAAATGCCTTACACATTATGGTTGTTGTTATGTGCAATAACTGATATGTGAAGATATTATTAAACAGAATGAATAGTCTTGCGGGCCTGGTAATATTCATGAGACCGTGAAGAAAACAAACAAAAAAGGAGTGAGATGACGTGAGGATCATTTTGAAAGACCACGTTTCCCACTTTGCTGCAATAAGCTCATAATAATAACGTATGAAAGTCACATATACAGAGAGAGAGAGAGAGAGATAGAGAGAGAGAGAGCATACAGGCAGGCAGACAGACAGAGACAGACAGACAGACAGACAGACAGACAGACAGAGACGTAATAATAATGATAATTGATAATAATTACAATATTTATACTAGCTCGTATAGCGCAAAATCTTGATAAAATCAAATCTAAGCGCTGAAACAGACACACACGCACGCACGCACACACACACACGCACACACACACACACACACACACAACACACACACACACACACACACACACACACACACACACACACACACACACACACGCATGGCTATAAATGGGGAGAAAGAATAAAAGCAATGGAAAATTATAGAGAGCATATTATATACAATTATATATTACAATGTGATTCCCCTCCGAGTGGAGACAGGCTGCAGAGGGGGTTGAGTGAGGTTAGGATTTTATGCAGAGGAGAAAAGGTGAGTTTTGAGAGCGGACTTGAAGGAGACAAAAGTAGGTTGCTGACGGACTGAGAGAAGAAGTTTGTTCCAGGAGAGTGGACCAGAAACAGAGAAGGCTCTTGGACCATAGGTATTGAGCTTAGTGCGTGGAAAGCGAAAAGTCAGAGGATCGGAGGCAGAGCGGAGGGTACGTGAGGGAACATAGATCTCAAGTAGGCTTGACAGGTAATATGGGGCTGCGTTATGGAGGCTTTTGTAGCACATGGTGTCTAGTTTGTACTGTATGCGCTTTGATACAGGGAGCCAGTGAAGTTGTGCCAGGAGAGGAGATATGTGGTCAACTTTTTTCTTTTTGAGTACAAGGCGTGCAGCATTGTTTTGAATGCGCTGTAGGATGTGAATGGTGGAGGCAGGAAGACCAGACAGGAGTGAATTGCAATAGTCAATGCGAGACATTATGAAGGAGAGAACGAGTTTTGCAGTTGTTTCAACAGAAAGATACTTCCTGATCAGGCTTATACGATGGAGGTGATAGTAGCAAGATCTGGCAGTTTGAGAAACAAAGTTGTTCATGGAGAGGGTAGAGTCAAGGCAGACACCTAGGTTTTTAGCTGAATCAGAAATTGGGACTGATGTGTTACATAATGGGAGAGAAAGAGGAGGCAGCTGAGAAAGTTTCTGACGGTGCCAGTGAGGATAGCTTCTGTCTTGTCGTCGTTAAGCTGAAGTTTATTGTATGTCATCCAGTTCTTAATGTCCGAGTAACACTCAGTAGTGCGAGTCAAGAGGCGCTGTATATTGTACAAACATACATACATTCACAGATAAACAGACTGACAAACAAAAAGTTATGCCGAAAAAAAAAAAACATGCAGTGATTTGATGGAGTGTCAGATGGCGTTCATGCCAGTAACGAAATGGAGATTAAGGTGACAACATGTCTGCCAGTAACAAAGTGAAAGAAGGGCATGTAAATAACACAACGTCAATGAACAGCTCAGCGTCTGACGTTCAATGCTGACTAGACAGAAGCCCTGTTACATTTCACATCAGATAACTTTTCAAGATCAATGGACTGTCTGACTGGGAAAACTGTTCGTTCGGCTTAAACCCGTAAAGTGTTTTGGCATTTGAGAAGAGGAAGAGGTTCTGCCAAAGACCACGTTCATGACTCCAAAATGCCCAACAGAGGGCCAGCGTCAAATCCTTATGATAGCCATTACAGCATGAAAGGAAATACCCACAAAACCTGCACTCAGACTACTGTATACAAATGTATGGAATCTGCGTATCTTTTGTGTGGTTGGCCTACGGCGACGATGTCGCTAGCTACGATGTTGGCCCAAGGACTTCCGGTGTCTTTTTATTCAATCTTCAGAGGGATGCAAGACTGTCAGTCAGTGTGATGACATCTTCAAATAACAGGTTCCAGACATACGTCCACGTTTTGGTGTACATTTGAGCACCCTTAAATGTTCATCGCCCACTCTTTCCAAAAGTCACGGAAACCTGTTACTTTTCCTGGATGAAGAAAGCGAAGGTTACAGCATACGAGATAGCAGACGAGTGACAACACCGTCAACAAGCTCAAGGACGTAGCCATTAAATCCGTCACACGGCCAGCGCAAGTTACTCACACCATGTCTAGATAGAGAGATAAACAAGGAAGTAACAAGGGAAAAGCCAGAATGATAAAAACGAGTGGACCCTGTGGCTACATGTTGATACAGTGTGTGTTGGTCAAGACCACACGTAAGTTCACTGACAAGAGTGCGCCCCATCCTCAGGGCTCCCTACCATGGGTAACAAAGCTTACTGTTCTATTGGCAGTATCTGCCTTCTGTGAAATCAGTCCTATATACATGTATTTGATATGTTGGAGCCATGATGTAATGATTATGTTTCATGTCTTAACCAGGACGGATTGTATTGTTCGCATGACAACCAAGAAATGCCAACGATGTATTATTTTCATTCATATCTCATTCTGCCTTTCAAACATATTTTGCAGGAATTTCTTTTGACTAGTACATTTGGTTTTTCATTTCGAAAAACAATTATTTCATTTTTGTGTGCGGTTTGAGCTTTAAGAATGAGAGTGATGAAAACATGATCATTAACATTATTGTTCAAAGAACCCACTGGTTCCCAATCAAATTTCACTGCAAGTATACAATTATAAATCTTGCACACCGCCATTTTGATGATCTTGACCTTCCTATCTTTCAAATCGCCACTGTATATGACAAACATCATGCACATTGCAATCATCAAAACAAACGTTTCTGGAAAACGTATTTTTAGGTTCATTGAACTATCTGTTTGGAAATTTTTGTCCAATTGATCTGAGGAATCTATTCAACTTTCTCAGTTCAAGTCACGATGAAGATTTAACCGTTCACCCAAGTATTCCATTGAAAATATCAGAATTATTTCTTCAGCAAGTGTGTGTGTGTGTGTGTATGTGCGTGCGCTGCATCAGTGTTTGTGATCATATATGCATTACACTCGTGTATTTATTGTTAATGTATATTGCACAGTGAGTCCAAAGCAATTCAGAAAATAGGACTACATATGTATGATTTATTACTGTCATTATATAAGAAAGACGTACGCATGACACAGACAGACAGACTGACTGACATAAACAGGCATGGAGACTGACAAGAAAGATAAAATCTAGGCGAGTAGCGTTTATTCAAAAGAAAGTCACCATAAGACAAACATATGCGACAAGTACGGGAGCATATCAAATTCACTGTATTAGCTGGGTACACTGAGTGGGAACCGTTTCAGTCTTTGCTAAAGCTGACGTTTCCCAAGCATGCCATGCCTGGCTATCTACAACACAAAAAATACGTCTCTGTTATAGAGACTGATGTGAAGAAGTAAGTATTTCTCGTCACATCGAACGGTGGTGGTTTGGCTCCATTAATTTAGATAAATGTTCTAACCTTAACGCCCAATTGACCACGTATGTTCATTAACTGGGCTGCAGAACAGACAAAAACAAAACAAACTAGCGCTTCCTTTTTTTTTTTTTAAACAAGCACTCCTTTTTTTGGGGGGGGGGGGGGAGGAAGGAAGGGGTCAGCGTGTAACTGAGCGGTTGCTACTTGTCTGTTAAGTTTCACCATTCTTCCCAAATGGACTCTACCACTCGCTGCTTTACGTCAAGTGCCGGCAGACTTCTTTCACCGAAGCCGTTAATGCGGAAGGGTGATCTACGCACGCGTGAAACTGGACCGGAAATTGGCCTAAGGCCGTATGTGGTTGACGGCCAAGACAAGACAGGCGACAGCGGACCACTGTGAAGATCCTTCAAGTTTACTACTCTCTTCTTCGCCTCTCTTCACAGCCATGAAATTAATGTCCTTTGATACAAATCCATCGTGATTTGATTATCCTTCAGGCTTTAATCATGATAAATCAGACTGTTCCACTTGAAATCTGAAATTGGCAAATATTGATATCGATTTCATGTCTTCAAAATTAGTTCTGTTTCAGTGAATCATTCAAATGTAATGTATGTGTATAACGGGCTTGGTATTCAATCAAATAAAATGCAGCTTTTCAGTCGGAAGGTCTAGTTTGATCCTGTCTGGATATCACCAGTCTGGTGGGTAAATAGTCGAGATTTTATTTTTTCGACCTCGAAAGGCAACATGTGTGAAGACCTATCAGTGCTTACGCAGAACATCAAGTATGCACGTTTTCAATTATGCACAGCGCAAGTACTGTTTTTCAAATTTTAAACATGCTTATTCTCTGTCATTTCTTGAAAACGATTTGGGATTACTCCAAAACCTTCCACCACAGACCAAAATTAACATCGAACTAAACCTTGGACTTTTAAAGACAGATGAAGTGATACGTAAAATATTTAATGTACATGTTCAAAACAAATTCAGTGCTCTGGAAGACGTTGGTGACAGTGAGGAACAATGGACAAAGTTGAAAAATTCGATAAATGAAGCTTGTGAAGAAATCCCTAAGGCAGATAGAAAAGCAAAAAAGAGCTGGATGACTAATGAAATTTTGGGCTTGATGGAGGAAAGGAGGAAGGCAAAGAGAAACGAGGAGATATACAGGAAGATAAACAAGGAGATCAGGAATAAGTGCAATGAAGCTAAGGAAGCTGGGCTGAAAACAAAGAGCAAAGAAATGGAAAACCGACACAAAATGGATCCTCAGGGTATGTACAGACGAACTGAAGAAATTGTCCACAGGAAAAATACACGCACAGCAACTGGTTGCTTGAAATCGAACGATGGCACACAGATGGGGAGAGTACATTAAAGACCTTTTTGAGGATAACAGAAACGAAGAACACATTATAAAAAAGAACTTTGAAGGACCACCCATAATGAAAGATGAAGTTAGAGCGGCACTGAAAAAGATGAAACCAGGAAAAGCCCCAGGACCAGACAACATTACTACAGAGATGATTGAAGCCCTGGAGGAATTTGGCATAGATGAAATAACAGTCCTCCTAAATGGAAATTTACGACACTGGAAAAATCCCCAAAGATATGTCAAAATCAATTTTCATTGCACTTCCAAAGAAGACAGGGGCTATAGAATGCGAACTCCATCGCACAATCAGTTTGATGAGTCATGTCACAAAAATCCTGTTAAGAATAATCACGATGAGTACAAGGAATAGAATCAAAAGAGAAATAGCAGAAGAAGTGTGGATTTGTGGAAGGGAAAGGAACTATTAATGCCATATACGTCCTAAGAACTATCATAGAGAGGTCAATTGAGATGAATAAGGATTTGTATTTATGCTTTGTTGACTACACCAAGGCTTTTGATCGGGCAAGACATGATGAATTGATCAACCAACTGGAGAGACTCAATGTTGATGGAAAAAATCTACGAATAATCAGAAATATGTACTGGGAACAAACAGCTGCAATGAGAATAAGGCCAGGGTGATATATTAATAATTTGCCCTCACATTCGCCCTCATGGTTAATTTCTCCAAAGTCTTTCTTTGAAAGGGCTTCTAATATTCTCATATTCTGCGCTTTTAATTCTTCGATTTTTTGCTATTTGGCCTTTGATACCGTAACCATCTCAATGCCAGATTTTAGCCTCTTAGAGTATTACTTTGAGGCATCTTCGTGCAACAAACCATCAAAATGTTCTAGACTAGTTCAGCTGACAGTCAGGATTATTGAAACCTTTGACATTCAAAAACGAAAATCAATTATTTCTAGCAAATAGTTACTAGATCACACTTATCAACGGAAGACAACCTATCGAATCTGATTTCTGAGTTTCTTATTCAATCTGACTTTATGTCACTGCTGACGAAAATCATGAAGAGCAGTGTATTCGCCCTTCTGCCTTGGTATAAAATATTGAAGAGTTAGGTTCATTTCCAAGGACCTCTCCTTGGTATTGGAAAACAATTTAGCTTACCATATTCAAATCAAACATATAAAATCAGCATCTATAGCTGAACATCCAGCGTGTGTGTGTGTGTGTGTGCGTGCGTGCGTTGTGTGTGTGTGTGTGTGTGTGTGTGTGTGTGTGTGTGTGTGTGTGTGTGTGTGTGTGTGTGTGTGTGTGTGTGTGTGTGTGTGTGTGTGTGTGTGTGTGTGTGTGCTCGTGCATTGTTTGTTCTATTCCTGTAAAGTGCAATGAGCAGCCTTTTGACATGCGCTCTTTGTGCTATAAAGGTAAAAAGTCTAATCACTTTGTCTAGTGCAGTTTTACGTTAAGTATGGGAGAACACTCTGTCCTTGAAACTGTTAAAGCGGAAGGGTGAGCTGCACACAAGTGAAACTGGGGTGAAGTTGGCTCAAGGCTGTTGAGGTACTGAGAATGACGACACGACAGGTAACAGCAAACTACCGTAAAGATGCCCTCTAGTGGTGTGCTTTGTTCACTGCCTCTCTCTTAATAGCCATAAAATCAATGTTCTTTGATATAAAAACGAAATGAATAGATTATGCTCCAGGCTTTAATCATGATAAATTAGACCGTTTAATCCAGAATCCCGGATTGGCAAATAATTAGAATAGATTTTATGTGCTTTAATTAGTTCTCTTTGGAGAATTACTGAACTGTAATTAATTCACATATTCTAATCCATTTTTTAATTTTTTTTATTTGCTACTTTAAAGGGGAGTGAGAGGGAAAGAGAGAGAGAGGGAGAGAGAGTCAGACAGACAGGCAGACAGACAGAGGGAGGGAGAGACACACACAGACACAGACAGGCAGACACACAGACAGACAGACAGATAGAAGACAAAGACATAGAAAGAAACTGACAAAGAGACAGAAAGTGCGTGTGTGCATGTATGTGTATACATGTGTATGTCTATACATACATACACACGAACACACACACGTACACATGCGCACACACATACACACACACACACACACACACACACACACACACACACACACACACGTGTGTGTGTGCGTGCGCGAATGCATGCGTGCGTGTAACCTGATGGACAGAAAGGACACAGGTAGCCAAGGGATTGGACGGCAGACACAAAACACTATATGGTGGACGAATAAGCAAAGGCAGAAAGTGAAAACCGAAGTAAAGAAACATAAGCAGATGGATAAGATCAGCAGACAAAGGTTTCTTTCCCCTGCGCCACGTCCATCAATACACTGAGCCAAAAGTTGATCAAGAGTATGTGGTTTATTCCCCATAGTACACACAATACACTTTTCATATTATTATTAATTACAATAACAATGGAGAGACAACTGACAGTAACCAGTTTTATAATAGTAGTAATAATCCTAGCGATGATGACGATGACGGTGATGTGGCTGAGAGCCCCCGACTGGGCAGCGGAAACTACAATGGTTGATACCTCTATCTGATTTATCAGGTGTATAATCATTGTCCCAGTTCGGTACACATGCTCATAAAAAACACATCCAGCCTATTTAAAGCCTGGCAAGTTGAAAGTTATGCTTTCATTCTGTTTTTAAAGGACGCGTACTTTGAAGCAACAACAACTTGATATACTTTTTCTGAGCATGTTCTCCACAAACATGTTAGGTGCCACAAAACGCTACCAGATTGTATGCAGATGACTATCAATGTTTGTCTAATTTGTTATCCCTATCACAATTTAAGCCATACACATAACAACATCAAGCACTGATGTCCAATCCAATCGCCATTCTTCTCCACGTCCGATGTATGCAGCAAGATATTAACGATAAAACTTTCTAATTTAAAATCAAACTCGACAACTGAGTCCGATAGAAAAAAAATGCACTCGTTTTTTCATTCCCTACAAATAAAAGCACGGAAAATTTTGGAAAGCTGTATAGGAAACTGTGACAGGAAGTAACTGGTGCTAACTGATCCTTGTATCCCTTGTTAGGCAAACATCGTCTGCTCACTGCAAGTCCATTCATTAACATGCCGCTCATGACATCGCTAGCACAAACATCACAATAACCGCTTTTACCATTGAGAAGCTTTTTTCCCAACGCATTTTCCGTAACGGCGGTTGCATTGAAAGAGATGATTGCCTTTAGACAAGGTCTGTACAGATCAGCTGACATCGGCAGGGATCTGTCTGTGCGTGATTGAATGTTTGATATATGTAAACATGCAAATGATAACTGGGTGGATACAGCAACTGCCTGGGAAGTGACAAACCCATTTTTGAATTCTGTATTGCAACATGTTTTTCTCATCTCCTATTCCCATTCCAAAAGGTATTTATGGCTCTGCATACTTGTCCTTTGCAGGAAAATGTTAAAACGCACCCTTGTCCAATATGTACTCAATGCACACACAGCAAACACACTAGGACAAAGTGTCCGTAGAAGCGTATCTTTGGTCGACATAAGAAGACCGGCACTGTTGTTTCAATCAGTCAGTGTAACACACTGTAACAAAGGTGCCAATGTAACCCACAGTGATAAAGGTGTCAATGTAACCCACTGTAATAAAGGTGTCAATGTAACCCACAGTGAGGAAGGTGTCAATGTAACCTACAGTGAGGAAGGTGTCAATGTAACCCACTGTAATAAAGGTGTCAATATAACCCACTGTAATAAAGGTGTCAATATAACACACAGTGAGGAAAGTGTCAATGTAACCTACAGTGAGGAAGGTGTCAATGTAACCCACTGTAATAAAGGTGTCAATATAACCCACTGTAATAAAGTTGTCAATATAACCCACAGTGAGGAAAGTGTCAATGTAACCTACAGTGAGGAAGGTGTCAATGTAACCCACTGTTAATAAAGGTGTCAATATAACCCACTGTAATAAAGGTGTCAATATAACCCACAGTGAGGAAAGTGTCAATGTAACCTACAGTGAGGAAGGTGTCAATGTAAACCTACAGTGAGAAAGGTGTCAACGTAACCTGCAGTGAGAAAGGTGTCAAGGTAACACACAGTGATAAAGGTGTCAATGTAACCCACTGTAACAAAGGGGTAAATGCAACCCACAGTGATAAAGGTGTCAATGTAACCCACAGTGATAAAGGTGTCAATGCAACTCACAGTGATAAAGGTGTCAAGGTAACCCACAGTGATAAAGGTGTCAACACTGTAAAAAGGGGTAAATGCAACCCACAGTGATAAATGTGTACCCACAGTGATAAAGGTGTACCCACAGTGATAAAGGTATCAATGTAACCCACTGTGAGAAAGGTGCACCAACAGTGATAAAGGTATCAATGTAACCCACAGCGATAAAGGTATCAATGTAACCCACAGTGATAAAGGTGCCAATGTAACCCACAGTGATAAAGGTATCGATGTAACCCACAGCGATAAAGGTGTCAATGTAACCCACAGCGATAAAGGTGCCAATGTAACCCACAGTGATAAAGGTATCAATGTAACCCACAGTGATAAAGGTGCCAATGTAACCCACAGCGATAAAGGTATCAATGTAACCCACAGTGATAAAGGTGCCAATGTAACCCACAGTGATAAAGGTATCAATGTAACCCACAGTGATAAAGGTGCCAATGTAACCCACAGTGATAAAGGTATCAATGTAACCCACAGTGATAAAGGTATCAATGTAACCCACAGTGATAAAGGTGCCAATGTAACCCACAGTGATAAAGGTATCAATGTAACCCACAGCGATAAAGGTATCAATGTAACCCACAGCGATAAAGGTGCCAATGTAACCCACAGTGATAAAGGTATCAATGTAACCCACTGTGAGAAAGGTGCACCAACAGTGATAAAGGTATCAATGTAACCCACAGTGATAAAGGTATCAATGTAACCCACTGAGAGAAAGGTGTCAATGTAACCCACAGTGATAAAGGTATCAATGTAACCTACAGTAATAAAGGCATCAATGTAACCCACAGTGATAGAGGTGTCAATGTAACCCACAGTGATAAATGTGTCAATGTAACCCACTGTGAGAAAGATGTCAATGTAACCCACTGTGAAAAAGGTGTCAGTGTAACCCACTGTAATAAAGGTGTCAATGAAACCCACTGTGAGAAAGGTGTCAAGTAACCCACAGTGATAAAGGTGTCAATGTGACCCGCTGTGAGAAAGGTGTCAATGTAACCCACAGTGATAAAGGTGTCAATGTAATCCACAGTGATAAAAGTGTCAATGTAACCACAGTGAAAAAGTGCCAATGTAACCCACAGTGATAAAAGTGTCAATGTAACCTACAGTGATAAAAGTGTCAATGTAACCACAGTGAGAAAGGTGTCAATGTAACCCACAGTGATAAAGGTGTCAATGTAACCCACAGTGATAAAAGTGTCAATGTAACCACAGTGATAAAAGTGTCAATGTAACCCACAGTGATAAAAGTGTCAATGTAACCCACAATGAGAAAGGTGCCAATGTAACCCACAGTGATAAAGGTGTCAATGTAACCCACAGTGATAAAGGTGTCAATGTAACCCAGTGATAAAGGTGTCAATGCAACTCACAGTGATAAAGGTGTCAAGGTAACCCACAGTGATAAAGGTGTCAATGTAACCCACTGTAACAAAGGGGTAAATGCAACCCACAGTGATAAAGGTGTACCCACAGTGATAAAGGTATCAATGTAACCCACTGTGAGAAAGGTGTCAAGGTAACCCACAGTCATAAAAGGTGTCAATGTAACCCACTGTAACAAAGGGGTAAATGCAACCCAAGTGATAAAGGTGTACCCACAGTGATAAAAGTGTCAATGTAACCCACAGTGAGACAGGTGCCAATGTAACCCACAGTGATAAAGGTGTCAATGTAACCCACAGTGACAAAGGTGTCAATGTAAACCACAGTGACAAAGGTGTCAATGTAAACCACAGTGATAAAGGTGTCAATGTATCCCACAGTGATAAAAGTGTCAATGTAAACCAAAGTGAGAAAGGTGTCAATGTAACCCACAGTGACAAAGGTGTCAATGTAAACCACAGTGATAAAGGTGTCAATGTAACCCACAGTGATAAAAGTGTCAATGTATCCCACAGTGATAAAGGTGTCAATGTAACCCACAGTGACAAAGGTGTCAATGTAAACCACAGAAATAAAGGTGTCAATGTAACCCACAGTGATAAAAGTGTCAATGTAACCCACAGTGATAAAGGTGTCAATGTAACCCACAGTGACAAAGGTGTCAATGTAACCCACAGGGATAAAAGTGCCAATGTAACCCACAGTGATAAAGGTGTCAATGTAACCCACAGTGACAAAGGTGCCAATATACCCACTGTACTAAAGGTGTCAAGGTAACCCACAGTGATAAAGGTGTCAAGGTAACCCACAGTGATAAAGGTGTCAATGTAACCCACAGTGATAAAGGTGTCAAGGTAACCCACAGTGATAAAGGTATCAATGTAACCCACTGTGAGAAAGATGTCAATGTAACCCACTGTGAGAAAGGTGTCAAGGTAACCCACAGTGATAAAGGTGTCAATGTAACCCACAGTGATAAAGGTGTCAATGTAACCCACAGTGATAAAGGTGCCAATGTAACCCACTGTACTAAAGGGATCAATGTAACCCACTGTAATAAAGGGATCAATGTAACCCACAGTGATAAAGGCGCCAATGTAACCCACTGTAATAAAGGGATCAGTGTAAACCACAGTGATAAAGGTGCCAATGTAATCCACAGTGATAAAGGTGCCAATGTAACCCACTGTAATAAAGGGATCAATGTAACCCACTGTAATAAAGGTGCCAATGTAACCCACAGTGATAAAGGTGTCAATGTAACCCACAGTGATAAAGGTGCCAATGTAACCCACTGTACTAAAGGGATCAATGTAACCCACTGTAATAAAGGGATCAATGTAACCCACAGTGATAAAGGCGCCAATGTAACCCACTGTAATAAAGGGATCAGTGTAAACCACAGTGATAAAGGTGCCAATGTAATCCACAGTGATAAAGGTGCCAATGTAACCCACTGTAATAAAGGGATCAATGTAACCCACTGTAATAAAGGTGCCAATGTACCCACAGTGATATAGGTGTCAATGTAACCCACAGTGATAAAGGTGTCAATGTAACCCACTGTAATAAAGGGATCAATGTAACCCACTGTAATAAAGGTGCCAATGTAATCCACAGTGATATAGGTGTCAATGTAACCCACAGTGATAAAGGTGTCAATGTAACCCACTGTACTAAAGGGATCAAGTAACTCCTGTAATAAAGGTGTCAATGTAACCCACTGTAATAAAGGGATCAATGTAACCCATTGTGACGATGACGTCAGTGTAATCCACAGTGATAAAGGTGCCAATGTAACCCACTGTACTAAAGGGATCAATGTAACCCATTGTAATAAATGTGTCAATGTAACCCACTGTAATAAGGGTGCCATTGTAACCACAGTGATATAGGCGTCAATGTAACCTACAGTGATAAAGGTGTGAATGTAACCCACTGTACTAAAGGGATCAATGTAACCCACAATGATAAAGGTGTCAATGTAACCCACTGTAATAAAGGTGTCAATGTAACCCACTGTACTAAAGGGATCAATGTAACCCACAGTGATAAAGTTGCCAATGTAACCCACTGTAATAAAGGTGTCAATGTAACCCACTGTACTAAAGGGATCAATGTAACCCACAGTGATAAAGGTGTCAATGTAACCCACTGTAATAAAGGTGTCAATGTAACCCACTGTACTAAAGGGATCAATGTAACCCACAGTGATAAAGGTGCCAATGTAACCCACTGTACTAAAGGTGCCAATGTAACCCACAGTGATAAAGGTGCCAATGTAACCCACTGTACTAAATGGATCAATGTAACCCCCTGTAATAAAGGTGCCAATGTAACCCACAGTAATAAAGGTGTCAATGTAACCCACTGTACTAAAGGGATCAATGTAACCCACTGTAATAAAGGTGCCAATGTAACCCACTGTACTAAAAGTGCCAATGTAACCCACAGTGATAAAGGTGTCAATGTAACCCACAGTGATAAAGGTGTCAATGTAACCCACAGTGATAAAGGTGCCAATGTAACCCACTGTACTAAAGGGATCAATGTAATCCACTGTAATAAAGGTGTCAATGTAACCCACTGTAATAAAAGTGCCAATGTAACCCACAGTGATATAGGCGTCAATGTAACCCACAGTGATAAAGGTGTCAATGTAACCCACTGTACTAAAGGGATCAATGTAACCCACAGTGATAAAGGTGTCAATGTAACCCACTGTACTAAAGGGATCAATGTAACCCACTGTACTAAAGGGATCAATGTAACCCACAGTGACAAAGGTGTCAATGTAACCCACTGTACTAAAGGGATCAATGTAACCCACTGTAATAAAGGTGTCAATGTAACCCACTGTAATAAAGGGATCAATGTAACCCACTGTGACGATGACGTCAGTGTAATCCACAGTGATAAAGGTGTCAATGTAACCCACCGTAACAAAGAAGTCAATATAACACAGTGTGACAAAGTGGTCACTGTAACTCACAGTAACAAATGGATCAATGTAACCTACTGAGACAATGTAGCCTTCTGTGAGAGTGGAATCAATGTAACGGACTCTGACAAACGGGTCAATTAATCCAAACTGACAAAGAGTAATATAACCCACTCTAACAAAGAACCAATGTAACTATTCTGATAAAGAGGCCCATGTAACGCACCATACATGTAACACAGGAGTCCATCTAACCCATTGTAACAAAGGGATCAATGTAACCTATTGTAACAAAAGGGTCAATGTCAACAACTGCAACAAAGCTATCTATGTGGCCCACTATGACAAATAGTCAATGTATCCCACACTGACAAAGGAGTCAATGTAACCCATACCAACAAAGGAATCAATGTAACCCACACAGAAAAAAAATCAATGTAACCCACAGTGACATAGAGGTCAATCTAACCCATTAAAACAAAGGGATCAATGTAACCCACTAAAACAAAGGGATCAATGTAACCCACTAAAACAAAGGGATCAATGTAACGCAGCTGACAAAGGGATCAATGTAACCCACTGTGACAAGAGGGGTCAATAGAATGCACGCTGGCAATGGGGTCAATGTTACCCGTAGTGACAAAGGGACCTGACGAAAGACTCAAACGTCCTACACAATATGTTCTCCATAACAGGCATAAAACAGCACGTCAAATCGAACTTCCATCATGTTCAGTACCTGACTGGTTTGTTTGTTTGTTTGTTTGTTTGTTTGTTTGTTTGTTGTTTGTTTGGTGTCAAGGTAACACACAGTGATAAAGGTGTCAATGTAACCCACTGTAACAAAGGGGTAAATGCAACCCACAGTGATAAAGGTGTCAATGTAACCCACAGTGATAAAGGTGTCAATGCAACTCACAGTGATAAAGGTGTCAAGGTAACCCACAGTGATAAAGGTGTCAACACTGTAACAAAGGGGTAAATGCAACCCACAGTGATAAATGTGTACCCACAGTGATAAAGGTGTACCCACAGTGATAAAGGTATCAATGTAACCCACTGTGAGAAAGGTGCACCAACAGTGATAAAGGTATCAATGTAACCCACAGCGATAAAGGTATCAATGTAACCCACAGTGATAAAGGTGCCAATGTAACCCACAGTGATAAAGGTATCGATGTAACCCACAGCGATAAAGGTATCAATGTAACCCACAGCGATAAAGGTGCCAATGTAACCCACAGTGATAAAGGTATCAATGTAACCCACAGTGATAAAGGTGCCTCTGTCGATGTCGGGCCCTCTCCTCTCCCACGTCGCCGGCCGACAGCCTCTCTCGCTCAGCCATACCCACTGATGCGGCTTCTTAGTTCTGTTGGACAAGGTGGCCTTGTCTCGTCCTAGTCATTTTGGACTAATCTGAAAATTTTACTAGCATGGAGCCTCCGTCATCTTGAATCCATGTCTGCACGTGCGTGAGCACGCATATGTGCACAAGCACACACATGCACAAACAGCAAGACAGACAGACAGACAGAAGGATAGCATTTCTTCTCCGTTTGGGACACAACAACCACACATCGCCAGAAATGCTCAACAGTCCCAGAAGCCAGCACAATTGTATCAATATTGCATTAACACGTACACCTCCTTCACTTTGTCTTCTCTCTAGTACCATCATCCACACGCAACTCGGTCATGCGTATCGCACTCACTAGGAAATGGAAACTGTCATCATGAAAATGGATACCATCCCGCTGATATCTTAATCTTGGGCAGCACGATCTCCTCTCCTTATTCTTGTTTCTTGTGAGCTAGCAGAATGCAATCCCTGATTCCTCTAGATGTGCGTCTGCTGGACATTGGGCTTTTGTCTCTGGCTCCTTGGAATCCTATTTCTGATTGCTTTTGAGTTGGTGATTATGGGAGAGAAATAATAAAAGAGAAAAAGAGATGACAAATAACAGCAAAAGGAAGGATAAAGAAATATAGCTGAATATCTGAAACTTAAAGGAATATTTATTTAAAGATAGCAGCATTTAGTATTGTTAAGAGTTGCTTTATAGCTAGTCCTTGCTACACTCATAGACATGTATGCATGTCATGTCAACAGAAAATTATCAAAGAGACTGTCTCCTGACAATGGTTTCCTTTTGTTACTAGAGTAATGTATTTTTACCTGGCGTCCACAAACACACACACA
Organism: Monoplex corrugatus; assembly: GCA_030674185.1. Lineage (NCBI taxonomy): Eukaryota > Metazoa > Mollusca > Gastropoda > Littorinimorpha > Ranellidae > Monoplex > Monoplex corrugatus. Next base: position 75,384,551 of record JAPXFY010000013.1, read on the forward strand.
CTACCCCCCCCCCCCCTCTCTCTCCCTCCCTCCCCCTTCCCTCCCTCTCTCTGGCTGTATGTTTTACGCATGCCTCTCTCTCTCTCTCTCTCTCTCTCTCTCTCTCCTCTCTCTCTCTCTCTCTCTCTCTCTCTCCTCATGGCGAATATTGATATGAAATGAAACAAAGGTCTCAATCAGGATCCTAATTCATGTCAATTCTCATGCAGCATCTTTTGTATCATTGATATCTTGTGTGTTAATGCCATTTCTTTTCCTCATTCAGATGCCTTGGACGAAGTTTGTATCAGAGGTTAACAAGTTATTGGCAAAAGACTTTGACGGATCAATACATTCTTTCTCCAAAGCTTGTGGCTTTGCACATATGCATAATACATTAGTGTTGGCTGTATAGTGTTGTGTGTAACCATGGAATGATTAGTGATGAATATGAAATGAAGGAGTTTGGAGGAGATAGGAAGAAAAATATGTCCTTTATATTTTTGTCCTCTTCTTCTTCTTCTACAGCGAGGTCATATTATGAAAAGAAATGGCATAGCTCCGAAAGTCATCGACGGCGCGGCTGAAACAAATATGTTTATGCGTTATTGGCATACTGAAGGTTATTTTCATCCAAATTTATACAGTGATGATTTTTGTCTGATTCAGGTCTGAATCCTGGCCTACCGTGCGTTGAATATCGTACATAGACAAAACTCTGTGAACTATTAAACATTGACATGGAACTTGATCTATTCGTTTGTCTCAGATTATGAAGACTCATGAGGGGAAAATTGGGCAAGAACAGAATGACCCACACTTAGAGATTTACACACACACACACACACACACCGCGCGCGCGCGCGCGCACAGAGTGAGAGAAACAGAGCAACAGAAACAGTTTCAGAAACAGAGAAACAAAGAGAAGGGTAAACTGAACTCAAAAATAAAGGGGAACATAGTGCACACAACTCAGAAAGAAATGAACGAAAGCCAGTTGTAAGGTCTGTACAACGATTATGAACAACAGATTATGAACAATCATTATATGCCAGAGAATAACTGTATAAAGACGACCATAACACTCAAGAGAAACACGTCCACGCTAAGTTTGCCTGCAATGGAAAAAAAAAAGATCAACGGTGTCAGCTACTTGCCGGTGAATAGATTTTCTATGGGCAAAATGGGAGTTTGCGTAACAAGGGATCCAAAGCTCGATTAACACTAATTGCTCTCTTCTAAGCTTTTCCTTAGAACGCTGTCAATGCCTGGTGTTTAATCCTATAGGGAGATAAAAGGCACAGCTCTTCTCTGTCTCCATTCAACTTGTTCGTGTTTGAATTCCAGATTCAATCACTGTGGTCCTGCCACACGTATTGAACAGAAACCAGAATCGTGACAGGATGCGATTTTTTTAGTACTCTGTTCAAAAGTAAGAAAAGGAAACGAGACAGGATTGTCAAACCATATTAACAAAACGTATTCATATTTAACAGGTTTATGTAATATTTTCAAAGGTTTTGCACTTTGTTCCCATTTCCATTCGTCATACTAACATATTTTGATTCAGATCGATTCACAGATTGCCGATATCATATCACTTAATTTGTAATGATTTTACTGCAGAGGTCAAAGTACCCGACCGTGTTTATGCGGCCTATGAACATGTGGTCAAAATTTGGGTCAAACGCTGATGATAAGTGATCCTGCTGACACCTTCAAATAACGTCGTCAATGTGGCCTACACCTTTGGCCAATCTCAATGAAACTTAAAGAATATGATGTGTGTTTAGCGATATATATTTTCACAATAAGGGTAAATCTGTTCTAAAAATGCTGAGGTATTCTCAAGTAAAGATGTTGACAATGTGAACCACTCCAATTGTCAACCACTCCATTTACATCCAGTTTTTAGTTTGATGTTTTTCTTTCAAACGTAGTCAAGTCATATCTGACTAGAGAATTATAATTCTACTATCTTGCATTTTCATTACGTATTCTTTATCTGCTACTTAGTTGTTAAGTTATGTATACTCGTATCAATTTAATCAGTTGTATGTAACTGATACAGTATTACATTTTGTTGTAATTTTGTTCCATTACCAAATTAAGAATAGAAGTGATTAAACTCTGGCCTTTTCCCCCATCCCCTCTCTCTCTCTCTCTCTCTCTCGCTCTATTTTCTCTCTCTCTCTGTTGCTGCTCTCTCGCTCTCTCTCTCTAAACATTCCCGACTTCAAAAGCAAGGCAACCAGAAATAAGATTTTGAGGAGCCAAATGAACCCAATGAAGATGTCTGTGTTGCCAACTTATTAGCATATTGAACACACAATGCAAAACTGAAAGGAAATCTCTCTCTCTCTCTCTCTCCTCTCTCTCTCTCTCTCTCTCTCTCTCTCTCTCCCTCCCTCCCCTGTCAGAATCATTGCAAAACACGTACTGACCCTGACATCATCTAATTATTGCATCATAAAAGGGAAAGACGATGAAGTACATTTTGCTCTGTATTCTCAAGCCTAACGTGCTTTAAGATCTATCCTTTTAAGTGCCATAAATTTCAAAAGCACTTTCTACTCAGCTTCCTCTTAACATCCAAACAAAAAGATGTTGTGAGAAAATTATCAATCACTTGTATTTAAATTGCGGTCCACTGCAATTTCATGGAGCACATTGCTTAATATGTATGTACACTGTTCTCATCTACACTTACCATGATTTGTAACTGTCGTGTGATTTACCCCTTCAAGAGAGGCCGTCTGAGTCTCTCTGTCTCTGTCCAGGCCAGGGCTTTTACATAGTTTAACTTGTCTGAAACTGAACCTCTCTCTCTCTCTCTCTCTCTCTCTCTCTCTCTCTCTCTCTCTCTCTCTCTCTCTCTCCTTCTTCCTTCTTCTTCTTCTTCTTCTCCTCTCTCTACCAATTCTCACAACCACCTCAAAGCAATCAGAAATAGGATTTCAAGAAGCCGGAGACAAAAGTCTGATGTTCAGCAGACGCACATCTAGATGAATCAGGGATTGTAGGAATAATATGACTCTTCAGCTTGCCAGAAACAAGAATTAGGAGAAAAGATCGTGCAGCCCAATATTAAGATATCAGCGGGATGGTGTCCATTTTCATGAGGAAGACAGCTTCTATTTCCTAGTGGGTGCCACCTGCATGATCGAATTGCGTGTAGATGATGGTAGCTGAGAGAAGACAAAGCGAGGAAAATGTATTTGTTAATGCAATATTGATGCAGTTGGCTGGCTTCTTGGATTCCTGATCATTTCTGGTGCTGTGAGGTGCATTTGTTCTCAATATGGAGAAAGACAAAGAATCTCTCTCTCTCTCTCTCTCTCTCTCTCTCTCTCTCTCTCTCTCTCTTTTCTCTCTCTCTCTCTCTCTCTCTCCTCCCTCCCCTCTCTCTCTCTCTCTCTCTCTCTCTTTCTCTCTCTCACAATGGATGAACTACAGGAAGACAAACATTCTGGGCAGAGTAGACAAAGCAGAAAGAAAATTCGAGTCCATGGCACATGATGCTAGAGGCTGCAACGTAAAGTTGAAGTGAAAATGATTGTCAACTACAGCCCAGATATAAAACGATAGCAGACTTAAACTGAATGTTGAACAAAACAAAAGCTAAAAAGAACATCTATATTTGCACTGACAATTTCCATGCGTATTGCCAGAACCAACACTGTGTTCAAACTTTCAGCTAAAGACATAGGTTTTACGATCTATGACGATCTGTCATTAAGTCTGCTATCACTAAGCCTATCTAGCATTTCGCCACATTAGTGTTATCCGCCCATACCTGACCACTCACGCAGCAAAAACATTTGTCTGTGTCTTTGTTCTATCCAAATTTGACTGCTGCATTTCTACCAAATATGACTGCTGCAATTCTATCTTTTCTGGTTATGTACAATACATTCTCAACAAACTAAAAAAAGAAGTTTAAATTTCTGCTGCAAGACTAGTTTTATAGGCTCGCAAATATGATCATGCTCAGCCCCTTCTTCACAAACTTCATTGGCTGCCAATCCAAACTGATTACATCCTGATACAAAAAAAAGAAATTCTGTACTGATAACAGTGACCACTATCCTGTAATAGGAAATATAGTCTGAAACTAAAGAGAGAGAAAAAAATAAGCCAAAAATAACATCAAACTAAATCGTGGACTCCTAACGACAGATGAATCAACTCAAGTAAAATTTAGCGTATCTGTTCAAAACAAATTCAGTGATCTGGCGGGACGTTTGGACAATGAGGAACAATGGACAAATTTGAAAAGCTCGATACACCAAAAAAGGAATGAATCTTTTATTTAATGTCTGTTCACAATAGTGATTTTAGACACACACACGCACACACACACACAACACAACACACACACACACACACACACACACACACACACACACACACACACACACACACACACACACATACACACACATACACACACACACAGTTTAAGGTCTGATTGCTGACTTTCCAAAACGAGCAAGCAACATTTCATCACAAATGACTGTTGCAACTTATGTATCTGACTTAGTCAAACAGTCTAACATAAATTTGGATGAAATAGCTGAGACACCATCCACAACGCCTATCCCTACATGGGAAATGCTTAAAGCCACTTTTGATATTGATTATACAGATGCTAAGAAATATGAAAATATTAACATTTCGATATGCACAGCGAGAGAACACGTCGATGAAAATTACCGTACCCACCTCCATATTTTTACCGATGGGTCAGTCTTAGAAAATAAATCTGCTGGAGCAGCGTTTTATGTTCCAAAATTTAGAATACAAAAGTCATTTTTCATTGGGCCAAACATATATATATTTACAGCGGAATTAATCGCTATTATACAAGCGTTGCATTATTTAGTAGACCTTAAACCTGTATTTGTCAAAGTAGTTCTCTTTGTTGATTCAAAATCTGTATTATATGCCTTACAGTGTTTTGATACAGACACAAAACCTGACTTAATTACTGAGGCAAATCATCTTATACATCGTTTAAGGACAAAAGGTACAGATATCAGTTTATGCTGGGTGCCTTCTCACGTTGGTCTTCACGGCAACGAAGTAGTAGACAGAGCAGCTAAGCAAGGTGCACACAACACTGATAATACTATAGAATTACGTATTAAAACTTCCGTAAAAGAAGCTTGCGGCTTGCTAGAATCAGCCTCATGGATTCGTTTTCATGAACATTTCAATGAAAAGTTTGTGACACAACAAATGATAAAACATTCTTTTCAAAATGTATATAAAAAATTGCAGTATTCTTCTATATATCATTCGAGATCAATTGTTACTGTTCATTTTCGTATTCAGCTAAACGCGTTGAAAACAAAATATTGTAAAAATATCAAGTGTATTTGCGGAGAACAATTCACACTGTTTCACTGTTTATTTTACTGCAAAAAGCTACGTTCATTTTTACCAAAAATGTTTACACAAGAAAACTATTCTGAAACTCATTTTAAAGAAGTAACTTCAGATCAATCTTTGTCAGTTAAAATTTCAGAATCATTGGTTCACAGTCCTGTTAATGTATTGCTTTAAATTTATGAAGTTTGTACTTTAGCTTTAAATTTTCCCTTCGCATTGTTAATGTTAATTGTTAGTGTTAAGATCTTGTTCCATTTTTATATTTACCCGCTTACTCATGTCTCATACTCATTCTCCCCTCTGCCCCCAATCCAACTCGCCCATCTCCCATCCTCCATTTTTTCCCCCGTCTAATATCACTCATAGTGAACAGACGTTAAATCAAAGAACGAACGAACGAACACACACACACAAAGGGGGAAAAAGGAAATGGACAACAACAAAAAAGAAAAAAAACGTGGGGATGGGGAGGGGTAGTAGAAGTTTGAATGCAGGAAGGGGAACAAGTACAATTAATAATTCAGAACAATGAATTAACAGTATCAAATAACAACATCTAACAACTGATTAACTCTTCATAACAATCTGCCCCCAGGGGATCTGAGAATCAACTGGACAAACGCGATAATATCATTATTTTTGTTGTAAAGGATATCTCTATCGTCAGAACATGAAAAATCAAGATTGTTATTTCTATATGTCGTAAGTAAGATATTCAAAGAGCAGATGGTGGACAGATAATGCTTTTGAACAAATACATACACTTCGTGTATATTTTGTTTTCCAAGAGTTAAACCTTAGTTTGTATATCAAGGACGCTGGCTGTCTGGGGCAGTAAGGTATCAGGCTATGAGTAGTGAAGTTTGTATAAACTGAACATTCTAACACAGAACCAGTCGTATATTATGGAATGTTACGGTATTTGCATTATTGGATGCACCGCTTTTTTGCTAACTGGTCTGAAACTTCATTCCAATGATGTCCATAATGTGACGGAACCCAGCAAAAATGTATACCAACACCGTTGGATGAAATACAATGTATCAAATGTTTGATCTTGAAGATAATGTCATTTCGTATTACATGTTCTGTTTGCTTCAAGCTACGTAACACAGATTTAGAATCAACACACAATAGTATATCGTAGATATCGTATGAGAGGCTATTAATATAGTTAAGAGCCATCAATATCGCGTATAATTCTGATGTAAAAATAGAGTAGCCTTTACCTATGTAAAAAGATATTTGTACCTTTAAGGCAGGAATGACGAATCCAACTCCGCTATCAGCTGTATTTAAAACAGACCCGTCTGTGAAAAAATTTACGTGATTAAAATAACATGTGGTTAAACGAGATTTGACATCTGATACTAGAATATTTATTTCTTCTGTTTTATTGAGATGTATGTAGTCTATGTCAAAGTTAGCTTTTTCAAGTTCCCAGGAAGCTATTTCGATACACGAAGCTTGTCAACAAGTGCCTAGATCTGAAAGAAAAGCACAAAAGAACTGAATGACAAAAGAAAGTTTAGGCTTGATGGATGAACGGACAAAGGTAGACGAAAAAGAAGAATACAACAAAGATAAATAAGGAAACCAGGAATATGTGCAATGAATCTAAGCAAGGTTGGCTAGAAACAAAGCACAAAGATATCGAACACTGACATAAAACAAAAACAAGGTCTAAGTTTACAAAACAGTAATACTGAAGAAATTGCTCACAGGAAAAAGACATGTACGTCAACTGGTAGATTAAAATCTAAAGACGGTACAATTATTATGGAAACAGACAAAATATTGGACAGATGGGGAAAGTACATTAAAGACCTTTCTGATGATGACAGAAAAGAGGAACACATCATAAGGAAAAAAAAACGTTGAATGATCACAATTTAATGAAATATGAAGTTAGATCAGCGTTAAAAACAGGGGAAAACCAAGGATCAGACAATGTTACTACAGAAATGACTGAGGCTCCAGACGAATTTCGTACTGAAAAAGTAACAGTCTCCCTAATTGAAATTTATGACAGCAGAAAAATCCCCCAAGATATGTCAAATTCAATTTCCATTTCACTTCCAAAGAAAGCAGAGGTTATAGAATGCAAACTCTACTGTATAATTAGCTTGATAAATCATGTGACAAGGATTCTAATAAGAATAATCAAGAGGAGGACAAGGAACAAAATCAAAACGCCAATACCAGAACAAGGTGGATCTGTTAAAGGAAAAGGAACCATAAGTGCCATATACGTCCTAAGAACTCTCACAGAAAGATCAGTTGAGTTGACTAAGGATTTGTATTTATGTTTTGTTAATTAAAATAAGGCTATCGATCGGGTAAGACACGAAGAACTGATCAATCAAATGGAAAAGCTAACTACTGACGGAAACAATCTAAGAATAATAAGGAATATGTATTGGGGAAAAACAGCAGCAATGAGAATAGAAAACAATATAAGTTATTACTAAAATATCAAACGAGGGGTCAGCAGGGTTGTGTTCTGTCACCAGACTTGTTTTTACATTACAGTGAAACCATCATGACAAACCTTGAAGAATGCCCCGAGATAAACGTCGGAGGAAGAATGACAAACAACATTCGTTACGCAGATGACATCTTGCTAATTGCAGAAAATGAAAAAGACCTACAACATCTTGTGAATATAATAGAAATAGAAACCAAAACATAAAGTGCCATGCCAGAGCTAAATAGCAAGAAGACTGAAGTGATGGTAATCAGTAAAAAAAATAAATAAATAAATTAAAAAAAACACACAAGAACTCCCCTCATGCAAAATAACAGCAAATGGCACAACTTTGAGACAGGTTGATAAGTTTAACTATCTGGGAACGGTCATCTCACCAGACAGTAGATGCACATCAAAAATAGCCAGCAGAATCGGCCAAGCCAAAACAGTATTCAAGAAGATGAAAAGCGTTCTTACCAACAAATGCCTACCAATTAACATCAGGAAGAGAGTTCTTGAACGTTATATAGAACCGATAGTGTTGTACGGTTGCGAGGCGTGGACAGTCAACACGCAAAGTCAGAACAAAACTGAGGCAACTGAAATGTTGTTTCTAAGAAGAGTGTTGAAAGTTCCACGGACACAGCAAAGGAAAACAAACGAGACAGTCCTGAAGGAGGCAGACACAAGAAGATCATTAGTAAAGAAAATTAGGAAAAGACAAACAACATTTATAGGACATTTTCTTGAGGAAAAGGGAATAAGACCACCTGGTCACAACAGGAAAGTTGGGTGGAAAGAGAACACCAGGCAGATCCAGAGAGAAAATATTGGACGGACTTGCAGGGTGGCTGAAGACAGAGAGGGTGGAAAATGTACTGGCAGTGACAGGTGTTAAATTCGTGTGGCGGGCCATGACCGCCAATGCTATGCGGCAGGGCACATGATGGTGAATGAGAGTAGAAAGTGATATAAGCTCTTTCCAAAATATCAAAAGAAAGGTTTGGCTGGGATGTGTTCTGTCATCAGATTTACTTTCATTTTACAGCAAAACATCATGAGAAACCTAAATAATGCTCTGGGTTGGAGGAACAGTGATAAACATCTTCGTTACGCAAATGACACCGTTCTAATTACAGAAAATGAAAAAGACAGATTCTGAATATAATGCCGATAGAAAGCATAAATAACGGGCTAGAATAATACAACAAGGAGATTGGAATCGTGGTTAGCAGTAAAAAGAATCCTCTCGTGTAAAATAACAGCACTGACAAAAACAAAACAGTCTTCAAAGAAGAAAAAAACACAAAAGGAACATAAATTAAGAACAAAGGAAAAGACAAACAACATGTACAGAACGTGTTACGAGGCAAGAGAAATTAGAGCACCTAGTCACAATAAGAAAGTTCGAGGGAAGAAGAGCACCAGGTAGGCCTAGGAAGAAAATATTGAACAGTTTTGCTGAGTGGATGAGGACAGAAAATGTAGGGGGCAGACGTGCAGCAACAAAAGATAGATTCGTATGGAGGAACATGATCGCAAAAGCCATGTTCCTGTTATTTTTGCTTAAGGCCCAGCCGACTGCGTAGAGCCATATAAGGGCTATAACCGTTTCAGAACACACAATACTTCAACAAGAAAAAAGGAACAGAAAATTAAGTACACATAGCAATGCATTCGCGCACATAATCTACAGAGATGCCCCTGGCGTTGACCATTCCGTCCAATTTATCGCACTGGGGATTTAAAAAACGTATCTGAATACAGATTTAGACCTTAAACATTAGACATTAAAACATTAAAAAAAAAGCTGGCCTAAATCACCTGAAATTGCTTCCGCACATCTCACTTCCCTAGAGCCAAAAATGCACTTAATACATGAACCCAGTCCTAAAAGGAAGCATGTAAGAATTTAATCAAACACATGCACAGGTGAATGGACCAGCAAGGCAGAAAATGATAGGAAGAAATGATAGAAAGCAAAGGAGTAAGAAAGAAACAAAGAGAGTGACAGAAAAGAGGAAACTTGTAGCGCAGCATTTCCAGAAGTGGGGATACCATTCATAATGAAAGAGCCTCCGGCATCCCCATGGGGGAAGCAAATATCATGTGGCAAGATACATAATGATGTAGATGATAACGACGTCTTGTAAAAATCTAAAGCGCAGTGAGTCGAATGAGTTGACACTACACAAAATGATATGACAATATTTTACAACAACGCGAAACACTAGACTATATACCCGATTGGAATTTATCCACTTCACTTCAAATAGTCAAGCGGGATTTCGTTAACTGATCAGATCATCATCATCATCAAGTGCCTTGCCACATGGCGTTAGCGATCATGGCCTTCCATCCGTTTCTATCCCTTTTTGCCTCAAGCACCTCTTCCACCCTCTTTGTCTCAGCCACTTTACAAGTCCGTCCAATATCTTCTCCCTGGATCTACCTGGTGCTTTCTTTCCCTCCAGCTTTCCTGTTGTGACCAGGTGCTCCAATTCCCATTTCCTCATAAAATGCCTATAAATGTCTTTTCCTGATCTTCCTTATGAATGATCTTCTTGTGTCTGCCTCCATCAAGACTATCTCGTTTGTTTTCTTTGCTGTCCATGGAACTCTCAACATCCTTCTTAAAAACCACATCTCGGCTGCCTCAATCTTGTTTCAGCTTTGCTTGTTGACTGTCCACGCCTCGCAACCGTATAACATTATCGGTTCTATATAACATTCAACAACTCTCTTCCTGATGTTAATTGATAGGCATTTGTTGGTAAGAATGCTTGTCATCTTCTTGAATGCTGTTTTGGCTTGGCCGATTCTGCTGGCTATTTCTGATGTGCATCTGCCGTCTGGTGAAATGATCGTTCCCAGGTATTTAAACTTATCAACCTGTCTCAAGGTTGTGCCTTTTGCTATTATTTTGCACGACGGGTTTCATGTTTTTTACCGATCACCATGACTTCAGTCTTCTTGCTGTTTAGTTCCAACTCATTACCTTTGCTTTCTATTTCTAGTATATTCACAAGGTTTTGTAGGTCTCTTTCATTTTCTGCAATTAGCACTGTGTCATCTTCGTATCGAATGTTGTTTATCATTTTTCCTCTAACCTTTAATCCAGGGTCTTCCTCTAGGTTTCTCATGATGTTCTCGCTGTAAAATGAAAACAGATCTGGTGACAAAACACAACCTTGTCTGACTCCTCTTGTGATATTTTGGAAAGAGCTTATATCGTTGTCTATTCTCATTGCAGCTCTGTTTGTTCCCAATACATATTTCTGATTATTCGTGGATCTTTTCCATCAATATTGAGTCTCTCCAGTTGGTTGATAAATTCTTCATGTCGTACCCGATCGAAAGCCTTGGTATAATCAACAAAGCATAAATATAAATCCTTATTCATCTCGACTGAACTCTCTATTATAGTTCTTAGGATGTATATGGCCTGAAAAGTCCCTTTCCCTTCCACAAATCCACTCTGTTCTTCTGCTACTTCTCTTTTGATTCTGTTCCTTCTCCTCATCATGATTATTCTTAATAGGATTTTTGTTACATTACTCATCAAGCTGATTGTGCGATGAAGTTCGCATTCTATAGCCCCTGTCTTCTTTGGAAGTGCAATGAAAATCGATTTTGACATATCTTTGGGGATTTTTCCAGTGTCATACATTTCATTTAGGAGGACTGTTATTTTTTCAATACCAAATTTCTCCAGGGCTTCAATCATCTCTGTAGGAATGTTGTCTTGTCCTGGGGCTTTTCCTGGTTTCATCTTTTTCAGTGCTGCTCTCACTTCATCTTTCATTATGGGTGGTTCTGCAACGTTCTTTCATATAAAGTGTTCTTCGTTTCTGTCATCGTCAAAAATGTCTTTAATGTACTCTCCCCATCTGCCTAATATTTTATCTTTTTCCATGATAAGCGTACCAACTTTCGATTTTAAGCAACCAGTTGATGTGCATGTCTTTTCCTGTAGACAATTTCTTCAATTCGTCTGTACATACCCTGAGGATCCGTTTTGTGTCGGTCTTCTATTTGTTTGCATTTTGTTTTTAGTCAAGCTTCCTTAGCTTCATTGCACCTATTCCTGATTTCTTTATTTATCTTCCTGTGTATCTCCTCGGTTCTCTTTGCCTTCCTCCGTTCCTCCATCAAGCCTAAAATTTCTTTTGTCATCCAGTTCTTTTTTGTTCTTCTACTTTTGGGATTTCTTCACAAGCTTCATTTATCGAATTTCTCAACTTTGTCCATTGTTCTTCACTGTCACCAACGTCTTCCAGAGACTGAATTTGTTTTCAACATGTAAGCTAATGTTTTTACGTATCACTTCACCTGCCTTTAAGAGTCCAAGATCTAGTTTGGTGTTGCTTTTGGTCTGTTTCCTTTTCCTTTCCTTAATTTCAGCCTAAATCTTCCCACTACAGGACTGTGGTAACTGTTGCAGTCTGCGCCTGGTAGTGTTTTTGCTGACAGTAAAGAATTTCTACATCTTTTATTGATCAGGATGTAGTCAATCTGATTTTAGGTATTATCTCCTGGACTCATCCATGTCCAATTTCTTCTATTAGGCTGCTCAGACCAGGTGTTTCCTACTATGAACTCATTCATCTGTGCCCATTCTACACGTTTCCCTCCCCTTTCATTTTGTGTACCAAGGCCATGAGTTCTAACTATATCCTCCACCCTATCCTGTCCCACTTTAGCATTAAAATCTCCCATTATTATTGTAACTTCTTGTGATTTACATTGGGCCTTGGCCATCTCTAATACTTCGTAGAAGTTGTCAATGTCTTCCTAAGTACTTGCGGATGTTGGTGCATACACCTGAACGATGTTGATATCAAATGGCTTGCCTCCCAATTGAACCAGCAAAAATCTCTGTCAGACACAGCCCAGTATCCCCTAACTGCTTTTGCTTTGTCCCTGTCCATTACGATGCCTACTCCTCTTTCATGTGAGTTTCCACCAGAGTATATTACTGTATGCTCTCGTGATATTATCATGCCTTCCCCCTTCCATCTCACTTCCCCTAGTCCTAAAATACTAATGTTAAGCCTTTCCATTTCCATTCTGATATTATCTATTTTACCTTTTTGCAACAATGTTCTTACGTTCCATGTTGTGATTTTGTTTTGTTTTTGTTTTTGTCTTTTGTTTTTTTTTTAGACTTAACGCAGCAGATTGCTGACGGTCTGGTGTCACCTGCGCAGCATGACGGTCCCTACCGGACGAAGGTGCTCCATAGGAGCCCCTATTTACGTCGTTACACATATTTTCATTGGATTGTCTTGCCATGATATCTCGGGAGAGTACGATGGTGGTTTCCCGTTGCCTTCCAGTGATTTGTTTACGGTCTCTCCGCTAGCCTTTGTCGTTCCCACGACAACCTACAAGGCAGTAGGGTGATTTTTTTCAGGGTTTTCTCCCTTAGCCTTATTCTCAACCACAAGGCAGTGGAGCTATTTACCCATAGCTGGGGGTCTGGTTCGTGGGCACCAGGGCATATCCACACGCCGGTGGGCCTGCGTGCGGCACGTGTGGGGGCCAGACCTCCTCCGAGTCCCTCGAGATTTAGCCTGGGTCCGTGAGGTGCTCAGTTACCACATGTCGCCACGAGGAGGCATAACGTAGGGCTTGCTGATGGAGAGGCTGTGTACTGACAGACAGAGACTTACCCATTCTGCTCTCCTTTTCGCATAGTTGCAAGCAGCAGTGATAGCCAGCGGTGCAGGCTAAAAGTCAGAGGTGACAAGCACGCAATCACTAGCCAACACACTAGACGCATCACATCTGCCATCTGACATGCACTTATCAGATATTTATTTTATATACCGTTATACAGATATGTGTAAAACTACAGGAACGCGCTTGCAGACATTATACAAGTTTTTGGCTCTGTTTATCATGACTATTTCTGCTTCGCATTAAAATCAAAGGCGTTTCCTAAAAAAGAACTTTCTTGTATCATTAATAGCTATGTATAAATCCTTGTGAGCATTCCTGGATGTTTAATGTCCAATCAGCGTGAGACAGAGATGTGTGTGGAGTCCAACGCTATTTCTGATATTTACTGATCAGTTAGGATATCAAAGATAAATTCGGTATTCGGTGCTAAGGATTTATTAATTACTTTTTGCAGATGATGTGGTATTACTGTCAACTAAACCCAATGGTCTCCAAAGCAAACGACATATTCTACAAACATGTTGCTACAGAATGAAATCGAATGTAAACTCTGACAAAACAAAAACACGGTATTTAGGAAAGAGATTTCCTGGGAAAGTATGAAAAAAAAATTATGAGAGAAAGAGACCAAATGTTATAAATACATAGGGTTTAATTTTGTTTAATTTTACCAAGATGGTAAACGCTAAGAGAACTTCTGCACATTTTGTAATTGAAAAAAGAAAACAGTTGCCTAGCTGAAGCCTGAATACGTATCGTATAATGAAATGATGTTGGGTGCTTTTTTTTGTATTCACCTGGTCTATAAGGATTACAAAGACATAAAAAGGTACACACGATGACACGTCAATTTCTTTGGATGTGCCTGTTAGGACACTGAAAATGACCGGACACCGAATAACATCGTATATGGTGACTTGTGAAGATACCCTTTGTACGTTAACGCCTTCGATGCTTGTCTATTATACTAACTGAAACTACTCCAAATGGAAATTGCAAGAATATCACACTCAAAGTCCATGAAATGCGCTCGGATTAGAGAAGGCTGGTAAAACTGTAAGACTAGATAAATAAGTAACGGAGGTAAGAGAAGTTTTCTGTGTAACTGGTTTTAACATTGTGTGCCTGCAGCTAGATGTGGGTGATGTTCTTCCATTCTTTAATACAGTGGTTGATGTTATTCCATTCTTTAATACATTCTGACAGAAAATTATAGATATATGTATGCAAGAACACACTGGTGCCATTACAGAACATAAAGAGTATGATTTTTATAGGTCATTCAAAACCATTTTTGAAAAAGAAAGATGTGTTCATGATATGTATACGTACTGTTTCAAGACTGCCGTTACTCAGGTAAGATTTAATATGAATACCATACTAACGTATTTTTCAGAACTCCTCCTGAAATTAAGGCTTATATTTTTTTAAGTTTAGTCATGTTGCAACCGATCATAGCATGTCTAGGTGGATGGGTGAATGGAGTTGTGTGTGTGTGTAAGATTTGTATTTCTAAAACAGAACAGTGCATACATTTCTTCTTTCTTGTATTTCTTGTGGACTAGTGGCACTATCACCTGTTCCTGATTTTATTTTCTGCTGTTATTCTCGATGAGCTGACCATGATTACATTACATTAAAGTTCGGACCTGACAACCCCTCTTTTTGCTTACTTTGTTTTGTTTATGATCTTATTATTATTTAAACTGCAGCAGCAACGCTCCGACATGGACTGTTCGAGATATGAAAACGGAATTATGATTATTACCATTGTCATTACTCCATATTAACATTAACGTATATTGATACAATGATTCTGATTTTTTTTTTTAAATGTTTTTTTACATATAAAACCCAAGGAGAACATGAACAATACTTCTTGTATCTGAAATGAATGTGACGAAAATATATTTAAACAGAATGGAGCATGAAAATAGAATCAGAACGCGTATCTAATACAACAAGACAAGACAGGCGCAAATGTTCGTTTTGTCAAGCGTGAATGTAAGATCACAAACAAACACCAAATACAAAATTATAAGAAAAAGACTGAAACTTCCCTACTGCTTCGTCCAGTGGGTGAAGAGGGCTAAAATCTGTTACTTTTTCACTAAGAACTAAGGCATTACAGTTAAGTGTACACGTGGTAGGTGATACTGACACAGACGTCTATGGTCCTTCGGTCTGCTTTTCTGTTAGTGTACTTTATCCCCCCTTCTCTCTCTTTCTCTCTCTCTGTCTCTCTTTCTCTCTCTCTCCATCCCTCCCTCCCCCCTTACGTAATGCCCATAATTATGTTTGTGCAATGTGCATCCTAAACACAAATTTGTCATTTAAAACAGAGAAAAGTAATAAGCAGAAGACATGTTCAGGTTATCGAATAGTATTAAATGTTAACATAATGAAACAGAACAAGTAGGAGTCCAAGCATGTTTTCTCACACAAACATCCTCCAAATGAGAAAGTGAAACTGCAGTCTTCCATATGCTACCTGTATCCCTGTGTCACTTTATGATGAAATTCTCAACACCAAACTTCTTTAGTGTTGCGTCTGAGACAATATCAGGATGGATGTTTCAAAACGTTGGAACAATGAAACATCATCCTCTTTTAGTAAGCAGTCACAGGCGGTCAACTGACTAGGCTTACAGAAACATGTCAGAGCCAAACAACCGGATTAGCTGTTTCACTATCTGATTGGTCTATCAATTGATTGACTAATTACTACATGAACTGAATGATTTATAACTAGTATTATCATCAGCAGCATTATTATTACTATTACCATTTTTTTTAAATTTCCATTATCATCATCATCATCGTTATTATTATCATTATTATTATCATAATCGTCGTCATTATTATTATCATTGTTGCTGTTGTTATTATTATTATTATTAACATTGTCATTATTATTAGAACAACGACTGGTGTGAAGCCAAGACACAATGAGATGGCCCCCGTTATTAAAGCAAAACGTGCTGTCCTTGCTGAATACAAGCGCTCACCAAGACAGAAATCCCTGAAAAAACTCAGAGCTGCCAGGAGCAAAGTGCAGCAGACAGAAAGAATACAGGCAACAGTTCAGCGATGACATCCAGACTGCAGCAACTGCAGGCAAAATAAGAGGTATGTACGAGGGCATCATGAAAGCTCTTGGTCCAATACAGAGCAGAATAGCCCCCATCAGATCCACCAGTGGGGAAGTGATCACCGACAAAGGCAAGCAGATGGAGAGATCGGTGGAACACTACTCAGAGCTATACTCCAGGGAGAACTTCGTCGCCCCTCATCCAATTTATGCCATCGAACCTCTGCCCATCACGGAGAAGCTAGATGATAAACCAACACTAGAAGACTTCTGCAAGGCAATTAGCAGCTTCGCTTGCTGGAAATTACTGGTAATGATGGCATCCCCCAGATTTCAACAAGCACTGCAAGAACACCCTCCTGCAGCCCCTACATGATATCCTCTGTCAGTGTTAGAGATGAGGACTAGCACCACAGACATAAGAGATGCCACCCACCATATGAACAAGGGAAACAAATGACTACGACAAATACAAGGGCATTTCCCTCCTGAACATCGTAGGCCCGAGTCGTGTTGGCGCGTCTCCAAAAGCCAGCTGACCGTATCTTCCCTGAGCCCCAGTGCGGCTTCCGATCAGGACGCTCCACAGTGGACGTGATTTTTTCCCTTCGTCAACACACCAGAGAAATTTAGCGAACAGCAAAAGCCCCTGAACACCACCTTCATCGACCTCATCAAGGCCTTTGACCTGCTCAGCAGGGAGGGACTGTTGAACATTCTCTTGAAAACAGGATGCCCCCCCCCCCCCACCCTCCCACAAAGCTGCACAGCCTGATCAGGTCATTCTACGACGATATGAAGGCAACCATCCAGTACGAGGACAGAATGTCCAAACCCTTTGACATCAAAAGTGGCGTCAAGCAAAGCTGTGTCCTTATGCTCCTGAAGCATGCTTTTGGGACTACAACGGAAGGAGTGTACCTATGCCTCAGATCCGACGGCCGACTCTTTAACCTCCAAAGACTAAAGGCAAAGACAAAAGCGCGCAAGGACATTATCAGAGACTTGCTCTTTGCCAATGACACTGCTGTTACCTCATACACTGAGAAACATCTCCAGTGCCTCATGCAAAGGCTTTGGTCTGACTATCGGCTTGAAAAAGACAAAGGTACTGACCCAAGACGTGGACATTCCACTTGCCATCACCATCGACAACTACGAACTTGATGTCGTCCACCAGTTCATATACCTCGCAAAAATCATCAGCAACAATCTGTCCCTCGATGCAAGTGCACTGGCTGCAGCAACCTCAGGCCAGCTTACTATTCGCGTCAGGAAGAACCGAAAGCTGACAACACTGACTAAGATAGCAGTGTACAACGCCTATCATCAGCACTCCACTGTATGGCAGCGGAACATGGACAACATGTGGTAAAAAAGAACAAAAGATGAACGGTTTTCACTTGCGCAGCCTTCGCTGCGTCCTTAGCATCAAGTGGAGTGACAAAACACCAAACGCCCATATCCTAGCATGCCCTGGTCTCCCCACTATGCACACACTGCTCAGACAACGCAGGCCGCGCTGGCTTGGCCAAGTCCGCCGGACGGATGGTGGATGTATCCCAAAGGACATCCTTTACGGTGAACTAATCGCTGGCGAGGGTTGTTAGCCGCCCCCAGCTACGATACAAAGACGTCTGCAAGCGCGATATGAAAGCTCTGGACATCAACACAGTGATCTGGCAATCTCGTAGCCAGCATCCTTTACATGCATCCAATGTCGCAGAGATGCGTCTGCCGCACTGGCTTTCCCGTCAACTCGACTTGACACGACTCTAGGGCGCATCATCCACAGTAGACACCGACTGACAGAGGCCTACTACTATTATCATCATTACTATCATCATCATCATCATCATCATCATCATCATCTCATCATCATTTTTCCATCTTCTTCTTCTTCTTCTTCTTAGTAGTAGTAGTAGTATTTAACTATTATCATTGCTATCATCATTATCATTATAATTATCATTATTATTACTATTATCATTATTATCTATCTGCATTATCGTCATTATTATAATTTTTTTTAAATTTGTATGATCGGTATTGATGGTTTCTCAGAAGAATGTTGAGAGTTCCATGGACAGCAAAGAAAACAAACGAGACAGTCTTGATGGAGGCAGACACAAGTAGATCACTCATAAGGAAGATTAGGAAAAGACAAGCAACATTTATAGGCCATTTTATGAGGAAAGGGAATTTGGAGCTGGTCACAACGGGAAATCATCAGAGCACCAAGTAGACCCAGGGAGAGAATGCTGGACGGACTTGCAGAGTGGCTGGGGATGAGGAGGGTGGGGAGATGCTGGGGGCAACGAGAGACAGAGATGGTTGGAAGTCCATGGTCGCCAACGCCATGCAGCAGGGCACCTGATGATGATGATGATGATTGATCGGTATCCAATACAAGGTACAGATTCTAGCAGCACTGTACCTCTGTGTCCGGTTTCACATACATTAATCAACAGAGCAATCAGCGCTGATATACGACACTTACATTACGACCTGCGAGTCATACACTCGAATTCATTCAACTTTTTTTGTGAACTAGTACTTCTTGGGTCAACGTAACCCAAAATATATTCAAACTGGATGCCACAATATCAGACGCGAGTCGTACAAAGGGTATCTTTCTGTTACAGATTGTCCATGAATACGCCCTTATATGTCCATAAAATATATAGTGATATTTGTGTTGATTGTTGCCATTGCTGTCATTGCTACTGGTGTTGTTGATTAACGACTGAATCTTAAAAAATTGTTTATATCTGCTGACAGCCATCTTATTTGGGTCTTCTTCATGAACCGGACATGTGATCTCAAATTGCCAAAATTTCACTTACTCCATGCGTGAGGTGTGACTGGTGCAGGGGTACAACTCCCGCCTCTTGATCTAACTGCATGACTTCCAGTCTGGATGGAGATTAACTATTAACTCTCTGCTTGAGGCCTCCAGTCCGTTCAGCTGTGAATGGGTGTATGACACTTAAGGTTTCCATCCTCACAATATAGGCCCAAAGAAAAGTTGAAGTCTCTACCATCACATTCCCCAACGGATTCAGGATTATGGAACTGCCTTTACCTTTTACCAACACACGACTGAAAAATGTTGGCCATCACATTCTGTTCTCAGACACACAGATTCTCAGACATCGATCAGTACAGCCACACCATCCTTCCAGTCGATATGAAGTAATGTCCCATTATTACATTTCAAAGAGATTGAAAAACAGCTAATGCATCTAAAGGACGGGATCGATCGCATTCAATGCAACCTTTCAAATGGTTCTTAAGGCGTGCAACTATCCCCACAACATCCGTTTTGCCTACCTAATTGATAATATTAATCATTATATTTCACTATGTGCAAGAGTTACGTGGAAAAGATCGAATTCATCACTTTTATTCTGTGTGTGTGTGTGGTGTGTGTGTGGTGTGTGTGTGTGTGTGTGTGCGTGCGTGCGTGCGTGCGTGCGTGCGTACGTGCGTGTGTGTGTGTGTGTGTGTGTGTGTGTGTGTGTGTGTGTGTGTGTGTGTGTGTGTGTGTGTGTGTGTGTTTAAGTTAGATTAAAACTCAGACTTACTCATTTGTTATAAGAATTCATACAGGACTACGAGACACAACTCGACTCTATGACATGGAGATTTAAGACTAAGAGTTAATGGTTATATCGTATCGTCAAAATCAATATGAACGGAAATAAAAGAACTAAAAATTACGATGGTTTTCCCAAATATGGAAAATGAAAGACATGTTCCGAGCCATGAATCTATAAGCATGATATTCCCTTTGTGTATTTCCCCGTGCAAATATCAGTTTGACTGAAAACATGGTATTATCTGATGTTGACGAAAATAAGTACACAGATAAGTCTTAGATTTAATTATCCTTCTTCGAAAAATATACATTTTTAAACGCAATTTTAAAAAGACTCTGCTACATACAATATCATTTAGAAGATTTCTTGTCATAAAATATTACATAGATGAATGCAATACAAAATTGAATGGAACTTGCACGGCTATAAATGGCTGACATATTGGACATTAACAACAACCGAAACTTGATATTTACTCAATGTATAAAATCTCTCTCTCTCTCTCTCTCTCTCTCTCTCTCTCTCTCTCTCTCTCTCTCTCTCTCTCTCTAAAAATATATATATATAACATATATATATATATGTCTCTGTCTGTCTGTCTGTCTCTCTCTCTCTCCCTCTCTCTCTATGTATATATATATATGCAGTATGTACAGAACTATGATAGTCTGACTTTTCAACAATTTACCCGTGCTGCTGATAAGGTTCTTTTTCTTGTATTTATTGTTATCATTAGTCATTGTCACAATCACAACAGATGTGTGCATAATCGTATTTTAAGTGTACTGATTTATTATGGTTATTTCGCGTAAGATGAAGTCCTCTTACAATGTGACTATAATTATGCTTTGCTGTTTTGTTTTGCATTTGACTACATTGGTTAAAGCAGCGTGGCTAGTAACAAAGTGCAAAGAAATACAAGACCGATAAAACACAGATCGGAATTGTATGTAAGCAAATACTGAAGACATTACTCAAGGAAAAAGACACGCACATCAACTAGTTGCTTAAAATCAAGAGACGGTAAGCTTATTACGGAAAAAGACAAACTGCTAGGTAGATGGGGAGAGTACATGAAGACCTTTTTGACGATGACAGAGGGGAGGAACACATTATTTAAAAAAAACTTTGAAGGACCACCAATAATGAAACACGAAAATGGAGCAGCGATGAAAAAAAAAGAATACAAGGAAACGTCTCACCAGCAGACAATATTACTATAGAAATGATAGAGGCCCTACATGAATTTGGTACTGAAAAAGTAACAGTCCTGAATGAAATTCATGACACCAGAAAAATCCGTACAGATATGTCTAGTCCATTTTCACTGCACTTCCAAGGAAAGCAGGGGCAACAGAATGCAAACGTTCATCTCACAATCAGCGTGATGAGTCATGTGACAAAGATTCTATTAAAAATAATCATGATGAGGACAAGGAATAGGATCAAACTTGAAATAGCAGAAGAATATGCACACAAATATATCCGAAGAACTCTCATAGAAGGATCTATGGAGCCGATTAAGGATTTATATGTATGTTTTGTTGAATATATCAAGGCCTGTGATCAGGTAAGACATGAAAAACTGACCAAACAACTGGAAAAACTCAATACTGATGGAAAGGATCTAAACATAACAAAGAGCAATATTGGGAATAAACAGCAGTAATGAGAAAAGAAAATTATGCAAGTTCTCTTCAAAACGTCAAAAAAGAGATTATAAATGGATGTGTTGTGTCATCAAATCTGTTTTCACTTTAGAGCCAAACCATCATAAGAAACTTAGAAGGCCCTGGGATAAAAAATGCAAGAAAAATGATAAACAATCTTCGTTATGCAGTTGACACCGGTCTAATTGCAGAAAATGTAAACGACCTTCAAACTCTTGTGAACACAATAGAAATATAAAGCAGAAATAAAGGGTCAGAGCTAAACACAGGGCTTAAAACAGTCTCACCTGTCTCACCTGTCGGCGTCACCGGGAACAGTGTTGGCCGCTGCACATGATGTCCTCACAAGTTGCCTCCAGCACTCTCGATCTTGGCTAAGTCTGACCACCTCCTGGAGTTTCTTGCCACTGATGTTTGTGATGTTTCTAGCAAGTGATGCAGGTGGCCGTCCTCTGTTAAAACAGTAGGAGGGGAAAAAAACACTGAAACTAGGGGGGTTCGGGGCATGCTCCCCCGTGAAAATGTTTTAAAAACCAAGTGTAAATCTATGCCATTTTGCGCTTTCTGGACATAATTTCAAGAGATGTTTAGTGCATAAAAATTGCTGTAAACATATAATTATTACAGGAAGATATATTTGGGAAAAGGGGAGAAGGGGTTAAAAACATAATAATCGCAAGCCGATCACGGATGCCTTGCTCCTTTCGGTTTTTTTGTGTGTGTGTGTCTTTGTTTGTTTGTTTGTTTGTTTGTTTGTTTGTTTGTTTGTTTGTTTGTTTGTTTGTTTTTTTGACAAACCGAAATCGCGGAATTCCGCCCAGACGCGGAACGTTTTAAGCCCTGTAAACATTAAGAAGTCCGAAGCATGGTAATCAGAAAAAAGACAAAAAAATTACCTCGTGTAAAACAACAACAAATGGCAAAACACAACTTTGAGAAAAGTTGATAAACTCAAATATCTAGGAACAGTAATTCATCAGACTCCATATCGACATTAGAAATCTCCAGTGGAATTGACCAAGCTAAAACAACATTCCAGAAAATGAAAAGCGTTCTTATCAAGAAATGACTATTAACTAACATCAGGAGCCGAGTATTTCATTGCTTTAAAGAACCAATACCGTTATGCAGATGCGAAGTCTGGACAATCAATAAGCAAAATCAGAACAAAATTTGGGGTAGCTGAAATTCGGTTCTGAGAAGAATGTTAAGAGTTCCATGGACATCAAAGACAACAAATGACACAGTCTTGAAAGAAGGAAAACACAAATGAAGAAGACCAAGAAAAGACAAGCAATATTCATAGAACATTATATGAGGCAAGAGAATTATGAACACTTAGAGACAACAGGAAGCTTAACGGGAAAAGAGCACCAGGTAGACCAAGAGAGAAAATACTATTTTTGTACAGTGGACGGGGACAGATAGGATAGGAGACATACTTCCAGCAATAAAAGACAGTTTAGGGGAGCAATGATTGCCAACGTCATGCGGCAAGACACATGATGATGATGATTTTCCCTGTGCGGTTCTACATCAGTTGCTCTCTCTCTCTCTCTCTCTCTCTCTCTCTCTCTCTCTCTCTCTCTCTCTCTCCTCTCTCTCTCTCTCTCTCTCTGCACATTTTGATTGTGAAAATGGGATAGCGCTTTTGGAAGATTATTTAACTGATTGTATGTTAGCTTATGGTGATGTTCATATGGTATTGTGTGGTGACATGAACAGTAAAACAGGTGACTTTTCTCATTATTTTCTGGGAAATGGTATTGTTTCGAATTTTCAACATGTTAGTCATCCAGCAACTAATGACAGAAAATCACAGGACAATGTACTGAACAACTATGGAAAATTGTTATTGAATATGTGTACTGCTTTTGATTTATCTATTCTTAACGGTATGTCTCATGGCGACCTTCAAGGTTGCTACACGTACGTGTCAGAGACTGGATGTAGTGTGAATGATTATTTTATGCTGTCTTGTGATCTTTTTGCGCTTGTGTGTGATTCATGTGAATTAAGAGTATCTGAAAGAATTGAATCTGATCACATGCCTCTTGAATTCTCTTTCACTTGTCTGGCTTACAATCAAAGTAAACCTCAAAGTCAAGAAAATAATGTCGTGGAAAAATATGTTTGGAATGAAATATATGCTGATGTGTATAATAGTAACATGATATCAAGACATTTCCAAGAACGGATAAACTATGCTGTTAGTCTTATTAATGTTGATGTCAATGAAGCTCTGCAAGTCTTTAACGAGTGTATAAAGGATGCTGCAGAACATATGAAGAAACATACAAACGTCAAGAATAAATTTAAATCTCAAGAAGAATGGTTTGATACGGAATGCCGTAATTGCCGAAGAAATGTCCGTAAATTGTTGAGAAAATTTCGCCGGTCTTTAAATGATCAAGACCGTGACAGTTTTTGTAGAGTAAGACAAGAATGTAAGAATTTACTTAAAATGAAGAAAACACGATTCAATGATACGCTGATAAAGGACTTGTTATCGTCTATTAAAAATCAGAAAGAATTCTGGAACACCGTACATAAAATTTCAGGGAGAAGACAACAGCCAATTCACAATATCAGTGTAGATACATGGTTACATTTTAGGTCACTTCTGACAAAAGATACAAGTACTGACAATACGTCGTTTGGCGAAGAAGATGAAGGAGAGGATAACTTCAATCGCCCAATTTCTAAAGAAGATGTACAGTTTGCGTAGGAAAAATAAAAAACCGTAAAGCTGCTGGGCCAGATGGTATAATTGGAGAGCTGATGAAAAATGCTTGTAAAACTGATTCAGTTTTAAACTTCTTGGTAACATTTTTCAACTCGTTTTTTGATAGAGGAATCTTCCCTGAGAAATGGACTGAGTCTACTGTTCTACATCTCTATAAGAAAGGTGATGTTAATAACCCTAATAATTATAGAGGCATATCGCTTTGTGATGTAACTAGCAAAGTATACAGTACTATTATTAATCGCAGATTGCAGGAATGGATAGAAGACAATAACATCACTGGAGAATATCAAGCTGGATTCAGACGTAACTATTCTACCATAGATCATGTTTACTTTAATGGCTTTTGTCCAGAAACAATTATCTCTTAACCGTAAATTGTATGTTGCATTTATAGATTTTGAAAAGGCATTTGATTCAATTAACAGAAGCATTCTTTGGTTAATTTTGTTAAAACGTGGAGTGAGAGGGAAGTTGTTCAGATGTATAATGAGTATGTATAACTGTGTGAAAGCAAGAGACAGGTGTGGTGGAAAATTGACTGATTATATTCAATGCACTTGTGGTGTGAAACAAGGTGATGTGTACAATCCTATTTTGATTTCACTTTTCATTAACGAATTAACTTTCGAAGTGGTTTGTAGTAGAAGACATGGTGCTCAATTTATTGGAGATACATTGCAGTTGTTTATTCTTCTTTTGGCAGATGATGTAGTTCTATTGTCTGAAACAGTCACTGGTCTACAGACACAACTGAACAGTTTATATCGAGCTGCAACATCTCTTCAATTGCAAGTAAATATGTCTAAGAGCAATATCGTTGTATTCAGAAAGGGTACCTAGCTTGCAGTGAACGATGGACTTATAATAGAAATATCATGTCAGTTGTTAATGTTTATAAATATCTAAGAATATATTTTTCAACGCGATTAAGTTTTACTGCATCATGTAAAGACCTGGCAAGCCGAGCAAAACGTGTATTACTCTGTATCATGCAGAAACTGTCCATGCTAGGAAATAATTCTTTTGACATATTTGTGAAATTGTTTGATTCGCAAGTTCAACCTATTACACAGTATGGAGCTGAAATATGGGGTCTTGAGAGCTCTGCAATATACTGTGAAAAAGTTCACCTGTTTGCCATGGAAAAAAAATCTTGGTGTGCCAATGCAAAACTCCTAATGATTTGATTTATGGGGAAACAAATAGATATCCAATTTATCTTAATTCCATTGTCAGATGTATTAGTTATTGGTTGAAATTAACACAGATGTCAGAGAAGAGACTGCCAAGAAAAGCATACAATATGTTGTTCGATTTGGATGCTAGAGGGAAAACAAACTGGGTGTCAAGGGTGACGATTAAGCTGTTTGAACTGGGATATGGATATGTGTGGATGAATCAGAGTGTGCGGGATATAAACGTTTTTCTTCGTACATTTCGTAAGAGACTGATTGATTGTAGATGGCAGGATTGGAGTGCTCATGTTCAAAACAGTAATAGATTTGAGTTTTATAGACAATTTAATCCATCACACTGCATTCCCACTTATTTATCGATTAAAATGGATAAGCATATAAGATACATTATGACAAGATTTCGATTAGGGGTATCTGAGATCTATGAACATAATCTTCGTTATAGACAACATGATAACCGTGATCTTATATGTCCATTATGTAGAAAAGCAAGAGAAAATGAAATTCATGTCGTGTTTTGT
The DNA here is from genome assembly GCA_030674185.1 of Monoplex corrugatus. Taxonomy (NCBI): domain Eukaryota; kingdom Metazoa; phylum Mollusca; class Gastropoda; order Littorinimorpha; family Ranellidae; genus Monoplex; species Monoplex corrugatus. The sequence goes on from JAPXFY010000013.1 coordinate 75,410,908, forward strand.
TGTCCAGTACTAAGCAGTTATAGAAATAAACTGATCCCCAGAAAATATTATAAACAGCCTTCACTATTTAGACTGAGCTTGCTTATGGCATCCGCCAGGGAAGATCATGTTAAACAGCTTGCCATTTATTTATAAAAAGCCTTTAAACTCAGGAGCTCTTGTGCAAATTGAATGTTTCAGTTGTTTTTTTGTGGTTTTTTTTTTGGTTTTGGTTTTGGTTTTGTTTGTTTTTTTGTTGTTTTTTTTGCTCTGTGTAATATTTAGGAAAAAACAGTGTATATTTAAGTGATGTATGTTTATTTCACCCCTTCATGAGGGGCCATGGCCTTTATTGAATAAATCATCTGAATCTAAATCTGAATCTGAATCTCTCTCTCTCTCTCTCTCTCTCTTTCTCCATCTCCCGAGTCTCTCAGACCTTTGAACGTGTGCGGACGCGCACACACACATTTGCTTGCACAAACATGAAATGACAGTAAATGTGCATGCTTATCACATTTCTTTAACAAAAATAGATCTGCATTAAATGACATGATTTCAGAAGTTATGCCACTCCTGACAACAGATGTTGAAAGGCTACATCTGTATCAAAATATGTTTACTCATTTAGAAACAAGAATACATTTTAAAGTAACGATGACTTCCGAATGCTTTTACGTAACGATGCCTTTCCAATGCTTTTTCGTACAAACGGATATAACTCAGTGTCTCTAAATGGCACATATATAAGCATACAGATGACAGAAATTTTAGGTAAAGCGTTCGCGCAAACTATTCTGTTCTTACACTTCAGTCAGTCTTGCTGGCGTCGAATTTATCAGAATTCTAATCAATGTTTCCAGCATTGCAACACATGTATGAAACACATAAGCTTCATTCAAATAACGAAGTGATAGGATCCATGATTGTGTGAAAATGACATATTCATTGCCTGAAATAATCAAACTTGACGATAGATAAATAGATAGACAGACAGACAGACAGACAAATAGACTGATAGATAGACAGATAGGTAGATAGATACACAGATAGATAAAACGATAGGTAGGCAGGTAGGTAGGTAGGTAGGTAAGTATGTAGACAGACTGACAGATAGACAGACAGATAGACAGACAGATAGACAGACTGATAGATTGACAGATAGATAGACAGACGGATAGATAGATAGATAGATAGATAGATAGATAAGTAGGTAGATAAGTAGGTAGGTAGGTAGACAGACTAACAGATAGACAGACAGATAGACAGACGGATAGATAGGTAGACAGATAGACAAGAGAGATAGATAGAGAGCTAGAGAGAGAGATAGACAGATAGATTTATTATTCTTTTGTTTACTCCAGTTTTTGTTGTTGTTTTTTTTGTTTTTTTTCTTTTGGTTCATATGTTTTCATATGAAAAACGTGTTCGTATATCTATATAACTTCATAGCATTGTTTTTAAAGGCGTGCTCTTTTTTTCTGAACAGAGTTTCCTACGAGAAATAATTATGTTTTTGTATTTTGTTTATTAATTTCTATATGAAAATGGATATTTTAGAATGGATTGACTATCTTTTCTTAATTGTTATTGTTGTTGATGCCTTCTTCGTCGATTTAGTTATCATTACATGATGATGATAATGATAATAATTATGACGATCATCATCATCATACGTCGTCGTCGTCGTCGTTGTTGCTGCTGCTGTTGTTATCATATCGATATCGTCATTATTATCAGTAATATCATTATTAACTATTGCCAATATTATTTGTATCAATATTGTTATCATCATCATCATCATCATTTGATAGACGATGAATATAATTCGCTGAAAATGAGGGATAGTCATCTGAGAATAGCTTCGGAGATTCCATTAGGGTGATGTCAGCTGGAGTTGTGACCAGAGACTGGCCCTCCCAAAACAGGGATTAAAATGATGTCACCGCTTGAAAGAGGGGGAAATGGATATCAGACCATCACTGCATTATTGATGAAGCGTAAGCTCTGCCGTGCTGTTATGTATCTGCCCTGCACACTATGTAACCAGTGGTACAGTTAGGACATAAACACGACTGACTGATTTGCTGACTGACTGAAATCAATGGATGCAAAATACATGACATATATGTAACCAGTGATACAGTTAGGACATAAACACGACTGACTGATTTGCTGACTGACTGAAATCAATGGATGCAAAATACATGACATACTGACGATTAGTACAAAATAAAGTAGAACATGGATATCTGAAGGTTTGATTAGACATTTTAAAAGAAAGTCTGACCCATGCGTTAGTCAACAATTTCTATGCTAATTATTGAACCGTCCCATTTGTTCAAACCCCAGTCAATCAAACAACCAATCAATCGGTTAAAGAGCATAGGATGAACAACCTCACAGAAAAATAGGTTTATGATGCAGATCTTAAAGGCATTGTTCTTTTAGTTAAACGGTGAATACAGTCTACCCAATACAAAAAAGCAGCTAATTAAGAAAACTCGTACACATACCAAGATTACTAAGTCAACAGTGAACCTGTAACTGACATGACCGCACAACATTACTGCACCAATTGAAGAAGTAGCGGGAGCCTGATCCAGCTGTCGTGGGTGGCAAGTCATGGTACGCAATAGTGTACTGGAAAAATTGTCCAGTTAACCTATGAATGAATGAATCAACCAATGGTTAAGCCTTGCAAGGCTATCAGCCAACCCGCCAATCAATCAATCAACCAATCAATCAATCAAATCAACCAATGAACGCTTAGAAAATAGCGCATTCTAAAAAAAATCCAACTGGGCATTTTCCCTGTGATGAAAGTTGTCCCCAGTGTTAGTGCACGAAGAATATCTGTACAACAATGAAGTCTGACTGAAATTTTTCCTCTAACAAACGCCAACGCCAATATTAATTTTCTTGGCAAAATTATTCTTTTCACTTGGACAGACTCCAGTCTGGCCTATTCCTATGCTGTCCAGTGTCATAGCAATAACAGAAGTGACAAACTACTAAAGTCCTATGTGACTACATGACCGGGCTTATCTGCATTATTAATCTATGTAGGATGTTTTACATAATTTGTTCAAATGACTGTAAGCTCTGTTGACTATGTCATGTGTTTCCTTGATCTTAACAACAGCACTATTTCTATGGAAGCTGCATAAAGTTCTAATTCAAAGCACATTCCCAGTGTGCGACATACTGGACAAGATGAGAACAGGAACACACAAACAAAACCATTCAATGTGTTTGTAGATAAACTGTTTGGAACAGTGACAGGAGTACTTTTTTCACAGGGGCTGTTTACACTGAGAGTTTTAAACAGATTGCTGGAAGTGCTAGATCTAATAATCAAATGACGGTGTGTGTAGATGATGCTGCCCATTGTTTGAATGAAGAGCTATTGTCAGCAGCAGACTACGATGAACACAAAAAACCTGTTCGCAGCACACCAGAGAAAATAGCTATATTGTGGGACAAAAGAAAGTAAATGGCTGCTGCTGAATGCAAAAACAGCTCAGCAAGAAACACGAATGAAGCGCTGAAAATGTCGAAGAGCGAAATGTAGCAAAGTTAAACAGAAACGCAGATCTCATAACGTAGAATGAAGGAAAAACTACATGCATCTATTAAAAAGCAAGACATTGCCGTACAAAGAAAGTAAGTTTCAGAATTTGAAAAGCAAATTACATGATCTTAAGTTATTTTAGAATGCAGTTAAATGTATTAACCGAGTGCCAGCAAGCGCAACCTAATAGAATCATTAGTTAGGAAACATGGCTTGGTCAGTTTCAAAAAGTTTTTAGTACGAAAATTAGGCAAACTATTTAACTGAAGAGTTAATGGAAATTTCGGACACATAATTACTTGACAAAATGTTACTGATGAAGAACTTAAACACGCAGTTGATTTTTAAGGAAAAATAATCACCACGTACTTGCAGAGATGCTTCACTTATCTCCGTTCAAATATTACCCTTTTTTCGTCTGACTGTTCAATCAGTTTTGATACAGGCAAATTCCAAAACTCATACAGTTGCACAGCCATTGTCTCATTATATAAACACTCAGAAAAAGACAATCCTGATAACTGCAGTGGAGTATCATTGCTTAACATACTGGGGATAGTATTTACTCGTATTGTTAGTAAGAGACTGTCGTGCCAGGAAAAGGAAAACGAAGAACCAAGTGCTTTTTAGAAAAAGATTATTGTACCACGGACAATATATAGTGGGTTAACTGCCAGAATAGTGCATCAAAAAAGATTAAAGAAGGCACATACACCAATGTGGCAGGTACACTTGATATAGATAGGAGAATACGTACGAAATTGTGAGATCTTGTGTACGTTGCCCTTGAGGTTTATCTGACATATATGAGTGTGAAAGTGGTGAGTGCCAGCGTTATGTGCTTTACCAACTTTATTTTCGTTTCTCATCAACGAACCGGCTCATAAAATTACAAGACACTGAGTAGATGGAATTCAACCATCACCTGACATCTTGGACTTCCCTTCACAAACGTCTTTAACATGCACGGTACGAGAATTACCAAAGCAAAACAGAAACTTATCAAATATTGAAGTCTTTATGGAGACTGGGTGGCTTACAAAGGGATTTATCTTTAAGACGTTCGACGCAATGATTCTTCCCATTTTGATGTACGGGGCAGATGTTTTGAGAAAATACACGTGTTTGCATGCAAGTGAGTACTCAAGGTTGGAATCCAACCCGTAACAAAATGGTTTGAGGCGACTTAGGTAGATGTCCTGTGCTTACTATATTCTATCTGTTGTAAAGTGTATCAAGTGCTATCTGAGAACTGTAAGCCTTCTTTCAAAGCTTACAGTACGTCTTTATATCTCTTAAGATTTCAAAAAGCAATTTTGAGCACATTTAATTAGGCAGTCACTTTTTATAAATGGATTTGGACCCCTGTGGATGCAACAGAGTGTAGGGACTGAAAAAGCCTTCTTAGCAGATTTTAGGCAAAGACCAAATGATCGGTAGTAATAGGTATGGCTTGCTAGTATTACTGAACACGAGACTTAATTTTCATTCCGGCTCCAAGCATTTCATTCAGACAGGCAAATGCATAGATTGCAATCTTCCATGTTATCTTAAAGAATTTTAAGTATAGTCCAGATTAGGAATATCATAAATGAAGTCTCGTAGGCTCCGTTATAATCGCGATGTGTTGCCAAGACAGTTTTTGTGCCACTGTGCAAAAAGGAAGTGAAAGATGAAAATGTGTCATTCAAATATAAATGTTACAGTGGGTTTAAAAACAAGTTGAGGTGTTCGAAGAAGAAAAAAATGAGCAGAGTTATGAAAGCAAACGAAGACCAATCAGTGATTCAAAGACCAACATTTATGTACAGAGCTTTTTAAAAACGCCAGGTGGCGAGATCACCACACCCACAGACCGAAAACAATTTCCGAGCTCAGAACATGTGTCTAAAATACTTACACTTTATGTATATGATCATTTTTTCTTTATTTTTCGAAAACGATTTCCTGAAAACGCTATGTGTGTTCCTTTTCTGTGTATGGCTACACTGCTGTGTACATATAACTAAGTGTTACATACCCCTGCCTTGAAAAGAATCCGTCCTTGATTTAATCAATAACTATTCATCCATTGTTCCATGCAGTCATTCATACATTCTCTATCTCTAAAAACGTTATGGCTGTCCCAAAACCCTGACCTGAGGTGGTTGAGAAGTGTTGTGACAGATACTTCGTTTCAGCATTATGACGGACGTGCCCATCTTCTCTTCCTCACTGATTTACTTTCCCCAAATATGAGTAGAGTCAGGCCTTCATTCGTAGCCAGGTAGACCATAGAGAGCGCGCAGGAAGTTTATCACGATTCTGGGTCGAACACATGCAGTCAGACTCGATGTGGGCAGCTCTAGCTCTCTGCCAACCAATGGCCCGTTTCTTACATGCTAGCTCGCTTGCT
>JAPXFY010000013.1:75421855-75434355 GCA_030674185.1 Monoplex corrugatus
CTGACTGAGTCTGACCTTTGCAGATTGACGTAAAATCATCATACCTCTGGCAGGAGTGGAATTTAGAGACTGATGCAGTGGTTTTGTTGTCATTTACATCAACATTATGGCCATGTGGACTAACTTTAAGTTAGACATGATAGTTCATGTTTTGAAAGTTAGGACCCATGTGACTGGTGTCATGATAGGCTTTGTCCTCCCAGTTTATATTTCAGTGACCTTTTACTTCGTTGCGGCGATGTGGATCAGAACCCTGAGCGGGCCCACGTCTAACCACAGCAGTACACTGAAGCAGCCCTGACTGATCAGTGTGCCACACGCTGTGCCAGTACTGACTGCCTTTCACCTCCAGATCACGACCGTTCTTCATCAAGTGAGGGACTGTCAAACGACCCAACACTGAAGGACATTATGACTTCCATTTCATGCATGCACACCAAATTCAACCATATGAGAGATGAACTATAAAATGTACAAGAGACAGTCAATGAATTGGGAGATGAAGTGCATGATGTAATAGAGACAATTCGTATTCTGATTGCAGAAACTGACTCTCTCAAAATAGAGAAACAAAGTATTAAAGGACAGGCTTGAACAGGTTGAAAGAAAAATGGATGATCTTGAAAGTCGTTCCAAAACGAATGTAATATTATACGTTTTCAGAAAAGCGACAGTAAAACAAAGACGAACTGTGGTGATTGTGTACAGAACATGCTAACGGATAAATCAGAACTTCCAAAAACAAGACAGTTTGACCGTGTACATCGCCAAAACACTAAACCAAACTCCCCAATCATTGTCAAGTGTACCTTCTATAAAGATAAAGAAGCAATCCTCAGAGCAAAGAAAAAAAAAAAAAAAAGGAAAACAGTCAAATATTTATAGGGGAAGACTTTACCCAGAGAGTACTCGACATAAATGATTGGGACCTCATTTGAAAGCAGCTAGAGATAGCAACAAAAGGGCCATCACGATATATGATCACCTCCTTATTGAGGATAAAACATTTGGATAGGATGACAATAACCAGAAAAAAATAAACAAAAATAAAAACAGAACGCGTATTTAATGCAACCAGACAAGACAGGCGCAAATTTTCGGCCACTTGGCCTTTGTCAAGGGTCAGATCACAAACAAACACCAAATACAAAAATTAGAGGAAAAAGACTGAAACTTCCCTGCTGCTTCGTCCAGCGCTGCTCATGTTTACGCTTGACATGGGCCAGTTGGCCGAAAATTTGCGCCTGTCTCTCAGGTTACATTTAGTACGCGTTCTGATTCTATTTTCTTGTGGGGTTTTTTTTCTGGTTCCTGTTCGCTTGAACGCCGGCAGACGCACTTGTTTTGGATTTGGATGACAATGATAAACTGAAAGAAATCAGACTGGTGCCTGGCCAGCCCAATGTCAAACAAGCATGTCCCATAATCAAAATCAAAATGTCTTAAGCAAATACCAAGGGGTAACAAATTCCTCCTCAACACCAGTTTCAAGATTTTAAGTGAAGGTTCATATGCAGTCAGCGATGAGTTGAAAAGCCAAGATACCGTGCAGGCATGTCGTGCACGTTGTAACAAGTCCCTCCACTTTCCTCTACTCCCTCCCTTACGTGTTATCTTCAAGAAAGTGAAGGAAAAAATAAATGTGACAGAAGAGTATCAGTCCAAGATAGTTTTGAAGAACGTGTGAATGTAAAGCAAAGCGTGAAAATATAGTAAATGTGAAAAGAATAGTAAGAAATACTTGTACTCAGTCATTATCTTTTCTTCACTGGAATGTGGAATGACTCGAGATAAAACTTAACGATAGAATGTTTATTAAGTATATTACTTCTTTCGACTTTGTATTGTGGAAACCTTAACAGAGCATCTAGAAAGCCGTTTATTTCCAAACTAAACAGTATTTTGTATACCAGCTTTGAAGCTGTCAAAACAAGGTAAGTGGCCAGGGGGGCGTGGTTTGTTTCATTAAAACTGGTTTGGTCCCATATGTTAAAGAACTTAAATATGACTAAGATGATATGTTGTGTTTTTCCTCGATTAAACTTATTTGGTTTTGAAAAAAAAAGTATACTGTATACGTGTGTACATATTCCTCCTGTTTATTCTCCTCATCATACGATTTATCATGTTGACAATGGTATTGTGTGTTTAGAAGATGTATCAGCTGATAAACTGATATCAACTGATAATGTTGATAGTCTTCTAAGTGGAAATTTAAATGCCAGGACATCAAAGATATTTCCTGTCAGTTGTAGTAAGTTTGATATGCCTATTTTTATTAAAGAAAATGAAAATGTAAATCTGACAAGACAGTCAGAAGATTCAGTGCTGAATTTGTATGGCAAAATGCTGTTGAATCTATGTGTTGCTTTTGTTTGTTTACTGTGAATAAAGTATGTAATAGCGACTCTCATGATCGTTACATTTATTTCAGACACAGGCAACAGAGCCAACGCTCATATTTTAGCTCCTGAAAATATATTTACCACAATACAAAACCGCTGTCCATTGAAAGTTTCTGAAACGACTGACTCCCAATATCAACCACAAAAGTTTTGCTTTAATACCAAGAATTACATAATGTCTACGAAAGTAGACACCAATGACAATAAGAAAATGTTTGTCGAAAAATATGTATAAAATTATGATTATGATCAACAGTATTGTAACAATATTCATTACATAGAAATAAAGCAAACGCTTTAGAACGCTATTGATTTAATAAATGCTGATATCAATGAAGTGCTGGAAATATTCAATTGTTGTATAAGACAGCAAGCTGAATGTATGAAAAAGAAAATTCACATCAGTCAGAAGAAGTCTGTAGAGTGGTATGATGATGAATGTGTAAAGCTCTTAGGCAGACTGTCGGAAGACAATTCAGGGTGTTTAAAAAGTCGTTAGTCTGAAGACAGAGCCAAATTTCGTAAGGCTAGAAGAGATGATAAAAATGTATTACACAGAAAGAGAAAGGAACACAGTAATGTAATTTTGAACGATCTAACCATGTCTCTGGGTAACCAGAAATGTTTTGGCGCTACATGCGTACAATCTCCAATAAAAAGATATTTCAACCTGACATGATTTCCATTCAAAATTGGTTTCAGTATTTCAAAGGTGTCTTTGATAAAGAGAATTCTTTCTGCGGCATCTTTATTATTAACAATGCTGTCTTTGATCATATTCTTAGCCGTCTTGGTTGTGATGACGGTGATAATTACGGTGGTGATGATAATGGTGGTGGCATTGATGATGGCAACAACAGAGATGATAGGGATGTTGTTGATGGTAATGATGATGGTAGTGATGATGTTCTCAATCGGCCTATTTAACCCTTTGATTACCGCACCTTATCCACCAGTTGCAAAAACCTAACCCTTTGACTCCCTCACCCTATCCACCAGCTTCCTGCAGGATGAGAGAGTCAGTGGGTTGTCTTTGCTTTGCTAGCATGACTGACAATGCAGGATGCTGGTGGACAGGGTGCAGGAGTCAAAGGGTTGAAAAAGATGAAGTCTTATTATCATTTAAAATTTAAATGTGTAAAAGCAGCAGGAGTAGACTGTGTAATTGGGGAGCTCTTGAAAAACGGGGAAGATGAGGTGGTCAACTTTCTGGTTGAATATTTCAATGTTTTATTCAGTCTCTGGTCAATATCCTGATAACTGTACAGAATCTTCCTATATTTACGAAGAAAAAGGCTTGTGATCCTAATAACTACAGAGGTCTTTCTTTGAGAAACATCAGCAGCAAACTGTACAGATCTGTTATCAATTCAAGATTACAGGGATGGCTTGACTACAACAATATCATAGGCAAATATCAGGCTAGTTTTAAAAAGAACTATTCAACAACTGATAACATGTTTACATTATTGGCAATTATTCAAAAGCAAGTTATCTGTAACAGAAACGTGTATGCAGCTTTTACTGATTTCGAAAAGGAGTTTGATTAAATTTCAAGAAAACTTCTACGATCTGTATTGTTAAACAATGGCATTAAAGGTAAGATGCATAGATTATTAAGAGTGTGTATGCTTCTGTGAAAACAAGAGCGCGGTGTGGTATAAGTTTACTATTTTGCATTACTTGCACAAAGGGAGTGAAACAAAGTGATGTGTAGTCCCATTCTTTTTTCTTTGTTTATAAATGAACTTGCTCTCGAAATAATTAATAATGATAAGGCACGGCACAAATCTGAGTAATGACTTGACTGAACTGGTTATTCTTTTGTCTGCTGATGACAGTTTTATTATCAGAAACTGAAGTTGGTTTACAGACACAATTAAACAGTCTCTACAGAGCAGCGTGTCATTTACAGCTTAAAGTAAACATGGACAAGAGTACTGAAATGGTCTTTAGGGAAGGAGGACTTTTAACGAATACTAAGAAATGACTCTATAACAATACAAGGATGGTTGTTGTAAACTAATATCGGTATTTAGGAATATTGTTCTCAACAAGACTTAGTTTTACTTTTGCATGTCAACGTCTAGCACGATAAAACAAAACGAGCTGCCTTCAGTATTCTAAGTAAGCTGAATAAACTAAATATTAATTCATTAGGACTTAAGCTTTGTTCAGCCAAGCGAGCGGACGTGTTTCTGCGAGCTCTCCAAACTGTGGAAAGAAAGAAATATGTGGTGCGTGACCAGTGACATAAACTGCACAGATAGTACTGTTTTGTTGCCGGTGTTGGTTTATGTGTTTATGTGTTTATGTGTTAAATTAAGTCAACAGAGACTTAATCCAACTGAACAAATTGTCAAAATAATTTCGTACGATTATACAGACACAGGGTGCTAACGACTTTCACAAATGATAGTGAATATATGGTGAAACCAGCGGCAGCGTGTTTAACAGTGTGTTCAGCAGTGTGGTAGGCTGGTAAGCAGTGTGTGCAGTAGTGTGTTCAGAAAATATCAGCCTGCTAAAGGACGGCGCCACCAAAATCTACGAAATCACGTCGAGCCAACATCACTGTAAGTAAGAGTTCAGACAGTACACATAACTCTTGTCGGTGCAACACAAACACGAAAACAAAACAGCAAGCAAACAAATTTGCTCTCCACACCAACAAGAAACAAACAGAAGAAACTGACAGAATTTGTGGAAGAAGAGAGAACGGAAGAAAATCAGGAAAGACAGACAATAGAAAGTAGGGTGAAGGTGGACATGATGGTGACAACACGTCAAGTTCTTTGATAGAAAACATTTTCAGAATGGACAGCCAACTTATAGAGACATTAAATAAACTATATCATAAGATCGACTCAACTGAGCAAAACCTATCAGCCCAAATCATAAGGTAATTTGAAGATTTCCGCTCCGAACTTTTCGCCCTTCATAAAGAAAATATTGAATTGAAAAAGAAGTTATAAGATGCTGAAGATATCATCGAAGACTTACAAGATGACAACCATCAAATTGTTAAGAAAGACAATCAACAGAGAAAGAGAAGAACTCAATGATCTTGAACAGTACGGACGAAGAGACTGTCTCCATTTTCACGGAATCGACCCGGATGATGCTCGGGAAACAGCCGCCGACTGTGAAAAGAAGATACTGGCTGTAATTCATGACGATCTTGGTCTGGGGCACATAGATTCCTCCCAAATAAGCATCGCACACCGTGTCGGAAATAGAAGCAACAAGCCTAGATCCATCATAGTCAAATTTATATGCAGAAAGTACAAAGATCAGGTACTACAGACACAACGCCTGTTGAAAAGGACTAAACGACGAATCACAGAAGATTTGACCCACCTCAATATGATTACTGTAGATTGTCTGCCGTCAAACAGCAACGTAATGTACAGAACACGTGGACAAGAGACGGAAAGATTTTTGCTCTATGGACAAAAACTGGAAGTACCTGGTGGAGATTTGAAAGTTCTGGATCGGGCAGCAGCTAATTCCACAGCAACCGTTAGCAACCATGAGACCTCATATTCCCTCCATCTTTCAACAGACAGTCAAAAACCAACCACTCCAGAGACGCTAACGGACGTGGAAACATTACAAGGCAAAGGAATGCACACAGAGAGAAGGATCCAACCAATACATGGTCATCACAGTCCAGTCTCTCCCCAACAGCGGAACGAGAACCAACGAGCACAGGAGACCTGTTTCTGCCTGAGAATCAAGAGGAATGATCCAGTGTGTGTTCCCACCATCACATTTGACGCCCGAGCAGTGGAATGTTGAATAAAGAAATACAATCGACATGTCAACATCTACACGTTCCGGTCAGCGATTCTGTGCCTGTCTCCAGTTCTCGATATCCAAACCCCCACCCTCATTTCTTCATTCCCTACACCACCACCCGTACAATCACCCATCCTCGTTCTCAACTCTGTTACACATGCCACCCCCCCCCCCCCAACTCAACCTTAACCCTACCACACGTCCATTCCAATCCCCACCCTCACCACGAATACCCTCAAACTGCCATAGATAGATAGATAGATAGATAGATAGATAGATAGATAGATAAATAGAGTTTGCAGGACACAAATGGAAAAAGAAAATCACTTCCCGTACATACATCATCATCATCACCATGTGCCCCACCACCTGGCGTTGGCGATCATGACCCTCCATACGAATCTATCTCTTGTCCCTGCAAGTACATCTCCCACCCTCTCTGTCCTCAGTATCTCTGCAAGTCCGTCTAATGTTTTCTCCCTGGGTCTGCCTGGTGCTCTTTTTCCCTCCAGCTTTCCTGTTGTGACCAAGTGCCCTAATTTCTCTTGCCTCACAAAAACAAGTGAGACTGCCCGGTTCAAGCAAACAGGAACCAGAAAAAAAAAACACGTAAAAAGAATCAGAATGCGTGTTTAATACAATCAGACAAGACAGGCCCAAATTTTCGGCCACCTTGCCTTTGTCAAGCGTAAGATCACAAACAAACAAACACCAAATAAAAAAATTAAGAGAAAAAGACTGAAACTTCCCTACTGCCTTCTTCAGTGTGAGAAAAGGACTAAACTGACTAAAATGACATCATAATGTGTTTGTGAGTAAATGTGATGTCAGAGCGGAATGAGATGAATTCTGCAGTTTGAAAAGTGGTCATGCAACGAATCTGGTCTCACCTTGGAATTGGAAGTAAACATCCTAAACTAACAGCCAAGGGACTGAAAGGAAAACCGGAGTCCCCAGAGAAAAAAAAGCCTTAGTCAGACCACTTTTCAAATTGCAGAACTCATCTCACTTCCGCTCTGACATCATGTTTACTCACAAACACATCATCTTCCTTTTTTTCCTTCTTTACATGGCCCATGGTCTGAACAACAAATCAGTATCTGAAGTGCACGAGCATGGGTTTTTAGTGGGTGTGCGTGCACTCGATTGTGTATGTAAAGATACACAAATACGTGTTTGCGTGTGCACTGAACGCGGAGACAGAGAGCATGCATACATTACTTGCACTGTATTGACAATTATTGACACTAGCTCGGATCTATAGGTCTGTATTTAATGTCTGAAAATCAAGAGAAACTGTAAACTTGAATTCAATATTACTAATACTCACCCTGTTTGACAGTACTCAAGGGCTCTTCCTAAAGATATGATAAAAGACATTTCCTTTACTGCAACTACCAGTGGTTGTCGTTACTGATGTACAATAATGTCGCACGGAATCCTACGATACAGTTAACGTGTGTTTTGTGCAGGTACGAACCAGTACCTAAATATATGTATCGTGCTATGCATAGATGCATAAGAACAATATCCTGCCTGAAACCCCTTTTTCTGCCCCCCCCCCCCCCCCCCCCAGTGCTTTGTTGTGTTCTGAACTACGTTACAAATATTTTCTTGACCATATGGATCGAAAATATTACAGTAAATACATGTGTTGACTGGAACAAGTGCACTAGACTACTTGAATTAGATCTGACACTTCAGCGACAGGAATGCAAGTGCACGCCCTAACGCACATCATCATCATCATCAGGTGCCCTGCCGCATGGCGTTGGCGATTATGGACTTCCATCTGTCTCTATCTCTCGTTGCCCCTAGCATCTCCCCTACCTTCCTCGTCCCCAGCCACTCTGTAAGTCCGTCCAGCATTTTATCCCTGGGTCTACCCGGTGCTCTCTTTCCCTCCAGCTTTCCCGTTGTGACCAGGTGCTCCAAACCCCCTTCCTCATAAAATGGCCTATAAATGTTGCCTGTCTTTTCCTAATCTTCCTTATGAGTGATCTACTTGTGTCTGCCTCCATCAAGACTGTCTCGTTTGTTTTCTTTGCTGTCCATGGAACTCTCAACATTCTTCTTAGAAACTACATCTGGTTGCCTCAATCTTGTTCTGGCTTTGTTGACTGTCCACGCCTCGCATCCGTACAACATTATTGGTTCTATATAACATTCAACAACTCTCTTCCTGGAGTTAATTGACAGGCATTTGTTGGTAAGAATGCTTGTCATCTTCTTGAATGCTGTTTTGGCTTGGCCGATTCTGCCGGCTATTTCTGATGTGCATCTGTCGTCTGATGAAATGGTCGTTCCCAGGTATTTGAATTTATCAACCTGTGTCAAGGTTGTGCCATTTGCTGTTATTTTGCATGAGGGGATTTCATGTTTTTTACTGATCACCAGGACTTCAGTCTTCCTGCTGTTTAGTTCTAGCCCCTTTCCTTTGCTTTCTATTTCTAGTATATTCACAAGGTTTTGTAGGTCTCTTTCACTTTCTGCAATTAGCACGGTGTCATCTTCGTATCGAATGTTGTTTATCATTTTCCATCCAACCTTTAATCCAGGGTCTTCTTCTAGGTTTCTCGTGATGTTTTCGCTATATAGTGAAAACAGATCTGGTGACAAAACACAACCTTGTCTGACTCCTCTTTTGATATTTTGGAAAGAGCTTACATTGTTTTCTATTCTCATTGCAGCTCTGTTTGTTCCCAGTACATATTTCTGATTATTCGTAGATCTTTTCCATCAACATTGAGTCTCTCCAGTTGGTTGATCAATTCATCATGTCTTACTTGATCGAAAGCCTTGGTGTAGTCAACAAAGCATAAATACAAATCCTTATTCATCTCATTTGACCTCTCTATGATAGTTCTTAGGATGTATACGGCATTAATAGTTCCTTTCCCTTCTACAAATCCACAATGTTCTTCTGCTATTTCTCTTTTGATTCTATTCCTTGTCCTCATCATGATTATTCTTAACAGGATTTTTGTTACATGGCTCATCAAACTGATTGTGCGATGGAGTTCGCATTCTATAGCCCCTGTCTTCTTTGGAAGTGCAATGAAAATTGATTTTGACATATCTTTGGGGATTTTTCCAGTGTCGTAAATTTCATTTAGGAGGACTGTTATATTTTCTGTACCAAATTCCTCCAGGGCTTCAATCATCTCTGTAGTAATGTTGTCTGGTCCTGGGGCTTTTCCCGGTTTCATCTTTTTCAGTGCTGCTCTAACTTCATCTTTCATTATGGGTGGTCCTTCAAAGTTCTTTTTCATAATGTGTTCTTCGTTTCTGTCATCCTCAAAAAGGTCTTTAATGTACTCTCCCCATCTCTCTAATATTTTGTCTTTTTCCATGATAAGCGTGCCATCTTTCGATTTCAAGCAACCAGTTGATGTGCATGTATTTTTTCTGCGGACAATTTCTTCAATTCGTCTGTACATACCCTGAGGATCCGTTTTGTGTCGGTCTTCCATTTCTTTGCACTTTGTTTTCAGCCAAGCTTCCATTGCACCTATTCCTGATCTGCTTGTTTATCTTCACGCCAATGTTCATGTACGTGTGTGTATAAGTCAGGATTTATGGCAAACAGAAACATTGGAAACAATACCAGACTTGTCTATGATTTGATAAGCTATTGTAATTCGAACAAAATTCCTGAATTATTGTTATGTATCGATTTTGAAAAAGCTTTTGATTCTCTTGATTGGATTTTTATGCACAAAGTATTGTCTGCATATTGCTTTCCTGATGACATCAAGAAATGGATTGAGGTCTTTTAAAACAATATGAAGTCTACTGTTCTAGTTAACGGTAATGCATCAGCATGGTTTGAAATAAACCAAGGTTGCTGACAGGGAGATCCTATATTCCCTTATTTGTTCATTCTGAGTGCTGAAATTTTAGTACTGATGATCAGAGAAAATAAAAAACAATGGAATCACCTTTGGAGAAACAGAATACAAAATAGCTCAGTATGCAGGTGATGCTGAACTCTCAACATGGAGACAGACATATGTTCGAACAAAGCAAAACCGTTTAGACGATTTTGGACAAAAATCAGAGTTGAAAATCAGTACTGATAAAGCTATTCTGGAGTGGATAGGACGTATGCTAAATAGTGACGTTAGATTCATGCTGCACCTCAAATTTGTATGGAATCCTGATAGTTTCAAAATACTCGGTATTTGGTTAAGCAGTGATTTAAAGGACTGTAAAAAGTTAAATTTCAACAAAAATTTTAAAGAAATAAAAGCTTTGTTTGCAATATAGCTAAGACGGTTAATAACTCCCCTGGGCAGAGTTGCTGTTTTGAAATCATTAACTAGTTCATCTATGGCTCTTGCTGCCTAATCCACCTGACTACATTATTGATCGATTGAAGAAAATGGTTTACAGGTTTATCTGGAACAAGAAACGCGACAGAATAAAAAGAACTATTATAGTTAAATATGTTAAAGTTGGAGGATTGGGTGTCACAAATATCAACAACTTTATAAATGGATTAAAGTTAACATGACTTAACCGACTTCACAAAACAAAACACAAATGGAAATATATTTTTCATCATCTGTATCGAAAAATGGCATAAATTAACCAATATGGTCCAAGTATATAATACGCAAGACAACATCATCATACGAACGATTTTTGGAAAGATGTTTTTAAAATATGTGAAGTATCTGGATACAGAATGCAGCCCAAATGTTCAGATGTTCTCTCAGAACCTTTATTTTTCAATAATAACATCAAACTTGTGACAAATAGTGTAAAACATACTGATTGGATTAACAAAAGTATTTATCAAATCAGACACCTCTTCGATGATACTGGTCATTTTCATTCATACGAAGAATTTATTGAAAAATACATCATAAATCTAACTTTCTTTAATTTCTTCAGTTGCATAAAATCAATCAAAGATTATCTAAAGAAAATTAATATCCTAGTTATTAATAATAAAACGCAGCTGATTCCATGTTTTGTCAAAACAATTAATTCACAAACAAATGGAGCAAAACTATTCTATGAAATTTTAACCAACGACGATAAGCGTCCAAATTGTTGCAATAAATGGGAATTAACATATGGAGAAGAAATTAATTGGACACTGTGCTTTACAAGCTTACAGAGTATTAAACAAATTAACTTAAGTGGTTTCGGATAAGAGTCACCCATCGAATACTGGCTAGTAACGTTGTACTCAAAGAGATGGGCTTAGTACAAAGCAATTTGTGTAATAATATAATTTCTGCAGTCGAGCACAAGATAGTATACAACACTGCCTTTGGGACTGTCAGAATATACAATTATTTTGGAATGAATCTAAAACGTTTCTACAGACAAATCACACAAATCTTAACATTTTAAAACTGTCAAAACAAATTATTATTTTGGGATTTGATAAAACTTTTAAAAGTGATAACATTTTTCATTTCATTTTGCTTTTTGCAAAATACTTCAGTTATCAATGTAAATGTGAATAACTGATGCCAAGTCTGCACATCTTTAGGAAAAAAATTAAACGGAGATATGACATTCAACAGTTGAGAGTGGCTGCACAAAAGTATGAAATGGATTGGACGTACTACCGCCCAATGATTACTTTTAATGATGACTAATTTTTTTCATCTATTACGCACAGCTAGATTCTGCAGACTATGACTTGATATATGCAGTATTACAGTTATAACAACTAAGATGTTATACATGTATGTCAGCACCGCAAACGAACAATGGGGTTGTGTTTTTTGTTGTTGATGCTGTTTTTGTTTGTTTGTTTGTTTGTTTGCTTGTTTGTTTGTTTGTTTTGTTTGTTTGTATTTATTATTTTCTCTGAGGAGTGTGTGTGTGTGGTTCTTTTCTTAAGACAGGTTTGATACACTCATGCCTTTTTGCTTTACTTTATTGTTCGTGTCTTTATCGTGCGCACATGATTGTACGTCATTGTGCAATCTGTACGTGTGTGCGCACTCGCGCGCGCGTGTGTATGTGTGTGTCTGTTTATGTGTGTGTGTGTGCGTGTGCGTGCATGCGTGCGTGCATGCCCGCGTGCGTGTATGTATATATATGTGTGTGTGTGTGTGTGTGTGTGTGTGTGTGTGTGTGTGCGTGTGTGTGTGTGTGCGTGTGTGTGTGTGTGTGTGTGTGTGTGTGTGTGTGTGTGTGTGGTGCGTGTGCGTGCATGCCCGCGTGCGTGTATGTATGTATGTGTGTGTGTGTGGTGTGTGGTTGTGTGTGTGTGTGTGTGGTGTGCGTGTGCGTGTGCGTGTGTGTGTGTGTTTTGATCATAAATGA
>JAPXFY010000013.1:75439355-75441855 GCA_030674185.1 Monoplex corrugatus
ATCAACAAGGAAAATGGACAGAACCACACAATGGATTGCCACACACATGCAGCTATCAACACTCACGATGTCAATCAGCTGTGACAGTCGGATGCCCAGTTTCACGATCAGTTTATCAGTGCTGTTGCCGACAGGTCGGATCAGTTTGTTGTACCCGCTGTTTCTTAACAGATCGTCGTACAGTCTTTTAGCGTTGTCATTTGCCGCACACATCGACGACAAGAAGAAAATCAACAACAACAAGAAGCAAACCTGAGACACAACTCCCAGCAAAGTTCGCCGAAACCCACAGTGCGATCTTGCGTTAGCGAGGAGCATTTTCTCCTCTCAGCGGAAAGTTCTTATCTGAAGATCCCTTTCTTACCTGAGATCTAGTTTGTTCCTTGAAAAACTCTGCACCGGGCCTCGTTGGAACGAGACTTCCGTCAAAATTTGAGGCACATCTCAATATGAAAAAAGTTGTCCGATTTTCAACGACAGTGTCATCGAAACTAGTCAGAAATGGGCTTTCCAAAACAAGAGTACAAGAAAGATATGGTTGCGGTGAAGCGATAGATAGTACACGGTGGACTAGGCTGTTCGCACTACTCCATGCAGTCAGTCTCGCTCGCTCGTGGCGCACACGGCAGAACTTGTTGCCGACCAGGAAAGAGAGAGAACTCAGGGAATGTGTGAGTGAGAGAGAGGTGTGCTGTTGCTTGTGCTTGTGTTTAGGTGCAATACTAGTGAAGAGAATGAAGTAAATCGGTCTTGCTTGGCCACGTGTATTCTGTGTGAGCTATTCTCGTAATTTTTTTTTCTCTCCCTCTTGTGTTGAGTTCGTGTGCTGTTTGTTGTGATTTGAGGCAGCTGTCGTTGCTGTTGATCATGCATAGGGCACAGCTGACAGATAAATAACACAGGAGGAGGGATCGATGAGCATCGCCGGTATAGGATCTTAAATGTAATAACTTTATGAAGCCATATTGTAAGGCGAGAGAAGAGAGAAAAGCACACACACTTGTTTGCTTGTTTGTTCGTCTTTCTGTCTGTCTACTTTGTTCATAACAATTCATGTTTAGACTAGCGGATCTCGTCAAGTTTTAAACTGACTTAAAATGAAGATGATTAAAAACAGCCATTAAATGATAACAATTGTAAAAATTGTATAACAAACCTAAAACAAAATCCACAAAATCGAACCCACAAGACACGAAGCAAAGGCATAAAAATGTAAACACTATAGACGTTCGCTTTTTTTTTTCTTTTTTTTTTCTCCCTGAAGTTTTGAGTCTTTGCCGTTGATGATAAAGTACTCCAAGAATGAAATATGAAAACAGTATATCCACTATTGAAGTACACACAAGAATGATGTCACACAGGTACGGCTGGATAGTTTTATCAAGTATTGTGAAGTACATCGTGCACGTTGTGTTATTGTACATTATTGTTTGGAGATAACGTTTTGTCCTTTTCAGTAGAGGGTATAACGTTTTGTCCTTTTCAGTAGAGGGTATAACGTTTTGTCCTTTTCAGTAGAGGGTATAACGTTTTGTCCTTTTCAGTAGAGGGTATAACGTTTTGTCCTTTTCAGTAGAGGGTATAACGTTTTGTCCTTTTCAGTAGAGGGTATAACTTTTTGTCCTTTTCAGTAGAGGATATAACGTTCTGTCCTTTTCAGTAGAGGGTATAACGTTTTGTCCTTTTCAGTAGAGGGTATAACGTTTTGTCATTTTGAGTGGAGGGTATAACGTTTTGTCCTTTTCAGTAGAGGGTATAACGTTTTGTCCTTTTGAGGGGAGGGTATAACGTTTTGTCCTTTTCAGTAGAGGGTATAACGTTTTGTCCTTTTCAGTAGAAGGTATAACGTTTTGTCCTTTTCAGTAGAGGGTATAACGTTTTGTCCTTTTCAGTAGAGGGTATAACGTTTTGTCCTTTTCAGTAGAGGGTATAACGTTTTGTCCTTTTCAGTAGAGGGTATAACGTTTTGTCCTTTTCAGTAGAGGGTATAACGTTTTGTCCTTTTCAGTAGAGGTATGAAAACGTTTTGTCCTTTTCAGTAAGGTATAACGATTTGTCCTTCAGTAGAAGGTATAGTTTTTCCTTTTCAGTAGAGGGTATAATAACGTTTTGTCCTTTTCAGTAGAGGGTATAACGTTTTGTCCTTTTCAGTGGAGGGTATAACGTTTTGTCCTTTTCAGTAGAGGGTATAACGTTTTGTCCTTTTGAGGGAGGGTATAACGTTTTGTCCTTTTCAGTAGAGGGTATAACGTTTTGTCCTTTTGAGGGAGGGTATAACGTTTTGTCCTTTTCAGTAGAAGGTATAACGTTTTGTCCTTTTCAGTAGAGGGTATAACGTTTTGTCCTTTTGAGTGCAGGTTATAACGTTTTGTCCTTTTGACTGGAGGGTATAACGTTTTGTCCTTTTCAGTAGAGAGTATAACGTTTTGTCCTTTTCAGAAGAGGGTATAACGTTTTGTCCTTTTGAGTGCAGGTTATAACGTTTTGTCCTTTTCAGTAG
>JAPXFY010000013.1:75446855-75511855 GCA_030674185.1 Monoplex corrugatus
AATAAAACACAAAATGAAATAAGAGAATTTCAAGGAAAGAATCAAGAACTTCAGACAATTACGGGACAAAAGAATGGACGGAGTATTGCTGAGATCGAAGGCAAAATGGATTGCAGATGGGGGGAAAAATGCAAAATATTTTTGCCATCTTGAAAAAAATTAGGAATGTGAGTAAACAAATGACAAAATTAATGAGCGAAGATGGTGCTACTTTAGAAAACCAGCAAGATGTACTTCATGAAGTTAAATCCTTTTATGAAAATCTATATAAGAAAAGGCTCGCTGCAGATTGTGAAATAGAAAACCTTGTAGGAACGATACCCAAATTATCAAATGAAGAAAAACAATTGTTGGAAGGTGAAATTACTATAGATGAAGCGAGTATAGCATTGAAAAACTGGCAAAATGAGAAAAGCCCGGGTACAGACCGTTTTAGTGCAGATTTTCTCTTTTTTCTGGAAACAAATTTCGCAATTTGTAGTGAGATCACAGAATGAGGCCTACAGAGATGGAGAACTTTCCTCAAGGCAGAAAGAAGGATTGATCACCTGCACCCCAAAAGGTGACAAACCTAAAGAAATCATAAAATAAACTGGCGTCCCATTTCTCTCCTTAACGTAGTGTATAAAATAGGCTCAGCATGCATTTCGAACATAATCAAAAAGGAACCAGAAAAAAAAAAACGAAAATGGAACCAAATCTTTTCTCCCACTGGACGAAGCAGTAGGGAAGTTTTAGTCTTTTTTTCCTAATTTTTGTGTTTGTTGTCTGTTCGTTTGTGATCTTACGTTTACGCTTGACAAAGGCTAGTTGGCCGAAAATTTCTGCCTGTCTAGTCTGGTTGCATTAAATACGCGTTCTGATTCTGTTTTCGTGTTTTTCTGGTCACTGTTTGCTTGAATGCGGATGGTCCCACTCGTTTTAGAATCAAAAAGGTTTTATCAATGCTTATCAATGAAGATCAGGCTTGCGTTAAGCAAACAGATTGATCGGAGACAGTATAAGATTAACATATGATTTGATAAATTATTTCAATGTAAACAACATACCAGGTTTGTTACTCTGTGTTCATTTCGAAAAAGCTCAAAGTTTTGAGAGCTTTGGAATTGGTGTTTGTCGTTGGATCTTTTTTTTTTTTTTAATATAAAAGAATAAAACCAACTGTTATTATAAATGGTTTAGTATAGAAAGCGGATATAGGCAAGATCCAATCTTGCCCTATCTTTTTATAATGATAAGGAAGGATGACTCAGTAAAAGGAATACAGGTTCACGTTGTAGAACACAAAATTTCTCAGTCTGCTGATGATACCCAATTAATAAATGTAGGAGAAAAAACATCGTTTGAAAAATTTGTTCGTATACTTGACAATGCGGCATCGTTTCAGGCCTGTTTATGATCATCATCATCATCAGGTGCCCTGCCGCTTGGCGTTGGCGACCATGGACTTCCAACCATCTCTATCTCTCGCTGCCCCCAGCATCTCCCCCACCCTCTTCATCCTCAGCCACCCTGCAAATCCGTCCAGCATTCTCTCCCTGGGTCTACCCGGTGCTCTCTTTCCCTCCAGCTTTCCCTTGTGACCAGGTGCTCCAAATCCCCCTTCCTCATAAAATGGCCTATAAATGTTGCTTGTCTTTTCCTAATCTTCCTTATCAGTGATCGACTTGTGTCTGCCTCCATCAAGACTGTCTCGTTTGTTTTCTTTGCTGTCCATGGTACTCTCAACATTCTTCTGAGAAACCACATCTCGGCTACCTCAATCCTGCTCTGGCTTTGCTTGCTGACTGTCCACGCCTCGCATCCGTACAACAGTATTGGTTCTATATAACATTCAAGGACTCTCTTTCTGATGTTAATTGATAGGCATTTGTTGATAAGAATGCTTGTCATCTTCTTGAATGCTGTTTTGGCTTGGCCGATTCTGCCAGCTATTTCCGATGTGCATCTGCCGTCTGATGAAATGACCGTTCCCAGGTATTTGAACTTATTAACCTGTGTCAAGGTTGTGCCATTTGCTGTTATTTTTGCAGGAGGGGATTTCATGTTTTTTACTGATCACCATGACTTCAGTCTTCCTGCTGTTTAGTTCCAACCCCTTACCTTTGCTTTCTGTTTCTAGTATATTCACAAGGTTTTGTAGGTCCCTTTCATTTTCTGCAATTAGCACGGTGTCATCTGCGTACCGAATGTTGTTTATCATTTTCCCTCCAACCTTTAATCCAGGGTCTTCCTCTAGGTTTCTCATGATGTTTTCGCTATATAGTGAAACCAGATCTGTGACAAAACACAACCCTGTCTGACTCCTCTTTTGATGTTTTGAAAAGAGCTTATATTGTTTTCTATTCTCATTGCAGCTGTTTGTTCCCAGTACATATTCCTGATTATTCGTAGATCTTTTCCATCGACATTGAGTCTCTCCTGTTGGTTGATCAATTCTTCATGTCATACCCGATCGAAAGCCTTGGTATAGTCAACAAAGCATAAATACAAATCCTTATTCATCTCAACTGACCTCTCTATGATAGTTCTTAGGATGTATATGGCATTAATAGTTCCTTTCCCCTCCACAAATCCACACTGTTCTTCTGCTATTTCTCTTTTGATTCTATTCCTTGTCCTCATCATGATTATTCTTAACAGGATTTTTGTGACATGACTCATCAAACTGATTGTGCGATGGAGTTCGCATTCTATAGCCCCTGTCTTCTTTGGAAGTGCAATGAAAATTGATTTTGACATATCTTTGGGGATTTTTCCTGTGTCATAAATTTCATTTAGGAGGACTGTTATTTTTTCTATGCCAAATTCCTCCAAGGCTTCAATCATCTCTGTAGTAATGTTGTCTGGTCCTGGGGCTTTTCCCGGTTTCATCTTTTTCAGTGCTGTTCTGACTTCATCTTTCATTATGGGTGGTCCTTCAAAGTTCTTTTTTATAATGTGTTCTTCGTTTCTGTCATCCTCAAAAAGGTCTTTAATGTACTCTCCCCATCTGTCTAATACCTTGTCTTTTTCCACGATAAGCGTGCCATCTTTTGATTTTAAGCAACCATTTGATGTGCATGTATTT
Organism: Monoplex corrugatus; assembly: GCA_030674185.1. Lineage (NCBI taxonomy): Eukaryota > Metazoa > Mollusca > Gastropoda > Littorinimorpha > Ranellidae > Monoplex > Monoplex corrugatus. The sequence continues at coordinate 75,449,926 of JAPXFY010000013.1, forward strand.
TTCCTGTGAACAATTTCTTCAATTCGTCTGTACATACCCTGAGGATCCATTTTGTGTCGTTCTTCTATCTCTTTGCATTTTGTGTTCAGCCAAGCTTCCTTAGCTTCATTGCACCTATACCTGATTTCTTTGTTTATCTTCCTGTATATCTCCTCGTTTCTCTTTGCCTTCCTCCTTTTCTCCATCAGGCCTAAAATTTCATTAGTCATCCAGCTCTTTTTTGCTTTTCTATTTGCCTTAGGGATTTCCTCACAAGCTTCATTTATAGAACTTCTCAACTTTGTCCATTGTTCCTCACTGTCACCAACGTCTTCCAGAGCACTGAATTTGTTTTGAACATGTACATTAAATTTTTGACGTATCATTTCATCTGTCCTCAAGAGTCCAAGGTTTAGTTTGATGTTGCTTTTGGTCTGTTTCCTTTTCCTCAATTTCAGCCTAAACCTTCCCACTACCGGATTATGGTCACTGTTGCAGTCTGCGCCTGGTAGTGTTTTTGCTGACAGTAAAGAATTTCTAAATCTTTTGTTGATCAGGATGTAGTCAATTTGATTTTTGGTATTATCTCCTGGACTCATCCAAGTCCATTTTCTTCTGTTAGGCTGCTCAAACCAGGTGTTTCCTACTATGAACTCATTCATCTGTGCCCATTCTACAAGCTTTCCCCCCTCTTTCGTTTTGTGTACCAAGGCCATGAGGTCCAACTATATCCTCCACCCTATCCTGTCCCACTTTAGCATTAAGATCTCCCATTATGACTGTAACTTCCTGTGATTTACATTGGACCTTGGCCATCTCTAAAACTTCGTAGAAGTTGTCGATGTCTTCCTGAGCACTTCCGGATGTTGGTGCATACACCTGTATTATGTTGATATCAAAAGGTTTCCCTCCGAATTTGACCAGTAAAACTCTGTCGGACACTGCCCAGTATCCTTTAACTGCTTTTGATTTGTCTTTGTCCATTATGATGCCTACTCCTCTTTCATGTGAATTACCACCAGAGTATATCACTGTATATTCTCCTGATGTTATCATGCCTGCCCCCTTCCATCTCATTTCCCCTAGTCCTAAAATACTGATGTTAAGCCTTTCCATCTCCATTTTGATGTTGTCTAAATTACCTTTCTGCAGCATTGTTCTTACATTCCATGTTGCCACCTTGGTGTTGAATTTAATCTTGGTTTTGGTCGCAGTAGCTGGCTGACGGTCTGGTGTCACCTGCGCCGCATGACAGTCCCTACCGGACGAAGGTGCTCCACAGGAGCACCTACTGACGTCGTTAACTTTCTTCTTTATTCTTCCTCTGTCCATGGATTTCCTGGGGAAAAGTACGATGGTGGTTTCCCCTTGCCTTCCATCGGTTTTTTATTTTAGGGTTGACTCCCTTAGCCTTACTCTCTCCCGAGATGTCCACAAGGCAGTGGAGCTATTTACCCATAGCTTGGGGATCTGGTTCGTGGGCCTGCCTGCCTCACGTCTGGGGGCCAGACCTCCTCCAAGTCCTACGAGATTCAGCCTGAGTCCGTGAGGTGCTCAGTTACCTCCTGTCGCCACGAGGAGGCACAGCGTAGGGCTTGCTGATGGAGAGGCTATGTACTGACAGGAAGAGACTTACGCATTGCTCTTCTTTTCGCACAGCAGTGCTAGCCAGCGGTGCAGGCCGAAGCCGACACACTGGACGCATCACATCTGCCAATATGACAAGCCCTGTTTATGAACAGTGGAAAAACGCAAGTAATATGGCTCAAGAGTGAGAGAAAATCACAAATACATCTAATATGTTGTTCCCATGTAAAATGATACGGAACCCTTATAAGTTTCAAATATTTGGCATTTGGTTCATTCAAGATCTAAGAAACTGCGAAATCATCAGTTATAACGAAAAAATTTCGAAAGTGAAAATGTTATTCAAAGTTTGGTCACAAAGAACCTGATCGGTAAATCATTTTTTTTATCTAAACTCACACACTTGTGGATATTGTTGCCGGATCCACCAAATCATTTTATACAAGAGCTACAGAAGTTATGTTTCCAGTTTGCATAGAATGGAAAAGAAGATAAAATCCACAGAAAGACTGTCATTAAAAGCATAAAGCGAGGAGGATTGAGTATACCGGATTTCCGAACATATGTATGTATGCTCTCAAACTTCCATGGATAAGGAAATTCAAAACTTCTAACCATAAATGGTAGAGTTTTGCAGCTGAAATGTATCCCCTTCTTAACAACATTGAATATCACACGAAACCTAGTGTTGTTCGGTGTTGATCAAAATGTAAAAACAGATAGAATATTTGATCTCAGAATGATGCTTTCAAAATCATTTGTATATAAATGCAAATTGACAAATGTGTTTCAAATGTAATACTTTCCAAGAATGCTGAATCTGAGACTCTAAATTGAACAGTATAATGTCAAAACAAACTTTCAGTTGTCTATTTTTAATGCTCAGTGGAACAATTATATGCCAATGTTCTCCCCGTAGATGATTTTTTTCCTTCACGACATGTTCTTAAATCCTGATGTACACAATAAAACATTCAATGTTTAAAATATTGTCATACATGTTTTATATTTCATAGGTTGTTTGTATATGAACAATGTCTGTTTTGTATATATAGACTGATGACTCTTCTGTTACCACACACGCGCCTGCACACACACACACACACATACCCACATACCCACACTCACACACACACACACACACACACATACACACACGCACGCACGCACGCACGCACGCACGCACACACACACACACACACACACACACACACACATGCATACACGCACGTGTGATATGAACGAATACATGTACACACACACATCTTCTTCTTGGCGTAAGCTGCTACACAATCAGCTGAGTCCGGGTGATGAATGCAGCCGTCTTTTCCAGCTCCTGTCTGCAGCCATGGAGTTTGGTTGTCAGCGGAGTGTCTGTCGGCCACACGTCCTGTCTTGCCACCTGGTGAAGGGGACATCTTTGGAGTATATGCTCCGTGGTTTGGTCTTCTTGACCGCAGGGTCAGGTTGGGGAGGGCGCCAGCTTCAGTTTGCGGTACATGTGGCCGTTCAGCCTATTGTGACCAGTGAGAAGCCTCACCAGGACAACTTGCTGCTCTCTGGACAACAGGCGGTAGTCATCCCTGTGTCGTCTCGGCATGGAAAGCGCCCTGATGACGCTCCTCTTCTTAACTGTAGCTGACGCTGTTGTTAGGTTATTCTTCTCTGGCTCCCTCCTTAGCAAGGATATCAGCTCGCTCATTCCCGGAGACTCCACAGTGGGCTGGAATCCACTGCAGAACTGCTCTTTTGGTTGTGGCAACCTGGTGCAGAGCTCTAGACAGGAGGGGGGGGGGGGGCGTGTTGTTCTGGCATGCCTGCAGCACGGAGAGGGCGTCAGACAATAAGACGGCTTGTCTGCAGTCACAGTCTGTAGCCTGAATCATGGAGGCCGCCTGTATGAGTGCTTCTGTCTCAGTACGGTAGTTTGTACAGTGTCTTCCAGTGGCGACACTTGCTGTTGTTGTTTGTCTTCCTGGGAAAAGGACAAGGATGCCTGCACCCCCGTTGGCTACAACGTTGGTTGCTGACCCGTCGGTGTATACATGTATCCATACCTCCTGTGGGTACCTCTCAGCAATCATAGCCATTGTTAGGGAGTGTTTCACCTTGTCATCTTGTGTGTCTCCCGGTATGAGGTATGGGACGGTGGTGTGGACCTCGATATCAAGCTGGTCTGGTGTCCAGGGTTCTGGCATGTTTGTTGGGCAAAGGGGGAGCGTGTCCATGGGCACACTTTCTTGGAACTGGCGAGTCAGTCTCTTGCTCTCGTGGACAAAGCTGCTCCTTTTCAGTCGGTTTTTGGTGAGGCTGTTCAGTTTCTGCTTCATGGGATGGTCTGGCAAACACCTGAACTTTTCTGCTTGCACCAAGACCTTGGTTTCTCTCCTCTGACTGAGAGGTTGGATTTCTGCAAGCTTTTCCATCTCCTTGATTGGTGTTAACAGCATTGCACCTGTGATTATACGGAGGGCCTTGTTCTGGACCTTGCCAAGCGTCTGCTGGTTCGTCTTTGCAGTAATTGACCACGCTGAAGAGCCGTATTCGAGATGGGGTCTGACTGTTCCCTGGTATACTGTCTTCAGTATTCTCTCATTTGCTCCCCAGGTGGTGCCTGCAAGTTTACGAAGAATTGCCAGCCTGCGCCTCGCTTTTGCCTCTGCCTTCGTGATGTGCGGCTTTCAGGTCTGCCTCTTGTCGAAGGTGACGCCAAGGCATGTGGCTTCTTCATCCTCCTTCAGGGGGGGTTCCACCAAGGGTGATGATGCCGGCCTTCTGTTTTGGAGACAAGGTGAACAGAGTGGTGGAAGACTTGTCAATGGTGTTGTTTTCCTGAGACAGATTGACTTCTGCTTCCTCTCTGGCTTCTGACAAATCATCCTGTAAATCTTGCAGTTCCTTACTCCAATATGGTTTGTAGTTCTTTCTAGCACCTCTTGGTATGGCTTCATGAGCTGCCTGTAGTATGCATGAGTTGAAGTCCTTCACCACCATGTTGATGTCTCTGCCTTGGACCGTGATGTCTTTGGCGAGAGTGCTGGTGCGGTGTGCAAAGAGAGGCCAATTTGCCCTCTTGTAATTTCACCGTGGGAAGGTGGCTTCTGTGCTGGCTCCAAGATTCGTTGTCAGGAACACAGGCCGATGGTCACTTCCTCCCTCTCTTGTGAATGTCTTCGGTGCAGAAGGCTAGATCAGGGGTGGATGTTGTGTGCCATCGCCTGGAGTAGAATGTTGGACAATCAAGGGGACTGTTGATCAAGATCAGGTGATTGTCGTCCTGCCAATTCTCCACTTCTTCTCCTCTTCGATCCATATGCTGATAACCCCAGCTCTGTGAGTGACTGTTAAAATCGCCCACTATAAGAATGTTGGAGTCCTCTGTGCTGATGGTATCGAGAGACAAAGGCTTGTGATTGGGGCAGTAGAAGTTGACTAAGTGTAGATCTGCTGCATTTGTCTGGATTTTCAACACGTGGTATTCAGAGTCTTCCATGTGCATTTGAACAAGACAGGCATTTAAGTTGTTCCTAACAAGAGTCAGGATTCCTCCTATGCTTCTGTCATTTCTGTCAGATCTGAAGCACTGGTAGCCTCTCATTTTGAAGGTTTTATGACTCTGAAGATGTGTCTCCCGGATGCAGCAAATGTTAACTTCTTTCTCATGCAGGATACGCTCCAGTTCTGTTTTTTTTTATTCAGGACGCTTTCTGTATTCCAGTGCATGACCGTGAAGGGTCTATGCTCAGTGGAATTCTTGCGTGCTCTTGTGCGACCAGTCGCTCTCCTCCCTTGCCCCCTGGCGCAGCAAGGCGGATGGGAGGGACCTCCAGTCGCTGAGAATACAGAGAGAAAGAGACAGTGAGAGAGAGAGTGATGGAGAGAGACAGAGGGAGAGAGAGAGAGAGAGAGAGAGAGAGAGAGAGAGAGACAAACAGACAGACAGACAGAGACTGTGACAGACAGCAGAGAGACAAAGAGACAGACAGACCGACAGAGATCAGTAGCAACATAACCGAACCTAGAAAATTTATAAACACACGTCTCTGCAGTTTACTGCATATTTCTTTAATATATATTTATAGGAGTTTTGTTTGTTTGTTTGTTTCTTTCTTTCCTTCTTTTTCTCTTTCTTTCTTTCTTTCTGGAATGAAGCGCCATGTTGTTTGGCAAAAACAGAGGATTTTTTCCCTTGCAGTTTTGAAAAGAGAGGATTTCTTTCCGTGTAGTTTTGCTGAAACTATCGTACAATCTGAAGTAATCATGGTCTTCGAAGTTATATTTTCAGGTTTCATTTTGGATTACGAATACACCTTTTTTTCATTCATTTTCTCTTTATTCATTTTTATTGAGCTGTGTTCTCAACAGAGTTTGAATTCAATTTCACTTGCAGTGCTTGAGATGTCTGTGGGGAAAGCAAAGGTGTACAGATTATCATCGTTTTCATCAGCTAAGAGATTGTCGAATACTCCTGATTTTTTTAGTGTTAAATGGCTGTTAAGAGAACAGGACCCAAACCAGACATCTATGAAACACCATGCCAGCAAAATGAAATTATGTTGACCTAATGTCACTGATGATAATAGACTGAGTTCTACAACAAATGTTATGGCTTGGACCATCAAAGAACGCCGCTAAAGGTGCGGTTGATTGTTGCAGCTATTTTTCAGAAGAAGACCTGCGCTGTGATACAATTTAAAGCTTCGGCGATGATCTCTTCAGCCTTAATTTTCAGTCTCTTGAATATTATCTTCACTATGACTTAGCTTGGGTGACTGATATGTTGTAGTTTTGGCACAACTGAAGATTCGTTTCTTTGCAAGAGTGACATCTTTGTAGTGTAGGCCGTTCTCCTGTCTGCCAGATCTTGTTCAAATGATTGTGGGTACGTTAACCATGGCATTAACCTTTGCAGAGATCATTTCTGCTGGGACAATGTCTATTGTGATCTAAATGGTGGATACATTTCAGAATGCTTAATTTCATTGTTTACATGGATGTTAATAAGCATTACAAGCAAACAAGTTATTACAAATATACATACAAAAGCCATATATCTGTTAATAAATGTGTATACATTTAACTAGTTATCAGATCAGGATTTCCCTGCGACTGGTAAAATGTAACCATTACAACCTGCCGCATTCGACAGATAGGGCTTTGGATAGCAGCTCATTTACGAGAATGAAAACTCCGACCTCGAATCTTTGCTGCCTTGTGGCATATCTGCTCAAGAGAAGGGTTTGGGGAGTAAACCTCGAACAAAAATACGGAGCTGGAGTCCGTAAGGCAGTCCGCTGCTGTTTTCAGCAACGTTTCGGCAACTCCTGCGACACTGTTGGTGCCAAACCGTATCGACCTCCGCCGTTCCTTTGGTTCCCATCAACAGTGTAGAGAGGGGCGGGGGGAGGGGACCTGCTGCATGAGCAACAGCTTGTCCTCCATATCACCTCGCCCCGGCTTACGCCCTGGAGAAAAGAATTTGCTCCAGCTTCACCTCACGGTGTCAAAACAACACGGGAAGCAGCAGTCTTCAGTAGTTATAAGCTACGACTCAACTGGTGTAGAGTGTAGCGCCAGGGGCTGCTTCCGCCGGTGGGAGAGAGTCTCGGATCTCACTGGACACCTACCTCCCGCCTAAGCGGGGCAGCTTCTAGCCAATTAAGTGCTCTCCATCCACAGTCTGCTTCTCCATTGGGTGCTTGGAGATCAGGAAAACACAAGCAGACTGCAAAACCTGCAAATGGCAAAACAGAAAGAAAACCAAACATAAAAGAAAAGCGGCAAGCTCTCAAACTGGGGTGTTGGAACGTCCACACAATTTCAACACGGCTGTCAGAGAGCCTCAAAGCCATCAGATGCAAGAAAGACAGCTGTCATCAACGACGAGCTCTTGAGACCACAGACATAGCCGCCTTGCAACAAACGCGCCTAGTTAAATCAGGCACGCTCAAGGAGAAAGACTTCGCCTTCATTTGGCAAAGAAAGAGTGCTGAGGAGCACATGGAGTTGGATTTGCAGTCGGGAACTCTCTGCTGAAAATGGTTGACCGAGAAGACAAGGGATCTGAACGCCTGCTGACTCTCCATTTCCATACCTACGACGGCCCAGTCACTCTTGTTAGCGCTTGGGCTCCTACCCTAACGTCTACACCACAGGCAAAGGACAAGTTCTATGCTAATCTCAACGACATTATCAAGAATATCCCTGAGCAAAAACACCTTGTCCTCCTGGGCGACCTCAACATCAGAATGGGTGTCTATCACAGCTCTGGACCTTCCTCAACACATGGTGTCATGGAGACATCCGCGATCAAAAACATTGTCACCAACTAGACATGTTCATTGTCAGACGAACAAGCCTGAAGTTCGTGCTTTAAACCCGCACATACCACAGTGCAGACTGTAACACAGACCACTCACTGCCGTGTTGCAAGATCAGAAAGAGATTCACCGTACCAAACAAGAGGGCAAGCCTCGCATTGACCCCCCGAGATGCGGTACCCAGAGAATTTTGAGGAATTTGCTGATTCTCTCAGAGATGCTCTATCCACAGACCAACCGCACAACTCAACCTCTGAAAAGTGGGACCCCTTCCGGGAGACCATTCAGAAAATAGAACAATGACTGGTTTGAAATCAAGTTCAGTGAGATGACCTCCATTATCGAAGCAAAGCGTGCTGCCCTTGCTGAATACAAGCGCCCACCAAGAGAGAAATCCCTGCAAACACTCAGAGCTGCCAGAAGCAAAGTGCAGCAGACAACAAGATATGCTAAACCAACACTAGAAGAATTCCGCAAGACAATTAGCAGCTTGGCTGTTGAAAAGCACCTGGTAAATGATGGCATCCCACAGCCTGCCACAAGCCACTGCAAGAACACGTTCCTGCAACCCCTACACGATGTGCTCTGTTAGTTTTGGAGAGTAGGAACACTGAAAACAAACATGAGAGTGCCAAGATCGTCACCTTCTGTAACAAACACGAAGACAGTTCCGACTGCAACAACTGTAGTGGCAATTTCCCCATGAACATCTTAGGCAAACTGTATTCCTGAGTCGTGTTGGCGCGTCTCCAAAGGTATCTGAATATATCCTCCCTGAGTCCCAGTGTAGCTTTCTATCAGAATGCTCCAAGTGGACATGATTTTCCCTCGTCAATACCGAAAAGTGCAGACAACAGCAAAATCTCTCTTACATTGCCTTTATCGACCCATAACGCCTTTGACCTGTCACAGGGATGGTCTGTTCAATGGATGCTCCCCCCCCCCCCCTCTCAAAGCTGCACGGTCTGATCAGATCATTCCACGACGATTGAAGGCAACTATCCAGTCAAATAAAACATGTCCAGAGCCTTGAAATTAAAAACGGTGTCAACGGAGATAGTGTCCTTGTTCCAACCTGTTCGTCATCTTATTTCATGCTTCTGAAGCATGCTTTTGGGACTGCAACGAAGGAGTGTATCTAGCTCCAAATCCAAGGGCGACTCTCACCTCCCAAAACTGAAAGCAAAGACAGAGATGCGCCAGGTCATTATAAAGAGCTGCTCTTTGCCGAAGATGCTGCTGTTACTCTCACACTGAGCAAAAACTGAAGTGCCTCACTGACAGATTTTCCCAAGCCTGCAAAGACTTTCGTCGGCAATCAGCCTGAAAAAGACGAACGTACTGACCAAGACGTGGACACTCACCGTCATCACCATCGACAACTACGAACTTGATATCGTCCACCAGATCACAAACATCGGATACATCATCAGCAACAATAATAATAATTAATAATAATTACAATATTTATATAGCGCAAAATCTTGATAAAAATCAAATCTCAGCGCTGAACATACACATATGCACACATGCACACACACGCACACACATACATATACACATGGCTGTAAATGGGGAAAAAGAAGAAAAGCAAAGAGAAGTTATAGAAAACATATTATATACAAATATATATTACAATGTGATTCCACACAGAGTGGAGACGGGCTGCAGTGGGGGTTGGGGTGAGGTCAGGGTTTTACGCAGAGGAGAAAAGGTGAGTTTTGAGAGCGGGCTTGAAGGAGACAAAAGTAGGTTGCTGACGGACTGAGAGAGGAAGTTTGTTCCAGGAGATTGGACCAGAAACAGAAGGCTCGTGGACCATAGGTATTGAGCTTAGTGCGTGGAAAGCGAAAAGTCAGAGGATCGGAGGCAGAGCGGAGGGTACGTGAGGTAACATAGATCTCAAGTAGGCTTGACAGGTAATTGGGGGCTGCGTTATTGAGGCTTTTGTAGCAGATAGTGTCTAGTTTGTACTGTATGCGCCTTGATACAGGGAGCCAGTGAAGTTGTGCCAGGAGAGGGGAGATGTGGTCAGCTTTTTTCTTTTTGAGTACAAGGCGTGCAGCATTGTTTTGAATGTGCTGTAGGATGTGAATGGTGGAGGCAGGAAGACCAGACAGGAGTGAATTGCAATAGTCCATGCGAGACATTATGAAGGAGAGAACGAGTTTTGCAGTTGTTTCGACAGAAAGATACTTCCTGATCAGTCTTATACGATGGAAGTGCTAGTAGCAAGATCTGGCAGTTTGAGAAACAAAGTTGTTCATGGAGAGGGTAGAGTCAATGTAGACACCAAGGTTCTTAGCTGAATCAGAAATTGGGACTGATGTGTTACATCATGAGAGAGAAAGAGGAGGCAGCTGAGAAAGTTTCTGACGGGTGCCAATGAGGATAGCTTCTGTCTTGTCGTCGTTAAGCTGAAGTTTATTGATAAAAGCAAGACGATAAAAAGACGCTAATAAAATTAAAATTTAGTAGATAAAAACAAGACGTGATACGAAGACGCTAATACTGACAAAAAGCAGTCTTGGGGCAGTCGCACTTGTTTTGGATCTCGTATTACCCCAAGACTGCTTTTAATTTTATTAGTGTCTTTTTATCGTCTTGCTTTTGTCTCATAGTTTTTTACACAATGTCACATTTTGCATCAAATCTACATTTCCGTCTTCTCTCTAATTTCCAACTTCTTCCTCCTCCGTTTTTTTCACTTGCTGTAGCCCCTCTTCTTATTATCCGTTGTTTGGTGTTGTTTGTGGTCTGTTTGTGACCGTGCATTCGCGCTTGACAAAGGCCGGTTGGCCGAAAATTTGCGCTTGTCTTGTCTTGTTGTATTGAATACGCGTTCACTTTGGTTTATTTGTTCTTCTGGTTCCTGTTTGCTTGGGCGCGGGCAGTCGCACTTGTTTTGAAACACACGAAAAACCGAAACTAATACACACGCATGCACGCACGTACACACACACACACACACACACACACACACACACACACACACACACACACACACACACACACACACACACACACACACACACACACACACTGATGGAAAGAAGCGGTTGCAGAATTCATCGACGGAAAACAGGTGGGTTTTTAAACTGGATTTAAAAGCAGAAAGGATAGGTGATAGACAAAGGAAGAATGGAAGTCTATTCCAGGCAGATGATCCCGAAACAGCAAAAGAACGCTGGCCAACAGTTGATAGTTTAAATCTAGGAACCTGAAGGGAAAGAGTATCTGAAACTGAGTGCAAGGTGTGAGTTGGCGTATGAATATACATGTTGTCACAAATGTATAACGGAGCAGTCTGGTGAATAGATTTGTAACATAAGGCATCCGATTTAATTTCAATGTTGTTCAAAACAGGCAGAGAGCAAAGGAGAGGACTGACATGATCAAACTTTTTCTTTCTGAGGGCAAAACAAGCAGCTCAGTTTTGTGTGCATTGCAGACAGAGGAGAACAGAAGCTGGTAGTCCAGAAAGGAGAGCGTTACAGTAGTCAAGACGAGACAAAATGAGAGATGTCATAGACTTCGATGCAGCCTCAATTGAAAGATATCTTCGAATATACCAATGCGCCGAATCTGATAGTAGCAAGATTGGCAGGTCTACGTTGGAAACTTCTGCATAGAAAGAGTGTTGTCCAAGATTACTCCCAGATTCTTGACAGAATTGGAGAAAAGGATGATGCTGATGTTGTCACCTATCTGGATGATATTCAGTATAATAGAATGAAGTTTGTTTTTGGTGCATACGAGCATGGCTTTGGTTTTATCACCATTTAACTGTAGCTTATTGGTATACACTACAGATTAGATTAATTGGGAAATAAGCATAGCAATTTTTCCAATACTTTTCTTCAGTACTGATCGTGTTAGAATGGAGGCCATATTGAAAGCGGCAGTGAGGACTTCAAGCCCAGCTGACCTCGGAAACGGATACCACATGCCCTCTCTAAAAGCCTTCATGGACGACACGACAGTGCTTTCCACAAAAGAAGAACAGACACGCGGGATCCTGAAGCAGTTGGACAAAGTCGTCGCCTCATCTAGGATGAATTTCAAATAAAAAAAAAGTCAGGAGCCTTTCTTTGAAGGTAAAGTAGACGAAACAGTAACGTTTAATATCCCAGTCACTTCATTCCAACAATGACGGGAGAACCAGTGAGAAGCCTCGGAAGGTGGTATGGCGACTCCCTGAAAGATGTACGAAGGGGTAAGGAAACCAAGCAAACAATGGAAGAAAGTTTGCAGGTAATAGACCACTGTGGCCTTCTTGACAAATACAAAGTATGGCGCCTGCAGTTCCTGCTGATTCCAATGTTCCTTTGGCTTCTGTTGAATATTGAGAGTTCCATGGACAATGTTCCATTGGTTTTATTCTTGCTTTTATTGCTTTTATTCTTTCTCCCCATTCTCTCACCTGTCTGCCAACAATCTCCTCAATCCTTTCCAGTCAGCCTACCGCCAGTGCCATAGCACTGAAACTGCCCTACTACACATTCTCAACAATCTCCTCCTTGCAACTGATACTGGCAAAGTCTCTCTCCTCACACTCCTTGATCTGTCTGCAGCCTTTGATACCATTGATCATGGTATTCTCCTTTCTAGACTTCATCATACTTTTGGCATCTCTGACATTGCTCTGTCTTGGTTCACTTCATACCTATCCAACAGAAAACAAACCGTTCTCATCAATGGCACTTACTCTCAACCTGCATACCTGACCTGTGGTGTTCCACAAGGATCTGTCCTTGGCCCTGTTCTTTTCACTCTTTACACCTCCCCCCTGTCCACCATCATCAACTCCCATTCTATAAAACACCACTTCTATGCTGATGACACCCAACTTCAAGACAGTGACTCACCTGATAATATACAGCGCCTGTTGACTCGCACCACTGAGTGTTACTCGGACATTAAGAACTGGATGACACACAATAGACTTCAGCTTAATGACGACACAAAACAGAAGCTATCCTCATTGGCACCCGTCAGAAACTTTCTCAGCTGCCTCCTCTTTCTCTCCCATTATGTAACACATCAGTCCCAATTTCTGATTCAGCTAAAAACCTTGGTGTCTGCATTGACTCTACCCTCTCCATGAACAACTTTGTTTCTCAAACTGCCAGATCTTGCTACTATCATCTCCATCGTATAAGGCTGATCAGGAAGTATCTCTCTGTCGAAACAACTGCAAAACTCGTTCTCTCCTTCATAATGTCTCGCATTGACTATTGCAATTCACTCCTGTCTGGTCTTCCTGCCTCCACCATTCACATCCTACAGCGCATTCAAAACAATGCTGCACGCCTTGTACTCAAAAAGAAAAAAGCTGACCACATATCTCCTCTCCTGGCACAACTTCACTGGCTCCCTGTATCAAAGCGCATACAGTACAAACTAGACACCATGTGCTACAAAAGCCTCAATAACGCAGCCCCCGATTACCTGTCAAGCCTACTTGAGATCTATCTTCCCTCACGTACCCTCCGCTCTGCCTCCGATCCTCTGACTTTTCGCTTTCCACGCACTAAGCTCAATACCTATGGTCCACGAGCCTTCTCTGTTTCTGGTCCACTCTCCTGGAACAAACTTCCTCTCTCAGTCCGTCAGCAACCTACTTTTGTCTCCTTCAAGTCCGCTCTCAAAACTCACCTTTTCTCCTCCGCATAAAATCCTAACCTCACTCAACCCCCCCCCCCCCCCCCCCCTCTGCAGCCTGTCTCCGCTCGGAGGGAATCACATGGTTATAATATATAATTGTATATGCTATGCTCTCTATAATTTTCCATTGGTTTTATTCTTGCTTTTATTGCTTTTATTCTTTCTCCCCATTTATAGCCATGCGTGTGTGTGTGTGTGTGTGTGTGTGTGTGTGTGTGTGTGCGTGCGTGTGTGTGCGTGCGTGTGTGCGTGCGTGCTTGCGTGTGTGTCTGCTTCAGCGCTTAGATTTGATTTTATCAAGATTTTGCGCTATATAAATATTGTAATTATTATTATTATTATTATTATAATATCTGCACTAGCACAATGGAATCAGTGGAGACCAAAGTCAACAAATACATAAGGAAATGGCGTGATGTCCCACCCTAGTCTCACTGACGTTGGGCTCTATTGTCGCGAGGCAAAACTAAAGCTACCCCATAAATCCATTTTTGAGTACAACGCAGGAAAGATCAGGCTTCTTGGCTGGTAGGAAATAGAAAGTCGAGGAGGCACTGGTCCAGTGAAAGAAAATCTCATGGTCAGAGAATTAATATGGCACACGCAGACCAACAGGCAAGGACTGGGATCTGTGAAAATGGAATTGTGATCAAAGGCCAACGGGAAGGCAAAAAGAGATATGGTAATGCAAGAGATGAAGAAAGAAGAGGATGCCCTAAGACTTCAGAAGGCAGTTTAGCAAGGCCAACGTGGGCAGTGGACAAATTTATTGTATTTTTTAATGAGGAAAATGTACACCAAAGAAGTCTAAGATGGTATGACTTGTGGCAGATGGCCCCTCTCAGAATAAGTTTCATCCTCAGATCTGTGTATGACCTCCTGCCCTCAAATTCTAACATGGTGAAAATTGGGAAATCAGATAACAGTACTTGCCCGCTCTGCCAAGGCAAACAGACAGTGGAACATGTCCTGAGCTCATGCAAGATAGCGCTAACCCAAGGAAGGTACTCGTTTGTTTTCTTTGCTGTCCATGGAACTCTCAACATTCTTCTTAGAAACCAGAATATGTTACCTCAATCTTGTTCTGACTTTGCTTGTTGGCTGTCCACACTTCACATCCGTACCAATAGTATCAGTTCTATATAACACTCAAGAATTCACTTCCTGATGTTAACTGATAGGCATTTGTTGGTATGAACGCTTTTCATTTTGTTGAATGCTGCTTTAGCTTTTTAGCTTAGCCGATTCTGCTGGCTATTTCTGATGTGCGTCTTCCGTCTAGTGAGATGACCGTTCCCAGATATTTAATTTTATCAACGTGTCTCAATATTGTGCCATTTGCCGTTATTTTGCATGAGGGGATTTCTTGATTTTTACTGATTACCATGACTTCAGTCTTCTTGCTTTTTAGCTCCAGCCCTTTATTTTTGCTTTTTATTTCTACTGTATTCACAAGATCTTATTGGTCTTTTTCATTTTCTGTAATTAGCATGGCGTCATCTGCGCAACGAATGTTGTTTATCATTTTTCCTTCAACCTTTATCCCAGGGCATTCTTCAAGGTTCCTCGTGATAGTTTCTCTGTAAAGAAAACAGATCTGGTGACAGAACACAACACTGCTAAACCTCTCTTTTGATATTTTGGAAATAGCTTATATCGCTTTCTATTCTTATTAATGCTGTTTGTTCTCAATACATATTCTGATTATTCTTAAATCTTTTCCATCAATATTGAGCCTTTCTTAGTTTCTAGTTCGTTGATCAAATCTTTGTGTCTTACCTGATCGAAAGCCTTGGTATAATCAACAAAGCATAAATATAAATCCTTATTCAACTCAACTGGCCTCTCTATAGTAGTTCTTAGGATGTATGACATTAATAGTTCCTTTCCCTTCGACAAATCCACACTGTTCTTCCGTACTTCTGCTATTTCTTTTTTTTAATCTGTTCCTTATCCTCATCATGATTATTCTTGATATAATTTTTGTTACATGACTCACCAAGCTGATTATACGATGGTATCCGCATTCTATAGCCCCTGCAGTGAAAATTGATTCTGACATTTCTTTGGAGATTTTTCTAGTGTCATGAATGTTATTCAGGAGAACTGTTATTTCCTCAATATAAATTGTAGAAGATCTCTAACTACGGAAAACATAACCAGAAGTCATCACCAAGAGTGGTATGAAACTGGACATAGTTCTCCAATCTCATTCATCCAAACAAGTGATTCTGATCGAGTTCACTGTACTATACGAAAGTAGAATGGAGGAAGACCATATCTACAAAAGTATGCCAGTCTAGCCAGCAGCTTGAGGACATCTGGCATCCAGGAGTCATGACTTGGATGTGGCCCCCTTAGAGTGTAAGGAGATTAGGACCAAACGCGTGCTTGATGGGGGTTTCTCCTCTGAGGACCTTCTGCTGTCCGGCTCTCCCTAGAGTTTCTTAGTACTGTGTCATACAGTTCTGTATATCAATGTAAAGCTGGATGCTTCTGAGATAATGCAAATGATATTTTCAGGGGTGGTGCTATTCTGAAGTTGTGAGTCATCTGCATAAAATGATACTCCACGTCATGCTGGTTGATGATGTTCGCTAGCGATGAGGTATAAAGGGTGAACACGACAGGTCCTACCACAGAACCCTGAAAAACTCTGCAAGAAAGCCTGACTTCCGTTGATGAGAACTGACTGAAAGCGATCAGAGAGATAGGAGGAGAACCAAGAAAGAGCAGTTTGTTAAAGACGAAAGAGAAGGATGGAATGGTCAATGGTATCAACGGAAGCAGACAAATCGACGAGTGTTAAGAGATATATTTTACCCGCATCAGAAACAAGAAGTTCACTGACTTTGTGAACAACGCTGTTTCTGTATGTGGTTTACTCAATAGGCAGACTGATAAGGATGTTGGAGATGATTTTGGCAGAGCTCAGAGAGAAATGGGAGATTTGATACAGGTCTAATTTTTTTCAGATCATTGGGACTGAGATTATTTTTCTTGAGAAATGGCCGGATGAGAGCAGTTTTGAGATCAGAGAAGAACTGACGATGGAAGTGATTAATGAAAGAAGTTGCTGGTAAATTTGTGAAAAGAGAGAGGCCCGAATGTGGTCAAGTTCACAAAATTTGAAACATTTCTTTGAGGATCATTAAGATCTCAGTCTCAGATATCGGATGGAAATAAAGGAGAGGGGTACCAGTAAATGGAGTGTGTGGATGTGGTGGGTGGAAGGGAGTTCCGGTCAAGTTTGTTGCGCAAATTAGAAATCTTTGTTGAGAAATACGTGGAAACGGCATAGGTGAGATCATCTGGACCTATATTTGACGGCAGGAGAGTTGATTTCTCAGTGCCAAGTAAATCAGACATGGTGGAAAAGTGGGGGTTTTGTTGTTGTTGTTGTTGTTGTTGTTTTTGTGGGTTTTTTGTTTTTGTTTTTGTTTGTTGTTTTTTGTTTGGTTGGTTGTTTTTTGTTGTTGTTTTTTTGTGTATGTTTTGGGCTTCAAGAATTTGTGAGGAAAAGTAAACAGTTTTCGCTTTAGACAGCAACTTGATTACCGTGTTGCACATAGAGTTAAAAATTTGACGGTGTATTTCTCGTGTAGAAGACCACCACTGGCGCTTGGCCCTTCGACGTTCTCGCTTTGTTTTGCCTAAATGAGGCGTGTATCAAGGCGCACGTGGACATCACGCGGAGTACAGATGGAGAGAGGGCATGTATGTTAAGTAAACGCAGGAGAATCGAAGTATACAGAATATAGCGAGATAAGTGGAATCCCTGAACTAAGAGAGAAGTTCAGTTGCTTTCAGAAATGAAGGCGTCAAAGTCAACAGACTTCAGGTTACCACGGGTAACAATTAGCTTCCGGCTAATAAGTTTCGACAAATAAAATGAAAATAATACAACAGAGTGGTCTGCAGGAAATTGGTCCAGGACTGAGACTGGTGTAACAAGTTCACCTGTGTTACGGACGATCAGCCAGTCAATAATATGGCCTTTAGTGTGCGTGGGTTGGGCCACAAGCTGCTAGAGAAAATGGTTACACAGAGATGAACACAAGCGCTTGGTTTCCCAGTTATCTATCAGCAAAGTGTACGTTGACATGGCTAACACTGACAAGTTTTCCTGATCTTAGAGTGTGGTAATCAAGGAGAGACTCAATTTCATTTTGAAACATGGAAGAGAGTTTGTTCGCTCAGCTTGGAGGGGGTCGGTAAATACAAGAGAAAAAATAAGTTTGATCACACGTACGACGAACGACTTCGTGTGACGT
This sequence comes from Monoplex corrugatus, assembly GCA_030674185.1. NCBI lineage: Eukaryota > Metazoa > Mollusca > Gastropoda > Littorinimorpha > Ranellidae > Monoplex > Monoplex corrugatus. Next base: position 75,467,753 of record JAPXFY010000013.1, read on the forward strand.
GAGGGTGTTGATGATGTGCTACGGTTATCCATGTTCTGTGCTGTCAGTCGTTGAGTAATGACTGTGTCCTATTTTCCCTCCATTGTATAGTTTTGTCACCCTTGTTGTGCGGTGTTTATGTAGTATTGTGTTTGTCAGCGCTCTGTGTCTGTCAGTCGTCATATCGTGACTGTATTCTGTTTTCCGTTTCAACGTGTAGTATTGTACATATTATTCGCTTGATCCTTAGTTTGTGGGTGATGTGGGTTAGCTTGGGGAGCCTCACGTATGTGTGAGATAAGTCGCTTGTAGGAGCGAAAAAATGTAAACTGCTTATAGAGATAAGGAGGTGGGTAAATAGTGTAATAATTTTCTGTGATGAATCTGCCAGGCATGTTGGCAGTGCGAGTGGAACCACCCACCAGACTCGGGTGTGTATGGGGGCATTCTAGATTGTTGTAGTGTACAAATTGTTGACAGTAACTTATTTGTTCAGTGATATGTTGCAAGAAGTTTCAATGCATGTACACGAATAATCAGAAATATGTATTGGGAACAAACTGCTGCAATGAGAATAGAAAACGATCTAAGCTCCTTCCAAAATATCAAAAGAGGAGTCAGACAGAGATGTGTTTTATCACCAGATCTGTTTTCACTTTACAGCGAAAGCATCATGAGAAACCTAGAAGAAGACCCTGGATTAAAAGTTGGAGGAAAAATGATAAACAACATTCAATACGCAGATGAGACCGAGCTAATTGCAGAAAATGAAAGGAACCTACAAAACCTTGTGAATAGAAATAGAAAGCAAAAGTAAGGGGTTGGAACTAAACAGCAGACGGAAGATGCACATCAGAAATAGCCAGCAGAATTGGCCAAGCCAAAACAGCATTATATAAGATGAAAAGCATTCTTACCAACAAATGGCTATCAATTAACATCAGGAAGAGAGTTCTTGAATGTTATATAGAACCAATAATGTTATACGGTTGTGAGGCGTGGACAGTAAACAAGCAAAGCCAGAACAAGATTGAGGCAGCCGAGATGTGGTTTCGAAGAAGACTGTTTAGAGTTCCATGGACAGCAAAGAAAACAAACGATACAGTCTTGATGGAGGCAGACACCAGAAGATCATTCATAAGGAAGATTAGGAAAAGACAGGCAACATTTATAGGTCATATTATGAGGAAAGGGGAATTGGAGTACCTGGTCACAACGGGAAAGCAGGATGGAAAGAGAGCACCAGGTAGACCCAGGGAGAAGATATAGAAGACAGAGAGGGTGGAAGAGGTGCTTGAGGCAACAAGGGATAGAAAGAAATGGAAGGCCATGATCGCCAACGCCTTGTGGCAAGGCACCTGATGATGATGATGACATGTTAATGGGGTGTTCTGGTGGTTTTTGTGAATGAGTTGTTTCTATGTTGCAGTTTGATAAACCTGTAAGACAAATTGAGTGCTGTTTCTCTGGGCTTAGCTACTTGAAAAGTTGATCTGTGAGTAGCAGCGCTTTGGGATCGTACGTTCCAGAATTGTTAAGGTTTGTGTTTTCCCTGTTTGAAGCCCTCTAAAAGGAAGACAACCGTTCAACAGGAGGTTATTCTGTTCTGTTGAATCGAAAATATATTTTCATTCATGCCGGCGTTATTTACGGTTTTACGCCAACACTGTTTGAAGCATTTAATTGACATGTTTTCAGCATTAGGCTACTCGTTTCAATTTTTACTTTCATTCGTGTATACCCAAGAGAGACGAAAAAAATGGCATGTAAGGCCGAGCTTTTTCCCCCTCATGTTTTCAAATGGTCAAAATGCTTCAGCTTCAGGGGCGTTGCCCCTTGACCCCAAGAGAGGCTCTGCTCCTTAACCCTGTACGTGACACACTCTTTCACTTTTCCCAGATCCTGCTCTGCTTCTATCCGTTTGTGCAGTTTATTTGTACAGTGTGTTCGTCTGGCAATGCACAGAATGTGGGCGGCTGAACTATAATATGTACTTGTCCAAAGGAATATCGATTGTGAATACAAGCTTCTCAAACTCTGACATAAAGAAAGGAGAGTCTAGAAAAAGGAAAAACCCGGAATGTTATTGTATACACAGATGGCTGCGACAGTTGGATGGCAGTAAAACTTTTATGACTCATCGTCTGTTTTATTGAATATAGTAAATTTCATCAAACTTTCTTTACTTCGTTAAAGATAGCACACTTTTTCAGTCGGTTTGAAATGGAGACAAATGTGATTTTAAATTGTAGCACAGGAAGCATAAACGATATACACCCAAGTATTCATTAACATTGGATAAAGAAACTGAAATGATTAGCTGGCAAATCAAAGGAAAGTTTAACTTAAAACATACTTTAAGAACTTACCTATTCATTACCTGTCTTTTCATGTAGAGACAGTCACTAGCACTCTCGCGGAAAATGTTAATGCATTACGCACATGTGATAACAAGCCTAAATCTCTTTTGTCAGATTGACAGTTTTTGTTATTATCTTTATATTTGAAAAGTTGAAAGTAAGCATTGTTAAAGAACAGCTGTTTACATCCATTGTATGTAAAATCAAGGACAAATTTGCAACGCTTATCGTCAAAATCTGTCCTTACAGATATCCCCCTTCTCTCCACCCTTTACTCTCTTCCACACACAAACTGTCCCACTCTCTCTCTCTCTTTCTTTCTCTCTCCATCACCTGCCTTTTACATCTGCATGCATATACCTACCTACCTACCTACATGCATACCTACCTACATACCTACATTCATACATACATACATACATACATACATACAAGTCCGCTCTCAAAACTCACCTTTTCTCCTCCGCATAAAATCCTGACCTCACTCAAACCCCCTCTGCAGCCTGTCTCCACTCGTAGGGGAATCACATTGCAATATATAATTGTATATAATATGCTCTCTATAATTTTCCATTGCTTTTATTCTTTCTCCTTATTTATAGCCATGCGTGTGTGTGAGTGTGTGTGTGTGTGTGTGTGTGTGTGTGTGTGTGTGTGTGTGTGAGTGTGTGTGTGTGTGTGTGTGCGTGCGTGCGTGCGTGCGTGCGTGCGTGCGTGCGTGCGTGTGTGTGCGTGCGTGCGTGCGTGTGTGTTGTTTCAGCGCTTAGATTTGATTTTATCAAGATTTTGCGCTATATAAATATTGTAATTATTATTATTATTATTTTCAAAAGTGGAAAATAGCAATTATCTACAGTTCAAAAGTGGAAAATCGCATTTTAACTGGTAGATCCAAGAGCAAGTTTTATCAAGTAACAACACGTTTTACCCAGATCTAAATGACCATGACAGAATGGGCTGTGTGCAGATGACGTCACCCCAGTCAGGGAGGAGTTACCTTTTCTTTCCTACGGTATTGGTCGAATCGCGTCTGAGAGTCCGCGGAATGGTCCGTGTCTACTGTCGGTTCCGTGCTTTTGCACTGTTTACCACGTTCACACCAGAAGGAAAAATCAATGAAAGAAGTGTGTGTGTGTGTGTGTGTGTGTGTGTGTGTGTGTGTGTGTGTGTGTGTGTGTGTGTGTGTGTGTGTGTGTGTGTGTGTGTGTGTGTGTGTGTGTGCGTGCGTGTGCACGCGTGTGTGCATATGCATAATACCTTATACACGTAAATACATAGCCTTCTTTTTAAATTCCGTTAAGAACTTTTTTTCAAACCTTTTCACATTATACTGGATGCCAGGTTTATCTAAATGCCTGTGAATATTAGTCATTTGAACACTTCCAATTAAGGAAATTGTTTATCATAGCATATTTTACACACACAGTTTTAATTTTGTTAATAGTGTGTTTTAATTCATGTCCATATGAGTGAAGGTTTGCATTATGGATATCAGTAACCCCAACTAGAAACCAGCTCTGAAGCCTGGACATGAGGACCAGAAATAAGTGAAAGAAAATAGGAATTAAACGAATCAATCAGAAATGAGCTGGTGATGAAATCACTGATGTGGAAGATGATGTACATCTTTGAACATATATTCAATCTGATGATGGAACTGAGACCAGCTGAGATAACTGACAGCTTCAACACTACTATGTGATAGGAATGAGTTTTGTTCATTTTGTCAGATGATTCACAATTGAGCAGCCTCACAACAGAGGAAGAACAATTGAAGACAGATGAAATGAACAGACTGACTCAGTAAAATGTACAGTTGAGACAGGCACTTGCTTGCAACGAAATTAGTTTAAAATTTTTGCATAATCAGGATGATACAAGTATTTTACGGGACTTTACAACACTGTCAAGATATCCAAACTTATCAACAATCTCATAACCTCTAAGCAGCTGCCCCCCACTGCCAGACTGCTCATCAAACAACTTCCAGTCCAATCACTTTTTTATTTACTTCCCAAAATACATAAAGCCAACAATTCTGGCCGTCCTATCGTGTCAGCTTGCAACTGCCCAACTGAAAATATTTCTCAGTTTCTTGACCACATTTTGCAACCTATAGTCCAGTCTTTGCCTACCTTCATCAAAGACACTAACCACACATTGAATCTGATTCAAATAATAAATGAAGACCACACCTTCAAACCCCAATACCTGTTCACTTTGGATGTGACCTCTTTGTATACCAGCATACCCCATTCTGACGGGTTAAAAGCTCTCCAGCATTTTCTAGACAAATGACCTGATCAAACATTGTCTACTTCAACCCTCGTCCGACTTGCGGAGCTGGTCCTGACAACGAATACATTTTCGTTTGGAGATGAGACTTCTCGCAAGTTAGCGGAGTCGCAATGGGTACAAAGATGGGCCCCAGCTATGCTTGTCTGTTCATGGGATATTTGGAGGAACAAATCCTACAACAATACAAAAAACCCAAACCTGAAGTTTACAAAAGATACATTGATGATTGCATTGGCATGACATCCCTCGATCATGACCAACTCTTGCAATTCATCCATTACGTCCAAACGTTTCACCCATCCATCAAGTTCACATATGAAATTTCAAGCACATCCATATGCTTTCTCGATATCGAAGTTTCCCTTCAATCTGAACAACTAGTCACTACAGTCCACTACAAACCTACAGACTCACATTCCTACCTGGACTATCGATCATCTCACACTTCCAACACCAGAAACAGCATTCCCTACTGCTCAGACGAAGACGATTTCCAGGACAAAGCAGATGAAATGACTAGATTTTTCCTGCGCAGACATTACCCACTCGAGGTCATCAATGAAGCCCGGAAAAAAGTCAACTCTGTCTCTCGGCCAAATGCCCTCCATTCGAAGCCCAAAGCTGCCACAGAGGATCGGCCAGTCCTCGGTCTAGTTTACCACCCGTCCATGTACCTCGTAAAAAGGATCATCTTGTCCAACTGGGACATTCTGCAATCCAGTCCCACTACAGGTGAAACCTTTGACCAGCGCCCTTTGATCGTCTACAAGAGAGACACAAATCTCCGCGACTTGCTGGTGCGTTCAAATCTCAGCAAACCAGTCAGCCAACCTCCAGTAACCTCTCCATGTAACAAACCTAAATGCAGGACATGTCCTTTCTTATGCACAGCCACCACAGTCAAAGGCCCCAAATCTCATATGAGAATTACAAAACATTTCAACTGTCAAACTTATAACATTGTCTACTTGATCAGCTGCTCTAAATGTTCCCAACTGTATGTTGGTGAAACTGGACGCACCCTTGATACACGTTTCAAAGAACACTTGGCTGATATCCGTCATCAAAGGGATAAAACTATCCCCAATCACTTCAACACATCAGACCACTCAATCAATGACATCCGAGTGAAAGGTCTGTGGCTTCTATACAATAACAGCACCATAGACAGGAAAGACAGAGAATCCCATCTCATAAATAAACTTGGAACACGCAAACCATATGGTCTTAATGACAAACCATAAGTTATCCATTGCGCAACAGAATTCAGAAATGCCATTTCATGTTTCTTCCTGTTCCCAGGCCTACCTGATTCATTGCACTGGGCACAATCCATTCCCTTACCTCTTGGCTCTTGCCCTGTGCCTTCTTCAGAACAGGGCGATACCGATATGGCATGTCCACTTCTCAAAATTGCAGAACTCATCTCACTTCCCTTTTGACATCATAGTTGCCTCCCCTCTCCCCACTTCTTACTACTGCTCATGAAGACATGGGCATTCCATTTGGTCCCCTTTTTATCCACTGGACGAGGCGGCAGGGAAGTTTTTAGTCCTGTTTTTATTATCCATTGTTTGGTGTTTGTGATCTGTTTGTGACCGTGCGTTCGCGCTTGACAAAGGCCGGTGGACCGAAAATTTGTGCTTGTTTTGTCTTTTGTTAAATATGCGCTTACATTGGTTTTCTTGTTCTTCTGGTTCCTGTTTGCTTGGGCGCGGGCAGTCGCACTTGTTTTGGATACTGTCAGTTTTGTTTGATTTTCTTGTTTCTTCCCTATCTCGGATAAACTGTGATCCGAGCTTACACAACTGGTTCTTTGGCCAGATAGAGCTAGTATTTGTATGAGTGTGCCAGTTCAGTTCAAGGTATATCCATGGCAATGGCGCGTCTGTTTTGAAATATTTTTTGAGAGGTCTTCTAGTCCAGACACAAGTGCACTGACATGATCACATTACAAATATGATAAACAATCAAATATCTCACATCAGTTACACCACAGAAGCGTATTTCTTTTACATTCAAATGATAGGGTAGAAGGATCAGTGGCAACAATACATGAACAGTGGGGATATTTAAACAGTGGTGTTGTCTTGTCATACAGGTTTTCATATATTTGAACTAGTTGCTATGCAAGGGGCTGAAGTGAATTTTCCTGATTTCACAAAAAGTTGACTTCTACTGAGTGCATTACAAACTGAATCGACAAGAAATCAACCATGCTTACAGGTTCATGTTGAACATGTGATTGGAATGGTTTGCAGAAAATACAAAATTCTCAGCAGCTAGAATTACCGTTTAATTACGCTGAAGAAAAGTAACAGCACTTGATTGTGATAATGTCATGTGCTCTTGTTAACATGTGTCACGTTGTTTCATAAAAAGAAATGGCACTAGTATTACTTTTTTCAGTTGTAAGCGTGTTTCCGCACAGTCCATGTCTGTTGTAAGACCAAAACATTATCTTCAGTCATAAACACTGAACTGTCTTTTACTGACAGCTGCGGAAACAAATGTACACACACACACACACACACACACACACACACACACACACACACACACACACAGATGCACATGCACACACACACACACACACACACACACACACACACACGAACACACACACACACACACGAACACACACGTACACACACGAGCGCGCTCGTGCGCCAAGGTACCTGGTCATATCAACAAATTACTCATTCTGCTTCTTGTGGTGCGAGTCTTTTCGTGGTGCAAAATCTAGGCAAGACCATGAACCTGTTGGAGTTGTTTTCAGTTCAACACATGCAAAATGAAACCACTCCAATGGTTGTTTTATCACAAGCAAACTTGGACCCATATTCCCCCCGTCTGCAAAAGCAAAACAGATATACATACGCTCTGAACTCATTGTATGAGCGCTCATCTTGTAAACAAAATTCATGATGCTGATAAACTTTAGCCTACAACAGGAAGCTTGCTCAGGTGTGCAGACCACGATTGTTTAAGAATTTCATATGGATGCACTCCATCATATCCACAATTCTTCAGTGGTATCTTTATTTCCCCTTTGGGTTGAGCTTTTCTACATACTTTTTTAATGCCAACGATCGTCACGATGCTTGAGTTTGCATTGTGGCGTCCATACCTACGGCCGTCGCGTACCGTAGCCAAGGAAAGCAACTCTCGATTACTTGTCGATCTGCACACAGCCCACTGATTATGTTGATAGACCATTGGTACATCCTTTTTTTTCTCTCTCTCTCTCTCTCTCTCTCTTCCTTTTTCATTTGTTATTTTTATTTATTTATTTAGTTAGTTTTTGTAAGGCAGGGCACATAGTTTTTGTATAGTTCTTTTCATGACTACATTTTAACTCACTACGTATGATTATGCCCCTTCCCTTTCCCCTGATAGGGACATCATTTTGTATCGACCGGAGAGAGGTGTATGCGTCTATTTGTCTGTAAGTCTGTGGGTGTGTTCGTTTTTCTGTAGCAATAGTGTGTGGACGCCATTTAATCATCTCTTTTTGGACGGCTCTTCATCAAATTTCGGTCGAAATTGTGGACTTTAGAGGAGTCGCGAAAGGAAACGTTTGGAAGGTAAAACGCCAACGTCAAGGGCACACATAGACATGGACCAGAAAAATGCCTAAAATCATAGCACTTTCAGGGGTACGTCCAACAATATTTAAATTCTGTTTTCACTGTTGAATAGTCTATCTCTATCCTCTCTGCACGTCATATTAAATTTCAACTGATTTTTCTTCGAGGCAACAGTAACTGATATTCAAGGTAGTGTTTGTGTTCATGATACACAGAATGCAACATCATTTTGTACGGTATAAGTTTTAGAACAAAAGACGTTTACCATAATTTCACCGCCCAGAGAATATCACCTAAATACATATTTATATATACCAGCAATTTCTCCTTCATTCAAGAGCTTAATTTAAATACACCAATAGATACACACTGAAGGGAAAAGTTAGGTAATGTTAGCCCCAAACTTTTGTACTCATATTATGTATCTAAACACGCTTCTTCGATTGTTTAATGAATGTATTTAAAACTCAAGACAAACTTTTGTCGAAGAACATAAAATGACGTGATTGCTAAAGAGCTGTGACATAAAGGATAAGTTACATGATAATCAAATAAAAGAATGATTACTAATCCGTAAGGATGCGTATTGCATATTAATTGTCTAATCAGAGTAATTTCGAGTTAAAAACAAAACCAAAAGTAATAAAGTCTATTTCATTTATAAGTCACGATGGCGCAATGAATAGCTCTAACCCATTTTTAAACATGTTCTGAGCTCAACTGGGTTGCTGGCTTGCTTGCAACGGCTTCCTAATTTCAGTTGACTGACACGAATCATCTACATGACTATTCGTAAACTGTGTATCAGACTTTTTGAACTTGAAATGTGCTAACTGGCTTGAATTAAAAGAATGCTGTCGTTTTATAACTATAGCAACATCCAGTTATTTAAAAGCACGCAATGCTTCTTTTCATCACACGTAATGCTGCTTTTCCGCACATTTTAATCTAAAACAGTTTCTTTCTGTGCTTACGTGGTTTTTTTTTTTTCATGAGCTGAATGCCTATTTCACATTTGACTTCCACTATTTATCTCAGCTGAAAGCAAAGCATGCTGAACACAGTGGGGGTAAGAGGGGGAATATCTGGGATATGAGAATCAAACACCAGTCCTTTTGCAATCTAATGGGCGCTTTTACCAGTAGACTAACAGGTTATGAATATGTTCGGGTGCACACGCCTGTACTGACACCTATTTCTTATATGAAATTGTAAACACACACACACACACGCGCGCACGCACGCACGCACAGATGATTCCCCTCAGAATCTGACAGTTTCATGGTAAAGTCTTGATTTGCGGGAGGGGGGGGGGAAGCTATCATACGGCTTCAACCTTGATATTCAGTCATGAATAAAATCTAATCATCCCAGTAAGCTGTGTACGTGTACAAAGGAATTCAGACTACGTTCTTCTCGTTTGGTTTGGTTTTCCTTTCTTTCTTTTTTTTTCTTTCAAACTTTGGTAAGTCATACTTGATTGGAAAGCTACAGCTACATCACCTAATGTTGATTTCTTCTGGTATCCAGTTACCCAATAACACCACTAGCTGATTAAATGTGCGATGATATGGCACTGTTTGTCTACTGTTTTGTGCTTGTTTATGTGTTCAGTACGTTGTTCCATGAATCGCAATTGTTAGTCACAAGTGTGAATCTAATGCACGGTGATAATACTATATGACTATGTTCTGTGCTTGGGCAAACACCATGACAACAGGAAAGGGAACACAGGAATCTCTCTCTTCTCTCTCTCTCTCTCTCTCTCTCTCTCTCTCTCTTCTCTCTCTCTCTCTCTCTCGTCCCTCAACGAGCTCTTATCGATCTAATCAGCGTGAATTTGAACTCATCCACTCGAATGGAGAAATGAAATTAAGGTCAAGATAGGTGGAAACTCGGTGCCTTTGCGGAATGTTGTTACGTTTCTTTGGACTTTTCTTGTCCTTTTCTCCACTTTAGATATATGTTCTTCTTCTGACTTCTTATTCTGGTTCATTTATTGTGAAGGGGACAGATCGATGGATGGTTAGATGAGGAAAAAGTTGGTTAAGACATGTCAGGCAGAGAGATGAACTTAACTAGCTATGCCGACGTTTTTCACTTTCACATATATATGCCATGCTGAAAGTAAATTACTATACCTCGCACACACACGCGCGCACACACACGCATACACACGCATACACGCACGCACGCACACATACGCACGTACGCACGCACGTACGTACGCGCGTGCACGCGCGCACACACACACAGGCGCACACACCACTAAAACTCCAGTGACATACACGCGCGTAAAAAAACATGTTCTCCTTCAAGTACTTCTTTGTGGGTTGCATCTACCATGTACCATGATGTACGAGCAGGATTCTCGATAGGGGTAGTACCTTTGTTCTCTGACAAATACATCCTGCTTGTAGATGGACGGAAAAACTGGTCCACATCCAGTTCGTAAATCTCTCACGGCTGGCTCCAAGTGCCTCACCCCTCAGCTAGTGGACTTTGCAGCATGAGGGAGGTGATGTGAACACATCATCATTCGGTGGATGAAATTCCTCTACGAAGTCAGCGGCCAGGGCGGAGGGGTTCCTAAAAGTACATCGAACTCGTGTTCATGACCACAGTGAGCCACCTAAGTTGGGGGACTTCGGATGCAGTCGAGCTTGGAAAGGGATGGGCTCCGCAAAGCTTTTAAGCCCAAGGCACACCACATGTGTATGGCTAAAAAGAAGAGGAAGGCGGAAGAAGAGATGGGAAAAGAACACCCCAACTGGACAGGCCTGAACGTCAGCAGCTCCCAGAGAGTGGCAGCTTTCCAAAGAGACAGAAGAAACTCTTCGCAAAGTCATCAGTAGAATGGAATGGAAACTGTATTTGTCTGTTCACGATGGTGATTTTAGACACACACACACACACACACACACACACACACACACACACACACACACACACACACACACACACACACACACACACACACACACACACACACAGGGGAAAAAGGTGGGGGTGGGGGATGGGGATGGGAAGGGGTAGTAGAAGTTTGAATGTAAGAAAGGGAACAATTACGATTAATAATTCAGAACAATAAGTTAAGAGTGTCAATTAATAACAGACAACAATTAATTAACTCTTCATAACAATCTGCCAACAGGGGATCTGAGAATCAGCTGGACTACCGAAATAATATTATTTTTGTTGTAAAGGATATCTCTAGAGTCAATACATGAAAAATCAAGATTGTTATTTCTATATGTCGTAAGTAAGATAGGACATTCAAAGAGCAGGTGGTGGACAGATAATGCTTTTGAACAAATACATACATTTTGTGTATATTTTGTATTCCAAGAGTTAATATATCAAGGACGCTAGCTGTCTGAGGCAGTTAGGTATTAGGCTTTGGGTATTGGATAAATTTGTATAAAGTGAACATTCTAACACAGAACCAAGTTCGTGAACTGACAGTCGTTTGTTATGGAATGTTACGGTATTTGCATTATTGGATGCACCGTCTTTTGCTAATTTGTCCGAAACGTCATTCCAATGAAGTCCACAATGTGACGGAACCCAGCAAAAATTGGTACCAACACCGCTGGATGAAATACAATGTCTCAAATGTTTGATCTCAAATATAATGTCATTTTGTATTACATTTTCTGTTTGTTTCGAGCTACGTAACACTGATTTAGAATCAACACACAATAGTATATTGCAGATATCGTATGAGAGGCTATTAATACAGTTAAGAGCCATCAATATCGCGTATAATTCTGATGTAAAAATAGAGAAGCCTTTACCTACGTAAAAAGATTTAAGGCAGGAATGACGAATCCAGCTCCGTTATCAGCTGTATCTAAAACAGTCTGTGAAAAATTTTAGGTGATTAGGATAATATGTGGTTAAATGAGATTTGACTTCTGATACTAGAATATTTATTTCTTCTGTTTTATTGAGATTTATGTAGTCTTTGTCAAAGTTAGTTTTTTCAAGTTCCCAGGAAGGTATGGATGGAATAAGAGGCATTACTGGATGGCTATTTACATCAATATTGTTTTTGCTTAGGAGAACATCTGCAAAAGTTCGTATAAGTTGAACTAAGAGTAAGCACCTTTCGAGCTTTCTGAGGATAGTCAGTTTCCGAGGTGTATAGTAATTCATCCTTAACTGAGTTATTTACGGCCAGAGCTCTAATAACATACTTTGTAACCGCTAATCCACATTGATCTGTAAGCGGTAATATGTTACTTTCTTTAAAAGTCTTCATTGTGTTTGTATGAACCGGCACACTGAGAGCCAATTTAATAGCGTATTCGAGGCAGTAAACGATACCTCTTGTCCATAGAGCAGTTTCGATCGAACCAAAGAAATCGCTAGTTGTAACATAATTTGAGTGTCTTGGCTCCAGGATTGTCTGTTGACTATTTTTAAGAAGTTAAGTCTTTTGTTTGCTTTTGTAATAAAATATTCGATATGATGTCTCCAATTCAACCTTCGTGTTAAATACACTCCTAGAAATTTAACGGTGGGCTTATAAGCAAGTGGATTACTGTCCAGCGATAACGTCGGGGGAGTTTTGGGGTTTTCATCATTGTAAAAACGCATAAGATAAGTCTTTTCACTCGATAACTCCAGACCATTGTCTTTCATGTAATTACTCAGGTTATCAAGATCACATTGGTAGAGCTTTTGTGCATGGGTGATTGTTCTTTTGTTTGTATTTTTCGAAGAGTGGTATACATGGTATTCATCCAAATGGCAATATCATCTGCATGCTTTACAACATTAGTGTTCATCGACAAATGTTTTGGTAAATCATAAAGAAGTATACTGAACAGGATGGGGGCTATGAATGACCCCTGAGGGATCCCCATGTCTACGTTTTTAAATGAAGAGTATACAGTCCCTAATCTTACACACATTGATCTATAGGATAAAAAGTCTTTAATGTAATTATACATTTTACCTGTTACATCAATGCTCTTTAAGTTGTAAAGCAGTCTTGAATGTCATTCAGTGTCGTAAGCCTTCTTTACGTCAAAAAACGCAGCCAAAGTGCTTTTTCTACGGAAAATTGTTTTTTGATTTGACTTGTAAGTTTTACTAAATGATCTGTTGTGCATCGCCTTGTCTTAAATCCTGCCTGATGAGGTGGAATAATATCATTTCGCTCACAATAATGGAACAAACGCTTCTGGATAATCTTTTCCATCAGTTTCCCAACATGAGAAGTTAAAGCTATTGGTCTGTAACTGCCAATAAGTGACCTTGATTTGCCTTCCTTAATGATGGGAATTATCGCGGACTTCTTCCAGAGTTTAGGAAGAGCTCTATTCAACCAACATTTTTGGAAAAATGAGTGTAATAATTCCTTCCACTTCCGAGGCAAATGAATTAGCATCTGATAAGAAATACCATCTAAACCAACAGAAGATTTATTGGATGAGGGGAGAATTGATATAATGACTCTCCTTAGAAATTGGATCAACATAGAAGTCATTTTTCTTCTGTTCTATTCTGTGTTTACCATTAATTGACTTTACAATAACGGCTATTGTCTGAAAAAAGATTAAGAAAAGGCGTTACCTTTTTCGAAGGAACTTGGAAATAAATTGTCTTTAAACTTAATTGGGTAGCTTGGCAGTGTATGACCATGTTTCATTTCTTTTACTTTTTTCCACACTTTGTACATATCCTTTGATTCAGATACTTCATCATTACAAACACTGGTCCAATAGGACTTCTTTGCTTGTGCTATTACTCTATTGCAATGAATTTTAGCTTATTTCATGTTCAAATGATGTGCAGGTGTTTTATTTTTCAGCCAAATTTTAAAAGTTTCTTTTCTAAAGGCAACAGCCTGTTCACATTCTTTTGTCCACCACGAATTTCTACGGTATTTGCGTAGTATCACCGACTTGCACACTGGAATAGAAGAGAAAGCTGCCTTTAAGACAATTCCCATGAAATTAGAATAAAATGCATCTATATTATCATGTTTTATTAAATCTGTGTTGTGCGTCTGAAAGACATTACCAAACGCTATCCAACCGGCGTTCTTGTATTTGAATTTCGAGATTCTGTCTTCAGTGTCACTGTCAGTGTGTATTCTGAAAGTTATTTTATCCAAAAGTTTAATTTCAATTGGAAAATGATCACTACCCAAACTATCATCTCCTACGAGCCAAGTACAATTTGTTGCAAGCTCTGTATTGACTCTGACAACTGCTCCTGTGTAATAGATGTCTTTGTATCTGCTGGGATAGGGAAATCTACAAAGGACGAGTAATCCAGATCACATCGGATATATATGGCAACCTGTATCTTGTTAGTCGCCTTACAACATTGAAATAGCGGAGGATAAAAATAATTCTGCAATTTTGGAAGCTTTTGTTTGACAACATTTAGAGATTGCAGCGCTAAAACGCATTGATTTATTTTTTGATAAATACTATTGAAGCAACACTAGGTTTGAATGGATTGATCTGCAGTTCCATTGGAGAATGCTAAAATCTGATGTTATGTTGTTTATATCAATAAATCAGCGCTGAATGATGTGTGTGAATTTGGAAAATAGCGAACTTAACAAACAAGTGAACAAGATGAATAGAAGAGTACACTGTAAAATCTGTCTATTTGAATAATTAAGCTGCACTGCAGTACAGAATATACTAATTAGCTAATATCGAAGGAAATTATACACGGCTTATATCTGATAGCAAATGATTCTTTGAAGACAAAAGTTAGGTGGTGTCTCAGAGAAAGACAACATTCAATGTTGGAACTGGGTTGTGTCAATCACTCAATGTCTTCCATAATGACCAAGTGCACATGTCTGTCTCCTGCCATGATGATTAAGATAACGCCCGTGGTGTCCAAACGTCCACGGGTACCACATACGAAACATGTGTTGGAATAAACGAGGGTCTTGAAAATGGTCGCGATATATCTGTTCAGTGCAAGGATATGGTCTATTCAATATGGTTGTGTTCTGGTAGTTGTTACGATATATGAATTGTTGGTGGGGTGGTGGTTTGCCCTTTCTTGCGGTGTGTATTCCTTTTGGTTGTAGATTTCTGCAAAAAAGAGACTCGATGTGACATCCCAGATTTCCTGCAAGAAAGGTAGTGCCTCTCTGTGATGGGTGGATATCATCTCTCATCATTTTGCTGTTGCCGGCATTCAGATTTTCGTGAGCCACGAACGTGACGTTTTTGTGGTCATATAGTTGGGAGAAAACGTTTCCATTGAAAAGTTCTCTTTTCACTACTAAAACTGAAGATTTAAGAGGTGCAACTCTACTTATCACTACATTTGTATGTGGAAAGTTTGCAATATCTTTGGTGCAACTCACAATATGATCACTGCACAAATTGACGTCTTCCGTTTTTAAGTCATTGACACCAAGATGGAGCACAACTGCATCAATATTGTCACTAAGGTCTGCCACAGCTCTACTACAGTCTTCAATAGAGAGGGTCTTTCGACTGGTAGCAACAAAACCATATGACCGGCCTAGTCTTGTGCCGTCTATGTCATCAAAAACAGAGTCATGCAGAACTAACACATGGGAAAGTTGTAATGAATTGATGACGGTTTCGTTGAAATCGTGGGTGCTTCTATCCACGAGTTTGCTGTTAGAATCACTATCAGTTATACATGTGTTGTTGGTTTTGTGGCTGGAATATTTCTTCTGTGAGAACTTTGAGTGATTGTAAGTGTTGTTTTGTGCTTTTGGTTAGGTCTAGTCTTTTTCTTTAGAAAAGTTTTTGACGTCAGTCGAATCTGGAATATGACGTGTTGGCCTATTACGTTTTACGTCACTGCCTGAATGATGTTTACGGGCTCGTGTCGTTTTCAAGGGTGATCCCAGCTGAATATGTTTGTTGTTCGTTGAAGACTGTTTTCGGACAGCATCAGCATAAGTTGTTTGTGGTGTTGTTGATGGTGTGGAGGAGAGGGTAGTTGTGTTGTCTGTCTGTACGCTGTTGTCAGTAGATGTCTGTGTATGCCCCTCACCTTTAGATTGGATGCTGTCCACTGTGTGCATCAGCTGGGAAATTTGTTTCTGCCGTATCCTTTCCGAGTCTTGAAAAGCTTCAAGTAATGCCAGAACACTGGCATTTAGTTCATGCACAGAGCAGGTCGTACTGTTGTGCTCTGGCTCCTTGTTCTGACCCTAAGAAGACGGTTTCAGGCACCAGCAGATCGGTACATATGTTGAACTGTCAGATCTTCAGGAGTATTTAAGCAGGTTCATATCCCACAATTCCAAGTAGCAAACCAGTTTTATATCACACGACTAGGCTATCACTAGGCCTATCAGGGTGTGGTTGTGTTTAAGACCCATGGTTACAAGGTTGTGATTTGTTCAGGGTGTGGTTGTGTTTAAGACCCATGATTACAAAATTGTGATTTGTTCAGGGTGTGGTTGTGTTTAAGACCCATGGTTACAAGGTTGTGATTTGTTCAGGGTGTGGTTGTGTTTAAGACCCATGGTTACAAGGTCGTGATTTGTTCAGGGTGTGGTTGTGTTTAAGGCCCATGATTACAAAATTGTGATTTGTTCAGGGTGTGGTTGTGTTTAAGGCCCATGATTACAAAATTGTGATTTGTTCAGGGTGTGGTTGTGTTTAAGGCCCATGGTTACAAGGTCATGATTTGTTCAGGATGTGGTTGTGTTTAAGACCCATGATTACAAGGTTGTGATTTGTTCAGGGTGTGGTTGTGTTTAAGACCCATGGTTACAAGGTCGTGATTTGTTCAGGGTGTGGTTGTGTTTAAGACCCATGGTTACAAGGTCGTGATTTGTTCAGGGTGTGGTTGTGTTTAAGACCCATGGTTACAAGGTCGTGATTTGTTCAGGGTGTGGTTGTGTTTAAGACCCATAGTTACAAGGTCGTGATTTGTTCAGGGTGTGGTTGTGTTTAAGGCCCATGGTTACAAGGTCATGATTTTTCAGGGTGTGGTTGTGTTTAAGGCCCATGGTTACAAGGTCGTGATTTGTTCAGGGTGTGGTTGTGTTTAAGGCCCATGGTTACAAGGTCGTGATTTGTTCAGGGTGTGGTTGTGTTTAAGGCCCATGGTTACAAGGTCATGATTTATTCAGGGTGTGGTTGTGTTTAAGGCATTCAGCATTTTTGGCTGAAATCTACCCAGATTTTTACAGAAAATTCAGTCATAAGATACCTCCAGGTGGCGCTTTACCCCACCTGACACCCCAGGTCATATGAGAATGAGAATGACATTCCTCTTTTTTCCGCCACAACACCACAGCAATCAAATGTACCTCCACAGCGCTATGTCAATCTGTTTCAGGCCCATTTCAGTCCAGTTCTGTGTGCTGCTTTGGTGTCTTTTAGTTTAATGTTTAGGTGAAAAATGTTCAGTGATTATTTTACTTGCTGCCCATCATGCCTTTGGCATGTAAGTAGGGCAGCTTTCAATCCTGTCAGTATGTATGTTTGGTCTGACTTTATTTACTGCATTATTTCTTTCCTTTTTTTTTTGTTTTTGTTGTTGTTTGTTTTGTAAATTGATTTATGATTATATGAGTGTTTTTGGCTTGTATTGTTTTTGTTTTTTTTGTTTTTTGTATTGAGCTCTTTGCCTTTTAAATGTAGCATCTGCATATTTATTAACATTTTTGAACAGATAGGAAGGGAAGTTTGTTTTGTCATAAATCTGTAGAAGCTGGTTATCTTTTTTTGTCATAAGTCTGTAGAAGCTGGTTATCTTTTTGTTAGTTTTGTTTTTAGCTTATATATATACCTTATATATATATAAATATGACCTGCCAGCACGAAATCAACTAGCATTTTGGGTATTTTGAGATATTTTGACCAGCCCTCTCTGCCCTCAACATCGAAGCTAATTGATGTACTGAAAACATTTAGCCTGACTCAGTATGTCAACACCCCTACACACCGCAGTGGTCACATCCTTGACTGGGTCATACACCGTGAAGAGGAGGCCCTTCTCCAGTCAGCCACTGTAGACTACAGCTTGCCATCTGACCACTACTGCGTGGTCACCCACTTGTCTATCCCCAAGCCTGTGACGCAGCCCAAGTACGTTGAGAGGAGGAACTTGGCTTCCATTGACCTAGCTGCCTTCAAAGAGGACCTGCAGACCAGCCTCTACTTAACACCTCAACCATCTGCTGAGCAACTGGATCGATGTCTTCGTGATGTCCTAGACACCCATGCCCCTGCCAGACGACGCAAGGTCACCTCCCGGCCATCGTGCCCATGGTACAGTGCTGTGGCTGACCAGCTGAAGAAGACGAAGCAGGAACGACGGAGAGCAGAGCGCCAGTGGCTCAAATCTGGGCTTCATGTATTCAAAGACATTATGAATGCTGCCAAACACCAAGTGACTAAACTTCTAACAGACGCTAAAACAGCATTCTACTCATCAAAAATTGCCCAATGTGCCACATCCAAAGAACTGTTTGGTGTTTTAAATACTCTTTTAGGAAAAAAACAGACCACCACTCTACCATCTGTTATATCACCAACTGAACTACCACTCCATTTTTCTGATTTCTTTAGTGCAAAGATAAGAACTATTCGTGACAATCTTGACGTGTCTACAACTTGTGGCTCCCCTCACTCAGGTGACAGGTCTTTCTGTGGTGAACCCCTTGTTTCATTTCAAAGTGTAACTACTGAAGCAGTACGGAAAATCATGCTTGCTTCTCCACAGAAATCTTGTGAACTTGATTCAGTCCCAGCCCACCTTTTGTTTGATTGTCTTGATGTCCTTTTGTCGTGTATAACTCATATTATTAATGACTCTCTTTCAAGTGGTATTTTCCCCAGTACTTACAAATCAGCCATCATCCGCCCTTTGATAAAGAAGCCCTCCCTTGATCCCAACATCTTGAAAAACTATAGACCTGTCTCAAATTTGAAATTTTTGGCCAAACTGATTGAACGAGTTGTACTGGCTCAGCTTCTTGACCATCTTAAAACCCATAATCTCCTCGACCCACATCAATCAGCCTATAGAGCAGGTCACAGCACAGAAACTGCCCTCTTAAAAGTTGCAAATGATCTTCTCACATCGCTTGATGATGATAGAATTTCTGTTCTTTCTCTTCTTGATCTATCAGCAGCATTTGATACGATTGACCATGAAATTCTTCTGTTTAGACTGCAATACTCTTTTGGCATTCAGGGTACCGTCCTTGCTTGGATAAAGTCTTATCTTAGTGAGCGTACACAAAAAGTCTTAGTAAATGGCCTCTGCTCACCTGCTACGCGATTGGAATACGGAGTTCCACAGGGTTCTGTGCTGGGACCTGTGTTGTTTATCATGTACACAACACCTATCTCTGGGATAGTTAACCGTCACTCTCTATCACATGAAAGCTTTGCTGACGACACACAGCTCTATCAGTCCAGCCCAATTACTCAAATCCATCAAGTGATTGAAAGTACTCAAAACTGCATATATGATTTAAAGGCTTGGATGACACTCAACAAACTGCAGTTCAATGAAGAAAAAACAGAAGTTTTGTTAACTGTTCCTCCAAAATTTGAAAAACATCCCTCACTTCCAGACGCGATTTGTATTGATGGTGCTGACATTCAGATTTCTCCCCATGTTCGTAACCTTGGTGTCATTTTTGATCAGACCCTTTCTTTTAAATCTCACATATCAAATGTCTGCAGGATAGCATACCTGGAACTTAGGAGAATAAGCACCATCCGCCACTATCTGTCTGTAGATGCAACCAAAACTCTGGTTTGTTCCTTTGTTTTATCCAGGCTTGATTATGGTAATGCTCTTCTTGCAGGCGTGCCAAAGTATCTGCTTCAAAAGCTCCAAAAAGTACAAAACAATGCTGCAAGGCTGATTCTCAAGTCACCCAAACATGAACATATCACACCTCTTCTGAAATCCTTGCACTGGCTACCTGTACAATCTAGAATCTCATATAAACTTTCTTCAATCTGTTTCTCATCTGTCTCTGGCACAGGCCCTGATTATCTGTCTGACATTCTTCGCCTCTACGTCCCTTCTCGAAATCTCCGTTCCTCATCTGATGATCGCATTCTCTGTCTCCCTACTGTTAGAACAAAATCCTTTGGTCAGCGTTGTTTCTCCTATCAGGGTCCAACCATCTGGAATACCCTCCCCCTCACCAATAGACATTCTACTTCTACAGCCTCTTTCAAGTCCTCTCTGAAGACCTATCTGTTTAAGCAATACTGACCCGGCCCTATCTTACGCCGCCTCCCTCCCCCCCCCCCCCCTAGAATCCCCTCAGTGCCCCGCCCCCCTCCCGCTGCCCCCAATCCACTGCATCTCTCCTGTTTATTTAAGCAACACTGATCCCGGTTCTATCTTACGCCGCCTCCCACCCTCCTCTGGAATCCCCTCAGTGCCCCCCCCCCTTCCGCTGCCCCCCCCCCCCCAATCCACTTTACCTCTAGTGTTTATATTTTCCATGTGTCTTTGGAGCGGTGTGTGTGTGTGTGTGTGTGTGTGTGTGTGTGTGTGTGTGTGTGTGTGTGTGTGTGTGTGTGTGTGTGTGTGTGTGTGTGTGGGTGGGTGGGTGGGTGTGTGTGCATGCATGCGCATGCGCGCGTGCGGCACGCCAGTATGTGCAGGTGGGGTGGGGTGTGTGTGTGCGGGGGAGGGGGGGAGGGGGCATTGCGGGCATGTCTTTTTGAGTTTTATTCATTTGTTGATTCATTTGCTTGTTTGATTTAGTGATTGTTTGATTTGCTCTAGTCATTATCATAATTTGTATCGATGTAAAGCGCTTAGAGCTCAGTCGAGAAAAGGCGCTTAACAAATCTTCGTTATTATTATTATTATTATCACACACACACACACACACACACACACCACACACACGCGGATTCCTACGCCAAGATGGCGGCCTACTAACTGAACATTTTCAGAGAGGAATCAACTCGGCAGAAAATGACACGCTCGAAACGTTGTCTCACCAAACAGAAAGCCAAGAACACCTCCACCACGAAAGACATCAACAAAACAGAGACACCATCATCTTCCAACACCCCAGATGACAACAATCGTCCAGAAAACAAGAGCTCCGCTCCGACAGGTTTGCCTTAGGCCTATACGAGTAAGCCACCAGTTCCACAATCACAGTCAGTACATCATGGGGCTGTCACTCTCAAGAGGCGGTAAGAGAAATAGACATTCTAAAAAATACAATCCACCAAATGTCAGTACAAATCAGCCGCCTTACAGACACGCTTTAATCTGAAAGAATACCACCTAGAAAACAACAAAATGTTACAAGAGTTGAGCAAAGTCAAAACGTGCACGATAATTACCACCACCACAACGTGCCAGACTGATTCCGCAGTCCACGGTGACCTTACCACATCACCGATGGACAAATTTTCAACATACGCGGAATGCGCAGCTCAACCGCCCAAAGCAGAAGATCGGGCAAACATTGATCTTGGACGGAAAACTGTCAACAAGCACATACCTGACGTCTTTACCAAACCTAAACGTGACGTCAAAACTGCTGTATCTACACATTCCAGATCTATGTCCAGTGTTCTCCCAAATGTCCTCATCATTCATGACTCGGTCATAAATAAAGTGGATGGACAGAGATTAGGATCGTCCTACAGTTTCCAGGTGGCGACAAGGAAGACACGTATCATTGAGGACTGTAAGAGAGCTATTGAAAAATCTAAAAATCTATAATATGATGATGGATAACTCAGACAGATATGTAGTCAACAAGTTCTTTACTTTAGATTGACGATGCTAGCAGATCTACGACTGTCAGTTAGATCTAAAGGAAGTGATCTCATAAGTTTGCGCATGCCTATACACATAGTTACTATGCATTATGTGTACCGTTGCTAATGATTTACGATATCATTACATCCCTCTTTTCACAGATTAGATGAGAGTATTTTTCATAACTGTTCTCTGGACTTTGATAATGTTATTAAATACGGATAATAATGGGATGGAAAAATAAATAGATAATTAACATTAGCACTGTCTATCATGCTTAGTGTTTGTTACTAGACTTTTCTTTCAGCTTGTTATAAGCCTGTTTGGTTGTTTCACGATACGGCCTGTTCGGGTCACGTGTTTGCCAAATGTTTCTGAATTCAAAGGATGGCATTCTGGTGCTGGTGTGTGTTGTTCATTCAGTGGTGTTG
Source organism: Monoplex corrugatus (assembly GCA_030674185.1). NCBI lineage: Eukaryota > Metazoa > Mollusca > Gastropoda > Littorinimorpha > Ranellidae > Monoplex > Monoplex corrugatus. The sequence goes on from JAPXFY010000013.1 coordinate 75,490,151, forward strand.
TCATGGGTGATAGTGGTGTCATGGATGGTTGACTAATGTCTACGTCTGCATTAGCTATGTCATCAGTCCATCTTATTTGTTTTTGCGAAGGGATTCCATCTGCATCAGGTGTCTTTTGTTCCGTCGGTATGTGGTACCATTTGGTGTTTGTACCACATATGAGCGAGGCTCATTGCTCTGGTTCCGTACGGTGGCTGGTATCCATCTTCCTTTTTCTTCTTTTTGCATCAATACGTATTGACCTTTTTGAAGAGGAGGCATATCTTTAGCGTGTCTGTCATAATATTTCTTTTGGTTCTCTCGGCGCTGTTTCAAATTCTTCTGAATCTTCTTCTGATCATAAAGGAAATTGGGAATTTGAGAGGGGAGGTTGGTCTTGAGTTTTCGGGAGTACAGGATTTCAGCTGGAGAGGGGAGGTTGTTGTCAATGGGGGTAGACCTGAAACACAGAAGTGCCATGTTGGGGTCAGAATGGCTTTCCTTTGCTTTGGTCATAATATGTTTTACCTTCTGTACATACTGTTCCGCAAAACCAGTGGATTGTGGTTATCTGGGTGAACTGGTGATGTGTTCAAAACCCCATTATTTGGTGAATTGCTGGAATTCTGCCAATTTGTATTGGGAACCATTGTCAGTGATGAGTCTCTCTGGTATACCTTGTTCCCCAAAGAGTTGTTTTAGGTAGGTAGAGACTCCTGTTGATGTTGCTTGTCCAGCGTTGGCATTTTCTTTACAAAGGGCATTTTTGAATAGTAACCTCCAATCAGGATGTAGTCACTGCCATCCAGCGTGAAAATGTTGGATGCAAGGATCTGCCAGAGTCTGGAAGGAATCTTATATTGGAGAAGGGTCTCAGCTGGTTTGCTGTTCTGATGAGTTTGACATGTTGATCATTTCCGTACGTAATTTTCAATATCATGATTGATACCTTGCCAGAAAATGCATGTCTTGGCTCTTAATCTACTCTCATCAATGCCTTGGTGTCCAGCATGTAGATTCAGTAGAATGTATGATCTGAGTGATTTGGGGATAATCTCTCCTTACCCTTTCATCAGGATTCCGTGTTCAACAGTGAGCTCATCTTTACAAGACCAGTAATGTCTGATGCATTTGGGAAGGTCTCTAGACTGATCTGGCCATCCGCTGATGACGAATTATTTGAGAGTTATCAGCTCCTTTTAGCTCTTCAAGTCTGGTCAATGAGAACTGAACTGTGTAGATGGAGTGTTCAAGATCTGTTTCAGAACCAGCTTTGGGGTTTAGCCTTGATAGTGCATTTGCAAGAACCATCTCTTTTCCTGGGCGGTAATGGATGTCCATATCATAGTGTTGTAGTCGCAGCATCATTCTCTGCAGACAGGGTGGTGTATTGGCAAGGCTCTTTTTCTGGATCTGTTCCAAGGGCTTGTGGTCAGACTCTACAGTAAAATGCTTGCCGAATACATATTATGTATGGAAGCGTTCACACCCAAAAACGATTGCTAACAGTTCTCTTTCAATGTTTGCGTGACGCTGCTCTGTTTCTGTTAGCGCTTTGCTGGCAAAGGCGATTGGTTTGCCACCCTGGATTAGTGCTGCTCCTAATCCTATCTGAGAAGCATCAACTTGTATGACTGTTGCTTCGTTGACGTCAAAGTAATTGAGAGAAGTATTTTTGCATATCAAATTCTTTATTCTCTCGAATGTTTGTTGATGGGATGCGTTCCAATACCACTGGGCTTCTTTCTTGGTCAGGTTTCTCGGTGGTGCTGTCTGATCTGCTAGTTTTGGGATGAAGGGTGTTATATATTGGACCATACCAAGAAATTGTTGTAGCTCTGTAACATTTTTAGGTGCAGGGATGTTCTGGATTTCTTCACATTTCCCTGGGTCAGGATGTACACCATCTTTGTCATAGATCATGCCAAAGAATTTTACTTGAGGTTGCTTAATGTAACATTTTTCAATGTTGAGGACCAATCCATTTTTGTTGGCAATTTCCATGAGGTGGTGTAAGTTTGTATCATGATCTTCAGTTTTACCATAAACGACATCATCCGTGATTTCTATGCTGCCAGGACATTGATTCAGAATCTCATCCATTCTCTGCTGGAATATGTCCTGTGAGACATTCAATCCAAATGGGAGTCGTTTAAAACGAAATCTTCCACACGGGCTGTTGAATGTTGTTGTTGAAAAGTTAATCTATAAACGTCCCTAGAACATTGCCTCCTCGGCCCGTACACAGGTTCCTTGATATTCTTGTCCCTTCCGCTTCTCTCGTTGCTAGGTTATTTTCTTCATTACTCGTTTCATCACTTCCGGTAAGTTCGATAACAATGTTTTCTAAGCATGCACTGTTCCGATATCGTCTATCGTTATCATACTCATCTCTGTCTTTTATAAGAAAAATAACAAAAAATTCAGAAGTCTATGCAGTGATTGTTCCTTCTTCCAGTGTTCTCAGCAGCAGTGTGGGTGAAGCTCCTCTCTTGGTAAGACAGTTTGCTGACTGTTGATGTGTGTCATACCATTTCACCTCTTTCACAATGCCTTTCTTCATTAAGTCTTTGATCCCACTGATTTCTAGCCTCAACAGTTTTTCTGTCGCTTGCTTTGTGGATTTCAAGGCATCATGTAGTGACTTACAATCAGTCAGGCAGACAAGAGGTAGACTGTCAGTGGAAGCTTTTCCTGTGGTGATTTCAGTGAACAACGTTGCCACAATTATTGCTATATCAAGTCCTTCAGCCATAGCCAGTGTCTCAAAAGCTAGTGTACTTCTCACTACTCTGTGAATTTTCTTGGAGTTCCAGCAAATAGGAATGACCTCTCCTTTCTCATTGGCTAGGAAGATGATATAGCCGCCTTGAGTTCCTCCATCCTTCAGGTTGCCAAAAGAAGCATCTGTGTAGACCATCAGTTTCCGTGTTTCAGATTTCAAGTGTTGAAATTTCAACGTAACATGTTCTGATTTGATCTTTTTGATGACTTTGTTTGCTTCCAATAGATGTTCCACTTTCCCATCTTTTACGTTAGAAGAAAGCTGACAAGCATCAGATGCTACATCAGGACGACTCTGACGAGATATCCACAAAATCTGACCAACTTTGGACCTGTACATCTGTTTCTCCTCAGCTGTCATGTCCTGTTTCTGTTTTGTTCTTCTTTTGTCACTTGGAATGGGTTCCAGAGTGTCTCCATACTTGTTTTGTTGTAGACACACTGTGTGTCTATCAGAGGATAGCTCCATGCCAATGTACTCAAAGGCCTTGTTTTATTCCTTTCCAACCTTGAACGTTTTTCTGATTTCTTCAATCACATTCTGTTCAAAGGCCTTTGTACCTCCACAGATGAAGTCATCCACGTGGCATGCTAAGATGCCTATCACCTCATCTCCAGTCATCCAATAGAAGACTGCTGGGTCAACTTTTGACATCCTTCCTCCAAGTTTTTGCAGAACATCTTTGACTCGTTTGTACCACTGCAGAGAAGCATCATTCAATCCATACACACATTTCTCTAAATGCCACAACTTTCCTTTGCTGTGAGCGCGCGTCTTTCGGTGGCCTCACAAAAATGTCTCTGTCAATTTCTTTTCCTTGCAGAAAGGCTGTCTTGATGTCCATAGAGCACGGGCTCCATTTTCTTTGAGCAAAAATAGAGAGAATCACTTTCAGTGATTCACTTGCACAAGTGGGGAAATCCTTTTGACTGTCATCATTTCCAATTTCTTCAAATCCCCTCGCCACTAGTCTAGCTTTTGGAGTCATCCCTTGTTTAGTTTGCTTCATTGTACATATCCATCTAGTGAAACACATCTTTGTCCATTATCTTCCACTTCACTGTAGACATGGTTTCTTTGCCAGCTCTCCAGTTCTTCTTGTTTGGCTTTCTCAAAGCAAACTCCTTCTATCATCATGACAGTGTCTTATGAGCACAATGCCGAGTTATACTCTGCATATGATATAACAAGTTTGTTGACCTTGGTTAAGTCCATTGACATTCTTTCTCCTTCATATTCTGTTGGTTCTGTGCACTCAATGTTGTACCAGTTTTTGTGTCTTCGGGTTGATTTTCCAGCTTTGTTTATTATCTTTGCAGATATGTGCTTTCCATTGTATTTGTGTTCATATGAAATCATCTGGCCTGGTTTGAGTTTCTTGAAATCAGTGTTTCATTTGTTTCATTCATTTCATCTGATTCAGTGTCTGATTCTGTATCAAAGTCTGGTAATGTTTCTGTACAGCTGTTCTTTGTGTCGTCTTCCTCTTCACGAGCAGATTTGGTGTACTGTGAGCTTTTGTTCTCCTCATAACTGTTGCTTGTGAAAGACTATGAGTTATACTCAGTTTCTGGGTTTGTTTTCTCTTGTTCTTTTTTCACCTTTCTTAACCTAGTTTGATGTACTCGGACTAGAGTTCCACCATGACACACAAAGATCACACTTCCATCTTGTCCTGGTCCCTTCCATTCTTCACCATTTGGGCGCTTATAGTAGACCTTGTCTCCCATCTGACAAACATCATATGAGGATCGTGTCTGTGTTCTCAAAGCTTTTCTCAGTCTCTCTGAACTTTCAGCTTCTGTGAATGCCTTTCTTGCCGCATGCAGACCAGTGATGTGTTCTCCAACCGTCTTGCTTCTGGTGGTGCCTTCCAAAGCAGGCAATTTGTCATTGACTACAGACGGAAAGTTTGGATTTCTCCCATATACCAGCTGATAGGGTCTGAAGCCATGGGTGTTGACTATGCTGTTCTTGGCTGCCAGTGCCCAGCACTGTGCTGTCTCCCAAACCAGATATTTCTTGTCAGACATAATTTTCAGCAGAATGTTGGAAAGGGTTTGGTTGTGATGTTCTGTCAGACCATTGCTCCACGGGCTGTAGGCTGTTGTAGTTTTCACTTCAATGTTGAAGTTTTCGCACATGTCATGGAATTCGTCATTGCTGAATTCTCTGCCATTGTCACTTATCAGTACTTTTGGTGGGCCATGCACTGCAATCCAGTACTTCATGAAGTTGTACACTATGACTGATGATTGTTTGCTTCTAATTATTGCAGCAGCACTGAATCTAGTAAACTAGTCAATCATGTGAAGGTACCAGACATTTTTGCCAAGGTCATGGAGATCAACAGCCACTGTTTGATTGTAGTCGTCTGCCAAAGGCATACCTGCTGATGGTTTTGGCGGTGTTTTTCTGTGTCGAGCACATACATCACACTCTTCTACTAACTCTGTCATTTTCTTGAACAAATCTATGTCTTTGATTCCTGCTTTCTGCATTAACTTCTTCAGATTCTCTGCTGAAGCATGCCCAAACTGTTTGTGAAGTTTCAGAAGTGATTTTGTTTGTTCGTTTTCATCTAGATTTTCCAAGGTCAGTAGGATTTCACTGTCGTTTTGCATCGCTTGTTTGTTTCCGACAATGTCAATGCAATAATGTCCAGTTGAGTTGTAGTTTAGCTCCACAGGTTGTTGAAACATCGTGACTTTGTCATTGGACATATCCAGAACAGTTCCTGCTTTCTTCAAAGAATCCTTGCTCAGCAAGGGTGGAAGTTCTATATCCACAACTTCTGTTTCAATATTACACTTTGTCTTGCCGATCTGAGCTGGGATTGTCGCATTCATGTATGAGTGCACTTGAGCACCATCTCCAAACCTGAAAATCTTTGTACTTGCCTTTTTTTGATGACTTTCTTTTGATCTTCTTGTAGTCTGTTCACATATTGATCAAACCATTTCTTGCCACAGACAGTTTTAGTACAAGCTGTATCAATAACTGCACAGCCATAAGATTCTGTCATCAGTATCTCATTCTCTGTTCGGTGTTCTTTAGTAAATAATGTCAAGTTGCACTGTTCTTCACATTCTTCATAATGTTCAATGTCATTGTCTGTCATTCTCACTTCTTCTTTGCGTGGGCAGTGTTTGGCCCAGTGAAACATTGACTGGCAAACAGCACACTTTGTTCTCCTTCCATTTCTGTCCAGTGGGTTAGAGCTTCTTGGAACTTTATTCTTTGGCCATGTTCTTTGATCACTCGAACTACGTGGATCTGGAAATCTACTTCCTCTGTATCTTGTACTGTTCTTTGTCACAAAAGCTGCTTCTTGTTTCACTATGATTTCATCCTTAACTTTGGCTCCTGAATGACCTCCAAAAATTCTCTTCAATGCTGACATCATAGAAGAAAATTTTCTATCAGATGCTGCAGTCAACACTAACTGTTTTTCTTTTTCTGTCAAACCTGCATTGTCCAGTAGTTTGAACGCCAATACTGCATCTGGATACTCCATCTTGTATTTCTTGCAGATCGTATATCTTCTTTCATACTCTACAATGTAATCAGCCATTGACATGCTTTGCCCTTTCTTAAATGACTCAAAATCAGAGTATGAAGAATAGGCAAGATCAACTTCATCTTGAAGAAAGAGAGCATCAAGAGCAGTAATTAGAACATTCATGCCATCTCTGGTGTTCAGTTCTGCAGCGTCGATTTCCAAAGCTCTCGCTCGAGCTTGTCCCTTTAGCTATAACGTAACCGCTAATGCTTGTTTTTCAGGCTTCACGTCTGTCGCTAGCTTCCAGACTTCAAGTTCATTTTTCCATGTCTCACATACTGTGTCCGGTCCTAGATTCGGCGGTATTTGAAAGTTTTGCGCCATACTTACGCTCTGCTACAATGAAAAGTTAATCTATAAACGTCCCTAGAACATTGCCTCCTCGGCTCGCACACAGATTCGTTGATATTCTTGTCCCTTCCGCTTCTCTCGTTGCTAAGATATTTTCTTAATTACTCGTTTCATCACTTCCGGCAAGTTCGATAACAATGTTTTCTAAGCATGCACTGTTCCGATATCATCTATCGTTACCAGTTATGCTGCTTGATTTATCGTCGAGCCTGACTGACCAGTAACCGTGTCGGGCGGCATCTAATTTGCTAAAGACAGTGGCTCCACTGAAGCGATTGGTGATCTCTTCTAGGGTTGGAGTCTTATGGTGTGTCCTCTTGATGCATCTGTTTAGATCTTTGGGATCCAAGCATACCCGCAATCGTCCGTCTGATTTTCGGTTGAAAGCTAGGGAGTTGACCCAGTCTGTTGGCAGGAGACAGGTTCTATGACTCCAAGATCTTGCATCTTCTCAAGTTCAGCCTTTATTTCAGGTAAAAGTTGTATTGGGTATTTTCGAGGTGGTTGGATAACTGGTTTGGTTGACTCTCTTAGAGTGATGGTGAATTCTCCTAGGAATTCCCCTATACCACTGAATCTGTCAGGATACATACAGAGGAGCTGTTCTTTGTCTGCTAGTGGGAAGTCCGATGATTGCTGAACCTTCTACGTCTGTTATGAAAAATTCGGCGTCATGCCATTATGACTCTTGGTATTGGCAGGGTAGATGGATAGTACCATACTGTCTAATGGTGGTTCCATTATATGCAATGAGAGTGGTCTTCTTGGTAGTAGCATCAGGCTTAAGAAAACCTTCTGTATCTAGCTTGTGAGGATACATTCTGCGGAAAATTCTGAGGGGTAAAATATTCCCTTGAGCATCTGTATCAACTTTGGCTTTTAGTTTAGCAGGCTGACTGTTGCTGAGTTTAATGTTGATGTTTGCAAATACTTCACTCCGTTGATCAACATTATCGGTGGAACATATATTAATGGGTTTAAACTGCAGACTGACAAGATTGTCAGCAAGTTCACTTTCTCTATCATCCTGGGCAATGATGTCATAATGATGAGGGTTGTTCCCACTAAATCTTCTGTTCTGGCTTCCAGGTCTTGGTCGACGTCTCTTATATCCAGAAGAATGTTAGTCGTCATGTTGTGCACTCCTGCACAAGTTGCTCCAATGGCCCTTTTTTCCACATGTTCTGCATGTGGATCCAAAGGCAGGACAGTTTCGTGGTGGATGGGTATCACCACAGTCGCCACATTGCTTGTTCATCTGGCCTAGAGGTCGACGAGGTTTGATGGCATCAATGGTTGAGGCTGTACTGTTCAGCTTTTTCATTTGCATCATATGGGCTATACTAGCTTCATGCGCTCTGCATATGTCGTTAGCTTCATGAATTGTAAGTTTCTCGTCTTTGGATAACATTTTTTGCTGAGCTTCAGGGTACTTGACTCCTGCAATTAGTTGTTCTATCAGATATTCTTCAGCTGCCCTGGGACTAGCCATTTTGCATTTTTGTATTTTCGTTTGGTACCTGGTGACAAAATCATCGATGGTTTCATCAGTATTCTGGTGAAACCTTCGTAATTCAAGTCTGGATGCGAAAATGTTCTTTCTGTCCACCAGTTTCAAAATTGCCTCATATATTTTTTGGATCCTTTCCTGATCATCTGATAAACCCCAAGTATTGGATTTATGTAGACCATCTGGTCCAGCACACAGCAAAATGTGTGTGTACTGTTTATCAGGTGCAATGTTTTTTTGCCATAAAGTAGAGTGTTGACATTTGCTTGAATTCGGCAAGTGCTGTCAATCTGTCCAGGTTATTTGAGGATTTGAGGATTTGGCAAGCTATCTGCCATTGTTTGATGATCAGCAATACTCTATATCTAATGAATAGAATTATGTTGGTAGCATAAGCTTAAATGTTCTTTGTTATTGCTGTTTGCTAGCGTCGAAACAGATTCAAAGATGCACAGTTCGGCAATTGCCAAATAGATCTAGATCACTTCGCCGATGTAAGGCACGGGCGGTTGGACGGGAAAAAAAGAAGCATAAACTACTTATCTGACCATTAAACTGCGTTGATCGTAGTCAAATGTCGTCTCTTGATTTGAGGGTGATGATCATCCTGCGATGCCACCATATAATAATAATAATAATAAATTTTATTTATATAGCGCAAAATCTTGATAAAATCAAATCTAAGCGCTGAGCGTATACATGCATACATACCTATATACATATGAGCGTATACATGCATACATACATGCATACATACTTACATACATAAATCTAAGCTGAGCGTATACATGCATACATACATACATACATAAATCTAAGCGTATACATACATACATACATACATACATACATACATACATACATACATACATACATACATACATACATACATACATACATACATACATACATACATACGTACGCACATGCATACATAATAATTACAATATTTATATAGCGCAAAATCTCGACAAAATCAAATCCAAGCGCCGAAAAGACACACACGCACACACGCACGCACGCACACACACGCACACACACACACACACACACACACACACACACACACACACACACACACACACACACACACACATGCATGGCCACAAATGGGGAGAAAAGAATAAAAGCAAGAATAAAACCAATGGAAAACCACAGAGAGCACATCATATACAATTATATATAAAAAAAAAATGATTCCCCTCCGAGCGGAGACAGGCTGCAGAGGGGGGTTGAGTGAGGTTAGGATTTTATGCTGAGGAGAAAAGGTGAGTTTTGAGAGCGGACTTGAAGGAGACAAAAGTAGGTTGCTGACGGACTGAGAGAGGAAGTTTGTTCCAGGAGAGTGGACCAGAAACAGAGAAGGCTCGTGGACCATAGGTATTGAGCTTAGTGCGTGGAAAGCGAAAAGTCAGAGGATCGGAGGCAGAGCGGAGGGTACGTGAGGGAAGATAGATCTCAAGTAGGCTTGACAGGTAATCGGGGGCTGCGTTATTGAGGCTTTTGTAGCACATGGTGTCTAGTTTGTACTGTATGCGCTTTGATACAGGGAGCAGTGAAGTTGTGCCAGGAGAGGAGATATGTGGTCAGCTTTTTTCTTTTTGAGTACAAGGCGTACAGCATTGTTTTGAATGCGCTGTAGGATGTGAATGGTGGAGGCAGGAAGACCAGACAGGAGTGAATTGCAATAGTCAATGCGAGACATTATGAAGGAGAGAACGAGTTTTGCAGTTGTTTCGACAGAGAGATACTTCCTGATCAGGCTTATACGATGGAGATGATAGTAGCAAGATATGACATGATGATGGATAACTCAGATAGATTATATGTAGTCAACAAGTTCTTTACTTTAGATTGACGATGCTAGCAGATCTACGACTGTCAGTTAGATATAAAGGAAGTGATCTCATAAGTTTGCGCATGCCTATACACATAGTTACCATGCATTATGTGTACCGTTGCTAATGATTTACGATATCATTACAAGCTGACACCTGAACCTGACTACTTTGTTTTACACGTGGGGATAACAGATCTAAAAACAAAGGAGCCAAATGTATATATTACCAATCTAGACTTCCGTGTAAAATCAATTAACACCCAATTTCCGAAAGCCAAGGTAGTGTTAAGTCTGTGAGAAACAAGCACCTAATCGTGAAAAGGGAGCTCCTTAATGTCCTGACCAAAGAGAGACTCCTACACGCAGCGAATGTCGACTACATCAGCCACGATAATCTGCAAACAAGCAGCAACACCCAAGTCAGCCAGGCCGACGTACATCCCCACCACCAGAAGGGCGAGCGTTCAGGCTAGAAGCATAGGGAGGCATATCCATCGGCTTTTCTGGGAAAAACCGAGGAGGAGATCAACCCATCAACGCCATCAATCAAGACCCGCTTTCACCCTCAGTTTTTCTTCCCTCCCTGGTCTTTTTAGATTCAGGTCATTTTAGATTCAGCCCGGATTCAGTTCCTCTTTGTTCAGTACTCAGCTATTTTGTTTTACTTATTCATATACTTGTTTGCTTACTTATGATACATTTTGCTTGAACGTTAATTGATTATCTAATTACATGTATCTAAATGTAGGATACTACTCCAAGCGTATTCAACCGTTCATCATGAAGAAGTGTGTAGTCAGTGATACCAACGTTGTTCGGTGGAACACACGTTCCATTGTTAAAAATATTCCCTATTTGAGTAACTATCTATCTTTTAGAAACATCCACGTCTTGCTTCTACAATCGCTAAATACCACAAAAACCAATATACCTAAAATATCGGGGTTTTATTATCCACCACTGTATGACTCTAAAAATGATGGTGACCGAATACAAACAGCTATATATGTTCGTGAAGGACTGAACTACATGTACCGTGAAAGAACATCGCTAGTACCAAAATCGTCCTCATCTATTTCTTCATGTGCAATCATTATAAAATTTTCATCATCATTAGTTCTGAATTTGGCCTCTGTTTACCTACCAAGAGGTACCGATTCTGTGAGTACTGAGTGGCTGAAACATTTTCATGGTCAACGTGACAAGTGGATAATTGGTGGTGATTTTAATGCACATGCCCCATTTTGGGACAAGAATTGTAAAAACATAACTAGCAACAGGTTGATTGAAAATATTACAGATTCCAATTTATACTTACTTAACAACCGAGACGTTACCCGTAACCCTGATATATCAACCCACAGACCCACAGCTATCGACCTCATTTTAATCTCGCCATCACTAGCACCAAATGCCACATGGCAAACAGAGGATAACTTGTTGAGATCAGATCACATCCCCATACTTCTTACTCTTAACCTTATCACTGAAATTCATGCAATACCACAAGATAGTTCAACCAAGTTTAACTATAAATACGCAGATTGGGCCAGTTTTAAAGCTATCCTATAAAATACAAGAATATATCTATCTGAAACAATGACCTTAAAGGAAGTGTACGCAGATTTCTGTAATTCACTCTTAATTAAGGGCCGCAAAAATTTCAATTCCCGAACTTAAAGCGTCAAATACAGGAAAACATCATGGAAACGTCTTATGGAATAAAGATTGTGAAAAGGCAGTCAACGAAAAGAAAGAAAAAATGCAAACAATATATAGCAAATAGGTCACCTGAAAACCATACGGCAATGAAAAGTGCCAATATAAACTTAACAGAGTCATATAACAAGCTGAAGAACAATATTGGACATCTTTTTGTACATATGAAGTAAGTGACCATAAAGATATGCAAAAGATTTGGGAAAAACTGAAAGCAATGAAAAATGGGATCAAGTTGCCATCAATTCCAGTAAAGCTAGAAAACAACCCTTTACCTAGCTCACAAGAAAAAACAGAAGCTTTTGCAGACATGTTTGCTGAGGTCTGTCGAGTAGAAGGACTTCCTGCCTCTAGTAGAAATTATATGGTACCTGAAGAAAGACCGACGCATATAAGGATCCTGCCCCAGATAATACGCACTACGTAAATACACCAATCACGCTCCAAGAGTTAATAGATACCATTAAATCAATTCCAAATAAAAAGACATCAGTATCATTCGATGCAATTTCCAATGAGATGTTGAAAAATTTACCAGAATCTTTTTAAATCTTGCAACACAATATGTTTAATAAATGCTGGAACAGCGGCAAACTGCCTGACTATTGGAAACAATCAATAGTGGTTCCTGTACTAAAACCAGGTAAATGTAATACTGACTTGAAAAACTATAGGCTAATTGCAATAACATCGCACGTATGTAAACTAATGGAGAAAATAATTTTAAAGAGATTGATGCACTACTGTAAAAAGAATGAAATATTATCAGTGAATCAGGCAGGATTTAGAAAAGGCAGGTCACCAGTGGAACTCCTAAAAAAGCTAACCACTAATATCAAACAACAATTTGCCAGACGTCAGTGCGTTTTAGCTACATTGTTTGATATCACTAACGCATACGACCAAGTATGGCACTCCCGATTATAACTCAGATTCAAAAGTATTGGGCTGACAGGTCACATTTTTGATTATGTCAAATGCCTCTTAGAAGACCGAGTATTTCAAACGAGGATCGAAAATGTGTATTCCACAAAACGACTTCTTCAAATGGGTATCCCTCAGGGATCCGTTATTGCTCACCTTCTCTTCATGATATTATTGCATGACTTCATCATCATCATCAGGTGCCTTGCCGCATGGCGTTGGCGATTATGGACTTCCATCTGTCTCTATCTCTTGTTGCCTCAAGCATCTCTTCCATCCTCCCTCTCTTCAGCCACTCTGCAAGTCCGTCTAGTATCTTCTCCCTGGGTCTACCCGATGCTCTCCTTCCCTCCAACTTTCCCGTTGTGACCAGGTGTTCCAATTCCCCTTTCCTCATAAAATTGCCTATGAATGTTGCCTGCCTTTTCCTAATCTTCCTTATAAATGATCTACTTGTGTCTGTCTCCATCAAGACTGTCTCGTTTGTTTTCTTTGCTGTCCATGGAACTCTCAACATCCTTCTTAGAAACCACATCTCGGCTGCCTCAATCTTGTTCTGGCTTTGCTTGTTGACTGTCCACGCCTCACAACCATATAACAGTATTGGTTCTATATAACATTGAAGAACTCTCTTCCTGATGTTAATTGATAGGCATTTGTTGGTCAGATTGCTTTTCATCCTATTGAATGCTGTTTTGGCTTGGCCGATTCTGCTGGCTATTTCTGATGTACATCTGCCCTCTGGTGAAATGATCGTTCCCAGGTATTTAAACGTATCAACTTGTCTCAAGGTTGTGCCGTTTGCTGTTATTTTGCATGAGGGGATTTCATGTTTTTTACTGATCACCATGACTTCAGTCTTCCTGCTGTTTAGTTCCAACCCCTTACCTTTGCTTTCTATTTCTAGTATATTCACACGGTTTTGTAGGTCCCTTTCATTTTCTGCAATTAGCACGGTGTCATCTGCGTATCGAATGTTGTTTCTCATTTTCCTCCAACCTTTAATCCAGGGTCTTCTTCTAGGTTTCTCATGATGTTTTCGCTGTAAAGTGAAAACAGATCTGGTGACAAAAACACAACCCTGTCTGACTCCTCTTTTGATGTTTTGGAAAGAGCTTATATCGTTTTTTTATTCTCATTGCAGCTGTTTGTTCCCAATACATATTACATTACTTACCCAGTAAAATTTCTAAACTTGTAGTTTTAGCTCAATTTGCTGACGATCTATGCTTGTGGATGCAGGTAAATATGAAGAGAAAAACTCCTCCGCGCTGTCTTAATTATACGCGTAATTGTTATCAATTACAGCTTGATAAAATAGCACGATATACGGTAGAAAATGGACTGCATCTATCCGTGGAAAAAGCAAAGATAGTTTTGTTTAACAGTGGGGCTAACCCAGCAAATATTCCCACGTTCAAACTGGGAGACACTCTTCTTCAGTATAACGAGTCGATTAAATTCTTAGGAGTTTTCCTTACAGCGAAATTATCTTGGAATCAGCGTACTGAATACTTATTGACAAAAGCTCAAAAAAGTTTAAATTTCTTGAAAATAGTTCGCAAACAGACAGGGGACAAGATACATCAACACTTGTTCATCTTTGTAAATCGCTTATTAGATCTAAATTAACTATGCCCAAGAAATCGTCTTCAGTGCACCAAAACACTTAACTAACAAAACTGCAGAGCATAGAGTGTAAAGGTTTCAAACTTGCTCTGGGTCTTCCAATGCATGCCTCTTGTCTTCGCACATACAATGCAATCAAATTGTTACCGCTTGATGAACAAAGGAAAGTCGCTTCTACTAAATTTCTGTTAAGAAACACCACCATAGAAAATAGCATCAAAACATAGACAAAAGTAAGATCAGACACCAACTTTCCAAAAAGAGCTAAATCAATATCCTCACAGGTCACACTTGCAATATTTACAGCTGATGTTATGAAAGGCTCTGGAATTGATCTACAAGCAGACCCTGTAACTTTAGGACCTTCCTTTTCACCAGTACCCAGTTGGGAACCTCAAAGAGCACGATTTGACATACACCACACTGACTTAAAAAAGAAGATAGTGTCAACTTACTGGCAAGTCAAGTTAAATGTCATACAGAAAACTTTTATTCTGATCACTTAAAAGTTTACACTGATGGATCAATAATTGAAAGACAACAGGCTCAGCGTACCTGCTCTCAAAATTGAGAAATATTTCTATGTAGGATCTAACATATCAGTTTTATCACTGAAATCTTTGCAATTTCAATGGCTTTCAATTTTATTTTAAATCTTCCTAGGACAATTCCCCGGATACATTTTTGCGTTGATTCAAAATCAGTACTTCAAGCTCTTGAATTATCACATTTACAAACAAGATCTGAACTGATATTGGAAATTACTCACTTGATTCACAGTTTATCCTTAAGAGGCACTGATATTACTTTCTGCTGGATACCATCTCATAGTTCTTTTCATAACAACGATATGGTTGATAGGGCTGCCAAATGGGGGGCAAAGAGCTCACCAGATTCAAATCATATGCAGCTTTCCCTCTCATTTCATGAGTGTTATACCTAAATGGACACCTACGTATGGAAGCAGTTTCAAGATAAAATGAACTTTGAAATTAGCAAAACACCTGAGCAGTTTCCTGCCAGCAGAATTATACAATCCCTTATGTATAGGTGGAAACGGTGCATTCAAAACAAAATACACCAGGAATATAGCGTGTCTGTGTGGAAAGAAGATAACACATAGTCATATTCTTTCATGCGTTTGGGTAAAACGACATATTCCTACACTATCTACGAAGACAGTTTCTGACATATTTGCCTCACCATCCTTAACATATGAATTTTTTGTTAGCCTGTCAAAAAGTCCTATAGCGAATTGTCTTTAACGCGCAGTTATTTCTCATGTTCAATGTTTTGGTTAGCCAATTTTACTGTTTCAATCGTTAATTATGATAACATCACTTGTGAATTTTTCCTTCTCGTCTTCGTCACAGTTGTTTTTCTGGTTCATTTCTTTTTCCTGAAGATTAACCATTTCCAAGTTTCCTCTTCTCTCCTCATGTATCCTCCTTTTTTTTTTCTTTTTTTTTTCAAAAATCACTTTAGTGAATAGTCATTGAATCAAAGACCACCAACACACACACACACACACACACACACACACACATACACACACACACACACACACACACACAACTTAAAATATATTATATAATATATATATACGTACTAACAAGAACATGAATACCAACAAAATCATGTACACATCAATAAACAAAAGACTAGATTCTACAACACCACATCTGTCATTTGCGTAAAATTATTCTGTCTCGGTTGACAAATTTGCTCACATTGACATCAGTATTACAGGAGCATTATCATCACCAAAAACTTGTTGCAAAGCTCACGTTGTTATTCAATCCTCCATTCCCTCACAGAATGCCATAAAGTAGGCCTTTGATTCCCGTAGATGAAGGGCCCCCAGAACAGCATAGGAAAGGCTGGACGACTGCATAGAACGGGCAGGCTCACAGAAAGAGAGAGTCTCAAATCAAACAAGCGAAGTTCACCGTATGATGTGGAAAAATGTAAGAAAAACTATCGTCCTCTACAGTGGGCAGACCCATCGATTTCCAAGACTGAAAGATAGCTAGTCAGCAAAAGTGAGTACATTTGTTGGTCAGTTGGTATTCCTATCAGCTAGTGCTTTTGTCTTAAAGGACCGGAGAAAGTGGAGGTCCTTGAGGAGTTCCATGGAGAGCTTTTGAGGTGTTGAACAGACGTTTCCAAATCGGGGACTACCACTCTTTCTTGAAGTGTAGCGGCAATCCAGTTTGTGATTGTCATACTGACCTATATCGCTGAAGTAGATCCATGAAGAGTGCGAATTAGACTTTATTGTACTCATCTTCTAGGTCAGTATCTACAGCAAGAGGGTTTTATCCTCTTCTTCTGTTTTTTTTTTCAAATCATCACAGACTTCATGACCAAAGACAAACGCTGCATATTCAATGCATATTTCCTGTTCTGAATCACCTTGTTTTTGTGGAAGTATTTTCCTGTCTCCTAGATTTCTAGCTAGGTTCTTTACTGTAGTGTTTCCATCAGTTTCCCAAATGCATTTTTTCATAGTCAGGATGAGATCTGTATTTAGTCTGTGATTATCTTTTGCTGGTTTGGACAGAGCTTTCAAGAAGCGTGTGTTCAAGTCCTCAGGAACATAACCTTTTTCAAAGCTGTCTTGATAGAAACTGTACAAATGAGTCATTTCTTTTTGAGATAGCATTTGGTGCCCAAGTATCGAATCTTCTTGTCTCTAAGCAAGGAACTGCGGCTTTTTGACATCATCAAAATGTGGCATGCATTTCATCCTGTAGTCCAGTTTGTGTCAATTTTTTTTATTCAGATCAAACATACTTCCATTTGTGTTTGTGATACAAGAAGTCATGTTTGTAGCTTTCCCTTCCATTGTGTGAAGTGTCAGAATTATCGGCGCTAAGGGTTTTGAAACACTCTGTTTTTGTTTTGTTTTGTTTTGTTTGTTTTGTTTTGTTTTGTTTTTTAATCCATGTTTCTTTTAAAATGATGTATTCATCTAATACTTTGATGACCTGAATGGTATCCTCTATATACGTGGTTGCCACATTTTTTACAGAATGGTTTTCTTTCCAGGCGGTCTCTGTGTTATGGTTTCATCAAAAAGGGTGTGTTCTAGATACTCGATTCTTTCTTGTTTTCTTCTGATTTCATATTTCTTAGTTTGAAAAGTATTTCAGACTCGACATTGTATATTGAAATAATTATGTTCTTGCTTTAGTTACTGAATTATTTGATTATATCTGTTTCATAGAGCTAAACACAGCCAGCAACAATAACGCTGCCATACAAGTGCAGTGCTTGTTTACTCATCAGTGGTGTTAGTTTGAGAGAAATGAGTGCTATATCAATTGTACTTGTTTTATCTCCTTGCTACACCAATATGAGTTGGTAGCGTTGTTGCGAGTGAGCTGAACTGGATGTCGTAGTGTATTTCTTCAAGTGGTTGTCCCTGGAACTAGTACCTGCCTGATCCCACATATGAGATCTTGTATCAAGTTCAGCACATACCACAACGGTATCTCCTAGATCATCTTCTAGGTTTTCTAGAAAGTTCCATATTGCTTTTGAGGTACAGAATCCTGGGTGCACATAGGCAACGATGAGTACAACGCTCGTGCTTTTCGTTCGGTGTTTGAAGAAGTATGTCCAACAATTCACACATATTGTACACCATTGTACTAGATCCAATTTGGATACATTGTCTTTTAGATTCTTTTCAAAGTCTTCTACCATCATGTTTCTGAATTACTATGAAGTCTTCGAAGTCTTACTGCTTTCTAGTCTTTTGTAGATAAATCCATATGCTAATTTCTCAATAGTTGATATCCTTTGCTCGCAGTAGCATAGTTCCTTGTAATATTCTGATGTATTTCCTTGACACCAGTTCAGAGTTTGTCATTTTTCCAGTTACCACTTGTATCTTTTCATCTATAGTCTTTTCCATGCTTCTTGGTGTTTTTTGAGTATTGATTTTCTTCACTGCTCCTGTATGTGATTCTCAAGGTTTATGAGAGGCCACTATGTGCGTTCGTTCAAGTGATTGGATGACGTTACTCTTGTAGCATATCCTAACAACCATCCTAGGAGAAGCCAACCATAGCCTTCGGGCCGTCTATCTGAGCCATACTTGTGTAGGTTATTGGCAAGATGTATGAATCCTGCTGTCACCACAGTATGTGCTTCACTAGCACTTTCTTTGTCACCAATCCATCAAACAGTGTAATGAAGATAACCTAGGTCAAAACAGTGGCAACAGCCACTCCAACACACACACACACACACACACAAACACATACACACACATACACACACACGCCCGCGCGTGCAAACACACAGGCATGCACGCACGCACGCACACACACATATTTCTCGATCTTCCACTTTCAGAGACGTCACAAAACTTCCATTGGAATATTCACACAATAGCCACTAGTTGTAAGAATTCATGTTTTATTTTGCATTTGATACTCTACCTTTAAAACAAAATATTGTTCCCCTCCTTTCTGTTCCTATTCACTATGCACGAACTGAGCCACTCATCTTCAATTAGAAATCAGCTTTGGTGAACACCTGGATCATTTGATGCTGAGGTAAGTGAGGGTAGTAATTAAGCCTTTGGAAGCTTTTGTATCGACATTGGCTCTTGGTAGAACCCAACTAGTCTGAGCTCATGAAACATTCATCAGCTCATGCATGCAGCATTTCGTTGCACAACAGTCACACCAGTGTGTTTTGGTATCAGGGAAAGAGAGGGGTGAATAAAGGAGGGAGGGGGAGAAAGAGTGAGAGAGATATAAAGCGTGTAACACGTTGAAATAAACTTAATTACTCAAGGATAGTAGCATTACGGTTAAGCTAGTCTTAGGCTAGTCTTTGTTAGTCTACACATGCATACAAGCATACAAACATAAAAGCAAACTGCATTATTTAATTAAAACTAGAGAAACGAAGTACGAAGAAATCATAAAAGAATTACAAACATACAACGCAAAAGAACAAAGAAAAGCAAGCATGCAAGAGAGAGAGACGCGGAAGCTCAAGACTCAAAGACTCAAGGACACACACACACACACACACACACACACACACACACACACACACACACACACACACACACACACACACACACACACACACACACACACACACACACACACACACACACACACACACACACACACACACACACACACACACACACACACACACACACACACATATATATATATATGATCCTGATGATGCCATTTATTGGCGAAAATTACACACTGCAGTGATAATTCGAGAAATCATCGTTGGCTCACACCAGCATCGTACATATAATAAGTCGGGTGAGGCCTTCTGCTGCTGTGGGTTGAAAACTCTGAACAGGGACAATAAGTCGATTTTGAGTTTTCTGCATTTTCATGCTTTATAACCACTTTTACACCATGTCCTAACACAATAAAGCCAAATTCAATCGATAAGTATCATTTTTTTGTGTTTTAATGTTTTCTTCTCCTTTCAAAATATTCACAATTTCCGTAACATTTTGGTGATTAAAGTACGCTTTTCTTAAATTTATTTTTCTTTTTGTTTTGGATGGATGGACAATTACGTAAACAAAGGAAGTATGGAATTTCAGCTGATTTGGTTGATATTTAATGCTTGCTGCTAAGGAGTTTCTGACAATACCTTTTCAATTCAGGCCTATTCTCTTCAACAGTTTTTCTCAAAATGGCTGACTTTGACCCCTCTCATCTTTGAAAGCCCATAACGTTTTTGTTTTTGTAGCCTGAAACTCAATTTTAGTACCATTTGAAAGCTGAGATTCTAAACTTTATAGTGATACCAAAACCTAAAAATGCCTAAACTGAGACTTATTATACCTTTTGTGAGAATGGGTCACATATATATGTATGTCTATATTTATACATATATATATATATATATATATATATATATATATATGTGTGTGTGTGTGTGTGTGTGTGTGTGTGTGTGTGTGTGTGTGTGTGTGTGTGTGTGTGTGTGTGTGTGTATGTGTTTGTGTTTTCTTTCTGAAATCTTTTGTCTCGTCTTCTTTCTGTTGGTGAATGACTTATTTGTTGGCTGATTTTCTTCATGAACAGGTGAGTGATAGATAATTTTTGAAATGGTTGATTGATTGATGAGATCTGTAATTAGTAGCATAATTGCTTGATTGATTTGTTGATGGTTGGTTACTTGGCTGGTTGCTTGCTTGCTTGCTTCACTTTAGAAGAGTTCTAGAATAGGTTGTTTCAGTACAGTTTTCAATGCATGTAGAAAATGAGACTCTTGGTAATGTCTTTGGACTTGACCAGCTTATTGTCTTGGCTTTGTTAATATCTTATTATAAGGACATGTACCTGTCAAAAAGCCAGACACAATATGGCGAAAAGGCCGGTACCAGAGAAATGGAGGGACCAACACCACTATCATTTTCGCCAACAGAAAGTAAAAAAAAGTTTGGTCATCTGACCTAAATGCAAGCCTGTCAACTGGCTAAAGAATAACTGTACAAAACGATATTTGGATTTAAAGGGAGAGGCAGACCAAGAAAGACATGATCCGAATGGGTGAAGAGACCTCAATGTCATACAAAATCTCAACTTTTGAGGCCTCCATACTTTCAGCTGAACGTTTGCTTTCTTATTTTTCTTTCTTTTTGTTTGTCTGCTTTTTAGGATCATCGCACTTACATAGTGCCTACCTTTTTCATTTTGTCCCATTTTCAACGTCATCTTAATGGCCACAGACAGAAACTAAGACAGATTTTACATTACGATGAAAATTAGGATAAAATTGAGGATGAACATGATGCTATGGAGTTCCATTAAGGATTAAGACTGCAATAAAAGGCTGTAACCAACGCTTACTATCACAATACATTCTAGCGTCAATCAGTCCTGGGAGATACAGACACCTGCGGCGTTAGAAGATTTGAGTAAAACCCTCAGTGATCTATCCCTGAGGTGGATGAGGCTTGACTGTTTGGTCCAAGTCTCCTCAATGAGCTCTTGGTATGCTCAATTCTGGGTAGGAGCCGGTTGGAACCCAAAGATCCCACAATGATTTTGAAAGGGGATGGGGATTTACACCCACAACCTTCCAGTCGGTAGTCCGTTGCGCTAATCATTAAACCACAGTGACTGGTTATATCAACTGTTTCTTCCTTCGACAACCATAACCTTACAGGTGGACAGATAAAAGAAAGAAAAATAACGAACTTTGAAAGCTAGAGAAAGTGGGAATGCAACGATAAAAATAAAAAGGTAAAGTCACTTTTTGTCGTTCTTTTGGAGCAGTCTTTTTCTTTCGTTCGCCATCTACATGGTCAGGCTATAGCCGGTGACGAAGACGGCTGTTTTTGACATGTTCCTGCAGGCATCGTAGAGCTCGGTGGTAAGAGCAGTTGTAATTGGCCA
>JAPXFY010000013.1:75516855-75519355 GCA_030674185.1 Monoplex corrugatus
TGATATCAAATTGCCTGCCTCCCAATTTAACCAGCAAAACTCTGTCGGACACAGCCCAGTATCCCCTAACTGCTTTTTGATTTGTCCCTGTCCATTACGATGCCTACTCCTCTTTCATGTGGTTTTCCACAAGAGTATATTACTGTATACTCTCCTGAAGTTACCAGGCCTGCCCCCATCTCACTTCCCCTGGTCCTAAAATACTAATGTTAAGCCTTTCCATCTCCATTTTGGCATTGTCTAATTTACCTTTTTGCAACAATGTTCTTACGTTCCATGTTGCGATTTTGGTATTTTTTCTGAGGTTGAGGTGGATTGCAGTAGCTTGCTGACGGTTTGGTGTCACCTGCGCAGCATGACGGTTCCTACCGGACGAAGGTGCTCCTTCATTTTTTTTTTTTTTTTTTTCTGTCCATCATTGTTCTGGGGAAAATACGATGGTGGTTTCCCGTTGCCTTCCATCGGTTTCTTTACGGTCTCTCCGCTAGCCTTTGTCGTTCCCACGACAACCTACAAGGCAGTAGGGTGATTTTTTTCAGGGTTAACTCCCTTAGCCTTATTCTCTCCCGAGATGTAAACAAGGCAGTGGTGCTATTTACCCATAGCTTGGGGGTCTGGTTCGTGGGCAACAGAGCATATCCACACGTCGGTGGGCCTGCGTGCCGCACGTCAGGGGGCCAGACCACCTCCGAGTCCCTCAAGATTTAGCCTGAGTCCGTGAGGTGCTCAGTTACCACATGTCGCCACGAGGAGGCATAACGTAGGGCTTGCTGATGGAGAGGCTCTGTACTGACACGGAGAGACTTACGCATTCTGCTCTTCTTTCCGCTTAGCTGCAAGCAGCAGTACTGGCCAGCGGTGCAGGCTGAAAGTGAGAGGTGACAAGCACGCAGTCACTAGCCGACACACTAGACGCATCACATCTGCCTTTGACACACATATCTATATCTATCTATGTATCTATCTATCCATCAATCTATCTCTCTATTTATCTATCTGTCTGTCTACCTATTTATCTTTTTTTATGTTTGGCTGTCTGTCTGTCTGTCTGTCTGTCTGTCTATCTATCTATATCGAGCTATTTATCTATCTATCCATCTATCGATCTATTTATCTATATGTCTGTCTATCTGTCTGTCTACCTATTTATCTATTCGTTCGTTTGTCGGTCTGTCTATCTATCTATTTATCTATCTATCTATCTATCTATCTATCTATCTATCTATCTATCTACCTATCTATCTATCTATCTATCTATCCATCTTATCTATCTTACCTATCCTGTCTCCCTATTTTTATCTTGTCAATCTCTCTCTCTCTCTCTCTCTCTCTCTCTCTCTCTCTCTCTCTCTCTCTGCCTACCTACCTACCTATCTGTCTATCTATCTGTCTGTCTATCTATCTATCTATCTATCTATCTATCTATCAATTTGTCTGTCTTTCTGCCCCAGTTGGGACGCCGGGGGTTCTTTCAGTATAGGTAGTATCCCCAAGAAATTCTGTGCTTGAAATTTCCTCTTTTCTGTCACACTCTTTGTTTCTGCCTTGTTCCTTTGCTTTCTGTCATTGCTTTGCTGGTCCATTCATCTGTATGTGTTCGATAAAGTCCTATGTATTTTCTCTTCGGATTGATAATTGGATACATGTATTAAGTGCATTTTTAGCTCTAGGGAAATGAGATATGCAGAAGTAATTTCAAGTAATTTAAGCCCGTTTTTACATGTTTGGGTGTTCTTAGTCACGTTAAAATTTGTATTCAGGGCTATGGGTTTTTTTTATAAATCCCCTGTGCGATAAATTGGATGGAGTAGTCAACGTCAGGGGCATCTCCTCAGATTATGTCTGCGAATGCATTGATATCTGTACTAAATATTCTTTTGTTTATTTCCTTTTTTCTTTTTCTTTTTCTTTCTTTTTCTTTTTTCTTTCTTTCTTTCTTTCTTTCTTTCTTTCTTTCTTTCTTTCTTTCTTTCTTCTTTTTTTCTGTTTTTTAAAGTATTGTATATGCCTTGAAACGGTTATAACCCTGACAATTCTACGCAGTCGGCTGGGCTTCAAACACTCAGACAGACAGATAGACACAGACAGACACACAGACAGACACACAGATGGACAGACAGATACAGAGAGAGACACACATAGAGACACACAGAGACAGACACATCACACACATACACACACACACACACACACACACACACACACACACATAGAGAGAGAGAGAGAGAGAGAGAGAGAGAGAGAGAGAGAGAGAGAGAGAGAGAGAGAGACATCGAGAGACAGGCACAGAGAGGCATACACAGAGAAACACACAGACAGAGAGACATACACACACTGACACACAAACACACACAGACACACACACGGAGACTCACAGAAACACACAGAGACAACACACAGACTCACAGACACACAGACAAACACACACACAGAGACGCACACACAGAGATACACAGACAGACAGACAGTCACAGAGAGGCAGGCAGACAGACAGAAACAG
>JAPXFY010000013.1:75521855-75524355 GCA_030674185.1 Monoplex corrugatus
CAGACAGAAACACACAGAGGGACGTACACATGAGACACACTCAGTGAGACATACAGACAGACACAGAGAGACACACACACAGATACACTCAGATAGACACACACACACACAGGCAGACACAGAGAGGCACACAGACAGACTCAGAGAGACACACACAGAGACACACAGAGAGACAGACTCATAGAGACACACACATAGACACACAGAGAGACAGACACAGAGAGAAACACACAAAGAGACACACAGGCACACACATAGAGAGACACACAGACACACAAAGACACACAGACACACACAGCCACATACACAGAGACACACACAGACATACACTCACACAGACAGACACGCACCACACACACGCACACACACACGCACACGCACACACACACCACACACACACACACACACACACACACACAGAGAAACACACACGCAGAGACACACAGACAGACAGACACAGAGAGACACACACAGAGGCACACAGACAGACACAGAGAGAGACACACAGAGAGACACACAGACAGACACAGAGAGACACACACACAGAGGCACACCGACAGACGGACAGAGACACACACACAGATACACAGACAGGCAGACACAGAGAGACACACGCAAAGTGACACACAGGCAGACACTTGAAAGGCAAACACAGAGAGACACAAACTCAGAGAGACACACCACACAGAGACACACACAGGCACGCACACAGAGAGACACACACAAACACAGGCACACACACAGACACATACACAGACACACACAAAGACAGACGCAGACACGCACACACACACACACACACACCACACACACACCACACACACACACACACACACACACACAGTGACAGACACAGAGAGACGCACAGACAGACACAGAGAGACACATGAGAGACACACAGAGTGACACACAAACAGACACAGAGAGACACAACAGAGACACACACAGACAGACAGACACAGAGAGACACATGAGAAACACAAACACAGACACACTCCCTTGGAAGCGGTCACCTGCCAATTGTCACAGTTATTGATGAATTATTTGATAAAGCACCGGAACAAGATGACTGTATTCCTAGATATATGTACAACCGTGCAAACTGGGTAAAATACCGCAAGATCTTAATGGGAAAAGATTGCATGCTTAACGAGAGCAACAGTGTTAATTACATGTATTCACACTTCACAAACGCATTGCATGAGGCAGCAAAAAATTCAATTCCAAAAAGGAAACCTGTAAACAAAGGTAACTTTGTTGAAAATAGCTGGTGGAATCAATTATGTGAAGAAGCTGAGAACGAAAAAAAAAAAGAAAATGTATAAAACCTACTTTAAAACTAAATGTCCAGAAGACCATTACAATATGAAAGTGGCAAAGATTCATTCGAACAAGGTCATAACCCAAGCCAAAAAGAGTTATTGGTCAGATTTCTGCTCTCATCAAATTTCCGGTCCTAAAGATCTTCCTAAAATTTGGAATAAGGTCAAAGAAATGAAAAATGGTTTTCATTTACCACAGTTTCCTATTAAGATTAAAGATAAAGAATTTCCTTCGTCATCTGAGAAAGCTGAAGAATTTGTACAGTTCTTTTCAAGAGCAAGTAATTCCAGTTAGTCATCTGAGAAAGCTGAAGAATTTGTACAGTTCTTTTCAAGAGCAAGTAATTCCAGTAGCTTGTCTCCATCAATACAGGAGAAAAGACGGATACTTGAGGAATCAGAATAATACTCAGATCCTACCCCCGGTAGTCACATGTACATAAATTCAAAAATTATGTTACCAGAACTTAAAGATGCCCTTCTCTCTTTGAACAGTAAAAAATCGGCTGTAGGACTGGATGGCATTTCGTATACCCTTTTAAGTCATTTACCAGAGAAATGGATTAAATACTTACACCATATCATACTAAAATGCTGGGAAAGTGGTCGCATACCTGACATTTAGAAGAATTCAGTTGTAATACTTATACTAAAACCAAATAAACCAAGCTCTGATCCAGGTAGTTACAGGCCTATCTCGCTTACATCCCATGTTTCGAAATTAATGGAAGAAATAACTTTGAATCGACTGACTTATTTTTGTGAGAAAAATAATATACCTATTAACCAATCTGGCTTTCGAAAAGGTAGACCATTTAGTCAAATTAACAACTCAAATAAAAACTCAGTTTGCGAGAAGAAAAAATGTCTTAGCTACGTTTTCTGATCTTAAAAAAACGTGTGATCAAGTCTGGCATGCAAGACTTTTGTTGAAATTAAAACATATTGGTCTCCAAGGTAATCTTTATTATTTCATCAAAGCTTTTAAAAGTGATCGAATTATAGTCGCTAAAATAGGTAATACATACTCTGAAAAACGATCTGTAAACATGGGAATTCCACAGGGTTCCACAGTTGTCCTCTATCCTCTATTATTTAATATTTTGATCAATGACCTGCCAACACAAGTCTCAAACAATGTAAACTTAGCTCAGTACGCTGATGGTATAGCAAGATGG
>JAPXFY010000013.1:75529355-75541855 GCA_030674185.1 Monoplex corrugatus
TCACGTATCCAATACGTAACGTACCGACTACGTATCGCAGTTTCTCGCGCGATTATATCGATACGTACTGCTTCAATAAGGACGTGTCCACGTATGGAAGTCCGGCTATACGTGCTTTTGCCCGTAGCTATTTTGGGACTGCATATCGCAAGTTTCAAGGTAAATAACACTTTGGTCGTGTTTTGAAACCCTTTATACTCTACCTGTTTTAAACGATTCATGTACGAGTTTACACCAAGTGTCAGCAAGCAAAAGCCTGCTGCTGGGAAGCATGTATCGCCCAGCTGCTCTGATTAAAGATTCGTTTAAGGAAATAGATCTAGCGTTGCAGTTCAAGTGTCTGGTTTCTCATCAAGGTCAAGGCCACATAGGCCTACCCTTGTAAGAGAAGCTGCTGGGGAGCAAGTGTGGACTGTTTGCACAGGCATCATAAACTGATAGTGGCAATGATGATTATGTTATTTATTTATTTATTATAATGATTACTATTATTATTATTATTATCATTATCAGTATCATCATCATCATCATCATCATCATAATGAATAAATATGTAAACAAATAAAAAGACAAATGAAATAAGTTTCTTCCTGTTTTTCAGATCTAAGTGTTCCCCTAGCCAAATCAAGAAATCACACAGCCCAGCTGCACGGTGGTCTACAGCCTTGGAGTACCGGCAAAATTAAACACAAACAAGAAGAAAGGAAAAAGACTGATTTTGACATTCAAAGAGATTAATGTGAAGAGAGAAAATATAGAAGCCCAGAAGCTGCAGGATGCAAACAATCACCTGAATGTTAGAAAAACATTTGTCTTTCATTGTAGTTACACTCATCTCTAATGTTGTTCTGAAAGCAGATTTACACTCAACTGGTGCTAAACAGAAGAATGTTAGAAAAAGCACTTATTTATGTTCATTGTACTTACACGTATCCTTATGCTGTTGTAAAAGCAGATAGCTCTAACAGTACCAAACAGAAGAATGTTAGAAAAAACACTTATTTTTCATTATTCTTGCTCTTCTTGTATATGTCACCACAGTAAAGATCACCAAATGGAAGAGACAAGCCTGAATTCTTGTACTTCAGGACTGCCAATGATTAATTATTTGATTTGGAACCGATAGGATGGTAGTATTTGAAACCACAAATCCTCCCCCCCCCCCCCTGCTGTGGTGGTTGTGATGAATTGCATCAGCAATTCATTAACATATCAATTAGAATTATAAGGTAAGACCTATTGGCTGGTCATCAAGGTTGTGCGTGAAAGAAAAGGAGGGAGGGAGACATAGAGAAGGAAGGGTGGAGGGCAGAGAGAGAGAGAGAGAGAGAGAGAGTTGATTTAGATTTTAAAGTAAAGTATGTTTATACACCCTAACAGACACACACATACATATCTGCTCTCAGATACATACATATATATATGGGCAATCAAATCTGGCTTCCTCTCATGGGGCCCAGCAGATAGGCTAGACAAAGTATGATAAAAGCTTCTGGCTTGCTAGTTAAAATAGGAATTGTGGAGTTATTATACCTAACATACATAATGAAAAAATGTGGCGGTACAATTTAAGTGTTTAAGGACTGGTGTTCTTTGAAAGGATAGTAGTAGTAGTAGTAGTAGGCCTCCTTCGGTCATGACTGACCACGGACAAAGTACATCTGTTCTAATGTCTAGATGGGCTGTCTGCTTGGTCCAAGCAGCGTCGCCTGTGACTGTACAGACCAATGCGAGAGAGGCAGTCTCTGTCGCAGCGGTCGCATGTGTATGCTGATGCTGGTCTATTGGCTGTCATCCCTTTTCTGCGAACTCGCTTTTCTGCTGCAGCAGCTGACAGTTTGTCCTCACCAATCCGCAGCTCTTTCTTGAGAGTAGTTCTCCAGCTGTTGTGGTCGTCTGCAAGGTCCTCCCAGGACTCAGTGTTGATCTCAAGCGCCTTCATGTCACGCTTGCAAACGTCTTTGTATCTCAGCTGTGGGCGGCCAATGTTTCTCTGCCCTGTGGCAAGCTCACCATAAAGGATGTCTTTTGGGATGCGACCATCTTCCATGCGGCGAACGTGGCCCAACCAGCGCAGCCGACGCTGTCTCAGCATGGTATTCATGGTTGGGAGGCCAGCGCAGGTTAGGACTTCGGTGTTGGTCACCTTGTCTTGCCAGGAAATGCCAAGTATGCGCCGTAGGCTTCTCAGGTGGAAGGTATTGAGCCTTTTCTCCTGATGAGCATGCGTGGTCCACGCCTCGCTGCCATACAGCAAGGTGATGAGGACACAGGCGTTGTATACAGCCATCTTTGTCTTTGTGGTCAGCTTGGGATTTGTCCACACCCTTTGTGTGAGGCAGGCTAGTGTTGTGGCTGCCTTCCCGATCCTCTTGTCGACCTCTGTGTCAAGGGAGAGGTTATCGATGATGGTGGACCCAAGATATGTGAATTGATGGATGGCTTCAAGCTTGTAGTCATCAATGGTGATGGCTGGTGGAGATGGCGTGTCTTGGCCCAGGACGTTTGTCTTCTTAAGACTGATGGTCAGACCAAAATCTTTGCAGGCCTGGGAGAAGCGGTCCATTAGTGACTGCAAGTCCCGCCGAGTATGGGTCACAACTGCGGCATCGTCGGCAAATAGCATGTCTCTGATGAGGGCTTCACGGACCTTTGTCCTTGCTCTGAGGCGGGTGAGGTTGAAGAGCCTGCCATCTGATCTGGTCCGCAGGTGGATCCCTTCTTGCGCTGTGCTGAACGCATGCCTTAGGAGAAGAGCGAAGAAGATTCCAAAGAGTGTTGGGGCCAGGACGCAGCCTTGTTTCACATCGCTGCGTACGTCGAAGGGCTTGGAGAGTTTTCCGTTGAACTGCACCATCCCTTTCATGTTTGAGTGGAAGGACTCAATTAAGCTGTGCAGTTTGGGGGGGCAGCCGATTTTTCGGAGAGCCTTGAAAAGGCCATCTCTGCTGACTAGGTCAAAGGCCTTGGTGAGGTCAATGAATGCCACATACAGGGGCATCCGCTGCTCTCTGCACTTCTCCTGGATTTGGCGAAGGGAGAAGACCATGTCTACCGTGGATCTCTCTGCTCGAAAACCACACTGTGATTCCAGATAGACACGTTCAGCCAGTTTCTGCAGGCGGATTAGGAGGACCCGAGCATAGACTTTGCCAACAATGCTGAGGAGCGAGATACCTCTGTAGTTGTTGCAGTCGCTCCTTTCGCCCTTGTTTTTGTACAGGGTGACGATCTTGACGTCCCTCATGTCCTGTGGTACAGCTCCCTCATTCCAACACTGACAGAGAACTGCGTGCAAAGGGTGCAGAAGAGAAGTCTTGCAGTGCTTGATGAGGTCTGGGGGAATTCCGTCGTTGCCAGGTGCCTTCCCTGATGCCAGGCTATCAATGGCCTTGCTGAGTTCGTCCGCAGTTGGCTCTGCGTCAAGTTCTTCCATTACCGGCATGCACTTGATGGCATCGAGGGCTAAGGGGGACACCATGTTCTGTGTGGAGTAGAGGTCGGAGTAGTGTTCCGCCCATCTTTCCATCTGTTGGCTAGGATTGCTGATTACTTCTCCAGTGGAGGATTTGAGGGGGGCGATCTTGCTCTGTGTTGGTCCCAGTGCCTTCTTGATGCCATCATACATTCCTCGGATGTTGCCTCTTTCAGCAGCACTCTGTATCTCTTCGCTGAGCTCTGTCCAGTACTCGTTTGCGCA
Source organism: Monoplex corrugatus (assembly GCA_030674185.1). Lineage (NCBI taxonomy): Eukaryota > Metazoa > Mollusca > Gastropoda > Littorinimorpha > Ranellidae > Monoplex > Monoplex corrugatus. Next base: position 75,533,056 of record JAPXFY010000013.1, read on the forward strand.
GCGCCTGGCGTTAAGCTGAACCTTACTTCTGGCAGCCCTGAGGATTTGCAGGTTCTTCTCACTGGGTGACCGCTTATACTTGGTGAGTGCGGCACGCTTGGCCTCAACAGTGGGAGTCATCTCTGATGATTTGGCCTCAAACTGTTGTGAAAGCAGATAACTCTAAAGCAACAGTGGTAGACAGCAGAATGTTAGAAAAACATTTATCTTTCATTGTAGTTACACTTATCTCTAATGTTGCTGTACAAGCAGATTTATACTCAACCAGTGCTAAACAGAAGAATGTTAGAAAAAGCACTGATTTATGTTCATTATACTTACACTTATCCCTATGCTATTGTAAAAGCAGATAGCTCTAAGAGTATCAAATAGAAGAATGTTAGAAAAAACACTTATTTTTCATTATTCTTGCTCTTCTTGCACATGTCACCACAGTAGAGATCACCAAATAGCATATGCCATAACTCTGCACATAATACACTCCCAACCCTGTCTCCCCCCTCCCTTTCCCATTTTCCATGCACACTCACACACACACACACACACACACACACACACACACGCACGCACGCACGCACGCACACACACACACACACACACACACACACACACACACACACACAAGTTTTCTGTGTGCAGACCTACGAGTGTCTGAAACCCCTTTGTGTGCATGCTCATGCAGAAAATCAAATATGCACTATAAAGATCTTGTAAGTCATGTCTTGTGTGTTTGGTGGCTTATGGAAGCTTGGCCCAGCAAGCATATCCACCAAATCAGAGCATGCAGACTGTAGTATACTGCCAGTAAACTGCGCATATACACATCTGAGAAAACCTGAACGTTATACAGAAATCATTAGGTTTTTCTAAAAAATAACACAAACTGAGCAGATCTGTGCCACGAAAAGAAAAAAAAAAGCAAAGATCAGGGAAAGGGGAATGACTGTTTTGTACACGTTACTTTTTTTAATCTAATTAGTCGTCTTCATTTTTATGGTAGAAAAACAAAAACAAAAACTTATATGTCTCAGAACATGTATACTCTTTCAGAATAGTATTCAGCATTTTGTCACAATAAAGGATTCATATGCCCATGTAGGTCTAGTGAATATTTTTGTCACATGGAAAATGTGTTGCAAGTGCATGATTTGTGGGTGGGCGCATGCGTATGTGTGTACACAAAGACTGAGTTATTAATTATAGTGCAAAGTATGTACTTAATTAATTTAATTATAGTCTGAATTTATAAACAATTCCTGTTCTTCCTTGCTACCATTAAATAAAAGTACAGAAATATCTATAATATATATATATATATATATAATCAAAATTTTCAGCCATGATTTATTGACACAGATGAAGCATGGGCGCGCGCGCGGCGCGCGCACACACACACACACACCACACACACACACACACACACACACACACACACACACACACACACACACACAAAAACATCAATAGCGTTCATTGCCTATGATGTCATTATATTGAATGATGTCATGATTGATTATTAGGAGCAACCAAGCTGCTAGGAAAGATAAAAAGTAATTGCTAGATCTATTTTCCTTTAAAGATCCGAGAATAATAATTTAATTCGTCGTCACACTGATAAAATCAATGAAAAACAAACAGCCACGTATGTTTATAATGCCACACGTCGTAAAGTACAGGAAAGGTTGTGGTTACTTCCCTTGCTTCGGGAGTGTTGGGGGACGTAGATCTGTTTCACGTGTAATCTAAAACCAAATCGCTTTCACGTACGGGGACACGTACGTTTCGCGATACAGATACGTGTTGGGAGATACGTGACGTGTAATCTAAAGGTCTCTAATGACAGATACTACTTGCTGTGGTGTGGTGGTTAACGCAACGGACTACCGACTGGAAGGTTGTGGGTTCAAATTGTGAGATGTTTCGGCTCTAGCCAGATTCTACCCAGATTTGGGTGTGTTATGGGCTCATAGGTAAAATTGGGACCGTGACTTTACGGATGCGTCATTGAGTGCGTTGCACAAATCTTCTGACCAGCACCGCACATGTCTCTATCTCTCGGGCCGGGTTGACACCAGGATAGTAAGCGTAGAGTACATTTACTCAGTCTCAATCCTAGATAGAACTTTATAGAATGATGATTATCATCCTCATTGACATCATCATCATCGCATTGTAAAAACCTGTGCCAGCTTCTGTGGCCATTAAGGTGGCGTAGAAAATGAGACCAAAAAAAAAAAAAAAAAGTGAGCACAAAGGTAACATCCCTGAGTGCCATGATCCTAAAATAAAAGAAATGATAGATGTGCATTCGACCATGATATGTAAATATTCAGAAGTAATTTTCTCCACATGTTTGAAATTTTTGCATCACGGAAGAATCTGACTTGTTGATTTATGCAAAAGTCATATGCTGTTAATTCTTTTGATGTAGTCACAGCCTGTACATCTTTAATAGTTCTTTTTTCCCTTTCTCTGCAATATTCTCCAACTCGTTGGGTTAACATACAGTGCTGTAAGATTCTGAGCTACAGATACTGCTGTTCACAGTAAAAGTTTATTCCATCATCGTCAGTTCTGTTACCGCAACCTGTCTGGCGTTGGGGAGACAACTGAGACGTAGCAGCAGACTAGATGGTCCGCTTGTGTGCCTGGGATACAACAGTAAGACTCAGGCATGCTGGTCCAGTCTTTAATTTAATTAATATTTGCCACCCACCTTTTTGTTCTGTCGACGATGGCCACCGTTCAGGGTAATAAGAATGTCTTGGCTAGTGTGTAAATGACAAAACCAAGCCAACTTACGTTATTTTGCAATTGCCAGAGCTGGTTTCTGAGTGCCCGCCCAGGTGCTGATCTTGCTCTACGCACTTCTTGATCTTATGTGCGAACCTATGCCAAGTAGTTTTCTCAGGCACATGGTCTGAAAGGCCAAATTCTTGTCTGTGGATCAGTTGAACATTCCGCATTTTGGTGCTGAAGCTTCTTCCGCAGATCCTACCTGGTCTTGCAACGGATGCTATTTCTGTCCTCTTTTTGATGAATATTTCTACTGTTCAGCTGCCATATTTGGTCAGGTACTTGAAACCTTCCGACCAAATACTTGAAACTTTTGGTCCAAATACTTGAATTTTCAGCCCAGGTATTCTGAAATTTTCGAACTTTTGCAAACAAGAGACAGTAGAAGTAACTGACTCAGTACTAAGTGATTATTAGTGAAACGAATTGACCCAATGTATATGTTAACTCTGGCAATAAAACTGTCAGAACTTTTTTTAACAAAAAGAGCACCGAAAATTGTATAACTCCCCACATGATCTGAATGCTGAAGGTAAACAGACCTACCCACTGACTGTGTATACTTTCTTATTTGAACATGATCTTGGATTTATATGGTTATTGCAAATTTTAAGATAAAAGTACATTAATTCATCACAACGTTTCTTGGCTGTAAATGTCATAAATTGAAATATCACAATGCAATGAGATATTAACCTGCGTAGAACTTTTTAGTTGCATATTATAAATACATGTATTATTGAATGTTAGATACATATCAAAATTCAAATAAATGAACAATGAGATTTAGACATGCTAAATCAGACATTATTGTCAATAATGATTGGTGCAGAATTTGCATCGATAATGAGAAAAATTCTGATGCAGAAATGTCATTTAGATAAAGAGCTTACACCGGTAATCAAAATATGTATGTGTGTTATGGAAAAACTGTACGCAAGCTGAAATACGCTGTATGCTTTCTGCCTTACACAGATATTTTGGATACTCACCGAAAATATCACTGCAACCAATATGGTAAAAATTATTTTACATTAGTCATCAATTTCGAAAGATGTTTTACAGAATTTACTTTTTCTTTGTTTGCTTGTTTGTTTGTCTTTGTTGTTGTCGCTGTTGTTATTATCATTGTTGTTGTTGTTTGGTTGGTTTGGTTTTTAAATCTCTCTTTCTATTAAGCAAAATGATTTTTAATTCGTATTAACCAGAGATGTGTGTGTGTGTGTGTGTGTGTGTGTGTGTGTGTGTGTGTGTGTGTGTGTGTGTGTGTGTGTGTGTGTGTGTGTGTGTTGTGTGTGTGTGTGTGTGTGTGTGTGTGTTGTGTCTGTGTGTGTGTGTGTTGTGTCTGTGTGTATGTGTCTGCATGTGTGTGTGTGTGTGTGTTGTGTGTCTGTGCGTGTCTGTGTGTCTGTCTGTGTGTCTGTCTGCGTCGGTATGTGACAAAAACGTGCGAACAAGAATTTCTCAGCTCTTTATGGATGGAACTTTACTAAACTTTGGTCAAAGGTGTAAACAAAGAAGATCTTGTCCAACTGAATGATCAACCAAACAGAAAAAAATTAACTGATTTGTTGTTTATCTCTTCAAGCTTACTCCTATCTTGTTTCGTTTATCAAATACGCTTTCTCTCTTCATATTCCGTATGTTTCTGATTATTATTATTATTATTATTATCATTATCAGTATTATTATTATTATTATTATTAATGTCGTTGTTGTTGTCATTGTTATTATCGTTAATCGTTATCAGTGATATTAATATTATCAGTTTATTTTCACTATCGTTATTATTGTTATTATCCTTATTATTATCATCATCATTTTTATCATCATTATTATTACCATGGCAAGAGTTTTCTCATAACCTCATCGTTGGGGAGTGAGTGGTAGATATTTCAAATTATCCAGGGACCAGTTCGCGACTGCAATACAGAAAAAGTTGTAAAACTACTAGCCATAAGAAATACATTTTCTGCAGGGAACATAATGACACAATATGTGATATAATGATTTAATTTTAAAATTCTTATTCAGAGAGAAATGACCACTCAACAAACAACTTTCAATGTTGTTTTATCCGAACAAGTGGCCAGTGCTTGGATCAATAGGCGCATATCTTGCTCTTTCTGTCCCTCATTCACGTGTCATTATGACTTTGTTTTGACATCTGTCTTGGTGTTTGGGTTGGGACAGACGAGTACGGAATCAACAGCACAACAACTGGGTTTGTCTGCTCACTAACACTCATTAACACGGTCCCGCCCTGCAGCAGTCCACAGAGAACGCACTTAACTCATTTTCCTCTGTTTGCACACTTGACTCCATTCCGTCAGTGCCCTCAAGTCCCGTTTCTATTACAGGGTGGCGAATCATAATTGTCCCCACGACAGATCTGAACCAAGCGTATTTTTCTTGTCGTCGTGACGAATGCAGTCATTACTTTTCTCGGTGCAAAAATCTTCTCCACTGTGAAAACTATTCTAAATTGTCGACAACTGTAACGTTTAACTAATTAATTGTAGACATACTCATTTTCTCAGTAAAACTGATACACAACTAAACATGAAAAAGGGGCTCTATACAAATCATCATGTTAAAAGAATATTGTGTTATCATTCGGCCAGCTTCCTTGGTATAAAATATTAGAAAGATAGGTTTGTTTCCTAGCTCCCTCCTCTTGAAAGCCAATTAGCCTTCTTGCCTTTCAGAAAAAAAGAACAATCAAACAGAAAAAAACGAGTTTCACATGGAAAATACATTGTGACAAAGAGAAACGAATATGAATATGAACATGAATAATGGAAAAGGCGAACATTTCTACTTGCCATACTCAAATCAAACACACATAAAATCAACATACGAAAAAAAAAAATGCAGCCGGAGTTTTACATGGTAAATTCATTGTGACAAGAAAAATACATATATCAATATGAATATGACTATGAATATGAATATAATACGAATGGAAACGGCAAACACCTGTACTTAACATGCTCAAATCAAATACACATAAAATCAATAAACATCTCTAGCTCAACATCCAGTGTGTTGGTGTGTGTGTGTGTGTGTGTGTGTGTGTGTGTGTGTGTGTGGTGTGTGTGTGTGTTGTGAGTGTGTGTATGTGTGTGCGCGCGTGTGTGTGTGCACGCGTGTGTGTGTATGTGCGCGGGTTTGTGTGTGTATGGATGTGTGTGTGTGTGTGTGTGTGTGTGTGTGTGTGTGTGTGTGTGTGTGTGTGTGTGTGTGTGTGTGTGTACGCGCGTGCTCGCATATTGCTTGTTCTATTCCTGTAAAGTTCAACGAATATATTTTGACGTGGACTGTTTGCACTGTGTAAGTAAATTATTATTATTATTATTGTTATTTATTATTATTATTATTATTATTATTATCATCATCATCATTATTATTATCATCATCATTATTATTATATCATCATTATTATTATTATTATCATTATTATTAACACCATCATTTTTATCATCATCATTATTATTTTAGTATAATTGTTATTATCATCATTTATTATTGTCATTAATGTTGTTGTTGTTGTTGTTATCGTTATCATCATTATCAAATTTCAATGTATCACATCCATCTACAAGTTAGATGAAACACGAAGCATATCTACTAACGATCACGCTTTTCGCATGCCACCACAAAACTAATAGTCTGCAAAACTGTATGCCGAAAGAACTCTGTTTCCTCTCCATGCACATTTCAACCGTTCCATCAGTTTTTTCACCCTTTTGCTACTATACTACGCTCATCTCGCGTGCGCGCGCGCGCGTGCACACACACCACACACACACACACACACACACACACACACACACACACACACACACACACACACACACACACACACACTATTCCCAATTAATTTAACCATATTACTTTTTCAATTACCCTGAGTAGCATGTTCTTTTGTAAAATGAAAAACAACACAAAAATACTATTTCATATCAACCTGAGAGGCTTGTCTGTTTGTCTGTCTAGCTGTCTGTGACAGTAATGCGTCAGCATGATTTTCTCCGCTCTCTATGGATGGATCTTTGTGACGTTTAAGTCTTAAGTTTTGGATCCTTCAGGAGTAGTCAATACATACGTTAGGAAGTGAAGACGTTCAGGTATAAGTCACACAAACCAAGAAAGTGCCTAATTAAATAAGCGTTTTTTGTCGTTGTTGTTGTTTTGTTTCTGGAAGCTGTGTAAATTGCACTTCTTCAGGACTCTCCAATGATATCTAAATTCTCTTGATGCCCACACAACTGTATTTCAGATGAAGCTTCTTTAAGGTCAATGATCTTGAGAAGCACGAAAGATGGATTTTTGGGTGTAAAATCAAGACGTACCATTTCATTGTTTTGAATCCCTAATAAACGGACAAATTTGATGTTTGACACAAGCAAAGCTGTCATTACAGAAATGGCTTAGTTTTATGAATAGAATTCTTTTATTTTCTGCATCTTGATGATATTTATGTTAACCCCATTATAAGATGAAGTTACTTGACAACTGTAATAGAACTTTGAATCAGAACTGCAAATGTAGGAGTTGAGATGTCCTTGGCTTGATTTCGGTTTAAAATCCCTAAGGTTGCAGAATTATATTATATGTGTCAAAGCTCCCATACTTTTAACGTGATTGTAACCATTTTCTAAAAAGATAACTTTGTGCGTACGGCTTCCAGTCCGGCTAGTTGTAAATGGATATCCGCCCCTGTGTAGTGCTGGGGAAAGCAAAGCAGCAAGAGAAAGGAGATGGGCACAGCCCCCAAAACGCTAGCTCTGGGAAATGTGGAGGACTCTACTATCTCACTTACTTATGTAGTCCGGTTATGGTACACCTTACCCCTTGTATTTTTTACCTTTGTTGAGAAGTAAACGCATCCTCTCCTCTATCCAGCACGTTTTATTACGCCACTGTTTCCATGTTTGTCAGTATCTAATGAATAGAAGTAAACAGGCAGATTTGTAAGCAATGAAACAGGATTTTTCTGGTCGACACAACTGCTAGTAAAGTAGCATGGTTGCCCACATCTGTACCGAGGAACGTAATTCATTTCCCATACCTTGCGCACTTGACTCCCTTGTATCACTGGCCTCAGGTTCTGTTTTTATTAAAAAGCAACGAACTGGATTTGTCCTCATGCGAGATATATCCCAGGAATATATTTTCAGATGGATTTTGTTACATGAAATATAAAATACCAGTGCAATAAATTGGACAAAATACATGCATCTACAGTAATTATGAACTTGTGGGCTCCAACTCTGTCTCTGTCTGTACCTTTCTGTCTCTCTGTCTCTGTCTCGCTGTCTCTCTGTCTCTGTCTCTGTTCTCTCTCTCTCTCTCTCTCTCTCTCTCACACACACACACACACACACGCACACGCACACGCACACGCTCAAGCCACTGACCTATATAACCCTGTCGTTTTTCTTTTCTAGATACGACGCGTGTACACGGTATGTACATTTTGTAGCATATGGGCACTTAAACGCAAACACACAAACACACACACGTACAAACACACACAGACACACACAGACACACACACAGACACACACACACACATACACACACACACACACAAACACAGACACACACACACGCGCGCGCGCGCGCGAACGTGCGCATGTACGCACATTCCATTCTAGTGTGTCTGTGTTTTCACGTCTGTGTGACAGTAGATGTGTCGAAAAGAAAAACGACAGGGTTGTACAGGTCAGTGGACTTGAGTTCCTCTGTCTCCTGGTACTGATTTTGCCTATTGACTTACTCGCTTGACGGGGGCGTAACTGCTTTTCTAGTCTTGTATTGTGTCTTTTCCGATAGCAACCCTCTCTGGTGTCTGGGGCTGATGTGTAAAAGGTGTTCCTACTCCTTATCTGTTTCAGTTGGTATTGTTAATGCTGCTTTGCTTTGTTTTGTTTTGTTTGTTTGCCTGTTTGTTTGTTTGTTGCTTCTGATTCTAAAGCTACCATTGGTACACCACACA
>JAPXFY010000013.1:75546855-75571855 GCA_030674185.1 Monoplex corrugatus
CAATGCCTCCACGACGAAAATTGAGCGAGTTTGAGAGGGGACGAGCTGTTGCATGGTTCCAAGATGGTGTTCCCAAGCGAGAAGTGGCCAGGCGACTTCAGGTGTCCATCTCGGTCATTGTCAGACTGATTCAACGCTTCACAGCCACTGGGAGGGTCCATGAAAGACACAGATCTGGTCGACCGAAGAAGACAAACCCACGTGAAGATCGTCTCATTGAACGACAAGCCCTGCAGACAAGAACAGCCTCTTCCAGCATCATTCGAAGGCAGCTGAGGGTGGCTACTAACATCAACATCAGCCAGCAGACCATACGGAACCGCCTTCATGGGTTTAACCTCCGTTCTCGTCGCCCAGCTGTACGCCCACGCTTAACTCCAGCCCATAGGGCAGCATGCCGCGCCTTCTGCAGACGTCACGTGAGGTGGACACGTCAGCAATGGTCCCAGGTCCTGTTCAGTGATGAATCGCGCTTCACCATGAACCACAACGACGGCCGACTGAGGGTCTGGAGGCGCCCAGGGCAACGCTTTATTGACACCACTGTCAAAGAAAAGGTGGCCTTTGGTGGAGGTTCTGTAATGGTCTGGGGGGCCTTCAGCCTTCACCACAGAACACCCTTGTATCATGTACAGGGTAACCTGACTGGCCTCCGATACCGGGATGAGATCCTTCGACCGCTGGCTGTGCCTACACTGCAGCAGATGGGACCAACGGCTGTCTACCAGGATGACAACGCTCGCCCCCACAGGGCAAGGGTGGTCAACGACTTCCTGCAGCAGTCTGGAGTCAACAGAATGGAGTGGCCAGCATGCAGTCCCGATCTCAACCCGATTGAGAACCTCTGGGATGAGCTGGATCGCAAAGTGAGGAGCAACCACCCCCCTCCCAGGGATGCCCAACACCTCTACCAGATGCTGCAGGCTGAGTGGCAGGCGCTTCCACAGAGGATCTTCACCAACCTGGTCAACTCGATGAGGACTCGCTGCGTCGAGTGCCAGAACAGCCATGGCGGTTACACGCATTACTGAACTTTTGGGAGCATCAGAATGCCCTGTCTTGTGATTTCAATGACTTTGGGAAATCAAATTTCGATACGTACCCACTTTGATCAAATGTACACACCAAACGATTGCTCGAAATTGAAGGCAATTATGTATCGTTATCACTAAAGCATGGAATTAAATGTTTGCCAAACTTCAACGCATTGGCTTTCTTATTTTGAAAGTTATGAATTTTTGTGCAAGTGATCCTTAACTTTTTGTGCGTAGTGTATGAGAAATGCACTGGCACCCTCATAACCCTTTAAAGATTAGAATTTCTAATGCACCCAGCAGTCAGAACTAAAACCATCCAAAGAAATTCAGTGTCTGGGTGTAGTCATTGCTCGGGATCAATGACAGTCCAGGTCATGCCTGCGAGAAAAAAAAAGTTTTTAAAAAATCCGTACAAGCCTTTTAAACAGTTTACACACGTAAGAAAGGTTGCCCCGGCAATAGGGAAAACAACAATTGCCAACCTTGCAGCAGTCAAATATGAGGCTGTCCATTATCAATGTCTAGAATCTGACCAAATTCACGTTTAAGAGAAAAGCTGTGGGGATTTTGACCAAATCATAACGTTGTCTGTCAAAAGCAAATCAGAGGTGAGTTGGGGGGCTGCTAAAACAGACCAAACATAGAATGACACAGGCACAGGTGAACCTGATAATGAAGTCACATCTGACGCAAAGCCTTGGGATGTGAATGTTATCGAATATCATGGGGAAAGGGGGGGGGGGGGTGTCACTGAGAAAATGCCCCACATAAATATCCTGGAAATTAAAGCTGCTTTCTTAACATTACAATGTTTTCATACACACACACACACACACACACACACACACACACACACACACACACACACACACACGCACACACACACACACACACACACATACACACACACATACACATACACACACACGCACGCACACACACACACACACACACACATACACACACACACACACACACCACACACACACACGCACGCACACACACACACACACACACACACACACAAGCAAAACTAAAAACAAAAAGCAAAAACAACAACAACAACAAAGAAAAAATAGAAAGAAAACGTGTCGGACGGAAGAGTGATAACATGACAAGTGTGTCTTGCACTCAGCACATGGGCATAAGCTTTAAGACTGCCTGCAAAGTGTTGACGTTTTAAATATGATCATGATTATGGTCATGGTGTATCAACAACAATATAATTATGGCTTACTGCAGCCCACATTCCAGGTAAGTTGAATGTTATTACTGATCATGAATTAAGGCATACTAATCTTGACATCAAGTGGCTCAGACAAGCTTTCCAAGAGCTGAGCATTTTCCCGACACAGACTTTGTTTGCTTCCAGACAAACAAATAGACGGAGATATATGTCATACAAACTTGACCTAGCCGCTTTAGCAGTATCTCCTGGAAAAAACATGATTCACGTCTGTTTGAACTAATAGTTGAATGCACAGACATCCTAAATATAGACGGCACACGCTGTGTGTGCGGCTGGCCCCATCGCGTCACCATCTTAAGAAGAGCGGTCTGCTTGTTCTCGGTCTGCTCGTTCTCGGCAGCTGGGCTTAATACAATTTAGTAATGACCAGCGTGTTTATTTGACTGACAAACGTGTTTTTTTTTATCGATGTACGACCCGGTGGGGAGCGTAAGGTTAATACATTAATTGTCTGATGATTGTTTTGAGAAATTCTGTAATATTTGTTCACTCATGAATTAAATAATTGCGTTCAGAATCAGTAGAAGTGGATGTGAGAAAGTGAAGGGGTAGTTTAAAGATAATTGCCATTTCATGTGCATGGTGTCAAATGCCGATTTTTAAGTCACTGAATTATTCTCAAAAAACACAAACAGAAATCTTCATTATGACTGAGACTAGTAGGTCTGGTGATTAACTGAGGTCTTTATTTTTACATAATTAGCAAAAAGTACTGCAAATTCTGTCTGTGTGTGCACGTGTGTGCCTGCGTGTGTGTATATGTGTGTGTGGTGCGTTCGTGCGTGAGTGTGAGCCATAGAAACACCCAGTCACAATAATCGTATGTAACATTCTGTTTTCTTTATCAGACAAAATTTGAAGTACGGAAATGTCGGGAACCTTTTGTGTGGCATGGGGCTGTGTGTGTGTGTGTGTGTGTGTGTGTGTGTGTGTGTGTGTGTGTGTGTGTGTGTGTGTTTGCACCTGTTCGTGACCATTTCAAAGAACGTTGCCAGTGTGAGTGTATCGTTAAATCGTTTACAATATAAAACAAATGTTCAAATCTATTTAAATCATTTTCCTTAAAAAGTTGTATTTTAAATCAACAGTGTTGATACTGATTGGCATATGCAAGACTGACAGACCAGGTGAATCTGATACTTTGTGTATTTCTTTGTTTCTAGATTTCCAAAGAATGAAGAAAGACGAAAACAGTGAATTGCAGCGCTGAAGAGGGACAAGTTCCAAGTTACTGAATACTCCAGAATATGTGCAGATCATTTTAAAGAATCCTGTTTTGATCGCACTGGCCAAACCACCGCCTGCAAGACGCTGCAGTTCCTACTATTTTCAACTTCCCTGCACACTTGCAGAAAGTAAGTTGCAAACATGTTTATGGACTTGGTATAAATAGTGGACACTCGATGTTTAATTCAAGTAGGCCAAAGTCCCTTGTGAACAACAGTCATCAGAAATATTATATACATAACACATGTTCATAACTTAGAAGTATGCACTGGTAAAACCGAGTTATATCATATATGACTTATGTTTGTGATGCAGTTTTTCCTAGTCTCTTTTGACAATTGTATAGAAATATTGCAAGCTTCTTGTTATCTTCATCTCTGGACAAAAAACAAAAAAACAAAACAAACAAACAAACAAAAAAACAACAAGAGAACTTGCATTTTCATGATATCTAGATTGAATTTAATTATACGTAAATCATTTCATCTCTCTCTCATGTGAATATGTATGTCGTTTATGGAAAACATCACAGAAAGGCAAAGTGCAATTCTTGTTGTGTTGTCCAGCTTTAAGAGATCTCAGAGTAAAATTACTGCAGAGAAAAACATCTTCAGCCAAAAATATTACAATAATCCGTAGACTTTTACGGTGTCAGATTGAATACACTCATGTCGTGGAGTATGGCGTCTGCTCTTTGTAATCTGGCCACATACAGTTAAATTGGACTGATCAGAATAATACCTTAAATGTGTTCAATGTTGACGCTAGCTGCAGTCAATTTCTTCGATCTGATTTGTTTTAATTGTCAAAGTGTTTCGTTACTGGATCAGGATACTTACCCCACTTTTCTTTGTTCATTTACTGCTGTTAAGCCCATGTTCCCCCTTTAGTAAGAGACTTTGGTCTTTTTCAGAATAAATATCATGATACGTGAATCTCTGTGTTTGTCTGTGTGGTGTGTATGTGTGTGTGTGTGTGTGTACGCGCGCGCGCGCGTGTGCGTGTGCGTGCGCGCCCGTGCGTGTGGTGTGTGAGTATGAAGAAGAGAGAGCCAAACTTTACACACACACACACACACATACACTAACCACAGGGTCAACGGAGATTTCTTTAAAAAAATATTTTAACGGTACAGCCTGGTTTTCTCTGTCCTACACTCATTTTCAGTGTAAACAACAGCAGCTGAGCGCTGGTAGGTCTCCAACATAGCGGCCATTTGGAGCTCGCGGTGGGGCCGTTTCGCCTCAAAGCTCACAGACAGGCGTGCGCAGTCTATATATAGGATGTCTGTGGTTGAACGAAGTGCGGTAGTTTATGTCGGACGGTGAGAATTGAAATAAACGTGCGGAGACGTTACAGGAATGCAGCCGTAATCTTGATCACGGGAATCACACCTGGCACACCGTGCGAAGTCATTGCGAGTTGAGCTGATTTCCTTAAAACTGACTTAAAATAGATCTATTTCAAGGTATAGTCTGTACCGCCTACATATACACATGAACTTACAGAGTACACGCGCCACGAAAATTAATGCAAATAATTAAGAAAACTGGGAAGAGGGGATTGAACTGGAATGAAAAAAAAAAATGAAATAGATCTCTAGAGCTATTTTCAGGCGTGTAGAAATCTACATATAGCACATTTGCCGACTTCCGTAGGCCTTCAAGACAGTTTATATTAAAAAAAGAAGAAAAAAAGGGGGGAAAAGGAAATAAAAAATGAGGCCCCCTCCACCGTGTAAACAGCGAGTGAAGCTGGAAAAAAAGCGATAGTTTGGCGAGATTTTTTAGATTTGTGATTGTGATTTTTCCTGCAAATTCAAGATGGTGTAATGATGCAGCCCTGTTGGGCTTTATTCGAAAATATGTCCGCTAGTATCGGAGATTTAGATCTACATGTACTATCAGAGAACTGACAATGAAAAAGTAAGATTCTGATGGTCAGAATGGAATTTTATTGACAAGTGCACCGACAACAGGTTGACATGGTAGAGGTCGAGGCAGAGGGGATGGTGGTGATGGTAAATTATGATCCATTCTGTCATTTCACTACGGAAGACCCCTTAGTCAGTGGCCCCTGCAGCTGAGTCATAGACCTCAAAGTCCGCTGTTTGAAAGGGGGCAGTACTTTATCAACGCCAGTTGGAACTATGTTATCTTGGATTTTGGAATCTTTTACTGGTGTTGATGTATAATCCATGGAGCACAGCTTTTTCTGTTTTTGTCTGGCCTTCCACTTTTGCACTGCAGCTGTAAATGTGTGCATGAAGGACACTGGCTAACTGATGTACTCGAGTCATACTCGCACCACAAATGTGAGGCATTTTCAAAATTTGCTGTTGCATTGGTTATTGCTATTGGCGCATAACAGCGATTTTTCATCCCTTCTAACTTCCTGATGGAACGTCCGCAGACTGTCTTTGAATGTATTCCATTTCCAACACATGCAAAAGCTGTTAATATCAGAAGCGATACTCAACCAAGTTATTTGTTCTTTTTCTACACAGCCTACACAGGGAATTCAACTATTCTAAATTCTAGATGAGGTCATCTGTTTGGTCTATGTTTTGTTGTTTTGATATCTTGCAAGACAGCACGTGACTGATATAACATATTTTATATAAAAACAAATGAAAGAAAGGGAGAGAGAATACACACGCGTACGCACACATGCACGCGTAAACAAATCAGTAGAGAAAAGTGATTATACCTGCCACTGGCTTGCTGTTGGGCACAAAGTGATTTGTTCTTTTATTGCTATTTAATAAATTTACTTTTTTTGCGTCAGCTTGAAGGAACAGCTCAGCACAAGCTGTCGCAAATCTAAAGCTGTCAATGAAGGTCTAGTTATATGAAACAGTCATTACCATTACTACTGTGAATCATTCTTTGATCAACTATTTTACCTTCTTGAATGAAATGTATCTTTCTGTGTTAATTTGCATTCAACCGATACATCTAGAGGTTTTTGTTATTATTATTATTATTATTATTATTATTTATTATTATTATTATTATTATTTGTTGTTGTTGTTGTTGTTAGTAGTAGTAATAGTAGAAGTAGTAGTAGTTATTACTTATAATTAGTATTGTTTTTATCATTATTATTATTATTTGCCACTGCTCTAGAAAATAATTCAGCACGTTAAAACTAGGTCTACAGAGAACATACTCGTCAACTACGTCACACAGGCAATAAAGCCAGTCCGATGCAGCGCTGAATATAACACGCACTCGACTTTCTGTCTTTCACACTTCATTCAACTAGAAGGCTTGTTTGTTTGTTTGTTTGTTTTTCGTTTTTGTTTGAGGTTTTTGTTTGTTTGTTTGTTTTTGTATTTTGTTTGTATGTTTTATTACTCGCAGAGCTTCTGCAAGCATCAGCTCCAACACATATGAAAGAAGATACCCGGTACTACCACTTCTGCAGCATCAGAAATTCAAGAAAGCTCCAAGAATTCTCAGTGTTGCATACAAGTAACATTAGTGACGTCTGGCATTACGACGCCTGTTAAATTAACGTCTCAGCCTTATCGATATATTTCGTTGAAAACAGCATGCACAACAATAGTTACGAAATCTAAAGCCTAACTTTTCAGCATGCTTCGGAGTATTATAAATGAGTACACATGGAAAATTAAAAATGGCACGATTAAGTTAGAAATGCACTTATTTAAAATTCCTTGGTGCAATTTGGCCTTCCTGTCCAGACCTACTTTTGGTTTCGTCTGCTTTTACAGCGAACGGTGATACATTTTTTGCACCCCTAACAAATTATTCAAAGCTATTTATTCATTTAGACAGAAAGTCCTATTTCGATCTAATGTCTACTAAAGAAAATATCTTTTAAATTCATTGTATGCTAACAAGTTTCTGATGTTTCTAAAACAGAGGGAATGTCCACAAAATATAACGTGGAATGTATCATTTTTTGCATGGCTATGCGTACTGGCTGATCACCGGTGCCAGTGCTGAGTGCTGCTGAGTTGTTAGTCGGGATGTGCAGGATGGAAAACATCTACTTCCATACCGATAGGGCTGAGTACACCGATAAGGCGTTAACGGATGACAGAGAAAACAATATAAAGCGTTGGAGGGGCACAGTGGTTGATACCGCGCGAATTCGTTCAAAATGCTTTCATTTGTTCTATAATCAGTCCATTTGACAGTAAGAAGTCGCCTGTACAGCCATATGTCTGCTTTCATCTGCTTTTGGCATGCCAAAACTTCACAGAATTACTGGCTAGATCAGACAATTTACAATTTTGATTTTATGAACTGTTGAAACACTTCTATCTTTCCAAGTGTTGTTTTGCCGTTCATATTCTCATTTTGATGTCTTTAGTTCAGCTGCCACCATGAGCTTTAACTGAGCCTAAACATCGAAAAATCATTCACATTTTCTAATGCAGTTTTGTTAATTAAATATCTTGATATGCTTGAGTTGCGATGCTTTGACCACCAATTTTATTCCTATGTCTTCATTATCTCTTTGTCTCACAATCTGCTCTGTGCAGATGTTGAAGTGATGAGCAGAGAGGATGTAGCCCTGATATACTCCTTTCTTCATGCTAAACGATTCACGTTTTGGTTGTTCTCTCTAAATGTGACTTTTTGTTGTTGTATAGGGCCGCAGTAAGAATAATTAGATGTTCAGGGAAGACTATCTTCTTTATGGTGTCCCAAAGATGATGGGGAATGACACTGTCAAACGCTTTGCTGTAGTCGATGAAAATAAGGCCTTTTGCACGATGTTTCTGATTTCCTCGATCATGATTTGTAATATACACAGCGTGTCAAGGGTCCTGTTCTGATCGCTTTCTGTTTAGTATTATAATGAGCAGGATTTTGCTGGTGTGACTAGTAAGAGCAGTGGTTCTGTAGTTGTGACAGTCTTTGGTTTTTCCGCACTTGTTTTCTATATCTCAGAGCACAGGTAGTGCAATGCTATCGGTGTTTTTAGCAGTTCTCCAGGAATTTTGTCTATTTCTAGTAATTTTCCAATTTTTAATTGAATGATGGCTACTGTCATTTCACTTAAGAGAGGTTCTGGTTCGGTATGCTGTAAATCAAGACAGAGAGTACCTTGTGAATTTGTTACTGTGGTATTAACGAATACGTTTTAACCGTACTCATGTCATCTTGCAAAAACGTTTTCTGTTTTGGTTAAAATTGCACCATACCTGCTTGTTGATACACTGACTTTGTGGTTGAAATTTGATTGTTTTCATTTTCCTACTTTGTTCGAACATCTCCATTGATATTTTTTCTGCATTGCAATTTTAGCACATTCTTGTTCAAGCCGTCTTACTTTGTATCTTCTTATTTGGTTTGTGTTTCTCTTTTCAATTCCTTGTGTTTTTCTTAGTTGTTATTCTTCCGTGCTTTATGTTTGTTTTTAGTTAGTCTTATTACTTCGTCAGTTTTGTATGACTTGGTGTCTTTCTATTTTTTCTGCCTAGTTTTGCATCAGCTGTTTCTGTCCAGATTCGTTTCATGTCATCCCAAACTTCATTTAGATACTTTTCTTTGATTGACCATTCGTTAACTGACCATTTTTCCAGTGGAGCCGGAAAATGATTGCCAGTCTCAATTTGAAAAGCAGTGGCGGATTCTTGATCTTTGAATTTGTCTGTGTAAATATGTTTTACTGTTTTGCTTGTATGACTTTTAGCTTAGTTTTGTGGTCAGTAGTATTTGGTCATAACCACAATCCACTCTGAGCCTTCTTTTGGAATTAGTCGCTTTTGTCTTCCCTGCTTTGTCAATCATTATGTAGTCTATTTGATTTCTATATCTCTCTCCAGGAGATATCCATGTGCAACGTCTGCGATGTGATAGTTTGAAGAGAGTATTAGCTATAACAAGATCATTTGCCTGGCAAAAGGACGCCAGCGCATCTCCACATTCGTTGCATTCGCACAGCTCTTACGTGACTGTTTCAAACTCCTTGTCTTCATCTTCTTCGATCATTGCTTTTAGACTGTCCATGCTTTTACGTATTTCTCTGTTTGGTATTTTGTCTTTCACTGTTTGTATGTCATTGTGAAATTGTTCTGTCACTCTTTCTGAGCTAGTAGATGTAGGGAGCATACACTTGGATGATGTTTGAGGTGACCGGCTTGGTTTTGAGATTTACTGTTACAATACGACAGTTTTAGTAACTTTTAAGGGTGGGCGTTTGACTCTTGTACAGAACAAGAACGACTCCATTTGAGTCCTTATTTCTGCAATAAACAGTTGTGTGGGTCACCCGACGTACAGAGACCTTCTTTGCTCCATCTGACTTCACATAGTCCAGTTATGTTTATTGTATGTTCCTTAAGTTTATCAAGCAGGAATTCAAGTTTGCCCAATTTTCTCATTGCCCTGATGTTCCAAGTACCAACAGTAATCACACAGCTTTTTTTCTTACGATTTGATAAGGAGATTCGACATATCTACTTCTTTTAACTTCCGTCTGATACATTTGTACCGTCGTCACTGTTGTTTTCCACAATCACGGATTCTCCCTCCCAGATGCAACTGAGTTCTGTCCCTCCACGGGGGTTCCAAAGGTGCAAAACTACACCGTTTCTTTCTTTTATGATGTGACATCTCTCTGGAAGTGCATTGAACGAACAATACACAGATCCTGACCATACTGTTGTGTGGGTGCAAAGCCTGGTTAATTAACCAACACAGAGAGAGAGAGAGCGAGAGACAGAGAGAGAGAGAGAGGAGAGAGAGAGAGAGAGAGAGAGAGAGAGAGAGAGAGAGAGGAGAGAGAGAGAGAGATTCTCCATCTGTTTGAGACAATGAAAAGCAGAGACAACACACACGTAAATTACTCAAACTTTATTGCATGGACACTGCAAATAGGTCATGGGAATCGGAAAGGATAACACCAACCTTGAATTAACCCAGCCAGGCTCGTATGTATAACAGTCAGATAACACATGCTCACCACGAACATAATATGGAAACTAGCAATGTCACTAAAATATCTAACTGTCTGCCAGTGTCACGTTTCCATTGTTAGTCGTCATAACTATTTCTCAGTCTCACATCAATGTTTTTTGTATTATGCTACACTGCATTCTGTTGTACTGTGCTTGGCTATGTAGTATTATATTGTCGTCTCGTATCGTATGTTTTGCAGTTCATTGCACTGTATTTTACTGAACATATTTTCACAGCTTTTCTGCAAGAAATACAAATTTGGGTGGCTGTTCCTGGAAAGAATGTGTTAGCATATTGCCAGGCAATCCCGTATTTTCCATCCCACTGTAAAATGTATTTTTCCTAACACGTTCAAGTGGAGTTTTGATAATGTTTTCATTCAGTGTTACTTCTAATGGCCAATGTTCTGAGCTAGTCGAATCACTACATCATCAAATGCAATTTTGTGCAACACACAGCGTGCATTGTCTCCTCTTTGAACTTAAAATGGATTCTCAGTAGCTTATTGTAGCTATTTCTATAAATCTCTAAACTATTCGCAGTACCTGAGTAAGTTGGATGTATGATTGATACCTATGTATGTAGTACACCCATATTTGTTTAGCAAAGATTTATCAGTAAAGACAGCCATCAAATACCTGAAATAAAGTATAACACATTTATATGTAAACAACTTGTTCTCGAATGTCCATACATGCTCTAAGACTGAGACAAGCGCTCACTGACATACACAGACAGACACATCCCATGTTAAAAGAACAATAGATATAACAGGTAAATACGTGTGCTGATAACTACTGACATATGCGGTCAACGCACTGACAGCTGTATACTACACATTTAGTAATGGAGTCACAGGTATGGATCACACGAAAATCTATGGAGTGCAAAGTGGCTCATCATTATGATCATCATCACCGTAACCAGCACACCATGAATATGACCAATATCAATATGAATCAGATTACAAACACATAGTGTAAAAAAATTGTAAAAGTACGCACATGTTCAGTGGTACCAGTAACAATTAAGAGAAACAGAAATGTGCACGCATCTACTTTCCAGCTCTTCAAGTACAAACTGATAGGAGCTGAAAAAGTGAAAATGAGCTGCGAGAAAAGACAAAAACTATTAATTACAAGCTGACAATTCATTTCATGAATATACGCAAACTCAATCTATATGGGCAAATCGATTTAGTTATACATGATTATGCAAGACAAAATGCATTTTATACATGTTATCATGCTAGTTAATTAGAATATCAACACTGATTTTTTTTCAAATATGTACATATGTATGTATATACTGTGTGCGTGAGCAAAAACAAAAAGGGAGGATCGTATATATTAAAAAAAAAACATTACGAGAAAACACAACTTTATGAATATTGATTTCAATAATAAAACCACAACTGTCTACATATTTTATAGGATACACCACCACAGCGAATACCTTGATTTCGAAAAATGGATACCCTAATAGATAACAGTTTAAACAGTTCAAAACCACATAGTACAGATCAATAAAATGACCGGTTGTAGCATGACAATGAAGCAGGACAAACTCACTCGTGTTAGTGAAATTCGTCCAGCCCGCAGATCAGACGGTGAAAGAGGCTGCATTATTCAGTCACAGAACAAATTGCCGCCTGCTACATCACTGGATAACCTTTTGTCAAAACTCATTCAAATCAACGGGATGGAGGATGATAGATGAGTGTGATAGTTATATATGTGTTTCTGAACCGCATATAAATAGATTCTCAACAACTCAGTTCCAGTCCGTTAACTCTTTAACTCCCTCATCCATCACTTTGCTGCAGGAAGCTGGTGGAAAGGATATATAGAAGTGAAAAGGTGTAGCAATCGCAAAGGATTACGCATACTTCAATTCTTTGGTCAGTATCACCGAAGAACTACATCACTGCCAATTTCTCGATAAATTTATCCACAGATCTCGATCCAATTTGTTTAAACTGTGCAAACCATGAGGGAATATATCGTTCAAACGTAAAACAAAGCTCCACCAGAGTGTGGGTTACTCTACCCTTGACAGATCCACATTTTCTCAACGGTGATTTCTTTGCTGCTTATATTCTCCCAGATTTGGGGCACACGCTTATCCAATCAAGCGGCTGTTATAACACAATTCCTTACCCGAGAAGATTTCTCATCCTGATGAGAAATTGTTTCAAAGCTGCTGCCCTCGCAACATGATTCCTCATCATTGCACGGTTTCTAACCCGAATGAGAATTCGTGCAAAACATATGGGCATAGGTGATATGTTTTCTCACCTGGCGCGATTTCTCACCACAACTCTCTCTCTCTCTCTCCTCTCTCTCTCTCTCTCTCTCTCTCTCTCTGACAACTCAGACAATCAAATCATTGTTCTTTGTCACAAAAACGTGTGCGCACTGTGGGGTTTGGTCCGTCGTGTTTTGTCTTCATTTTGGTTGCAAAGGCTTCCCGTAAAATCTATTCCTTTGAAGTCTACTCACTCAGCGTTGCTTCCCTAGACGTCTGTTCCTTTGAAATATATTCCCTTTAAGTCTAGTTTAAGTTTACCTTTTACAGAAGGCCATTAAGTCTACTCTAAAAATGTGTCTTGAACAGGAATCAGAGTTGAAAGTTTATTTAAATGAAAAAAAAATCGATATAGCGGTATTCTTCTCTTGTGCAGTCTTGATCTTTAACGGGTGTCAGTAAAAATAATCTTTATTCATGTTCCCGTTTGGGTCGTTGAGAAATGAGCAATTTGGTGATTTTGACCTCATAATCTCTGTGACTTCGACCTAGGTCATCAATTTTGATATTAGAAAGATTACAAGAAGTTCTCTTTATGTTCAAAATTGCACAGCAATCGGTTTATTAGATACCGAGATATAGATGCATTGAAACAAACAGACAGGCACACACACGCACTCACATACATGCGCACGCATACACGCACGCGCGCGCGCGCGCGCGCACACACACACAAACACACACACACACAAACACAGAGAGAGAGAGAGAGAGAGAGAGAGAGAGAGAGAGAGAGATCTTCCACCTGACGGTCACAAGGTTTTCTTAGGAATCAGGGAAAACAGAAATTGGGAGGCAAGTCTTAGATGAGCAAAAAATATCACAATCGTCGAAAATCGATTTCAGCGGATTTCCGAGTCACTGGCCAATATGCCCACTCCAAACACGATTTCTCATCCGGGTATATGTGTGACTAGGCGTGTCACGAGTGCAGCAAATTTGATACGGCTTCTTCATCCGAGTGAGAAACTGTGCTAGGGGTGAGAAATCGTGTCGTATCAGCCCCCAACTTTGCTGTGTATGACTACAGGTTACCAGACCAAAATGGATTAGTAGGAATTTCTCATAAAAATGCAATTGTTTCAGGACATTGCATCAGACTTGTTTTCCGTTCTATTTTGTTTGTTTTTTCTTCACGAAACTGAAAGAAGACTAGTGTAGATAACAAAAGAAGCAATAACAGAAACAACAGCGGCAAAACTTACAGCAGCAACAGAAAGTACAACATCAACAATAGCTTCTTCCACGAGGACGATAACTTTTCCACTTTTCAGGAGTTGAGTTGGAAGATAGTGAGCAGGCCAGAATGCTACATGTCAGCCTGATACAGTGTGAATAGGTGATGTTCCACTAAGTATTTTTGCAGCAGTAAAACTTATTCATTTTGGACTGGTTTTATGAACACTAGTAACAATTCAGTTCAAGACTCATACACCCAGTCAACAATGTTTGGTGGTGTTTTTGTTTGTTTGTTTGTTTGTTTGTTTGTTTTGTTTGTTTTGTTTTGTTTTGTTTTGTTTTTGTTTGTTTGTTTGCTTTTGTTTTGTTTTGTTTTTTGTTGTTTTTTTAGTTCATTATGTCTGCTTAGTTATAATGGATACAAATTTTTATGCCTGCTTCGACATCATGAAATATATGCAGACGAAGACTTCAACATCACAGTGACGCAGGGGTAGAGGTAATGGTGTTTGGAGGAACCTGTCTGTGAAATTATATCTGTTTTAAAGTTTTCTTGCTGCAGTGACATCACACGAAAACACGCAAACACACTGGTGCCCTGCCTTTATCGATCAGCCTGTCCACACATCCAGTGACTCACTCACTCAGTAGAATCTTTCAATCAACAGTTGTGTCATTTTAGGTGTTTTTCCTTTTCCTAAACAAGCCTGTCTTAATGTTGACACATATAGTGTGTTTATGTATTTCAAATAAGTTGAAGTACGTTTACATATTTCAAAAGAAACGCATCAATGTAAGTAACATAGAGAACAAAAAAGTAGGATTACAGAAAAATCAGCCCAAGTTTAACTGCATATTTAGAAAGACATTGTGCGTTGTTCTCCGTTCATTCAGCAACCAGTAAGTAACTAATTTAAAGTAACAAAATATTAAACGCAAGCACACTAAAGCAAAACTTAAAACCAACTTATTACTCAAGGATAGTGGCATCAAGTCCTAGCAAGTCTTTGATATGCCACATAAACAATGTAAGTATCAGTCATCAATCAATGTCGGGCTTGCTTGGCTATCCATGACTCGTTTCCTCCATCCTTCTCTGTCAGACATTGCAGTAGGTAGTTCATCATACTGACAGCCCGTATCATCGATCAGTTGGTCGATTTGGACGTCCTGGTCTTTGTTTGCCGTGACTGGGTCTCCATAGTAGAACATCTCCCACCAGTTCTTCTTTGCTACGCCAGCAGTGTCCTGCGAAACGCAGTCTTTGTTGACGTATTGATTTACTGATTGGTGGGATCTTACCATGTAATTCTTTGTTAGTTGGATGTTCTCTCCAGGATTTGTTCAGGACTGCACGCAGCATTCGTGTGTATGCTCCATCAATCTTCTTCTCCTATGTCGTTGTTAGGGTCCAAGAGGTTGAGCCATATGTAAGAATGGACTCTACTGCTGCTCGGAAGAAGTTCCTTTTCAGATTGTCTAGTAGATTGGATTTCCAGATTTTGTCCAGTTGATTTAGAGCGCCCCAGGCATTTCCGAGTCTGGTATTGACGTCTTGTTCTATGGAGTCAATGGAGCTGCCAAGGTATTTAAAGTCTTCAACTTGTTTGATCGCATCTCCATTGAGACTTCTCATACCTTCTGATGCGTCTTGATTCAGGCAGATGAACTCTGTTTTGTTCGCATTGAGGTGGAGCCAGATCTCCATTGCTGTTCTTTCGATATTGTGAAGGAGAGATGTTGCATCCTTTAGGAGGTCTGTGAGAACAGCCAGGTCATCAGAGTAATCCGCATCTGTTATCTTTACCGCAGGGTAGCGTCTGCTCTTCTGTTTTGTGAGGGTAAAGCCGAGTGTTTTGTTCTTATCCACTGCTTTCCTCAGACAGATGATGAAAATGTAGGGGGCAAGCGTATCTCCTTGAAGGACTCCAGCAGTGATGTTGAAGAAGTCTGTGTCTCCATCAGGGGAGCGAACCATAGAGCGGGTATTCTGATACAGCATCATGATGGCATCTACTGTTTCCTTGGGTAGTCCATATGCAGTTAGAATCTCCTTCATCTTTCCTCGGTGGATCGAATCAAAAGCTTTGGAAAAGATATGCGTCTGATGGTGAGTATTTGTCCAGATGTCATCTGTTTTGGCGAAACCCGTTTTGGTTTTTCCTCAGAACTGGATTTTTTCCGGCCTTATCCTATTCAGTAGCATTAGGTTGTAGATCTTTACAGAAATTGCAGTTAATGTGATTCCGCGGTAGTTCTTTGTGATTCCAAGGTCACCTTTCTTGGGGAAAGGAAGCAGGCATCCTTTAGTCCATTTGTCTATTGGGTCTTGGTTATAAACGTTGTTGCAGCATTCCAGCAGTATCTGGTGAAATTCCTCTATTTTCCATACTTCCGCTGGTATCTCATCGAGTCCACATGCTTTTCCACATTGAGTGCTTTTCACTGCTATCAGTAGTTCATCCAACGTAAATGGTCCTTTCTTGATATTCAGTTCCTTCGTGAAGACTGGAGTTATTTCTTCTTCAGAGATTTCTGGAGATTTCCCGAGTAGGTCTTGGAAGTGTTGTTGCCACAGTTTTACTCGTTCTTCTTGGCTAGATGCTTTTAGCTTAGCTCTGTTACAGCTTTTTCTACCACTAATTTCGTTCACGATTTTCCAGGCAACAGCAGACTTTTTGTTGCTGACAGTATTTGTGATCTGGTCGATCTTGCTCTGTAGATAGTTCGTTTGCTCTGCTTCATAGGTCTCTCGAGTATTATTGAAGTAGAAGATGTTCTCAGGGAATGGTTGAGAGTCGTTTAGTTGTGCAGCTTCTTGTAGTTGCTTGCGTTTTTGACAGATTTCCTCATTCACCCAGGGAGTTCGTTTTTTTACTTTGGGTTTCAGCGGGATAGTGTCTGCAGCTGTTACTTTACATGCCATTTCAAAGTGGTTGTATGTCATGTTAGCAGTCTTTGCTGAGGCTGTATCTTGTTGGGCAGCAAATCTATTTCTCACCCTTGTTATGAAGATGTTACGAATTTCAGGGTTGTCGTTAAGATTTGACCAGTCATATGGAGTACTGTTGCAAGGTTTCTTTTTATTTACTCGAAGGCTCAATCGAAGTCGAGCAGAAACGATGCGGTGGTCTGATGCAACATTGACAAACGAGTTGAATGCTCTGCAATGTTTTGCACTATTTTTCCATTTCTTATTGATGATAATATAGTCGAGTTGTGCTTTGCTCCCATTTGTAGATTTGTGTGTCCATAGCTGACCTGGTCTTTTCTGGTGTAGAGTGTTGAGGCATAAGAGATTGTTTTCATTGAGATAGTCTTTTAGCATACAGCCGTTTCTGTTAGTCTGAGAGTGATATGCATATCTGAAGCCATCAAGGTTTCCAAGTTGTGCATTGAAGTCGCCACCAATAATGAGGATGTTGTGCTTCGGGACTTGTCTGGTGACTGATGTTAAGTCCTGATAAAATCTTTCGACTTCCACTTCATCACTTACATTAATGGGATGTAACAGGAGACTATCGAGCTTCGAGGATTTCCGTTGAAAGTAGCTATCATAATTCTTGGAGATATCATTTCGACATTGCTAAGTGCATTGTAGGCCTGCTGGCTGAAAAGCATTCCAGTTCCGCCAGTTGCAGCATTCACGCTGTTTATCCAAGCTGAACATGTAATCAGCTTCCACTTCCGAAATCGTGTTCTTTTGTTGCAATGTCTTCATGTATGAATCTATGTTCATGCAGGCAAATGATGTTTTGGTTTGTAGATTCTGCTGACGCAATTAGTTCAGGTATCTGTCCCTCCTTCTGAAGTGTACGGGCATTGAGAGTAGCTATGAAGATGTCTTTCTTTCCCTTCAACAGTCTTATATTGAAGTTTCGAGTTTTTGGTATTTTGATTATTTTGGTCTCAGTAGCTGATTTTTCGATTGCAGCCTGAGACACCGTTGCAGGACGCGCTCCTTCTTTGACCGCGCGACGAGCGATGCGGGATGAACTTCTTAAAATGTGTGTTATTTCATTGCTTTCTTTAGCTAGATAAGCGCTTGCGGTCGCCGCTCCATACAAGTGTGAGCAGTAGTTCTCTGACTGAACTAGGTGACCCTGGGCGTCTGTGTCCAGCGTCTTGTGTACTTCACCGTTGACTAAACAAAGTTCCTCCGCTGATGTGCACATCCGCCATGCTGCTCTCCGTGATTTCACTGTGACCCTAGCAAGGGTGGCTGATGCTCGGCCTTGCCAAAGGGCCTCCCATGATTTGGTCCGGGACTGCTTATTGGATATTCACAGTTACCCTACAATAGGGCATTCCCCTATCCGCCACCGTGTATACAAGTATACAGACATAAAAGCAACTGCATTATTCAAAAGTAAAGAAATGAAAAAGAAATGAATTACAAAATCCTTTGCATTTTACATCTAAGAACAGAAGAATTTCAAGCATTAAAAACAGAAAAAGATAGAAGACGTAATACGTAATGAAATGGCCACTTGAATATCTGTGTGATATAACTTCATGCACAGAAACAAGTTCGCAAGTTGGGCCACAAACAAACATGTATGTCTATGCACAGATGAGGCCAAGACATTGCGAAGACGATGATTCATAAGTACTTGCGAACGGGTCACACAGGCAGACAGGGGGGAGGGGAGAGAGAGAGAGAGAGAGAGAGAGAGAGAGAGACACACACACACACACACACACAGACAGACAGACAGACAGACATACGCACAGACAGTGAGACAGAGGGGGGATGGGGGTGGAGTTGATTAATGAGAGAGAATTTTTGCCGACAAGTTTTATTCCTTCTTTCCCATACGTAACACAAACAAACTACAGACACTTGAAAGTTGTATGTAACCACACACGTCAGGTCAGGGGATGGGGGTGAAAGTAGAATAGTGAAATCCAAGCTCATTTAAACAAATTGGTTTCCACAAGCAATAACTATTTATCTGAACGAACTGGTCTCCACTAACAATAACTGCTAATATGAATGAACTGGTTTCCACAAACAATAACTGCTAATATGAACGAACTGGTTTCCACAAGCAATAACTATTCATCTGAACGAACTGGTTTCCACAAACAATAACTGCTAATATGAATGAACTGGTTTCCACAAACAATAACTGCTAATATGAATGAACTGGTTTCCACAAACAATAACTGCAAATCTGAATGAACTGGTTTCCACAAAAAATAACTGATAATTTGAATGAACTGGTTTCCACAAACAGTAACTGCTAATCTGAACGAACTGGTTTCCACAAACAATAACTGCTAATCTGAATGAACTGGTTTCCACTAGTCATAGATGCTCATCTAAACATATTGGTTTCCCAAGCAATCAATGAACATTTCAGGAGACATATTTCAAGCGATAGTTATTGTCATTATTATTTTTGTTTAAGGCCTAGCCGACTGCGTAGAGTCATATCAGGGTTATAACCATTTCAAAACACACGCAACATTTCAATAGGAAAAAAAAAAGAAGAAAATTAAGCACACATATCAATGCATTCCCGCACATAATCCAAGGAGATTCCCCTGGCGTTAACCACTCTGTCCAATTCATCACACAGGGGATTTAAAAAAACATACCTGAATACAAATTATTTGAACTTTACTAAGGACACTGAAGCATACATAAAATGGGCCATAATTACCTAAAATTGCGTCCGCATATCTTATTTCCTTAGAGCCAAAAATGCACTAAATACATGTACCCAATTATCAATTCTAAGAAAATGTACGTAAGACTTTATCGAACACATACAGGTGAATGGACCAGCAAGGCTGAAAATGATGTAAATGGTTATTTAACCATATCGGTTTCAGCAAGTAATCAATGGTCATCTTACAGGCAGGTTTCAACAAGTAATGTCATATAAACAAATTAGTTTTCACAAGTGATCAATGGTCATCTGAACAGACGGGTTTTCATAAGCAGTCACTGGCCATCAAAGTGGTTGGTCATGTCTACTGTTGTCTGTTCAGAACGCTGACACTTTTATGGATAGTTGCACGTACGTGAAATTCCCATTCTTCAGTTCAGTGAGCTGTTTCTAAAATGTTATTCTTTTATTTTCAGTCTACAGTATTAAACTGTTGGTCAATCGTATTCCTCTTTTAATTTTTATATCGGGCTAATAATCATGAGACAGTGTGCAATAGAGGATAATTACATAGTCCCTTCGAATTCCGTAACTCCCTGTAATCAGCGCTGAGTTCTTTGAAGATAGCCATTCATTTTATCTACTGACCTGCCGCAAGAGCGGTCGTTCTTCCTTTGTGCTCTGCTGTGTAAATTGCGTCTCTTGTTCTTTTTAACCTTGTCTATGTAAGATAAAAGACAAATCATTTATTTTCTCAGGCATCAATAGTAGGAAATTTGATAACTGTAAAGACAGGAACCAGATTTCTGAATTGAGTGTTGAGAACACAGAAAACATCATGGCGTCACTGTCTTGGTTCAGTTTCATTTGGGTCAAAGTTACGTACTGAATGTTGCTGTATCTGGAGACCAGCTGTTGAGTGGAAGCCTCGTCTGAAAAGCAACAAGAGTCTGGTAAATGGAAAACTTTGGGAAGTGAAAACTTTAACGATAATAGACTATTCAACTTTGATAACGTGATGGGGGATTAGTGACTAACCATCACTGAAGTGTGGCTGAGTGGCTATGAATGCTTTTGGAAATTTATTCATTATCAATAGCCGTTCCGGAAGCTTCTCAGTTAACAATAATGGTTAATTATGCCACGTGCATCGGGTTGTGCTGAGACAAAAATATGGCATATAAGTATTATGTGTAATGCTGGTATTATGTATATCATCATAAGTCAGTAGTGATTTGATGTATTTCGAATTGGAAACAACTTTTCCATTTATTTCCCACTTACTACAAGGAAAACTTGATGGGCCCTGATAACGGTTTTGTTGTTGTTATTGTTGTTGTTTCTCATAGGCCTACTTTTGCCTATGGAGCTCATGAATGCTCCCTATGTTTTCAGATTTGGATTTCCTTTGGATGCATTTCGTCTGCCTTGATCTGCCAGGAGTAAGGTTTGATTCTATCTCAATTGGTGTGGAAAAACCGTCTTCGGTACAAAAGTTTTGAACCCAAAGGTTGGGTAATGTCAACTGACTGAGGTACAGAGACGGTCTGCGCCACCTTCCCCTATCTTCCTCACCGGGCAACCATGAAGTGTCCCAGTGGCATCCTGCATTTGCTCAACCGTGGAAAGATGATGAGGGACCCACCTGGGTCAATGCATTTCTCACCTAGCAGAAAAGTGAACTATGCAGATTCTATTCTGGAAATGTGGCTGCCGACAAAAAGAGCTTCATGACATTTCTTTCAAACTGTTAGACTAATTAAAGTTTAATCAAACAAAAACAAGTAACTTCACCAAGTCTGTATACAACAATAATGGTATTTTAGAAGTTTAATACAGTGTGGAAATTTTATGATTGTATTGATTCCATTATTTGAAAAACAATCAATCGTCTCTTGTTAGATCGCTTTTGTCGCAATAGTATCCCATCTTGCGGCAATATATAGTGCAGGCTAATTGGTGGGTTCTCATTACATGTGACCATACTTATTTGTCTGAGGTAAGTAAACCCACTGTATGGAAAAACTGTTGCACCACCAACAATACCCTCAGACTGGTTTTTACAAGCGAGCAATGGTCATCTACACAAACTTGTTTTCACAAGCTACTAGGGGTTATTTAGCAGGCTTGCCTTCACATCTAAAACCTCCTCATCTAAACAAACTGGTTTTCGCAAATCACTGATTGTCAACTACACAGACAGGTTTCAACAAGCCTTGAATGATCATACATACATACATACATACATACATACATACATACATACATATATACATATATACATACATACATACATACATATATACATACATACATACATATATACATACATACATACATATGTACATACATACATACATATATACATACATACATACATACATACATACATACGTACATACATACATACATACATACATACACATGTACATACATACATACATATATACATACATACATACATACATATATATACATACATACATACATACATACATACATACATACATACATACATACATACATACATACATACATACATACATACGTACATACATATATATCTATGAGTGTGTGAGACACGTTCTCACAAAACCACCCATAAGTTACACAGGCCGAATTACGCTACAGGCCCAGAAATGTTATATGTGCTCTGCCGCATGGCGTTGGCGATCATGGCCCTCCATACGAATCTATCATTTCTCTTGCCTCATAAAATGTCCTATACATGTTGCTTGTCTTTTCCTAATCCTCTTCATTAATGTTCTTTTTGTGTTCGCCTCTTTCAAGACTGTCTCGTTTGTTTTATTTGCTGTCTATGGAACTCTTAACATTTATCTTAGAAACCACATTTCGGTTGCCTAAATCTCGTTCTGACTTTGCGTGTTGACTGTCCACGCTTCACATCCGTAAAACAGTATGGGTTCTACATAACAGTAATGAACTCTCTTCCTCATGTTAACTAATAGGCATTTGTTGGTATGAATGTACTCATCTTCTTGAAAACTGTTTTAACCTTGCCATTATGATGTGAGATGACCGTTCCCAAATATTTAAACTTATCCATCTATCTCAATTTTGTCCCATTTGCTATTATTTTGCATGAGGGGATTTCTTGTTTTTTATTGATTACCATGACCTCAGTCTTCTTGCTATTTAGCTCCAGCCCTTTATTTCTGTTTGTATTTCTATTATATTCACAAGATACTGAAGGCCTTTTTTTGTTTGTTTGTTTGTTTTCAGCAATTAGAACGGTCTCATCTACGTAACGAAGACTTCTTAACATTTTTCCTCCAACCTTTATCCCAGGGCGTTTTTCTAGGTTTCCCATGATGGCTTCGCTGTAAAGTGAAAACATATCTGGTGTCGGAACACATCCCTGCCTAACTTCTCTTTTCATAATTTGGAAAGAACTTATCATTTTCTGTTTCGCTGCTGCTGTTTGCTCCCAATACATATTCCATATTATTCTTATATCCTTTCCATCAACATCGAGCCTTTCTAGTTGGTTGATTATTTCTTCTTGTCTTACCCGACCAAAAGCCTTGGTATAATCAACAAAACATAAATAGAAATCCTTATTCAACTCAACTGATCTTTCTATAAGAGTTCCTAGAATGTATATGGGATTAATAGTTCCTTTCCCTTCAATAAATCTACACTGTTTTTCTGCTATTTCTCTTTTGATTCTGTTCCTTGTCCTCATCATGATTATTCATAACAGAATCTTTGTCACATAGATCCTCAAGTTGATTGTACGATGGAGTTCATATTCTATGTATATCCCCTGGTTTAGTTGGAAGTGCGATGAAAATTGATGTTGACATACATTTAGGGATTTTTCCGGTGTCGTTATTTCATTTTGGAAGACTCATTTTTTCAATACCAAATTCATTTGGAGCCTCAATCATTTCTGTAGTAATGTTGTCTTGTCCTGGGGCATTTCCCATTTCCCGGTTTAATCTTTTTCATCCCTGCTCTAACTTCATATTTCATTATTGGTGGTCCCTCAACGTTCTTTCTTATGATGTGTTTTTCCTTTCTGTCATCGCCAAGCTTCAAGGTTTGTGATCATGTCCTGCCATTTGATGCTCAGGATTGAGCACAAGTTTCGCATGTGAAAGCACTTCAGCAGTTTGATGTGCCTTCTATACAAAGTGCAGGTCTCACATCCATAAAGAAGGTTGGTGATAGCAACTGTCTTATAGATCTTGAGCTTGGTGGACATCTGGGTGTTGTGTTGATTCAGTACACGAGCTCGTAGTCTGCCCAGGGCTTGGCTTGCCTTGCAGATCCTGGCGATGATCTCTTTGTTGAGGGAGCCATCGCTGGAAATGACACTGCCGAGATACTTGAATTCCTCCACAGTCTTCAGCTCTGTTCCCTTGATGGAGACTGATGGATGGCGGTCTGTTGTGGGAGGGCTGGGCTGGAACAGCACTTCTGTTTTCCCCAGGCTGATGGTAAGGCCTAACAGGCGGGACGCTTCAGGAAACTTGTTGACAATGACTGAAAAGCAGATTCCGAGCGTGCCATGAGGACACAGTCATCCACAAAGAGGGCCTCCCGGATCAATTTCTCGATCGTTTTGGTTTTTGCACTAAGGCGACTGAGGTCAAATAGAGACCCGTCCAGTCTATACCTGATATACACTCCATCCTGAATGTCTCTAACAGCATGGTTGAGAACGCAGGCAAAGAAGAGGTTGAACAGCACTGGGGCTAAGTCACACCCCTGCTTCACACCGTTGGAAATCTGAAAGGGCTCAGACACCTCTCCTCCAGAAAGTACCACACCAGTCATGCAGCCCTGACACAGACGGATCAGAGTCACAAACTTTCTGGGACAGCCAAGTTTCTGAAGGACTGTCCATAAAGTCACTCTGTTAACAGTATCAAATGCTTTGGTCAGGTCGATGAAGACTGGATACAGATCCAGATTTTGTTCTCTGCATGTCTCTTGCACCTGACGGACCGCAAAGATCATATAAATTGTGCTTCAGCCTAGATGGAATCCACACTGGGCTTCTCGTAGATTCTTCTCAGAGATGCTGGAGATCAGACGATTGAGGATGACGCGCGCCAAGAACTTGCCAGCACTAGACAGGACAGACATGCCTCAATATTTGCAGCAGTCGGATTTGCTACCCTTGTTTTTGTAGAGGGAAAAAATTGTGGCATGTGTGAACCCTTAGGGTATGTCCTCATCCTCCCATATGCTGCAGAGAAGGTCGTGGAAGGTGTCAAGAGCCACTGGTCCCTTATCTATACAAATCATCCACACCAGATCTATGCATTGATTAATTACATCTGTCACCCAGCTCTCGCACTCTTGCCTGAAGGCCACACTACAAAAGGAAGGAGACCTTGTAACAGAGTGCTGATTATTTTTTCCAGTTATTTCGTATCATTTTAATACAATAGTATGGATGACGTGGTAGAA
>JAPXFY010000013.1:75574355-75601855 GCA_030674185.1 Monoplex corrugatus
AGTGAATGTACGTTGATATTTTATTTCAATGTAGGGTTTAGGGCTGATAGGCAAAGAAGTAGGATTGCTTTAGGACGTAGGCAAACAAGAATAAGAGGATGAATGATTATGCTTTCAGTTGAATATGTTTAATTAAAGAAACTATATTGAATTGTAATGCTATGTGTGGACTGCTTTTGAAACTTATTGCTAGTGTACTTAGTGCGTTTCTACTAGTCTCTCTCCTTTCTCGTCGTTGTGTGTGATCTCTTTACAGAAAGCCAATGCCACATTAACATCCCCCACATTCCAACCCCCCCCCCCCCCCCCAAATCCATCCCGTGACAGATGGTGGAGAAACAACCCCCCGGTGATACTATTTTCTGCTAGATACGTTCTCATAGTTCTTTTCGTTATAATGATAAAGTTGACAGGGCTGCCAAAGAGGGAGCAAAGAACTCACCAGATTCAAACAATATCCAGCTTTCTCTCTCGTTGCACGAATATTACACTTTAGTGAACACCTGCGTCTGGAAGCAGTTCCAAGGAAAACACAAAAAGCATGATAAATGTCACATGAACTTTGAAGTTAGCAAAATACTTAATCAGTTTCCTGCCAGCAGAATTATACAATCCCTTATGTATAGATGGAAACTTGATGCATTCAAAACAAAATACACCAAAATCATAGTGTGTCTGTGTGGAAAGAAGATAACACATAGCCATATTCTTTCTTGCGTTAGGGTAAAACGACATATTCCTAAACTATCTGCGAAGACAGTTTCTGACATATTTGCCTCATCATCATTAATATACGAATTTTTTGTTAGCCTGTCAAAAAGTCCTATACCGAATTACCTTTAAAATGTTATTTCATTTGTTCGCTGTTATGGTTAGTCAAGTCTTAGTTTTATCTTTATTCATTTCTTCTAGATATTTATTAATTTTGTTTGTTAGTTTGTTTGTTTAAATTGTTAATTATAGTAACGTTTTAGTTTTACCTTCCCCTCCTCGAAACAGTTGTTTTCTGGATCATCTTATCTCCAGATCAAAATTGACAATTTTCTTCAATCCTCCTCTATCACCCCCCCCCCCCCTTTTTTTTTTTCTCTCTTTTTCTAAAATCACTTTAGTGAATAAACATTTAATCAAAGACCACTACCCCCCCCCCCCCCCACACACACACACATCTGTGTGCGCGCGCAATGTACTGTCCAGTTACGAACAGGTACTTGACACTGTTTAGGGCAATGGAAAGTAAAACTGTGGAGTGGAGATGGGCAATGCCCTCATATTGCTGACCCCGATAACAGTTGAGGTCACCACTAGCTTAATCATGGGTTTTATGACTAATTTTTATCATACCAATAAAAATGAAAAATTAAACACTAAAAAAAACAATGAGGCGAGATGAGGAGTCGAAGAGGGTTGGGAGATAGGAAAAGGAAGTGGGTAATCAAGGATGAGATAGTGAACAGTCGCATGTCACGGGGAAATTAAATTCATACAGAAAGCTGTAGTTTGCTATAGACAAAGCAGAGACGCGCGCGCGTGTGTGTGTGTGTATGTGTGTGTGTGTGTGTGTGTGTGTGTGTGTGTGTGTGTGTGTGTGTGTGTGTGTGTGTGAGTGTGTGTGTGTGTGTGTGTGTGTGTGTGTGTGTGTGTGTGTGTGTGTGTGTGTTCGCACAGCTGCCAGCTCTTCTCCCCATACTTTAATCTTAATGGTTAGCAGTTGGTAGCTCTCTCGAGAGAGAGGAGAGGAGAGAGAGAGAGAGAGAGAGAGAGAGAGAGAGAGAGAGAGAGAGAGAGAGAGAGATGTCATCTGTTAGTGAGAGGGTCAGATTAGGGAATGGATGTAGAATGTTGCATTTACTCACAGCTATTCTGAACAGATTGATTTCCTTAAGCACTATTGATAGAATCACTACTTAATAACGGCAATTAAATAACAGAAAACATGGTTTCTAAGCTGTTTAGAAGAAATTTCACAGCGATAACAACATTTAAATAAAGTCAACTGGGTAATCCAAGTAAGCGTGCGTGGTTAAACGAAGGCGCACGCGCACACACACACACGAACACACACTCAAATAAATAGCTATCTAGCTAGCTAACTACCCTACCCCCCCCCCCCAACACACATACACATTAAAGGCACACACTACACACACACAAAGAAAATAAAATCCTAACATAGTGCCCACATGCTATATATGAACAGTATATAATTAATATATATATGTATATAAGCCTATATATACATATGTATATGTATATATATATATATGTATGTGTGCGTGTGTGCGTGTGTGTGTGTGTGTGTGTGTGTGTGTGTGTGGTGTGTGTGTGTGTGTGTGTGTGTGTGTG
This sequence comes from Monoplex corrugatus, assembly GCA_030674185.1. NCBI lineage: Eukaryota > Metazoa > Mollusca > Gastropoda > Littorinimorpha > Ranellidae > Monoplex > Monoplex corrugatus. The sequence continues at coordinate 75,576,702 of JAPXFY010000013.1, forward strand.
TGTGTGTGTGTGTGCATGTACGTAGATAGATAGACAGATGGACCTACAGACAGACAGATAGACAGACAGATAGATAGATAGATAGATAGATGGATAGAAGATAGATAGATAGGTAGATAGACAGATAGATAGATGGATAGATAGGTAGGTAGATAGATAGATAGATAGATAGGTAGATAGATAGATAGATATAGATAGATAGATAGATAGATAGATAGATAGATAGATAGATAGATAGATAGACAGATAGATAGATAGATAGATAGATAGATATAACGTTAAAACGCTTGATTAAACACTAGGTCCCACTATTTTCCACTCACCATGATTGTTAAAGCAATTCTCTATTTTACGTCACTTAATTGTAGCTACAAAAGAATAATGATAAATAATTTTCTTCTTTTTAGCTATCAGCAATATGGTAACTATAGTGATGAGAAAACTTATCATTGAAAATTCTGACAGGAAAAGAAGCATGATACCATTTCATGAAATCAATGTACCGATGTTTCAAAGTGATTTGAGATTGTGTACTTGACTGACCCATTTTACTTTGTAAACTAGGACCACCATATCTTGGAACATTCTTTGTTCAAAATTATCTCACTGAATAAAGTTCTCAAGAACAAAGCTATGGCAAGTTAAGAAAATATAGCTTCTCTTTAATAAAAAAAAAAGAGCGACAAAATTGACAGCCAGGCTCTGAATTAAAGAGATAGATATATATACAGACATGTGTATATGTGTGTGTGTTTGTGTGTGTGTGTGTGTGCTGTGTGTGTGTATGTGATGTGTGTGTGTGTGTGTGTGTGTGTGTGTGTGTGTGTGTGTGTGTGTCTGTGTATGTCTGTCTGTCTGTCTCTCTGTCTGTGTCTGAATCTGTGTGCGTGTGTGTGGCGCGTGCGCTAGTACATTTGTGTAACATCACGTCTCAAATCGTAAAAGTCCTAGGGATTCAATAAAGAAAAGTGTTTGGTGCTTAGTGGCTCATCACCTGGCGTACATGGTATGTATTATGGTGCTTCTTCATTTAAAACAACGAGTGAGTGTAAAATGTGTGACCACTGTATAATCTGTGTCCTTCCTGCAGTTCTCAAGAAAGGTGGGAGGAACTGTTTTAGGGGCAGGGCTGATTTGGAAACACGTTGTCTGTCTGGTTTTTCCAATCCCTTTTCAGACTTTTTTTTTTCATGTACGTTTGTTACTTTAGGTTTCAAAATTGTGCATAAGGAGTGACAGATTTAGACATTTTTCCCGTTGTGGCATTCTTGGCAAAAGTAGTCTGCTGTTTCTTTGCGTCGAATACTAACGTGGCCAAGGAACCAAGGCAAGAACAATGTTGTAATTGTCAGTTTTTACAGAGAAAAAAGGATTAAGGAATTTCAGAATCTCTGGATGGCTGACATTACGGCCAGCAGTTGTCTACAAGCGGAGTCCGAAAAGATTAGAAAGTGCTCATGCTTGCGTTGTGACATAATTTTTAGTGCTAAAACCAGATTAGTAAATTTAGCGGTTCATACGGAACTATCAAAGGCTTTGTGTTTCAAAATGGTCGATTAGAAAAAGTAGAAAAGTGAGTGTGTGTGTGTGTGTGTACACGTGCGTGCGTGCTTTGTTTGTGCGTGTGCGTGTGTGTGTTTGTGTGAGGGTGTTTGTGTGTGTGTGTGTGCGTGTGTGTGTGCGTGTATGTGTGAGTGTTTGTGTGAATGTGTGTGTAAGCATATGCACGCACATACGAGCAAGCAACCATATGTATTACAAATCTTACCAATGATCAACAATTATGCAACCTGCAGCAAAGCAAAGAAATCCCCACAACAAAGAAAGACAAGAGAGTCCAATAGTGCCAACCATCATCACCACAGGTATTTACAACTTATTCACTCAGGGACAACAACCAGATTCCACACACACTCTAAAGCCCTTAGCTCTGGACCTGTTTACCATACTTTCCTAGCGCGACAAAAAGAAGGCGACCAAGCCAGGTCTGCTATTTTTATAGTGAACATGTGTAGTCATGAAGTGCCTCGTCCCTTGACGCATTGCTTTGTTAGTGTTTGCGGACTTTAGGTCTTTATTGCTTTATTTACCCCGGGACTGAACAGTTCTCGTGATGGATGGAGCAGCTTGTCAGGGCATCTTTTTCTTTAAATCAACATCACTGTCACTGGAGTCTTCGCCATGACTCATCCTCACCATATCTAAACTAGCTTTCGGGGTCATCATCATTTACTGTATTGTATTCTTTTTACGCCTTTAAAGTTAAGGAAAGTAAAGCTACGAAGAAGAGGAAATGAATACTACGCTTATAAAGCTGGCTCCAGATAAGTTGGGATACTACCCTCATGAAGCGGTCTCCTAAGAGTAGATAAGTTGAGGTGTACCAACACATGCCCCTATGACCTCAACCGACCCGAAAAATGTAGCTTCATTTCCCTCATCACTGTGTGTGTGTGTGTGTGTGTGTGTGTGTGTGTGTGTGTGTGTCTGTTTCTCGTTCTGTGAGCGGCTTGGCTGACTTTCAAAATGGCCGGCGAGCCGCTCACTGCGGCTCGGCACGGTTCGTCACTTTGTACTTGCGTTTCTTCCCCATTTAAAGACATACAACTGCATGACGGCAGATAACGACAGTGAAATACTTCTTTTCCGACATTTTGCTTTGTCATTCCATGTGTTTTCTTTGTGTGTGTGCCTCGTTTGTTGATATGTTTTCACTTTCGTAAGTGGAGTTGCTATGGCGTCAGGCAGTCAGCGTCCTGTTAGGCTCACTGCTGCTCAGGCTGTCGCACTTTTTCAGAAATTTTTGACAAAAGTGATGACGAAATAGCTGCCAGTGACAGTGATGATAGCTTTGTTGAGAGTGCATCAAGTGCCGAGTCAGAAGAAGCGAGTGTTGACGATCATGAAGGGCCTTTTTGTTCTGCAAAGAGACCACGCCTCTCCCGTTCTGTTTCTTTTATATCATCTACAGACACACTGGGGCAAGAACAAGGCAGATCGGCTGATTCTCCTGGTGACAGTGGTGATGTTGGTTGTAGGGGGAGAGTGACAAGGATAGAGGCAGGCCTGCTCAAAGTAGGCCTAACACCAGTGCAAGCCCAGGATGGACAGTGGTGTAATAATAGTAGTTTTGTGTTATTTTAGGTGCGTGACCTGACAATGATCAGCCCAGGATGGACAGTGGTGTAATAATAGTAGTTTTGTGTTATTTTAGGTGCGTGACCTGACAATGATCAGAGTTATGTAACTTCATATTATATGAAAAATTAACTTTTTTTTTAGGTGCTGTGTTCATTTAATGGATGTTTAGTAATAATTTTTCTCTTTGACTTTGGAGCTATATGGATTACCTGGTCGGCTGGAGCTTAGTACTAAATGTATCATCATCATCGTCAGGTGCCCTGCCGCATGGCGTTGGCGACCATGGACTTCCAACCATCTCTATCTCTCGTTGCCCCCAGCATCTCCCCCACCCTCTTCATCCCCAGCCACTCTGCAAGTCCGTCCAGCATTCTCTCCCTGGGTCTACCCGGTGCTCTCTTTCCCTCCAGCTTTCCCGTTGTGACCAGGTGCTCCAAATCCCCCTTCCTCATAAAATGGCCTATAAATGTTGCTTGTCTTTTCCTAATCTTCCTTATCAGTGATCGACTTGTGTCTGCCTCCAACAAGACTGTCTCGTTTGTTTTCTTTGCTGTCCATGGTACTCTCAACATTCTTCTGAGAAACCACATCTCGGCTGCCTCAATCCTGCTCTGGCTTTGCTTGCTGACTGTCCACGCCTCGCATCCGTTCAACAGTATTGGTTCTATATAACACTCAAGGACTCTCTTTCTGATGTTAATTGATAGGCATTTCTTGGTAAGAATGCTTGTCATCTTCTTGGATGCTGTTTTGGCTTGGCCGATTCTGCCGGCTATTTCCGATGTGCATCTGCCGCCTGATGAAATGACCGTTCCCAGGTATTTCAACTTATTAACCTGTGTCAAGGTTATGCCATTTGCTGTTATTTTGCATGAGGGGATTTCATGTTTTTTACTGATCACCATGACTTCAGTCTTCCTGCTGTTTAGTTCCATCCCCTTACCTTTGCTTTCTATTTCTAGTATATTCACACAGGTCCCTTTCATTTTCTGCAATCAGCATGGTGTCATCTGCGTACTGAATATTGTTTATCATTTTCCCTCCAACCTTTAATCCAGGGTCTTCCTCTAGGTTTCTCATGATGTTTTCGCTATATAGTGAAAACAGATCTGGTGACAAAACACAACCCTGTCTGACTCCTCTTCTGATGTTTTGAAAAGAGCTTATATTGTTTTCTATTCTCATTGCAGCTGTTTGTTCCCAGTACATATTCCTGATTATTCGTAGATCTTTTCCATCGACATTGAGTCTCTCCAGTTGGTTGATCAATTCCTCATGTCGTACCCGATCGAAAGCCTTGGTATAGTCAACAAAGCATAAATACAAATCCTTATTCATCTCAACTGACCTCTCTATAATAGTTCTTAGGATGTATATGGCATTAATAGTTCCTTTCCCCTCCACAAATCCACACTGTTCTTCTGCTATTTCTCTTTTGATTCTATTCCTTGTCCTCATCATGATTATTCTTAACAGGATTTTTGTTACATGACTCATCAAACTGATTGTGCGATGGAGTTCGCATTCTATAGCCCTGTCTTCTTTGGAAGTGCAATGAAAATTGATTTTGACATATCTTTGGAGATTTTTCCAGTGTCATAAATTTCATTTAGGAGGACTGTTATTTTTTCTATGCCAAATTCCTCCAGGGCTTCAATCATCTCTGTAGTAATGTTGTCTGGTCCTGGGGCTTTTCCTGGTTTCATCTTTTTCAGTGCTGCTCTGACTTCATCTTTCATTATGGGTGGTCCTTCAAAGTTCTTTTTTATAATGTGTTCTTCGTTTCTGTCATTCTCAAAAAGGTCTTTAATGTACTCTCCCCCATCTGTCTAATACCTTGTCTTTTTCCATGATAAGCGTGCCATGTTTTGATTTTAAGCAACCAGTTGATGTGCATGTATTTTTCCTGTGAACAATTTCTTCAATTCGTCTGTACATACCCTGAGGATCCATTTTGTGTCGTTCTTCTATCTCTTTGCATTTTGTGTTCAGCCAAGCTTCCTTAGCTTCATTGCACCTATACCTGATTTCTTTGTTTATCTTCCTGTATATCTCCTCGTTTCTCTTTGCCTTCCTCCTTTTCACTATGCATGAAAAATTATCTGCATTAAATAGTATGTATAAAAATCTCACACGTCAAGTTTTATATAATGAACATTATCATAATTTTATTACCTGTATGTTGTTTAGAATTCAATTTTGCACAACCGAATAACAACCTTTTTGTTCTATGTTGAATACAAACATATCTACAAGTGTTTTACTGACCTTACCCTGCGTCCAGTCTGAAAACCCTTAACGTACAGGAAGAGTTAAGCTTCTCTCAAGCGCTTAGTGTTGTGCAAAACTACATTTTCCAAGCATTTGAGCTTATGTTTATTGAGCAACCCAATATAAACATTCCAAATAAAGATTTCTGTCCACATTAACAAAACAGATTTTCAATATGGGTCTAAATGGGTTTTAGAAATGTTACAGCACAACTGGGCCACTAGTTCTCATGCAATTATAACCTTTAAAAGCTTAATTAATTCAGCACCAATTAAATGCATGCAAAGCTACAGTTCATTGAAGAAAAACTCTATATTAGTGTAGAGAGACAATCAAATCTCTCTCTTTCTCTCTCTCTCTCTCTCTCTGACGGGCAGAGTAGTCAAGTGGAGTGGGTAAACGCTGAACTTCCAACAGGAAGGTCCTGAATTCTTTTTGCCAAGACACCTCTTCCTGGTGGGCAAAGAGTGGAGGTCTTTTCAGATCTCCTGGGTCAACATGTGTGCAGACATGCCAGTGTCTAAACCCTCTTCGTGTGTATACGCATGCAGATTATCAAAACTTCACATTACAGATCATGGCTGGATTATGGAAACATAGATACACCCAACATGCAACGAATGGCACGTTTGAAAATTGGCTTCCAGTTGATAATTTCAACCATGGGAAAATAATGATTATCATTGTCTCTTTTATTTCATATTTTATAGTTTATGTCAAATTAGTGAAGCAAGCGCTTTCTGGGTGGAATCAGTGGATGCTGGGGTGACAAATTACGGCATTGATTTTTTCCTGCAGATTTTCATCGTGATTTTAAATCAAGTACCAAGAAAGACATCGTATACGCTAATGAAACAGCTTCACTGATAAGATGGTCGGTAGAAAAGCGGTCGGTATCTCAGCTATTACAGAGAATGAAGGACTATCAAATCCTCGTGGGAGCATTCGGGAGGGCAAATTTCTTTTATATTATTTCTATTAATACAAGGTGAAAGTAGGTCTATGGATGAAGTAACGGCTTATTTTCCAAGTATTCAGTACCATTTCAAAACGAAAAGAGAGTAGCAAGAGGAAGAAATCAACAACAATAACAGCAACAAACACACACACACACACACACACACACATATATATATGTATATATATATATATCATATATTATATATATATATATATATATATATATATATATATATATACATATATATATCATCATCATCAGGTGCCTTGCCGCATGGCGTTGGCGGTCATGGACTTCCATATGTCTCTATCTCTTGTTGCCTCAAGCATCTCTTCCACCCTCCCTGTCTTCAGCCACTCTGCAAGTCCGACTAGTATCTTCTCCCTGGGTCTACCTGGTGCTCTCTTTCCCTCCAGCTTTCCCGTTGTGACCAGGTATTCCAAATCCCCTTTCCTCATAAAATGGCCTATAAATGTTGCCTTTCTTTTTCCTAATGTTCCTTCTGAATGATCTACTTGTGTCTGCCTCCATCAAGACTGTCTCGTTTGTTTTCTTTGTTGTCCATGGAACTCTAAACATTCTTCTTAGAAACCACATCTCAGCTGCCTCAATCTTGTCCTGGCTTTGCTTGTTGACTGTCCACGCCTCACAACCGTACAACAGTATTGGTTCTTTATAACATTCAAGAACTCTCTTCCTGATGTTATTTGATAGGCATTTGTTGGTAAAAATGCTTTTCATCTTCTTGAATGCTGTTTGGCTTGGTCGATTCTGCCGGCTATTTCTGATGTGCATCTGCCCTCTGGTGAAATGATCGTTCCCAGGTATTTAAACTTATCAACCTGTCTCAAGGTTGTGCCGTTTGCTGTTATTTTGCATGAGGGGGATTTCATGTTGTTTTTTTTACTGATCACCTTGACTTCACTCTTCCTGCTGTTTAGTTCCAACCCCTTACCTTTGCTTTCTACTTCTAATATATTCAGGTTTTGTAGATCCCTTTCATTTTCTGCAATTAGCACAGTGTCATCTGCACATCGAATGTTGTTTATCATGATCATTTTTCCTCCAACCTTTAATCCAGGGTCTTCCTGTAGGTTTCTCATAATGTTTTCGCTGTAAAGTGAAAACAGATCTGGTGACAAAACACAACCTTGTCTGACTCCTCTTTCGATGTTTTAGAAAGAGCTTATATCGTTTTCTCATTGCAGCTGTTTGTTCCCAATAACATATTTCTGATTATTTGTAGATCTTTTCCATCAATATTGAGTCTTTCTAGTTGGTTGATCAATTCTTCATGTCTTACCCGATCGAAAGCCTTGGTTTAATCAACAAAGCATAAATATAAATCCTTATTCATCTCGATTGACCTCTCTATGATAGTTCTGCCGATGTATATGGCATTAGTAGTTCCTTTCCCTTCCACAAATCCACACCGTTCATCTGCTATTTCTCCTTTGATTCTATTCCTTGCCCTCATCATGATTATTCTTAATAGGATTTTTGTTACATGACTCATCAAACTGATTGTGCGATGGAGTTCGCATTCTATAGCCCTGTCTTCTTTGGAAGTGCAATGAAAATTGATGTTGACCTATCTTTGGGGATTTTTCCATTGTCATAAATTTCACTTAGACGGAATGTTATTTTTTCAATACCAAATTCCTCCTGGGCTTCAATCATCTCTGTAGTAATGTTGTCTGGTCCTGGGGCTTTTCCTGGTTTCATCTTTTTCAGTGCTGCTCCAACTTCATCTTTCATTATGGGTGGTCCTTCAAAGTTCTTTCTTATAATGTGTTCTTCGTTTCTGTCATCTTCAAAAAGGTCTTTAATGTACTCTCCCTATCTGTCTAATATATATATAATTTTTTTTATTATATGTATATATATATATATAGACACACACACACACACACACACACACACACACACACACACACACACACACACACACACACACACACACACACACACACACATATATATATATATATATATATATATATAATATATATATATATATTATGGAAGATGGTGCTCGAAAAAAATCAAAATAAAGATAAAAAGTGAAAGATGAGAGAAGTGAGCAATGACAAGATGCTATATATATTGCGTGTGTCTGCGTGTGTGTGTGTATCTCTGTGTGTGTATGTCTGTGTATCTCTCTCTCTGTGGTGTGGTGTGGTGTGGTGTGGTGTGGTGTGGTGTGGCGTGTGTCTGTGTCCGTATCTCTGTCTTCAGTATCATACAAAACCATGCTTTCCTACAATCCACGTTTCCCTATATTACGCAATCCAAGATAAACATACGAAAAAACTATTTCCTTCGAACTCGATAAAAAGATTTCTTTTATTGTAGGTCTTAAACTAATGGATCCAAGGGAAGTAAGTGCGGACTTATAATTTATCGTGTGTGTGTGTGTTTGTGTGTGTGTGTGTGTGTGTGTGTGTGTGTGTGTGTGTGTGTGTGTGTGTGTGTGTGTGTGTGTTGTTTGTTTGTTTATTTTGTTTTGTTGGTTTTTTTTTTAATAAGGGGCATCATTCTAAGACCAATCGTCCTGATAACAATCGCCGATTGCGTAACGAGAAGCAGGCAATTTGCAGGCTGTTGTGTACTTCCCTACAAATACCAAAACAGCCCAGTTAACTGTACATGGAACTAATGAACATGTAACCGAGTGTGCTGACGGTATTATTCGTATAATAGAGTAATAACAAGTAACTCTCTCTCTCTCATTTATTGAATTTATATGATTAAAAATGCCCGAAGACAGGCCCTTCTACAAGGAATAATGGATGTCAGACTGGTGATTGTTGCATTGATTTATTTTCTTGGGAGTGGAGGTAGCCTACTTCTCCAATATTTATATTTAATATTACATGAGACATCCGGAACAACTGCATAGCTCCAAGCTAGTCATTATATACATGAGTTGTTTGTTAGCATAGTGATCTGTATCTTACAGGTCATAAGCATAGTACCAAGGCTGGAATAATGTTGGGGTACAGTTCCTGCCCTCCAGTCTTACTGCATCAACTCTAATCTGGCTGGAGATAAAACTGTGAAGATGTACCTGATTTGGTTCAGGTTTGGGGACAGTAAAGCAACGAAGGAGAGAAGATGAGCAATCTCTCATGATGCTGACTAAATAAAAAAAATATCAGATCTCGATCGGACGACCTCAAGGTATGATTAAACCAAACATTTAGTATATTACAGTGTACAATGGCAGGATAACGAGTGAAAGAAGTGTAGAGGAAATGGGAAGAAAGGTGAGCAGGACGAGAGATGGAGGAAGTGTGGAAAGAAAGAAGAAGAGAACGGTAAGAGGTGACGTGTTAAACGCTATGCCTCAAGGGAAAATACTGTTTGCGAAGGAAGCCTTTTTGATCTGCTCTGGACAAAAATAGGGACATAATGTGTGTGTGTGTGTGTGTGTGTGTGTGTGTGTGTGTGTGTGCGCGCGTGCGTGCGTGCATGCGTGTGTGTATGTGTGCGTGTGCGTGTACTTGTGTGTGCGAGTGCGAGTGCGTGTGTGTGTGTGTACGTATGTATGTTTGTGCATGTGTGTGCGCCCGCGCACGACAGAGAGTGAGAGAGACAGACAGACAGACATACCCACAGGCAACGAGATGGAAATTTAAATCCATTAAAATACAGAATAGTGCAGTGCTTCTGCCGAGATACTTGAATAACAATTTACCGTGAATAATATACATTTCACATTAACCGTCAAAGAAGACATATCTATTCTCGATCACTCTTGAATTTTCCATGTTTCAAATGTCATCATCATCATCATCAGGTGCCCTGCCGCATGGCGTTGGCGATCCTGGACTTCCATCTGTCTCTATCTCTCGTTGCCCCTAGCATCTCTCCCACCCCCCTCGTCCCAGCCACTCTGCAAGTCCGTCCAGCATTTTCTCCCTGGGTCTACCCGGTGCTCTCTTTCCCTCCAGCTTTCCCGTTGTGACCAGGTGCTCCAAATCTCCCTTCCTCATAAAATGGCCTATAAATGTTGCTTGTCTTTTCCTAATCTTCCTTATCATGATCTACTTGTGTCTGCCTCCATCAAGACTGTCTCATTTGTTTTCTTTGCTGTCCATGGAACTCTCAACATTCTTCTTAGAAACCACATCTCAGCAGCCTCAATCTTGTTCTGGATTTGTTTGTTGACTGTCCACGCCTCACATCCGTACAACAGTATTGGTTCTATATAACATTCAAGAAACTCTCTTCCTGATGTCATTTGATAGGCATTTGTTGGTAAGAATGCTTGTCATCTTCTTGGATGCTGTTTTGGCTTGGCCGATTCTGCCGGCTATTTCTGATGTGGATCTGCCGTCTGATGAAATGATCGTTCCCAGATATTTGAATTTATCAACCTGTGTCAAGGTTGTACCATTTGCTGTTATTTTGCATGAGGGGATTTCATGCTTTTTACTGATCACCATGACTTCAGTCTTCCTGCTGTTTAGTTCCAACCCCTTACCTTTGCTTTCTATTTCTAGTATATTCACAAGGTTTTGTAGGTCCCTTTCATTTTCTGCAATTAGCACGATGTCATCTGCGTATCGAATGTTGTTTATCATTTTCCCTCCAACCTTTAATCCAGGGTCTTCTTCTAAGTTTCTCATGATATTTTCGCTGTAAAGTGAAAACAGATCTGGTGACAAAACACAACCCTGTCTGACTCCACTTTTGATGTTTTGGAAAGAGCTTACATTGTTTTCTATTCTCATTGCAGCTGTTTGTTCCCAGTACATATTTCTGATTATTCGTAGATCTTTTTCATCAACACTGAGTCTCTCCAGTTGGTTGATGAATTCATCATGTCTTATTACAAGACATGTCAAATGTCAAAGATACATTTTGCCTGGGGATGAATAAGAGTCATCGACTGGAAAATTTTCGTACCTAGAACGAATACTACTGTAAGCAACACGTTTAATAAAAGGAAATATATTTCATCTCTCCTGTTATTTTTACTCAAAAACAGGATATATTTCCCATCCTTTCTGTAGACAAACACCACTGAATCTAAACTTTATAAGATTATCTGTCAAGTGTTTCTTTATAGCGTACACAAGATATTTCTCAGGTTGAAATACATCTTTAAAGGAACAGCAACAAGTAATTTTGCACTGTTTCCACATCTGAATACCAGTCTTGTTTAAAATGAGCAATAAGGCGGTCTTTAATTTCAGCAATGAAATGCGTTTCAAAACCAATACCGCACAGAATACGTGTATAAACTTTGCTTATTATATTAGTTACAGCTGTTCCACGGGTAACTGTCAGCTTGATTAATGTCGTCTTTTTGTAGATAGGAACATCATAGATTTAATACATTTCTTTTTAAAATGCCATCATCAGACAGTTCGTTAAAATATTCAACTAGAAATATTATCACCCATTAGTTGGCTTCTTTCAATACTCTCCTATAATTCTGTCTGCTCCTGGGTTTTCCCCTGATGCCATTCACTTAGACATCTACGGAGTCTTGAAATCAGAGTTCATTGGTTTGATTACCAGGTTCTTCATCTGGAAATTCAGTAGAAGGCAAAGTAAAGTTGACATCGTTGAAAACTTGGTAAAAACGTTCATACTAATCTTCTGTTGTTACAGTATTGCTTATTACTGATCTTACGTTCACTGAGTGTACTGTTTGCCAGAAAAATGTCGGGTTACTTAAAGTTTTAATTTCGCAAGCTTTTCTTCTGTACATTGTTTTTTGTCTTATTCATGGCATTCTTCATTAGACCATTCATTCCCATTTCTTATTCTCCATTAGAAAGGCTAAATTACTTCCCTCTGTAAACAGAAATCAGTTTTTTATTGGTATAGACGTAAGTCAGTTTCAGAAGAAGAAAATGTTTCATAGGAATACGGCAGTCATCATGCCATTGCAAGCATCATGAAGACATCCTTATTTTGTGCGTACCCCTTAACTTTACTACATGACTGTAGCACTGTTCTCAACATCTAAAAACAAAATGTACCGAAGACTTCAAGTGTTTCAAAGCAATGACAGCTCCACATCGACATCTTCAGTGCCTTAAAGCACGTGGAGCAAACTTGGTAATGAAAGGTCACTTTTCAGAGGACCTGAAATAACTTTGCAGCCTGTCTGATACTGACCCAAAGACAGGGGTCTTTTCAGTTTTGCTTTAAGTAAGTGCTCTCTCTCTCTCTCTCCCTTGCTCTCTCTCTTTGCTCTTCTGAAGGTTTGATATAAAATTAAAGTGGCAAGTTTTAAGTGTTGGAAATATACTGCACTGTCATGTATGTAGAGCTCCATAAGTTTAAGTTTCAGTTCTTAAAAAAAAAAAAAAAAAAAAAAAAACTTGCTACGCTCGGAAAAGTCCATATACGCAAGACCATATCTGCTAGGCAAATATCTGACTAAAGTGTGACCCATTGATTGAGAAAAGAAATGCCTACAGCATCTGTCGTTCTCAGTCATTAAACTAAGTACTGAAATGCTACAACATCTGGCGTTCCCAGGCGCTCATTCATCTAAGTATTGACCAGGCCCGACTTTGCTTAATTTCAATGACAGTTGACAACCGGTGCTTTTTCAACATGGTATGGCCGTTAGCGAGAGCTCCATCAGTCTTAAACATGTACTGCAGTCTCTGAACAGTAGGTCTATATTTTCACAAAATCCTGAAAAGAGCTGTAAAATATAACTATATAACAGAGCAGTGTATACCTATAACCCGTTTTCATTCATCAAAATGTGCTCAGTTTCAGGGAGCGGTGTCCCTCCCCTCTCCCAATGAACTCCCAAAAGGGGCGCTGCCCCTATACCTGTTCCACTTCACTTCTTTGACAATCTCAAGATTTGACACTTGCTACTGCTTTCATCATGCACGCACTAGCCCTGCACACACCCTTCAAAAAGAAGTCTGACAATCTGTTTACAACTACACTTACAATTATACTGGTCTCATTGATACAATGCGTAAGTTCGTCTGTCTCCAATTCCAACTGATACATTGCTGACAAAGTGTCAGGCCACTCAGTACGTTCTTCTTTCTGGTTTACAACTGTGTAAGTAATTTTATGCAAATTACTTTACCAGACCAACTCAACAGGTAGGTCCCATGAATCATCATGGTCATCTCCAGACAATTCATTGGCATCTCAATACAGGTCACTTGATTTGATGAGAGAAACTGTCACATCAATGCCGCCAGGTGATATGTAAATACATTCACCTGATTTGTTATCTGAATAGGACCCATTCAGTATGATACAGTCAAGTCTGACCGACCTCAGTTGTTGATGACATTATCATTTCAACATTTGAGTACAAAATCCTCATCATCTAAATCCAACGCAGTTGTATAATGGCCATGTTTTGTAATTCACCCTGTTCTGGCATTTACATCAACACAAATAACATGCAGGTTATCACAACATAACGTTTGACTGAGGGCTTCCTCCAGAATCACATCACCACTTCAACCACAGACGGGACCATTTTCAGCAACAACGTAGTATGTCTTTGTTAGTATCAAATGAGGATTTAACAATTTGCTCAAATAGCGGTTCAGCTCATACTGGCGGTCACTACTGTTTTGAACATTATCACGTACAGGATTCGCGTTCCTCTCTTTCAGGATGGGTCTACTCCTCGTCCGCGACTAGTCTGCCCCCCTCCCCCGCCTCCGCCCCCACCTTCCCTTTGGCCTTGTTAAAATGATAAAGCATGGGTTGTCCGTGCTGGTCAGCGCAGGTGGCATTCTCATCGATGTCTGAAGCGACGACCCGGGAGGGTGGTGGTGGTAGGGAGTGTTGATCAGGACAGCTGGGGGCACTATCAGTATCAGGGCAGCTGGGGGTACTATCAGCATCAGGACAGCTGGGGCACTGGTGTTCGTCTGTCGTCGTCGACAATGACCACGGCTTCATGAAGTTGCTTTGAGTCGGTGTGTCCGGAGGTGACTGATCAATCCGATCCAGGCACAGAAGTAACGTCCACAGGTTGGACATCTATGGTCGGTTACTGTGGTTGAAGGATTTGCAGCCCTAGCATTCCGTGCAGCTCGTTTTTCTTGTGCAAATTGGATACGAGACACTTCTGAAGTGGTACATCCGGTTTTGATCCTTCTACGCCAGACTGTACGGTCGAGGGCAAGGTCTTCCCAATTCTCCCAGTCTATGTTGAGGGACTTTAGCGATGCCTTCAAGCTGTCTTTAAACCGTTTTCTCTGGCCTCCAACTGTTCTCTTGCCAGACGCTAGTTCCCCATAGAGGAGTTGCTTCGGAATTCTGGTGTCAGACATCCGATACACATGGCCAGCCCAGCGAACTTGACTCTTTTGAAGTAAAGTGTAGATGGAGGGGAGATTGGCTCTCTCTAGTACTTCTGTATCAGGGATCTTCTCTTGCCATCGGATATTGAGAATCTTTCTGAGGCTTTTGGTGTGAAAATGATTCAATTTCCTTGCGTGTCTACTGTAAACAGTCCAGGTCTCACTGCCGTAGAGGAGAGTGGTGAGGACCACCGCTTTGTACACTTTGAGTTTAGTTGTGGCCGAGATACCTCTTCTGTCCCATACAGTAGGACGCAGCCTCCCAAATGCAGTGCTGGCCTTAGCTATGCGTTTGTTGACTTCGTCGTCCATATGCACAGAACGTGATAGGGAACTGACGAGATATGTGAAGTTGTCGACTGCATGTAGTTTTGTGCCTTTGACCTCGATATTTGGTTCAGTATATGGAACACCTGGAGGAGGCTGATACATGACTTCGGTTTTCTTGGTTATTATTGTAAGACCGAAGTTGTCGCAAGCAGTTGAAAATGTGTCCATGCATTGTTGCATCAGTTCACCACTGTAACGCACAATCGTCTGCGAAAAGGAGGTTATGAAGAGTGCTGTAACTGCATTTAGTGGTCGCCTTGAGGCGTCTTGTGTTGTACAACTTGCCATCTGTGCGGTAGCGTATATCTATGCCAGGGTCTTCTGGAGAGAATGCATCTGATAACATTGCCGAGAATATCATAGAGAACAGTGTAGGCGCAAGGACGCATCCTTGTTTCACGCCATTGCTGACTGGAAAGTCTCTGGACATTTCTCCGCCATCAAGGACCCATGCCATCATACCATCGTGGAACTGTCGCACCATATTTACTAAGGCTGGAGGGCAGCCGAACTTCGCCATTATCCTCCATAGCCCCTCGCGACTCACCGTGTCAAACGCCTTTGTCAAGTCGACAAAGGTTGTGTACAGTGCTCGGTGTTGTTCCTGCGCCTTTTCTTGCAGTTGACGAGCAGCAAAGATTATGTCCACCGTACCTCTCCCAGCCCGAAATCCACATTGACTCTCTGGCAACAGATCCTGCTCAAGATGATTAGTGAGGCGGTTCAGCAGCACCCTTGCTAATATCTTGCCTGAAATGGACAGTAGTGATATTCCTCTGTGGTTGTCACATGATTGTTTGTTTCCCTTCCTCTTGTATAATTGGACTATTGAGGCATCCTTGAAGTCTTGAGGGAGTGATTGACTGTTCCAGAGTGTTACAAACATCTCAGTTAATCTTTGTGTGAGCATTGGACCTCCCGCTTTGTAGATCTCAGCAGGTATGGCGTCAGCGCCAGGGGCCTTGCCACAGGAGAGTTGGCCAATGGCCTTTGTGACCTCTTGTATGTTAGTGGTACATCAAGTTGGTTGTACTTTTCTATTTGAGGGAGGCGATCAATGGCTGCTTCATTTATTGAGGAAGGGCGGTTCAAGACACTATCGAAGTGATCCGCCCACCTTTCAAGAATTTCTGACTGCTCGGTGATCAACATTTCCCCATCCGCAGATAGTAATGGAGAGGTGCCAGATGACGTTGGCCCATAGATAGCCTTCAGGGCGTCATAAAACCTTTTCGAGTCGTGACGGTCTGCATATAGCTGGATTTCATCAGCCTTGTCACTTAGCCACTTGTCTTGCATGTTCCTGAGTTTTGCCTGGACTTGTCGGCAACACTCCATGAATGCAGTTTTCTTTGAATCAGACTTTGGGTCACACTGGTAGGCAAGATGGCGTCTGTGCTTCTCATCCAGAAGGGTTTGGATATGCTGGTCGTTTTCATCAAACCAGTCTTGATGTTTTCGTGTGACAGGTCCTATTTTCTCTAGGGCTGATGTATAGACATGGTTCCTGAAGACTGCCCACTCTTCTTCGACACTAGCATTACCAAAATGAAGGTCAGCCAGCTTGACGTTCAGGTCACTAATGAGGTTCTCTACAGTGGTTTCCTCTTTTAGTTTTGAAGTGTTTAGTCTCTTTGGTGGGGGTTTCTTGCCTTGAGGCCTGCGTTTTGGTTTGATGCGGACGTTAAGCTTTGAGATGACTAGCCGGTGGTCTGTCCAGCATTCAGCGCCACACATGGCTTTAGTTACTCGTACATCATCTTTGTCGGCCTTTCTGGTAATGACATAGTCCAACATATGCCATGCCTGGATCTAGGGTGCATCCATGTTGTCTTCTTTCTGGTTGCCAACTGAAATAGCGTGTTAGTGACGACCAAGTTGTGTGAGCTGCATGTCCGAAGGAGGAGTTGTCCATTGCTGTTGCAATTCCCTATGCCATGTTTGCCAATGATGCCTTCTCATGCTTCATAGTCTGACCCAACTCTTGCATTGAAGTCCCCGAGGACCAGAAGTTTGTCAGCTCTGGGAACGCTTGTTAGTAGAGAATCAAGATCTTCATAGAACTTCTCTTTGGTCTCTTCAGAATTTGTCATTGTTGGGGCACAGGCACTTATCAGTGTGGCTTGCTTTTTGTCTGTGAGGGGCAAGTGCATCACCATGAGTCTGTCATTGTAACCTTTAGGCAGTCGTTCAAGGTTCTTAACTAGACTGGACTTGATCGCAAAGCCTACTCCAGCTTCACGGCGTTCTTCTTGTTTACGTCCACTCCAGAAGAATGTATAGCCAGCACCTGTCTCAGTGAGTTGACCTTCTTCAGTCAATCTGGTCTCTGATAGAGCGGCAATATCAACCTTGTAACGAGCTAATTCTCTAGCAACCAGTGCAGTTCTTCTATCAGGTCGGTCAGCTTTGGCATTGTCTAGAAGTGTACGTACATTCCATGTACCTATGGTGAGTCTTGTCACCTTTCTTTCGTTTCTGTTTTTTCGACCGCTAAATGGGATCCCTACCAGCCGCGGTATGCTGGTCCGGGTAGGTTGAAGCAGGCAATGTTTAGGGCACCTTTTCTAGCCCCTTCCTCATTCTTGGAGGTGAGCAGTGCGGGTCCTGAAGAGGGCTGCTCAGTCACTCAGGATGTTGCCGGGTTCCTCTGCTGCTTCTTTCATTGGAAGACGACCAGTGTCCTGAGCCGCCTGTGTGCAGGTTTGCGGCTGTAGCTGCCAGTGTATCCTCACCTACTACGTCGTCGCGCCCCCATCGCCACAGGGCTTTACGGTTGAAACTTTCAACTGTGAGTATGAAGCCGTGACATGCGCTGAGATTTTGATTAAAGTGTAGATGACTTGCGCAGCATCATCCACACTCTCTCGTCCAGGATCACCTGGATCCAGTGGCAAGACATGGTCAAGACGGCTGGAGATGATTCTGGGTGCAGGATTTTGCCGGAGACTTGACAGAGTTTGAACAAGAAACCGCCTAACGGGGCTCCGCTCCGAATTTTCTGTAGGGGTTGTTTCCCTTAGCCTTTACTGATCCATCAGCTATCCACAAGGCAGTGGAAACGGATGATATTAGTCTGGCAACTCACCAGTGACCTTTCCGCCATGGGAGACCCTACCAGGAGTACTAGACTCCCGACGGCTTAGCTCAATGGATCATAGTTGCACGCAAGCTTCTCTACCAAAGACAGTATCAGTATCAGGACAGCTGGGGCACTATCAGCATCAGGACAGCTGGGGGCACTATCAGCATCAGGACAGCTGGGGCACTGTCAGTATCAGGACAGCTGGGGCACTATCAGTATCAGGACAGCTGGGGGCACTATCAGCATCAGGACAGCTGGGGGCACTATCAGCATCAGGACAGCTGGGGGCACTATCAGCATCAGGACAGCTGGGGGCACTATCAGCATCAGGACAGCTGGGGGCACTATCAGTATCAGGACAGCTGGGGCACTATCAGTATCAGGACAGCTGGGGGCACTGTCAATATCAGGACAGCTGGGGGCACCATCAGTCTCCACCCGCTAAAAAGGCCACATTCCCGTCCTCTCTGACCACACTGGCTTAGTGTCTGGTTAGATGCTTGACCATCTTCATCCCCTTTCTCTGTATTTGGTCCCGGTAGGCACTATGTCAATCTACTGAATTTGACCACCATGGGTCTGGGTCCATCTTCCCTCACCTGTCCTGAACTATGGGCTCGTTCCATGTTATCAAGGACCCAGGTTTGGGGACACTGTCCACATCATTTAACACTTCAATGACTTTGGTAGTGCTGGCATTGTAGCTTTCAAATGCTGGCTCTAAAGAAGTGCTACATATCGTGAGAATCCTTCCAATCTATTTTCGTGCATATCTACCATTAAAGGAGACGTTTGCTGACTTTCTTTTTCTAGTCGGCTACATCTGTTAGCAAATGTCTTCACATTTCTTCTTGCTCGCTGAGTTTCTGTCTTCACATCTCGAATGTCTCCACGCATCACTTCTGCATGTCTTTCCAAGGACTGGATGTCTTGAAGAATGCGAGGACTCTGTTAGAAGAAATTCAGTCTTCGCTGTCGCCCGTACTGGTCGTCTGCTGCACATTTTTCGTGTTGACTCAGCAGTATTAGTAGAGTGCAGGCAACGATGGCGGACTGTTACATGCCAAAACAGATGCTTCATATTTGGGTAATGGTTTTTCGTTTAAAATGCAGAACAAAAATCTCCAAATTGTATACCTACGTAGTCCACAGGATTTCAGCAAATTCACTATCACAAACTTATGTACTTCACTATTTCGGAACATAGTACTAAATCCTCACCGTGATTTTTTTCTGCCTGTCACAACCAATGCGACGACAGTTCACCTTGGATGGGGGGGAGAGACAGAGAGAGAGAGAGACAGACAGAGACACAGAGAGAGACAGAGACAGAGAGACAGACAGAGAGACAGAGAGAGAGATAGAGAGAGAGAGACACAGAGAGAGACAGAGACAGAGAGAGAGAGAGACAGAGAGAGAGAGAGAGAGAGACGAAGAGACAGAGAAAGACAGAGAGAGAAAGACAGAGAGAGAGACAGAGAGAGAGAGAGAAAGATAGAGACAGACAGACAAATAGACAGATAAACAGTCAGACAGACGGCAGACAGACTGACAGGCAGACAGACAGACAGAGAAAAAGAGAGAGAGAGACAGAGACAGAAAGACAGAGACGGTGACAGACAGAAAGAGAGACAGATAGGCAGACAGCCAGACAGACAGACAGAGAAAGAAAGAGAGTCAGAGAGCCCGTGAACCAAGTACCAAATTTTAGCAAGTATTATTATCGTTACAAGGCATACACATCATCTCAGCAAGGTATTTCTTCGTAGCTTCTGATGCCAATGTTACATGTTAATTCATTGATGGAATTGATCTTATTTTATTGTTTTAAATGATTTTATGTAATTGTTCCTCTTATTACCTTCAAACTCCCACTCTCCCCCCTCCCCCCACATCTCTTTTCTTTTTCTTTTCTCTCTCTCTCTTCTCTCTTTGTGTGTGTGTGTGTATGTGTGTGTATGTGTGTGTATGTGTGTGTGTGTGTGTGCGTGTGTGTGTGTGTGTGTGTGTGTGTGTGTGTGTGTGTGTGTGTGTGTGTGTGTGTGTGTGTGTGTGTGTGTGTGTGTGTGTTTAAAATCACTATTGTAAACACACATTAGAAAAAAATTTCTTCCTTCTGATGCTGAAATTTAATCAGCATTCCCAGAAATCAAACACACGTCACTTTTCATTCATTGATTTCTACATCATGGATTGCCAGGGCGGCAAAGTACTTTGCAGAAAGGACTGCAAGTATCGATTAAGATTTTTTATCGTTTCCTATATAGAATGATAAGTGTTGTGATCTGGATTAGTGAACTGATATATGCAATTCCATTTGTTTTTGCCATCATGCGCAGCAATCATAAAGCTGATTTAACATTTAACCAACTACAAACATAGCATCAACGCGATGCACACCGATGTTTCTGTATCAGCCCATTTTTATTTCAGTGGGAAAAAGTCAGCATGTTGTCTGAAGTCTATTACATCCTTGTCGAACTTGACTCACGTGGCTAATTCACTGAAAAATTTCGAAACAACAAACATCAATGCAGGGGTGTGCCTCCCCCGTCCAACCCCCCCCCCCCCCTTTTTAAAAAAAAAAAAAATTTCGTTTCTTTTCTCGATAGCATTGCAGTTAAAAAATGCAAATACTAACTGACAGGCACAGGTCGAACAGACAAAACAGCAGTCAAGAGGGTAAAAATATCAGAACGTGCTGTGTCTGATCCTGCCTGGATATCTCTGCCTGTGATTAAAGGGTGGTTATTTTTTCCGATTTTCGCGGGCAAGTGTGGTAGATCTGCTAGTATGTTTTTGCATGCACGATATCAAATATGCACGTTAAAGATCATATACGTCATGCCAGTGTCAGGAAATATGAAAACACCCAGCATGCAAGCCCACCCAAGACGGAGTAAGACGACTGTGACAACAATTTAGTGGAGTGTGGTCAGCTCGCCTGACAGTTTCAATTTTCCATAAGTCCACATGAGGTTTGAGATTATCGCTAAATAAAAATTATTATTATCATCATTACTATTATCATTATTATCATTATAATATGATGATGATGACGATGATGATTATTATTATTAAACAACTTACCAAAGTATTTTAACTGACCTCGTTACACAAGATATGGGTTTCTTCGTAACTATTGTTCTGTATTTTCTTACTGTATTTTGTTTTAAATCGTCTTTGTAGCCAAGGCATTACGTTTGCTCAACTTCAGTCATTTTAGGGAACACAAATAAACAGAATGGGGTAGGGGTGGAATGACAAGAATGGAGAGGCTAAAGAAAGGATGACACAAAGCATGTTGAATGAAGTAAGGGAAGTAACTGACAGAGCGGCGCGCTATACCTTATCATCATTGCATCGGTTCGGTTATCGCTAGCGCTTGTCTGGTGACGTCATTGCCTAGGCCAGGAAACATTTGACCAGAGGGAAGGATCGATATCCCAAAGATCGTTTGATTTATCATGTCAGCCAGAACGCAGCGAAGATCGAAAGCTTTTAAGGCTCGTTGTAGGTGTAAATGTACCAGGGGAGAAAAAGGAGATGTACAAAGAGGCTAGGGACGGTTAAGGGGAGGCACTACAGGGGTCGGAGATTTCGGCTGGGACGTAATAAGGCTTCGTGAAAACAAGAAGGTAGAAGCATGACGTTAAGGAAGGATGTCTATGAACACTAAGGGGAAATAATGGCCTACACTCCGTTAGGTGAAGTACTATCTCAAGGTAGGTCTACCTTTAATCTTTTTGCCTTTGAATACCTAAAATATGGGCGTATTTCGACTTTTGTGCACTAAATACTGCCGTATAACTATTTACCGAGACGTATTACATGTTTTTATGGCTTCACTTCAGAGCTTCTAAAAGATTATGATTAAGTAAACTGGTGATCAGTAGCCAAAAATAATGGCTTGGGGATGCTGTAAAACACTGTTGACCAATCTGTTTTAGTTTCAGTTTCTCAAGATGACGTCTGCTCGCTCGGAATGAATTCCATATGCGCTAACATCACAGGTGCCACGTGAATGGTGATCATGGCACAAGCTTTAGGCCTACACATAAAGCCATGAGCTGGCCAGGTCCTGAGGTCTTACCTAGTCTGTTTTACCTAGTCTACATCTTTTACATACTAGTACTGTATCAGTCTATCACTGGAACAATCTTGGTTAACGTAAAGGATATATGTATCTGTGTATCTTATCTTCAAAAAATCACAACACATCTAGCAACTCCGTATAAACTCGTCTCATATCACAGACGCCCCCCCCCCCCCCCCAATCAATGCACAAAGCATCAGCTGTCTATCAGTAAGGTGAAGACAACATTTCCTTAAGAATAGCCCCGCCAATCTGTCGTCCACTTCCGAGGACAGAAAAGAGGAAATAGATAAGAAAGTAAGTAAGTAAGTAAGTAAGTAAGTAAAAGATAAAGGAGTATGCAGATAAATAAACAAATAAGAAATGAAAAATAACAAATAACAGTATGTGCACGCATATACACTCATGTCCCACACAGATGCACACATACACATAAGAAATGAGAAATAACAATTAACAATAAATACACACATATATACACACACCCGCACATAGACACACACACGTATATACATTCATCATACACACTCATATCCACACAGCATGATGACCAACAACATCAGCAGCAGCAACAATAACAACAACAACAACAACAACAACAATAGCAAATAGGAAACACACACATATACAAGTGCTCACATATACACCATCCAATCGATGCAGCAGATGATAAAACCGAGAAAAAGCTATACAAATATCATAACAAACTTACATACATATAGACAACAATCAACAAACAGACCACAAACACACATGTCGACAGTTTGACAAACTTGCCCGTTCTCGGGCTGTCTTTTCCTTTTCTTCACTTTTTCTTTATCTCTGTGTCAGGAAAACCCCAAACCCCCAAAACATTTTCCTTTTAACGCTGTAAGAGTTTGTGTCGTGTTACTTTTGAGATAGCACAAATGTTAGTCTAATTAATGACAGCTCTTGTTTTTCCTTTCATAATAGATTTTCGGCCACTTCCTCTGTCTATTCTTTTTGGGTAAAGCGTTCGATGGTATGATGACTCACATTTTGTTCGCGAAGGTACGATTTTAAGCGTCTAAGGACTTCAGACATTTCAAGATGGAGAATTTTTGTTGTAGTGGCACATTCATTTTCCTTTACACCAGCGTGTCCGGGGCAGTAGATCCACTTGATATTCTATAGGTCAATACTGTTTATCGCTTTGTGCCATTCTGGTTTCCTACTCAATTCTACACTTTTTGAAGTAGGTTTATCGAGTCAGTCAGGGTGAACGCTTGGCTTTCTTTCATTTCATCATTCCGTGAACGTGTGACTGCCTCAATTTCCATCGTTAGACAGGAAGTTGTGATATAATATGTAGCGTTTTCTTCACGCATGGTGTTTCCTTTCTGTTTGACAGTGAAGCCCCATCCAGATTTGTTATCGGTGACTGAGCCATCCGTGTATGTGATTACATCTTTGGGGTTGCAACTTGTGTTACTCCATGAGCAGCTGAATTTCTGCGTTTGTTTTCCCTTCTAGCCATTCGCGACAGTGTCTCCCTAGATTTTTTGATATGATTGTTTTGATTAGATTTTTTAAATAGTTTGAATGTTTTTCTTATTCCCTTGTCTCTTTGAATTCTGTCAGTTGACACACATGCTAAATGGATTCTTCTGCCTGTCCTATCCATGATTTTCCACATTAGAGTCTGTTGCCTTTTGTTGTTCCGACCATCTCGTGGAGCGGGTTTTCTGGGTTTTCCAATGCCCTGAAATATGCCTTCACTTGTTCTGTTATGTATCTCAACTGTATTAAAGGAAGTTCAAGCAGGTATCGCAGTCCTCGTGGGTGTGTTTTTTGCGGTTCCGAGGATCACTCTCATTGCTTCGTTTTGTATTCTTTATAGTTTTAGCAGGTTTGTAGTGAGGCCCAGTCAATAATCGATGACACTCAGTATTACAGCTTGGTATAACTGGAGATGATGCTGTTCGATGCCTTTAGCCGCCATTGTTTTCAGGATTGAAAGGCCTTTTTCACATTTGAGTGTAGTGGTTTCCACATGTTTTCTGAAGGTTAGCATTCTATCAGAACTATGTAGAAGGTAGCGTAAATTGTTTGCTTGCTCGATATTGGTTCCTCTGAAAGTAACTGATGGAAAGTTATGCTTAGGTGTAATTTGTAAAACGCTTTGTGCTTGATGAAAGACGCTATATAAATGGCCAGTTATACTATATGTTCTTGTTGTTGTTGTTTATTTGTTAGTTGGTTGATTAATTGGCTGGCTTGGTTAGTTAGTTAAAAGCACACACACACACACACACACACACACACACACACACACACACACACACACACACACACCACACACACACACACACACACTCACGCAAGGACACATAAACACTTTCGCTGCTTTGTTGTAAAGGGTGCAGGACAGTATCTGTGCTTTGGTGGGATTGATTGCCGATCCAGTTTCTTGACACACCACTGATCTACGTTGTTTAACTGTTCTTGGACTGCTTTGTTTCTTTCTGATGCATTTTTGCCTGTCGTGTAGATGAGTCCATTGTCAGCAAAAGTGAGTACGCGGACTGGTCCATTGTTATTTAGGTCAGCAAGACTTTTTGTATATACATGTTTGTTATAGAGAACAAGAGAAATCGGCGATCTTTGAGGGAGTACCATGGAGAGTTTTTGTGGTGCTGAGCACCAGTTTCCAAGTTGTAGGATTACTATTCGATATTGGAATGTAGCAGCAATTCATCTTGTGACTGTCGTGCTGACACTATATCGCTGAAGTAGTTCCATGAGTAATGTGACTGTACTTTATTGTACGTATCTTCTAGGTCAATGGCCACAGCCAGAGTTCCTTCTTCGTGAGCAAGGGCAGTTGCTTTTTCCCTCGTATGTTTTCCTGTTCTAAAGCCTCCTTGGTTAGGTGGGAATATTTACCTGTCTTCTAGGTCTCCAGCTAATTTCTTTGCTATCATGTTT
>JAPXFY010000013.1:75606855-75721855 GCA_030674185.1 Monoplex corrugatus
ACCATAGGAGTAGGGATAACATACCATAGGAGTAGGGATAACATACCACAGGAGTAGGGAGAACATAGTATACTATAGGAGTTGGGATAACATACTATAGGAGCAGGGATAACATACTATGTCAGAAATGAGTTTCTACTCTTACCACACACACGCAGTCGCATGCGCGCGCACGCAAGTACACACGCCTGCACACACACACACACACACACACACACACACACCACACACACACACACACACACACACACACACACACACATACACACACACATTCACGCACCGTAGTTTTGTCTTGGTAGACTTGACTATCGCTTTATCGGTTTGTTCGCATTTCCCATTCCATATAAGAAAAAATTATCGACATGAGATGATACATTATGTGTGTGTGTGTGTATGTGTGTGGTGTGTGTGTGTGTGTGTGTGTGTGTGTGTGTGTGTGTGTGTGTGTGTGTGTGTGTATGTGTGTGTGTGTGTGTGTGTGTGTGTGTGTGTGTGTCTGAGAGAATATGTGCAATATTATGTAAAGCGTGTGTGAGTGTATACAAAATAAAACAAATACTTCCTGCACATGCCTATGTCCATGTCTATGAATGACAGGACGAAGTCGCTTGCCGCGAGGTTTAAGTGATATGTTCTCTCACTGTCTGAGGTGTTTGTAGTAGTTTTTGAATGTCTGTGTTATATCAGCTTCGTGACATGCAGCCTATACGTCATCTCTTCTGCCCCTCTATCTATCAGACTGCAGCTGTTCTGCTTTATGTGTTTTTGGTGAAACTTACAACTTCAAATCGTCTTTCCCTGTTCAGTCTGATGACGCAGCCACATTCAAAAAGCTATCTGAACATGCCCACCTCGACGTCCAGTGCGTTTACCTACTCGTGGTTCGCGGAATGGCAGCGGTCAACACCGATCAATAACCTCCACACATAATGTTCAGTTATTGTGCACATTTACGATACACTCGCGCTGACCCGCTTGCCGTACCACCTGCTCGTTTGACTACTAATGCAATCAGTTCTTTGCTCGCTGGGACTTAGTGTTTAATTATCACATAATGCTATAAATGAAGGAGGAAAATTTCGGGACCAATTTCATCTGTGTTACCGCCAATATCTTCTCATCAACAAGAACTTTCGCAGTTTCTTCCCTTGATGTCAGCGCTAACGGGATTCCATGTTTTGGCTTCTTCTATGTGCCCCCCTTACCTCACAGTCCAGTGTCGCCTTCTTGTTCTCTGTTTTCTGCCAACTTTACAACCTGTCTGTTTAATGCATAGTTGTGTGTCGTGATGATAAAACTGACTGTATCTAAGACTTTATTTTCGAAAACAACTTGTACCTATTTTTTTCTAACAGAAACTTGATAAAAATTAAGTGAGCCCGAAACTGAAACAGCTTACACCTGCTGATTACAGACTTCCTTTCTTCCTTCGAGCCTCCCTTGGTGGTGGGATCGCTGTTGTGTATAATGACATGCTTGAATCTTGTCATTCCTTCTCCCATTTATTTCCTTTTTCTACTGTCATTTGAAACGGCTGAAGTCGGTCTTTGTATGTCAGATCAGTCTGTTGTTTTCTCCTATATTTACCGTCCTCCTCACAGCCATGCAAATAAACTCATTCTTTCCTTGTTTCACAATGAAATTGGTCCTCTCCTTAATTGTTACATTTTACGACCAGGAAATCTCGTCATTCTTGGCCATGTCAATGTACATTTTGATGATCAAAACGACTGAGAAACCAAGCGCTTATGTCAGTCTCTGCCTCACAATTTTCTCTGTCGTGGCTCAGCCCACACACATTAAAGGCCATATCATTGACTGATGATCGCTGCAGCACTGTTAAATGCGTTTAATCAGTCTCAGTCCTAGATCAGTTTACTTCAGACCGTTCTGCTCTGTTGTTTTCCGTCAATCTGTCTAAATCTGTAGCCGGAAGCGAACTGTGATCCTTCACAACCAGAAATATATCACTTTTAAAACCTCATCTGAAGTTGTAAATCATCTGTGCTCTCAGTCAAATTCTTCTGATCCTGTCAGTCGCTACAAATCAGTGTTGTACTAGCTTCTCGTCTCAACCATACATGTTCTGTCTGACAGCCCACCTGTACTTTGGTACACAAATGAAATAAGGGTAACCAGACAATGAAATAAGGGTAACCAGACAATGAAATAAGGGTAACCAGACAATGAAATAAGGGTAACCAGACAATGAAATAAGGGTAGCCAGACAATGAAATAAGGGTAACCAGACAATGAAATAAGGGTAACTAGACAATGAAATAAGGGTAACCAGACAATGAAATAAGGGTAGCCAGACAATGAAATAAGGGTAGCCAGACAATGAAATAAGGGTAACCAGACAATGAAATAAGGGTAACCAGACAATGAAATAAGGGTAGCCAGACAATGAAATAAGGGTAACCAGACAATGAAATAAGGGTAACCAGACAATGAAATAAGGGTAGCCAGACAATGAAATAAGGGTAGCCACACAATCTCGTAGACGTACCGAACGCCAGTGGGATCATTTAAACTTATAATTCATTATCAGATTTTCTGAGAATATCTGATGAGCTACAAAAATTATCACAGAAGCCAAAACTATTTTCTCTATCCAGGTTCTTGAATCAACAAAAACAAAACCTCTTCTCTTCCATCGCTTCCTGATCCTCCGTTTACAGGCTACCCACTCACCGAATTACAACCAGCTTCTGAAACTTTGATTGCCAGTATTCTAAAAGAAATGTCAATCAAGTCTTGTAACCTCGACCATATACCAATCTGTTTTTTATAAATACTGCCTGAGAACATAGAACCTTATCGGGACATTTCTGTAAGCTGTTTGAGTTTTCTTTTGAAAATAATTGAATGCACACAGCTAACAACAAATTAACAAGCAAAGAAATCAATTTTACCAAACACACCATTACAGATCTGCATGACTGTCATTGGAAATCCTGGAATACCACTTTACCACAGACCCATGCTCAGCACAAATCACAGTTGCTTTTCTATGCACTCTTTCATATATATTTTAGTATAGCGTTTAGGGCTGTAGGACATACTATTCGAATGCATTAGAATCACAAAAATCATAAGTATATACGCGATGATAAAGACAGACTATGAAACGTATTCCACGATGTGATCTCATTCTTGCACAATTAATATGTGCACATTTTATCTTCGTCAATAAGTCACACTGAACAAACAATAAAAAGCGATAGTTTTCACGGCACACAGTATTCTATTAGGTTCAACACAATATCTACACTCCTTTATGCTGCTAGAATTCAATATGAAGTGTCCTACTCCACATACCCGTTCACATACATATTCAATGTTTCACGTATTTTCTCAATCCTAACATTCTATCTAGAACTGCAGTTATTACCTTGCTGTTATCATTATCTCGAAGCACAAATACATATACTTGCTCACAATTTAAAAAAAAAAGAATGCGAGCTGATATATTACGAACTAGAATTTAAGTCCAAAATTATCATTAAAACAGAATTAAAAAAAACGAACAATTAAACAATGTCTCTATCTGCTTGTACCCGATATCGTGGACTCCCAGGTTTTCATGTCAGTCAGTCTACTGACAGCTTGATCAGCTTAACGTAACAAGAGTGTAAGTATGTCCAGAATTCACAGGGAAGCAGTGCATTTTCTCTGTTGCAGTAAAGTCATACATTTCATTTAAACTTCATTTATCATATTTCACAAACAATGTATACGAAAGGTATACCTCCCTTTCGATACTATAAAGTTTGAAAAAATGTTTATGAGGATAAATGTTCGTGACTGACAACGCAAAACAGGAACGGAACATTCATTCCCTTTTCAACAGTATCTACTGACACCAAGGAAAAGACAGCCTATTGCATACACAGTTCTAAATCAAACAGACCACAAAACATGCATAGCCACCAATGAGCGAAATCATTTCACAAAAAATCAGTAAGATGGAATCTACACGTTGTGAAAAATGATCTACTAAAATTCCTTTCCTTCCTTGAGTTTTTTTTATTTTTTATCTTTGTTAGTTTTGTTGTTGTTGTTGTTAATGTTGCTGCTGCTGCTGCTGCTGCTCCTGCTGCTCCTGCTGCCGATGCTTTTGAGCAGGACCTAGACAGCGTGTACAAAAGCTGAGGAAGAAACCCAGTGAACAGTTAATCGTTTCTGACATGTCTGTCCTTGGGCATGGAACATTCATGTTTACGTTTGTCCTGCAAATTTTCACACATGCTTTTGTGCTGCTACATAAATCAAAGCATACTAATGTTTCCAAGAATAATACTGCTTCTTCTTGAGATCACTTACTAAGTTCCCTTTCATCAAAATTTGACATTTTAACAATTACGTTGAAACTGTATAATGTAAAGAATGTACATATCCAAGGACTGCTGGCCGGTTGGAGTGTTAGTGTGCCAACATCAAACAAACTGCCGACACGCATAACACACTTCTTTTAGAACAGAGCCTAGTAACCGTCACTCTGACCAAAACTTCAGCTGTTGACCATAATACATAATACATCACGCTATTCAAATTCAGGTTTCTCTAGAATTTATCTGAAACGTTTTTCAAATTGTGCTTTTGTCTTTTCTAAATGATCTTAATGTCTGTATCCACCCGAGGTAATATGGCCAACGATGTCTCATATTCAAGAATCTTGGAGACTTGAAGTCATTTAGGGAAACAATCCACGAAGATGGAACTTTTACAGAACCATTCGAACTCCTCGCAGTCACACAAATGATCATGAAACAAGAAAAGCTCGATTAACCTTGTTTCTTTTCAATGTACTCGCGGATCTCTTCCAGTCTCTTGTCTTGGTCAACATACTCCAGGATATGGGGCGAGTTCATAAGCACCGCGATGGAACCACTAAGAGTGACTCCCAAGAAAATGAAGAGCAGGAGCCGGTCCAGCACTCTGGCAACGTACTTCCAGTCGTCAAGTACCTGGAACAATGAATGACCATTTACAGACAGCCTCCTGCCATGTATCATCAAAACACATTACTCATGACCACCACTATATCTCCCAGGTTTACAAACACACACCACTCACACACATACACAGTCCTGTTTAAAACCTCGTGCAACGGCGAGGTCTTGAAATGTGTCCATTCTATGGCACACTAAGCTGACACCACCAGAATGGCTGAAACATTCAGATAGACAGGTTTACTGTTGTAGGTTACGACTGAACTCGAGATATCGTAGCCTGAGTCTGTAGCTCGATCAGCAAAGCCAGCCAGCTATCATGTTGAGAAAAGAACAAGGTGCAGGAAGGCAAGAAAATATAATAAAAGCTATCGTCGATGTTGTCAAATGATAAAGGCGTTTTCTTTTCATTGACAAAAAAAGAAAGAGGCAGACATTTTCCTTGCATGAAGAATTGTAACTGTACTTCAAAACCCTATAAATCCGGTTTCAGACTCTCGATATTATATTCAATCGACAAACATATTTGTTCCATCAAATGGAATGACTACTTTTGTTCGTGAAGGAAGAATCTAGGTCTTTTTCATGAATTCACACACATCTTTCTTGAGCAAAAAATAGTTTTATTGATAAATCGTGCCCATAAGTAGCTGAAGTGCAGTGATAATATATTTTGTTTCTATTTCTCCGTTTTCAAATAGCAAGTGTTATAATAATAAGAAGCGTAACGTGTGATGACGATTTTCACAGTGACGTCTCACCCAAAGAAATGTGACACTGTTCTGAAGGGTGTGCTAGAACGCATTCAAGGGCTGATGATAAGCCCTAACAAGTGTATATTGTCAGGGCTCGTGTCTTGCAGAAGATTGATATTGATAAAAGATATAGGGTAGGTTGTTTGTCCAAAGTTCAACAAAACAATGGGAACCTGGCATAAAGTCGCAGGTTTACAACAAACAGCTGTGATATATCTAAAATTAATTGCTATCTACAAATCCCTGTCCTCGTAAACCATCAAAGCTCAGTAACAAACAATCAAACAAACAACAAACAAATAAAACTTCCTGTTACACCACTCTGAAGACAAGAATACTGAACTGCATTCAGACACTGATTCATAACCCTCCAGTCAAATAACCATACTTCCAAACAACTAAACAACACACTAACTAGCACACCCATCTACCATCTACCAGTTGTTAACCAACAAAATATGAGTAAGTAATTAGCCATGAACTATGAAACAACTTGAAATTGTAGACAAAGAAACGAGCACATGATGCCAGGAAAACCAGATAGCATGAAAGCCAGGAACTGGAGACATCTCAAAAGAAAAAATGTAAATGTTCTCACGAATCTTTTCATAATTTTTCATTTCAAAAACACCGATTGCATATTTGTTGTTATCCTGTACTGATGCCTGGTATTGGTATGTGTATAACAGTTTCTTTTGATGAAACAAACCCTTTATTGCAATGGAACAAAATACATCTCACGAAATGAGTCAACAAAAGTGCTCAACTTACTGTCGAGTACTCCTCCTCAGACTTGAGATGACGGTAGATAAACTGAACAGCCTCTGTTGCCCGGTACACTTCCGGTGTCATCCGGAAATCAGAATCCCGGCTGTCGCTATCTCCGCTACGAGACTTGCCAAGGGTACGTCTGTAGGCATGCGTGTGTCCATGACCGTGCGAGGACATTTCACGAGCCCCAGGCAAGTGTGAGTGGCCTTGACTGGAGTCACGAAAGTTCATTTTGTTGGTGGTGCTGGTTGGAGTGGAAGCGGCTGACGTGTTCAGCTTGCAGTGCGGGTGATGAATCTCAGTCAGCTCGAGCAGGTCGTTTGAGGAACGTAGACTCAGGTTGATCCTGCGTGGCTCGGGGGTGGTGTGGTAGGATGGGGGAGGTGTAAAGGGTTTGGGCTGCCACCTCTCCTCATGGTCAGGTCGCTTCATGAGGAGGTAGCGGGGTAAGTAATTGAGGAAGACTACCCTCACCCAATAGGGCATTCGGTGCGTGCGTGGTGTGCGGTAATTTCGGTTGATGATAATGACGGTGGCCAAGATGGCCACGATGTTCATGATGAAGGTAAAGAGGAGGTACTTGGCGATGAGCGGGATAGTGAGGGACGGGGGTAGAATCTTGGATACCAGCAGCAAGAACACGACCAAGGCCAGCAACACGGAAATACACAGCGTGATCTTCTCACCTGCATCAGCAGGCAACGCAAACACACACACGCTCACAAAGGAAATCAGCACGCAAGGAATAATGAGGTTTACTGTGTAGAACAACGTCTTCCTTCTCAGCATGAACCTGAAAACGATGATCTGCTTCGACTCACCGAACTCATCTGTAGTGTTCTTAATTTCCCCTGGACAATCGATGATATCCCATGTACCACTCTTCAAATAATCCGTCAAGTCTAGCTTGTCCATATTGGAGTGGAAAGCATAGCGTAGAGCATTTCCTCGAAACGTCCAAGATCCAAATTTCATGTCACAAGACTGTTCGTCAAAAGGAAAATATTCCACGTCGATGGAACATGACGATTTGTAGATGGCTGGCGGGATCCAGTTGATTTCTCCAGTGTAGTAAATAACGCAGTTGGATTTGTAGGACACTTCGTAATTCCCGTCAGCACTGTTAGAAAGGATAGACATAGGGTAGTAGCAGCAGTAGAGTTGGTAGCAAAAGCAGTAGCCATAGTGGTAAAAGTAATAGTATCTGTGGCAGTAACAGAAGCAGTGGTAGTATTGTAGTAGTGGTCGTGGTGGTTGTAGAAGTGGTCGTCGTCGCAGTAGTACTAGTAGTAAAGGTAGTGGTTAATGGTAGTAGTAGCAGTAGTGCTGGCGGTGGTGGTAGTAGTAGCAGAAAGTAGAAGTAAAAGTAGTGATGGTGGAAGTAATAGCGGTAGTAGTAGCATTAGATGGTGTTGTTACGTCGTCGCCCTTACACTAGCTGGTTCTCCACGACAATAGTAATGGAATAGCAATCAAATAAACTGTGATATTCGTAACATCGGCAGCAAATAGCAGCTACTGTCTTCGTCGTCAGAGAAGTAGCAGTAGTAGTAGTGGTCCTTGCCGCAGCAGCGGAACAAAAACAGGAACTGGAATAGTAGCAGCACTAGTAACTGAAATGCAAACGAGTAAGCGGGTGACAGAAAGACGGAGTGGGGAGTATGGAAATGAAAGAAAGAGAGTTCTGCGATTAATCTGGAATCATCTCTTCAATAATCTTTGCCATGGGGATGAAACATTAGAGTACCAAAATGGAAACATTTTCGAAACAGTTTTGTATAATCTGTTGTCAGGTAATTACTTGATAGGTAACAATCGTATGAACAAAAGCCGGTGGACGCATGGACGCTGACAAGAAACAAGAAGTAAAAGACTTGGTGTATTTTTCTATACTTACTTGTTGAATAATACGATGTCAGGAACCCACACTGAGTCTGGCTTGATCCGAATGGATTTGATGTCTCCATATTCAGATGGATTCCACGACAGTTGGTAGTCGTTCCAATACTGCACACATAAAAGAACTCTGCTTTACACTCAGATGTTTCAGTACTACACGATTTAATTAGGGTAAGATGTGGGCACTAATACAGACACCAGTGTGAGCTTAGTGGGTTTCTAAGAGAAAGAAAATGCAGGGTCATCTTCAAAGCGAATGCATACAAAATAGACTTTAAAATAAGAACACACACTTTCATCTACTGGATACACACTGATCACCACTACATAGTAAAACATACAGGGCTGACTTATCATATGCAGGCCAACTTGTATATGAGCTACGGAGCGGCAAGTTAGATGTGTAAGAAAGACAATTTAAACACACATCATCTGGCTGATTCGTCACAACAATGTCATTTCTTTATCTGAGTGGGGGAGGGGGGGGGGGGAGATGAGATTGGCAACTACAGCAATAAACTGCAGAACTGTTTCTGTATAGAGCAACCATAGCCAGTTGAAAAAAACCCCCATCGATTTCATAGGTAGCATCTCAGCCTATGCATGTATACCGTCGACCTCATGACAGGCACAAATGCTAAACTACTAGCTATCACTAGACTTGTCAATAGCACAGGATTCATGGAATAGGAATCAATAACAGAAAGGGCAAGGCGATGGTCACAGCACAATCAACAGCAGTGCAAATGTCTGAAAGAATGGATAGACAGTGGGAAGAAGTTGACAATTACAAGTACTTGATAAAAAAAATGGCAGCAGTAGAGCAGAAGTACGCATCAAAACAGCAACAGTACTGGCCTTTTGTCAAGACTGAACAGGATTTGCACAAGAAGGATTGTAAGTGTCACTTTGTCACTTTGTCCCTCTAGCTTTTCTATTGTGGCTAGGTGCTAAAAATTCTCTTGCCTCACAAAATGTCCTTGCTACTAGTCTTTTCCTAATCTTCATCAATATTCTTTTTATTTTTGCTTCCTTCAAGGTTGCCCCGTTTGTTTTCTTTGCTGTCCATGGAACACCTAATATTTTTCTTAGAAATCACATTTCAGCTACCTCAATCTTGTTCTGACTTTGTTTGTTGATTGTCCAGGCTTCTCATCTGTACAGCAGTACTGGTTTTATATCATCAAGTGCCTTGCCACATGGCGTTGGCGATCAGGGCCCTCCATGTGCATCTGTCCCTTTTTACTGCGAGCACATCTTCCACACTCTCTGTCTTCAGCCACTCTGCAAGTCCGTCCAATATTTTTTTCCCTGGGTCTACCTGGTGCTCTCTTTCCCTCCAGCTCCACCAAGACAGTCTCGTTTGTTTTCTTTGCTGTCCATGGAACTCTTAACATTCTCAGAAACCACATCTCGGCTGCCTCAATCTTGTTTCGGCCTTGCTTGTTGACTGTCCACGCTTCACAACCGTATAACATTATCGGTTCTAGATAGCATCCAAGAACTCTCTTCCTGATGTTATTTGATAGGCATCAGTTGGTAAGAATGCTTTTCGTCGTATTGAATGCTGTTTTGGCTTGGCCGATTCTGCTGGCTATTTCTGATGTGCATCTGCCGTCTGGTGAAATGATCGTTCCCAGATATTTAAACTTATCAACCTGTCTCAAAGTTGTGCCGTTTGCTGTTATTTTGCATGAGGGGATTTCATGTTTTTTACTGATTACCATGACTTCAGTTTTCTTGCTATTTAGTTCCAACCCCTTACCTTTGCTTTCTATTTCTAGTATATTCACAAGGTTTTGTAGGTCCCATTTGTTTTCTGCAATTAGCACGGTGTCATCTGCGTATTGAATGTTGTTTATAATTTTTCCTACAACCTTTAATCCAGGGTATTCCTTCAGGTTTCTCATGATGTTTTCGCTGTAAAACACACCATATCTGATTCCTCTTTTGATATTTTGGAAAGAGCTTATATCGTTTTCTATTCTCATTGCAGCTGTTTGTTCCCAATACATATTTCTGATTATTCATAGATCTTTTCCATCAATATTGAGCCTTTCTAGTTGGCTGATCAATTCTTCATGTCTTACCCGATCGAAAGCCTTGGTATAATCAACAAAGCATAAATATAAATCCTTATTCATCTCGATTGACCTCTCTATGATAGTTCTTAAGATGTATATGGCATTAATAGTTCCTTTCCCTCCCACAAATCCACACTGTTCTTCTCCTCTTTCTCTTTTGATTCTATTCCTTGTCCTCATCATTATTATTTTAATAGGATCTTCGTTGCATGACTCATCAAGCTGATTGAGCGATGGAGTTCGCATTCTATAGCCCCTGTTTTCTTTGAAAGTGCAATGAAAATTGATTTTGACATATCTTTGGGGATTTTTCCAGTGTCATAAATCCCATTTAGGAGGTCTGTTATTTTTTCAATACCAAATTCCTCCAGGGCTTCAACCATCTCTGTGGTAATGTTGTCTGGTCCTGGGGCTTTTTCCTGGTTTGATCTTTTTCAATGCTGCTCTAACTTCATCTTTCATTATGGGTGGTCCTTCAACGTTCTTTCTTATAATGTGTTCTTCGTTTCTGCATCTTCAAAAAGGTCTTTAATGCACTCTCCCCATCTATCTAATATTTTGTCTTTTTCCCTGGTAAGCGTACCATCTTTCGATTTTATATAATACTGAAAAACTCTCTTCCTGATCTCAATTGATAGGCATTAAATTTTGTTGGTAAGAACACTTTTTGTTTTCTTCAATGCTATTTCAGCTTCGCCAGTGCTGCTGAATATTTCTAATGTGCATCTGCCGTCTATTAAGATGACTGTTTTGAAAAAAAAGCTTACATCATTTTTAGCTTACATCATTTTTTTATTTTCGTAAATGCTGTCTGTTCCCTATACATATTCCTTATCATTCTTAAACCTTTTTCATCAACATTAAGATTTTCCAGTTGATTGATCAATTCTTCGTGCATTACCCAATCAAAAGCCTTGATACAATAAACAACTGAACTGATCTTCTATGAAAGCTCTTAGGGTATACAAGGCATTAACAGCTCTTTTCCCTTCATCATATCCACGTTTTTTTTACTGCTCTTTCTGGTTTGATTCTATTCCTTGTCCTCATCATGATTATTCTTAATAGAATTTTTGCCATATGACTGATCAGGCTGATTGTACGATGGGGCTCGGATTCTATAGTCGCTGCTTTCTTTGGAAGTGTAATAAATTTCATTAAGAAGACTTATTTTTTCAATACCTAATTAATCAAGAGCTTGAATCTACTCTATAATAATACTGTATGTAATACTGTATGGTAATAATGTCCCTGTTTCATCTTCTTCATCGCTGTTCTAACTTCATCTTTATTATTGATGGCCCTTCAAAGTTCTGTCTATTGATGTGTTCCTCCCTTCTGTCATCGAAAGGAAACATACAAGGATGAAATAGCACACTAATTATCTTATCTGATAGATCTATCATTATCTTTAGTTTCCCTTAATTTCAATTTGGTGGTGGTGGATTTTAATTTGGTGGCGGTAGTTCGAGATGTATCACGAAAGAGTAGGATGGAGGACACTATAATAAAATAGTGAGAATAGCACAGTTTGGGTAGAAAATGGGTGGCATGAGTGGCAAAAGGAAAAAAGACTCGAGCAGGAATTCCAAAGCAAAAACAATCGCAGTTTGACCATCCTAGTGGGTTTTGTTCCTGAGCTGGAGGTGATGGTGGGGATGGAGTTGTGGAGACTTGGCTGAGGCAATCATCAATTAAATGTAGGATTGCTGGTGTGTAGAGAAGGGCGGTGCTGGTAGAGATCAAGGAAAGCGAGACTAAGAAACCTTACTGTCACAAATCTTCTGCTCAGTGTATGAAAACAGTGGCAGACCTGTTGACAAAGTTCTCTTTGGTTTCTCTGCCTTCAGCTCACATCCAAACTAGGAAGACACAATGATACTACGGATGTACATCAGATTTATTCAACAGCAAAACAGCAGCAGAGTCAGTCATACGCGCATTAAAATATTTTCAAACATGTAAAGAGTGCCTCAGAAACGGAACTGATGGAGTAAGATCTGTGCAGTCAAACTTTCTCTAATACTGTCCTCGCCCTCCCCTTCCTTCCCCCTCGCTCTCTTTATATATATATACATATATATATATATATATATATATATATATATATATATATATATATATATATATATATATATATATTGCAGATAAACCAAAAAAGACAACAAGCTAGAATGTTGAGCCCGGTACTTCGGCCAGTGGCCTTCTTCAGGGGACTGTTTATTCAGGAATGAACACACACATCAAACATTTTTGATTGAAAACTGTTCACAGAGTAATCCAATCTTTTTTCTTTTCAACCACACGAGAAATTTGTCCCACCCCTCCCTCCTCCACCCCAATCTTAACGTTGAATACCAAATCTTCATCCCTCCACGACAGCGTGCTCCACTTGTATGAACACAACCGCGCGCGCACGCGCGCATATACAACATTCAACACACACACTCATTTATATGCACACCCGCACACACGCACAAAAATAACACACGCACGCACGCACGCACACACACACACACACACACACACACACACACACACACACACACACACACACACACACACACACACACACACACACACACACTACGGTACTTTAGATTGGAACGGCCACGAGGTAAACAAACTTATACATTATTATTCCAAATGCTAACATGGATGCGCCCATATACATGACACTAATAATTGTAGCAAAGAGAACAACAAGATGTCAACCACCATTATCATCACCACAATGGCAACAACGACAACGACAGCAACAACAACGATGAAGACAACGACGACAACAACAGCTACAACCACAACAACAGTAAAAACAACAACAATAATAATAACAACGACAGTAATCAACATCACCATCATCCTCACCATCATCGCTACCATCACCATTATTTCCATCACTATCATCGTCATCGCCACCATCATCGGCGCCATCCTCATCATCACCATTATGTGCCACCCCATAAGGAAGATGGAGCATATGACTGCCAAAAAGACGGGGAATGTCGTGCAAATTATACCATGAGACACCAAGGAGAGGGATTGCTAGTACAACATTCATACAGAGGAACCCACGGATAACCAGCACCAAAAGTAGAACAGAGAGATGGGGAATAGGTGAACATCCGGAGGTGATCACGAACGTGCCAGGCACCAACGACCCACCTATGATACAATGCCTGAGCCACCATTGGAACTCCTTGCGAAACAGTCATAAGGAAGATGGAGAATGTCGTGCAAGTTATATTTCTCTGGACCCAAGCTGTCCACTATACACAAGCCAACAGAATTTTCTAGAACCTCACAAAATGCAGTTCAAAGACAGTATATGTATCAAGGTCATTAACAGATAAACAGCGTGTATCATTTCATCCCACAGAGCACAAAACCTTCTAACCTAAAGGTACTTTGCACACCATGAATTTACAGTAACTCATTCTACAGTCCAAAACAGCAACGTAGCGCAATAGCGCAGAAGAGAATGTAATAAACTAATTTTGACACGTAACCAGCGTGTCTCTATGCTATTTAGATTGAATTATACAATCTTACAGAAAAATACAACTCATGCTGAGCAAAGTTTTACACGCGAACAACGCGAATCATTTCATTCAACTGTGAAACTCTTCGCACTACAATTTCACAGAAAAGCACAAGGCTGTGAACAGAAATCAGGGGACCATGTCCATCACGTGAACTCGACTATTTAAATCATTTCGCATTCCATAGGCACCTAGGCCTATTGAAAAAAGGAAATACAGCGTTCTTTCATTTGGAAATCATCAAAATTCTATTTTATAACGTACAAGACAGACAAGGTAGACGTACTTGCAGCGACAGGGGATAGATTCGTGTGGAGAGCCATGATCGCCAACGCCAAGCGGCAGGGCACATGATGATGATGATGAACATTTAACACATTATTAATCTAAATGGTCATTTGCTGGGTCTAGCATGCATTGATAATCTGTGTGTGTGTGTGTGTGTGTGTGTGTGTGTGTGTGTGTGTGTGTTTGTGTGTGTGTGTGTGTGCGTGCGTGTGTGCACGTGTATGTGTGCGTGAATGCGTGTGTGTGTGCGCGCGTGCGTTCGTGTGTGCGTGCGCATGTGTTTGTTTTGTCGGTTGGTTGGTTGCTTTTTTTTTTCTTTTCGTTTGTTTTTTCTACGATGTCTGATAGGTCATGGGGTGGGAGGTTTTGGACCAGTGTGGTAACCAATACGATTGACGATGACGTTTTGCAGCCATGAGCAAGAGGAAAGTAGCTATGAGGAAGATGGAAATAAATGGACTGGAAATCATTCAGTTTTGCAAAATTGTACAAGCTTTGTGGTCACTGACTGCAAGGACGGAGGGAGGGTTGATCGGTATGGTGGAAATCAATACGATGCGCGACTGTTTGTAGAAAGGGGTAGGGGGAAGGCGAGCGCATGAAATGGAGAAGACGGACACACGAGACGATGAACGATTCCCAAGATCCTCTGCCAAGTCGCCTGTGGAGGCAATAAAAGCTGGTGCCATTGAGCCCCTGGACATCTTCCACTCTCATAATAAACAAAGAGTTCCTGGCACTACCTTCTGATCACAAGCTGCGCTGATCCCAGGCTGAGAGGATAGTCAAAACATCACTAGCTGGCGGATATTTATGTTTTCCTTGTCGTGCTACTGTCACTTCATCTCGTTCTCTTTACTCCCGTGGGTTTATTGCGTCTTATGTACCCGGCTGCTCTCTCTCTCTCTCTCTCTCTCTCTCTCTCTCTCTCTCTCACACACACACACACACACACACACACACACACACACACACACACACACACACACACACACACACACACACACACTTGGTCTTAATCTTGCCCTCCAAGAAGAAAGACAGCAGATAAAGAAGAAGAAAAAAAAATTCAGGCGTGGACTGAGAATGTAAAAGGGAGACTGTCAGTACGGCTTGACCATCTTTTTTCCCGAAATGGAACACTGGGCCTTACTGAATTTTTGTCCTTGACACGACAAACGTACAATAGGGAAATTGGGTTATTCTCTTTGAAGAGAGAGTGTCGTCGTAACACAGCGCCGTCCATTATTTTTCTGTTTGAATATAATTTTCAAGTCGCCATAAGTGTGAACTCTTCTGTGTAATGCTTCCGAGGACACTTTCTTTGTTGTTGTGGGATTTCCAAGCGCCCTGCAATGTGCTGCGCATGTGACCTCGGTTTATCATCTCAACCAAAAGAGTATCACCGAGAAGACAACTCAAGGTGTAGTGGAGGGTGGGGCAAGAAAATTCCTGTTCAGTTCAGCGCTGAACCTGGGACTTTTCGTGCCCATTCATCTCCTGGATAGGTGCTGTGAACCACTAGCTGCCACTCCAATTGAATGCACGACAAAAGACAGTTATGTCAGAAAAGACAAAAATATGGAAGCCCAGATATCAGAAGACTGTTTAAGGAGAGCATTTAAGAACAGGTTAAGAGAGCATTTAAGAACAGGTTAAGAGAGCATTTAAGAAGGGAAAAGGCTACACTACACTAATACCAAAATGAAATGCATATTCATGGTAACTGGAATAGCCATCTTCTCTTACAACGTATCGCTGGAGAAATGTCTTGTAAGGACAAAATCTGTATAAGCAGAATATTTTTTAAAACTTTTATTCATTTATTTTTAATATGTAATACAGACAATTGCAAAATGGAATAGCAAAGCATAATAATACAGTCACACTGTAACAAAAATTCCAATTCATGGAAATATCCACAAGTATACACATATTTCACATTTTGTGTTGAATTCACGATGTATCAAAAATTATCCATTATCATTCAAGAAGTGTGCAATACAATGACTTTCTGCACCCATCTATCATTTCTCACAATAATGTTGTATAAGCAGAATTCATTATGGCACTGTATTCTATATAACAACAACAGTAATAATAACAATAACAACAGCTTGTTGTAATAATGATAACAACAACAACAACAACAATAATAATAATAATAATAACAATAACAATAATGATGACGAGTAGCGCAAATGGTCCATGCAAAAAGGATGCTCGCGGCACTGTACAGGAATAACTTGTTAAAACCTTCAATCAAGTAAAAACAAGACACTGGCAAAACAAGAAGTGAAAATAACCCATAGTAACATAAGTATTATGAATCAGTAAAAAGAAGAGCCATATTATACAAATGGATACAAGCATTCAAAAACACACAAGCAATGCACATGAGCACATGTACGCATACAGGATGCTGTGCTAGAGTACATTCATCATATTAGCCATGTGATCCTTGACCCACTTGTCATTCTTTTTCTGTCTCACCTACAAAAATACACACACGCACACACACACACGCACGCCTGCATGCTTACGCCACCACACACACACACACACACACACACACACACACACACACACACACACACACACACACACAGAGAGAGAGAGAGAGAGTATCCTAAGTTCGCATACACTCAGCCTAAGTCGTGTGAACCCTAATCCAAGTTGTTATCCTCTCGATTGCGCGCGCGCGCGCGCCACACACACACACACACACACACACACACACACACACACACACACACACACACACACACACACACACGCACTTATTTGACACAGAAAGTAGAACAAGATTTCAATAACACGTCTCTTCCGTCCTGTTTACCACAGAATAAATTCAGACAAAGGTTGAAAAAAAAGCAGAAAACGATTACAAGAGTGCATTGCTAATTGTAGCCAAAGAGTAGAATCAAATACATATACACAGACATGATTTCTTACCGCTAACAAACTTGGCAAAGGACTGAAAGACATAAATGAAAAAATACAAAGACAGGAAGGAAACAAAATGAGAATGTACAGAATAAGAAACTGTGTGAGGAACCTATTTCGTTCCAAATACAAAAGGGATTTTTCCTTTCAATCCATTGCATTCCATCTGTACACACAGGTCATTCAGTGACACTGAAATACGACATACTGAGCCTATCCCGGTATGGGCAGTGTTGCCAATTTCTCAAAACAAAAACAAAACAGAGAATCACGGCATAAATCTATCACACCACCTCCAATTGCAATTTCTTTTCTCCAGTCACGACAGTCGATAAACTACAAATAGAAAAAAATCAAGAAATAGAACGTACACTGTTCGATGTAAATGGCTGACAAATAGCAGACAATTCTGAATGTCATCAAAATGTCAGACAATTCTGAATGTCATCAAAACGGCAGACAATTGTGAAAGTCATCAAAACGTCAGAAAATTCTGAAAGTCATCAAAACGTCAGATAATTCTCACTGTGGTCAAAACATCAGACAACTGTCAATGGCATCAAAACGTCAGACAATTGTCAATGTCATCAAAACG
Organism: Monoplex corrugatus; assembly: GCA_030674185.1. Taxonomy (NCBI): domain Eukaryota; kingdom Metazoa; phylum Mollusca; class Gastropoda; order Littorinimorpha; family Ranellidae; genus Monoplex; species Monoplex corrugatus. The sequence goes on from JAPXFY010000013.1 coordinate 75,624,694, forward strand.
TCAGACAATTCTCACTGTCGTCAAAACGTCAGACAATTGTCAATGTCATCAAAACGTCAGACAATTGTCAATGTCATCAAAACGTCAGACAATTCTCACTGTCGTCAAAACGTCAGACAATTGTCAATGTCATCAAAACGTCACGCGATTCTCACTGTCATCAAAACGTCAGACAAAATTGTCAATGTCATCAAAGCGTCAGACAATTGTCAATGTCATCAAAATGTCAGACAACTGTCAATGTCATCAAAACGTCAGGCAATTCTCACTGTCGTCAAAACGTCAGACAATTGTCAATGTCATCAAAACGTCAGACAATTGTCAATGTCATCAAATGGTATCATTAAGAAGGGATTAACAATCAGGCTTTTTTTTTTCTTTTCTTTTATAGTTGTTTAAAGTCCAGCCGACCGCGCAGAGCCATATCAGGGCTACAACCGCTTCAAAACACACAAAACTCCAACAGGAAAAAAAAAAAGAAAAGAAAATTAAGTACGCATATCAATGCATTCGCGCACATAATCTAAGGACTTGCCCCCGGCGTAGGACCATTCCGTCCGATCGATCGCACAGGGGAGATTTAAAAAACACACCTGAATACAAATATAAGCATACATAAGGACACCAAAACATATAAAAACAGGCATAAATTACCTAAAATTACTTCCGCATATCTCACCTCCTTAGAGCCAAAAATGCACTAAATACATGTACCCAATTATCAATCCGAAGAAAAAGCACGTAAGACTTTATCGCAAAAATACAGGTAAATGGACCATTAAGGCAGAAAATAAGTAGAAATGACAGAAAGCAAGGCAACAAGGCAGAAACAAAGATAGTGACAGAAAAGAGGAAATTTCTAGCACAGAATTTCCAGAAGGTGGGGATACTATTTAAACTGAAAGAGCCCCCAGCAATCCAACAGGAGGAAACAATCAGGCTGATACTCATTCATGTCCTAAAATCCATTTCGTTCGATGCGCGCCACCGACAGTTTGGGTTGCCATAAAAATACACCAAAGAGCAAACGCTGTCAACATTGCCAGTAGTCTTTTGGTTAAAAAAAATCCGCCTGTAGAGAGAGGTATCTACTTTACCCCCCTCCCCCCCCCCCCCCCCCCGTAACCCTAGCCCCTCGCCCCTCACTCTCTCTGTCTCCCTTTGTTTTTTTCTTTCGTTCTCATTTCTGTCCCTCTGTCCCTCTGTCTGTCTGTCTGTCTGTCTGTCTGTCTGTCTCTCCCTCTCTCTCTGTCTGCCTCCCCGCTCCCCTCCCAAACCCATGACTTACTGTATTGTGGCCAAAGGCCTATGTATATCCGAGTTCTCTCTCTCTCTCTCTCGCTCGCCCGAATTTTAAGATCTTTAAGAAAATTGAACTGCACTGACTTCTCGATTTTTTGGAAACTTTTCGACTCTCAGATTGAACCAATCTTAACGTATGGCTCAGAAATATGGGTTTTTTTCGAGCAATCATAAAATGGAAAAGATACATACATTTGCCATCAAACGCTTCCTTTCGGTACCATTGCATTCATCTAATAAAATGTTATATGGAGAAACTGGCCGTTATCCTTTGTTTTTGAAAACTCAAATGAAGTGTATTAAACACTGGTTGAAATTAACCCAGCTCCCAATGTCAAGATTGTGCAAGCAGGCATATGAGATGTTACTGAATCAATTAGATTCGGGTAAACAAAACTGGGCATATTTCGTTAAGAAAATGTTAACCACACATTGATTTGGCATTGTGTGGATGTGCCAGGGAGTTGGTTATGAACAAGGATTTATTTCAGAATTTAGGGATAGACTAGTTGATTCGTACAAACAAAACTGGCACGCTCAAATGGAAGAATCTGAGAAATATGATTGGTTCCTTTCCTTTAAAAGTATATTTCAAACCGAAAAATATATAAAAGCCGTAACAGATAAATGGCACAGAAGCAATCTTGCTCGTTTTAGACTAAGAGCCCTAGGGCTAAATGCAACAACAAGATGGTTTTACTCAAATTCATCGGCACACTCTATTTGTCCCATGTGTGAGGCAGAGGCAGAAGATGGAATGCATTTTTTGTTTGTTTGCAAATCGTATGAAAGTATACGACAAAAATGCATAATCTTTGATGAGGACATTTCGAGTCAAAGGGTCATTACCAGAATACCCATGACTGAAGATGAAAAATATCAAAAATCCCTCGCAAAATTTATCGCCCTTGTTTGGGAAAGTCGGAGAAAGAAAACAACACAGCAATAAATTAATGTAAGTTTATCTCCAGTGAAGATATCACTTTATACTGTTCTTATGTTTATTTGCCGGATTTGGGTCTTCCTCTTACTTATATGACTAATTACGTCGGGTAGTCAACTGTTTCTTCAACTTTTTGTTCAACTTTTTAAATTAATGTAAGTTTATTTCCAGTGAAGATATCACTTTATACTGTTTTTATGTTTATTTGCCGGATTTGGGTCTTCCTCTTACTTATATGACTAATTACGTCGGGTGGTCAACTGTTTCTTCAACTTTTTGTTCAACTTTTTAAATTAATGTAAGTTTATCTCCAGTGAAGATATCACTTTATACTGTTCTTATGTTTATTTGCCGGATTTGGGTCTTCCTCTTACTTATATGACTAATTACGTCGGGTAGTCAACTGTTTCTTCAACTTTTTGTTCAACTTTTTAAATTAATGTAAGTTTATTTCCAGTGAAGATATCACTTTATACTGTTTTTATGTTTATTTGCCGGATTTGGGTCTTCCTCTTACTTATATGACTAATTACGTCGGGTGGTCAACTGTTTCTCAACTTTTTGTTCAACTTTTTAAATTAATGTAAGTTTATCTCCAGTGAAGATATCACTTTATACTGTTCTTATGTTTATTTGCCGGATTTGGGTCTTCCTCTTACTTATATGACTAATTACGTCGGGTAGTCAACTGTTTCTTCAACTTTTTGTTCAACTTTTTAAATTAATGTAAGTTTATTTCCAGTGAAGATATCACTTTATACTGTTTTTATGTTTATTTGCCGGATTTGGGTCTTCCTCTTACTTATATGACTAATTACGTCGGGTGGTCAACTGTTTCTCAACTTTTTGTTCAACTTTTTAAATTAATGTAAGTTTATCTCCAGTGAAGATATCACTTTATACTGTTCTTATGTTTATTTGCCGGATTTGGGTCTTCGTCTTACTTATATGACTAATTACGTCGGGTGGTCAACTGTTTCTTCAACTTTTTGTTCAACTTTTTGTTCAATTTTTTTCCTTCAATTTTTTCTTCATCATTAGGAAAAAAATTCAAATGGATGTAATGTCAGCCATGACATTATTTATAAATCTTTATTTTGCGAAAACGTCTCCGTAAAATTTAATGACTTTGTTTTATGCTCCTTGCCACAAGGACAAAAATGTCAATGGCAATAAACCATTTTCAGTTTCAGTTTCTCTCTCTCTCTCTCTCTTTTTTTTTCCCTTCATTCCTTCAACTTGATACACGGAAGTGGTCAGCACTAGTTCCAAACGAACAAGGATTTGTGCAATTTACTACTAGTATTACTACTACTACTACTAATAATGATGATGACGATCGTGATGATTATAACAATGACTTACTTGCACAGCGCCACATCTCACAAGAGCCCTAAGCGCTTTATAAAAGCAGGAGAGACAATGGCAGGCACACCTAAAGCAAACACATGTTGACTCCTACCATGATGATGATAACACAATCGATATGTCATACAATGGCAAAGAAGCAAAAGAAAATTTAACAAGGGAAAAATGATAATCAAATGTAACAGAGTGCCTTGCTCTGTTACGATCTTTCCCATTTACCGACAACGCTCAAAGGCAACACCGTGTAGCGTGCTTGCCTAGATCAAAAACGCCTTGCATTCTCTTGGCCTAATAATACTGGTATTTCACAGCCTCTGCCTATCAATAGCTATGCATTAATCATTCCAAAGATCTAACCAATACATGACGCATATAGATAACACACTGCTAAACAATGAGCAGATCTACAATGTGTACATGTATTCTGAAGCGGCATACGACAAGATTTTGTCATCATTTCCACAGTATTACGTTGTCGTCCTACAGAACGTAGAGGAGACAGTCTTTAATCTATGCCCCCTCCAGCCAATTTGTAGTACAACCATCGTCCTAATAGCCATTGACCCGCGGAAACCCACGTACAATGACCGCAGGTTATGTTGCGGTTGTATGGAGCCCGGGGCGGACTGTCTCTGTTTCATGCCGCCCTTCGGTGTTTGTGGCGTAATAGCCATTAGCCACCAACAAAACCACCAGACGAGTATGCCGGTTGTGTATACTGAGGCACTGAACTTATGTAAGACCTCCATTCATTACACCTCCATTAATTTCAAACAGAGTTGACTTTTCGCCACGCCCCAAGTGTTGATTGATTGGGTAGGTAAGAACAACCAATCAGACCTTATTAGCCTATCTGAAAGGTTTGAAAGTATGACCATGCTTGGTTCCCAAAGTATAAAATAACAAGGCGCGTCATAGCGTGTGCTTTTCCAACGCCACTCTCAGTCTCACCAGAGGTGCCCTTTCCTGCCACCACTCTTGATCTCACAGCAGGTGATCAACTTCATGGCGTTACTGTAGTAAGTTCTGGATTTTTATCACTTTATTATAATTTGTCATTTGCAGTAAGCTTAGGGACTTTAGTGCCTCTTATTTCTTTAGATTCTAGCTTGAGTCTATTGAGTACCGCGCTAGATTTGCAGAATTCGCACAGCGAGAAAGTATGTTTTGATCTAAACGATGTGCTATCTCACAAGATCTGTAGCACTTAGCGTGGCGGCCACCATTGTAAAGATGGGACTGAGGTTTAAATGTAATAACCACTATAGATTTAGCCCCTATTTTCATGTGGCTATTGTAGGACTATCGACAACCATATTCTGCCAAAAGCAAAGATACAAGGCATTGTTGTGCAGAAGAAGAGTATTTTATACCTGACAAAATTGTATTCACATACTGACATGATGACTGATGAAACATGTGCTCAGCTAATTGATCTGTTTGATGTAGGCCTATCCCTTATCTGATCAGCACCACTGATAATCATGTAGGCCTATAGAGTGTTGTTTTGGTGACATGGTCTAATGCTATACTATTTTGTTATCATTGCCTCTAGCACTTGATCTAGAATTATACTTAATCACATAGAGATAATGGGTAATAGATTATTCAAGTGTGTTGTTCTCTCAACACTGCTACTGCCAATCCCATTTGATTAGGTGCTGTTTGTGATGACATAGTTCTCATTGTCAGATAGGCCTACTATGTCATCACCACTGAATATTAACTGTCTGAAAGCTACCAGGATGCAATGCATTATTGTGCACTATTTTATACTTGATAATGTTGTATGTGTGTACATAATAGTAGTTGATGAAACATGTGCTCAGCGAATTGATCCAATTGTTGTATCCCTTGTCTGCTCAGCACCACCCTAATCATTATTGAATGTCACTTTGATGACATAGCTTAATTAGTAATATGCTATGCTATTTTGTCATCACTATCTCTAGCACTAGATATAGAATACACATAACTACATGGAGCAAATATTTAATGGATGACTCAAGTGTGTTGACTGCTATTCAATAAGGTAGACCCAATGTTTGTGATGACAGTTCACATAGTCAAATACTATGTCTGTCGTCACTACTGAATATTAACTGTCCAATAGCTGCCCACTCAGATGTTATGTTACAACTAACTCAGCCCATGGCGGCCAAACAGCTTAATATGACTGTGCATTATTTTGCCAGTACATTACTGAAAGTCTCTATGCTAAGGCTATCGAACAAGCAGTATGGTAGTTTACCCTCAACTTATCAAAGGGTTACTCAATGTTTTGTCACCAATTATTTGTTCCATGTTTACAAGTGCTAGTGCTTTAGAGTGTAAATATCGACACCACATATTTTGGTATAATGTAGTAGTTCTTTACACAACATTTTGTTATCAATTATTTGTTGCACGTTTACAAATGCTAGTGCTTTTGTTTGTAAATGTAGACATCTTCTGTTAGAATGTAGTAGTTCACTCTTGTACATTGACATTGTTATTTCACAAAATGTGTACTTTGTCATTGTATTTATGAAACCTATTTTGTGTCTTACAGGCACTGTCTTCTTTGACCGTCTTCTCTGATGTCTTCTTTGGCGTCTTCTTTGACGTCTTCTTCTTACATGTCTTCTTTCGGTCTTCGTTGACTGACTTCTCAATAATAAAGAGTCAAGTAGCAAAACGAGGACTTGTCTTTTGATTGAGAAACTTCCCTTTCTGCTCTGGATTCAAACGACCACCATCAGCAAATCATCATCACCATACCCCGTAACCACCTCGCTCCATCTCACCTGGCGCTGCGACAAATCAAACTCACCTACAACCCCCCTTACCACTCGAGTCCATCACACAAATATCGATTTAATATGTCTATTTACTCATTTATCTAAGCATATACATACACACATGCTCTCTCTCTCTCTCTCTCGCTCTCTCTCTCAGTCTCTGTCTCTCCCTCCCTCCCTCACACACACACACACACACACGATCGCGCGCGCGCGCGCGCTCATGCAATCCACGTATACTTGAGAATACAACACACACACACACACATACGCGCGCACGCACGCACGGACACACGCACGCACACACTCACAACACACACACACCCCGATCCATACTATTCCACTTTGGTAAACGAATTCCGTTGACCAAAAGAGCTTGTTTTGAAAGATAGAACACTAAAACAGAATAGGACCGGTATTTTCTGCTTGGGGTATGAATGTTAAGGCCTGTTCCAGAGACAGAGGCAAAGCATAACGAGAAGTATTATTTTGAACTTTCAAGATCCAGTGGAGAGGACATTTTTGAGGACCAGCCGTAAGCGCATTGCAATAGTCAAGTGGAGAAAAAACAAACGAACCAACAACGGTATCAGTGGAAAGATACTGATGAATAGCACTCATTTTCTTGAGTTCTAGATACGTCACTTTGCAAATGTTGGTTACGTACATGTACTGTTAAAGAACAGTGTCTGACCTAATTTAAAAACAAGATTACGTATGTGTGATGAGAACTGGATGTCAGTGCCATTGACAGACATGACAGATGGAAGAGAAAGACACTTTGGGAGTTTTACTTTTTGTCCTTTCATCATTTAGCCAAAGTTTATATTCTGTCATGCAAAACTTAAGTTCAGATATATAATTCTTAGTGGTAAAATTATGTGACCAGCACATCTCAAATTAGTAGTGATAGAGCAGCTGACAGGTCACTGAGCTAAAGAACTGAAATACTGCCACTGTCAAGAGCAGCAAAGAGACAACTAATGACCCTAAAACAGTTTCTGTACTATAACCAGTGCTGCAGGCATATTTGGTGGGGATCAATATCACAGGAACTGAGATGATCAAGATGCTAGGAGAGGGCAATCATTTCAATCACTTTTGAGATAAATGAGACGTTGAAACTGGCCAGTAGTTTGGAGTTAAGTGAAGCTGCCTTAAGCGAAAGACATAAAACGGCTATTTTGTAATTTGTTGGGAAAACGTCAGTAGAAAGGACTACTTGATATAGAAAGGACTACTTGATAATACGAGTAATATACTGGGGTAAAGCATCAACACAGTCATAGGAGAGAGAAACTGGAAGTAGATCAAGAGTGCAGCATTTTTGTGCCGAATTTACAATCGTGCTTTGTTCCGACGCTTGTTAAAAAGAAAAACAGGTCGTCTGGAAAATAGCTGTTCAACAATAGATGCGGATGGTGTAGTAATCCATGAATCAAACCTATCATGGATGGTATTGATCGTACTCTTGTAAAGGTTCGAGAATTTCAAAAACAGTTTTATAGGAGAAAACATACTTGAAACAGAAACTAGTTTTCATTTTCCTAGAAGATTGTCTGGACACCGTAGAGCTGTTTAGAGATGGAAAACTCAAGAACCTTAAAGAATAAAATGCTCTTTTTGCTGTTTATACAATTGTTGTCACTCGGCGTTTAGCAGCATTTAGGATCTGTAGAAACAGAGACAGAGAGGCAGAGAAAAGAAAGAAAGAAAGAAAGATATATAGATAGATAGATAGATAGATAGAGAGAGAGAGAGACATACAGACAGACAGACAGACAGAGCCAGATAGACACAGACAGAGAAACAAAGAGAGACAGAGAGAGAGAGACACAGACAGACAGAAAGTGTGCGTGTGTGTATTTGTGTGTGTGTGTGTGTGTGTGTGTGAGTGTGTGTGTGTATGTATGGATGTGTGTGTGTGTGTGTGAGAGAGAGAGAGAGACAGACTGGGAGGGGGGAGATAGAGAGAGAAGAATGACAGACAAAGAAAAGAAAAAAAGAGAGACTCCGTCAAGACTTTCTATTCCATGAAGCGATGGAGCGAAAATGGTATGAAACGATCTCCATCTGCCGCCCCCCCCCCCCCCACCTCATACACAAAACACACGTACATCCCTCTTTTTTTTCTCCAACAGGATTTGTGGAGGAGAGGTAAAAAGAAAGCAAAGATACTCACAATCTGTAACCACACGTTTGTCTTCATGACTTGGTTCTTCTCGTCCTGCACACAAACCACAACATGATCTATTTTTCTGAAGTAACAGTCGAACAATATAGTAACATAACACTAACGTTCTACATTTCCTTTCTCATTAAAAGGACACACTGACATACTGTCGCACATACAGAACTACAACAGAATCCTGTGACACATTTTGTATAGATCCACAGGCTATCCATTAGGTTGGCTGGCATACACACAAACCTCTCGTTCTATCTGACACAGGCAAAATTGTGCGTGCGTGTTTGAGCTCAACCAGCTGTAAATGGATATTTGATTCTCTTCAGGATTGGTGAAGTTAAAACAGCGAACGAGAGAAGACAGAAACAGCGTCCTTATGATGTTGGCCCAGAAAATGTCTCAGCCACCTCATTCTCGTACCACCTCGTTGTTAAGAGACTACCCTTTACTTTTTCTTTTTATCCGTAAAGGATTGACGAACCTTCACATCGCCAGATAGACACAAACTCCACGGATTATCAATAACTACTATCATTTTCATTACTATAATCATCATTATCATTATCATCATCGGTAGTATGATGATCACCATCATCCTCTTCATCCAGAAGAAGACGAAGAAGCTTCGTCATCAAGAAGAAGAAGAAGATGATGGTGGTGGTGGTAGTGGTGGTGGTGGTGGTAGTGGTGATGATGATGGTGTGGAAAAACAAGAAGTAGAAGAAAGGCCATGCTTTTGATGGGGAACCCTACAGAAAGCAGAAATGCACTGAAATCTCAGCAACAACAACAACAACAACAACAACAACACGGCAGCATGAAACAAACAGAAATGAAGATGTAAATTGACTTCAAATCAAATGGTGCTCTAATGGAACAATTTCAACTGGTGTGGCGCAGGGAATACTGTCTGCCATATTTTCATTTTCAAGAAAAAAAAATTGTTGGCCAGGGAAAAATGTAAATATGTGCTTCCCCGTTGCCAGGGAATTTTGAGGATTCGAGGGTAATAATTAACAAAACATTCTGGTGCCAAAACTACAAGAGATACAACAAAGAAACATATGTGTTTTATGAAGGAAAATAAACAAGTATTCTGAATCTGGGCTTATTTTTCTCTTACTTTGATTGCAAAGACCTGTCCTGGCATTCCAAACTGGAAATACATTTTTTGTTTTGTCTAAAAAGTAAGTTTCCATCTCTGCAGATTGATACCCTACACACTCACAAACAAACAAACAAACAAAAAGAAAAAAAAGCTGAAAATGACTTGTTTGTTGTAAGTTTATATACAAAAATGAAAACAAAACATATGAAATCATAAAATGTTCATGAAATGATTCTAAACTCATGCAGACACATAAGTGAGTAACCGTCCCAACAATGACACACATGGTTTCAGTACACATGAAACTGATTGTACTCAGACACTGAACAAACTACATGACAGTCACTGTACTCAGACACTGAACAGTCAAACTACATGACACTCATGAATTGGTTCTGTCTGTTCTTCAGGTTTTCCAATCAAAACAAGAGAAAAATAAGCCCAGAATCAGAATCCTCATTCAAATAAGTCAATCAGCTCATCAGTGAGAAACAGCTTGAAAAATGCGTAGCACGTGTCCCCAGTTCCCACTTTCAATCCTGGATTTCCTAAAAATCGAGGAATGTCTGACTGTTGTCCATTTGGAGGCAATAGATTTACAGTGAACGCAACACTTCGCTGATTGCCACGCCCCCTGCCATGCCTTCTAACTGGAGTACAACTCCTCTGTACCTCTCCTCTCCCTCTTCTCGTCTTCCCCCTTCCCACACCATGAACACGTGCGTGACCCCTCTCACCATCATTTTCACTGCTGTTGGGTCCAAAATCCGAAGTAGCACGGCATGAGCGTTCGCCACTCGCACTGACCATGGCGGTCGCGGTCTGACTCGGACTTGTTATCGTCTGCTTGCATCGGTTCCGCCAGCAAGAGTTGAATGTCGGTGTCAGGGTCGTCACTGTTATTTTCTTCACCCTCATGTTCAAGCGAACTATCAGATAACAAATCATCTGTCATCACCATGCTCTGAAATCATTTCAACGGCCCCCAGAGTCATGAAAGTCCGCTGATGTGAGCCACCGTTCCGGCTTGTCGAAGGTTGGGTCGCCATTTTGCTCCACGTCACGTGGTCCAGTTACCAAATCATTAGAGACAATAAAGGTGTCTTCCCTATGACGTATCCTAATTTACATCCTATTTTCATATATTAGACACTTAGAGCTCACTGTGCAGCGTTCCTTTGTGCTTATTGGCTCACACTGTAGTGAACGAAAAATCGGAAAAGCCCTAGGACGTCAGCAGAGGGCCTATAGGCAATAGTCATGGCAACACTTTTTGTAGGACGTCAGCTGACGGCCTATAGGCACTGAACTGGTTTCAAACCACTGGGTTTTCCTGAATGGACAATGACACTCTGTCTCTGTCTGTCTGTTTGTCTCTCTCTCTTGAAAGACATGTTCATGATGAAATTCATGGAAGATCATTGGCTATTTCACTCACTTCAATCAGAATTCCGTAGACATCATTCATGCAACATTGTTCTTTCAAACGTAACATACTTGTGGTTATCAGCAGTAAATGGTACAGAGTAATCAGAGGGTCTCTTCTTAGACTTTAAGAAAACTTTATTTTCTCCAGTCATACCTTAAGGAAAGGGTACAATACAACCTGTTTATGCTCATAGTAGATTCTCTTCTGGAGGAAGAATGTCATTTGGTATACCACAAAGTTCAATCCTCGGCTTTATCTTAGTCTGCATTTACACCAATAATATATTCTCGCGCATAACGCTAAACTCTACTGAATGTCAAGCTTACTGACGACATTACTCTCAACGCATTTGGGAAACAAATTTCTGAAATCCAAGAAAATTACAACTATGTATAAACCAAGTATCACTGTGGTGTAATGCAAACCATATGCAGATCAATCCTATAGAACCAAAATCATTGGGAATAACAACTCGCCAAAAACACCAACTCTTAAACCTACATCTTCAGTTAACTTTTGATAGTGTAAATAAGAGCACGTTTCTGAGCACCATGAAGTTGGTGTGTACATTTACGAAAAACTTATATGGGAAGTCCACATTGATCATTCCAGTACAACTCTTTCTCAGACTCTATTTCTTCTTACTAAACTCTCATATTTTATCAACACTGACGCAAAAATCTACTTTACACAGCCCATATCAAACACCATACTGACTATGCATTATTGATATGGGATGGTTGCAGTGAAGTTGTATTAAATAATTCCGTGCATAGAAGAGCAGGAAAACTTCTAGTAACTGACAACTCCCTATCTACAGATCAAAATATTTTTATAAAGCGAATTTTATCAATCTAAAACCAACTAAGTACAACAAAAGCACACAAATGTTCAAACCAGAGCGCAGATCCATCCCAAAATATTTAATTAATAGAACTATCTATACCAATCAAACACCCTATACAAATTCCAGACACATCCTTTATATTCAAAGACTGAGATTAGACATATTTAAAACTACCATCTCCTTTTCTCATTAAAACCCTTTCTAGATCTACATGCACTGTGATAATAAAACCTTTAGTGAGCCATACTGATCACACTTTTATGCTATTATTTATCTGTATCAAAAACACTTAATCTTTGTTCTCTTCATTTCCTTCCTATTGATTTAATTAGTAATTGTCTGACTACAGTATGTCTTACGGTTCACTTACCTGCATAACAGCGATACAGTTGATGTAATCCCCCGCTCCACTCAGTTAGTTCTTTATTGCTCCTTTTATGTTCTTCTTCTCGTATGTTTTCGTGTTAGTGATCTACAAGTAGGCCTACATTGTTGTTAGGCGTTGCCTTGTACTTGCTTTATGTGTGTTGGATAAGCCTATCTGCTTTATCTCATGCTTTTGTAATGCACGTAATCAATTGACATATAGACCTACATGGAAATTGTTTCGTTATTTGAACTTTTTATAACTTCTACGACGTGGCATATGTTATAATTATTCTGTTATCATCATTTTGTTAGCTGATGTGTCTCTACCTCCCCCCCCAAGTCTTGTTTGTTCTTAATGCTTCCTTTACTTCCTCCTCTCCCTCTGTCTGTAATTTACTTTTTTTTAATGTAATAATAATACAACTACGCACAGTAGTGTTATTTTATTGATGTTTTCTTGTTCTTATTGTCAAAACTCGATGTGTATTTGTTTTCATCTGCAACACATAAAAACTATAACTGTTCGTCTTGTCCTCGGAAAGAAAAAGTTTGATCATATCAGTCCTCTCCTTCGCATTCTGCACTAGTTGCCTGTTTTGAACAGATACCTTATATTCACCAGACTTCTCCATCATACCTTTGTGGCAACATGGATATTTACACGCCAACTCGCATCTTGCGCTCAGCTTCGAGTACCTTTCCCTTTAGGCTCCTAGAATTAAACTATCCACTGTGGGCCAGCGTTCTTTTGCTGTTTCGGGACTATCTGCCTGGAATAAACTTCCATTCTCCCTTCGTCTGTCACCTACCCTTTCTGCTTTTAAATTCAATTTAAAAACCCACCTCTTTTCCCGACGATGAATTCTGCAACTGCCTCTTTCCATTCATGTGTGTGTGTGTGTGTGTGTTTTCACGTTTTGTAAGTTGGTCAGCATTCATTGCATGCGTATGTCTAGTGCGTGGGTGCGCCTTGATTGGAACTAGTAAGATTTGGCGCCATAAAAAACTGTAATTATTATCATAATTATTATTTTCATACGTGTGCTTTTGTGTCTCATGCTTTTGTTAAGTGCATGACCCATCGACATTCATGTAAAGTCAATACTTTACCACAACTCATGTCATAACGTGTTTCACAATTTGTGTTTTTAAGGTTTTTATGCTTCTAGCATGTGTGTACAACAGCAATGACTAGCTGTAAGAGAGGTCCAGTGGAAGCTAATGCTACTATCCTTAAGTAATAAAGTGTTCTGAACTCTGAAAACTCTCTCTCGCGCGCGCGCGCGACACACAAACTCTCTCTCTCTCTCCCACCCTCTCTCTCTCTCCTCTCTCTTCTCTCTCTCACACACACACACACACACACACACACACACACACACACACACACACACACACTTCAAACAAATCTGGGGAAGAAAGAAGACGAAGGCAGATATAATGCTACAATTTGTGGTGACGTTAGTCTTTCCCTTTCTTCGCACGCTGTCTAATCTATAAGACAAGCCCGATACTCTGCTCAATCATCAGGGAAAATCCGAGACACATTCAAAATCCAAACGGGCGAGCAACTAATAAGTGGCAATGAGAGAGGCACTCAGCTCACCTTTTGGGCACAAAGGGAAGACATCGGAAATCGAAGTTGGAAAAAGAGCTTTTCATTGTACTTGAATGGGTGAAGGAGCAAAGAGAGACAAAAAGTTGTTTCATTTTATGCTCTGGTGCATTGACTGTGCACAAGTGTATGTTTGCGTGTCTTAATAGTGATGATGATGATGATGACGATTATGATGATGATGATGATGATGATGATGAATGGAATGGAATATCTTTAATTTCACATCTGTTCACAATAGTGATTTTAGACACACACACACACACACACACACACACACACACACACACACACACACACACACACACACACACCGGGGAAAAAAAAGAGGTGGGTGGGTGGGGGATGGGGATGGGGAGGGGTAGTGGAAGTTTGAATGTAAGAAGGGGAACAATCATAATTAATAATTCAGAACAATGAATTCACAGTGTCAAATAATAACAGACAATTAATTAACTCTTTATAACAATCTGCCAACAGGGGATCTGAGAATCAGCTGGACCACCGAATTAATATCATTATTCTTGTTGTAAAGAATATCTCTAGAGTCAGTAGGCCTACATGAAAAATCGAGATTGTTATTTCTACGTGTCGTAAGTAAGATAGGACATTCAAAGAGCAAATGGTGGACAGATAATGCTTTTGAACAAATAGGCCTACATACATTTTGTGTATATTTTGTTTTCCAAGAGTCAAGCCTTAGTTTGTATATCAAGGACGCTAGCTGTCTGGGGCAGTAAGGTAACAGGCTATGGGTAGTGGAGAAGTTTGTATAAACTGAACGTTCTAACACAGAACCAAGTTCATGAACTGACAGTCGTATATTATGGAATGTTACGGTATTTGCAATTTTAGATGCACCGTTTTTTGCTAATATTTGTCCGAAACTTCATTCCAATGAAGTCCACAATGTGACGGAACCCAGCAAAAATGTATACCAACACCGCTGATAAAATACAATGTATCAAATGTTTGATCTCAAATATAATGTCATTTCGTATTACATTTTTTGTTTGTTTCAAGCTACGTAACACTGATTTAGAATCAACACACAACAGTATATTGCAGATATCGTATGAGAGGCCATTAATATAGTTAAGAGCCATCAATATCGCGTACAATTCTGATGTAAAAATAGAGACGCCTTTACCTATGTAAAAAGATGTTTGTACCTTTAAGGCAGGAATGACGAATCCAGCTCCGCTATCAGCTGTATCTAAAACAGACCCGTCTGTGAAAATGTTTACGTGATTAAGATAATATGTGGTTAAATGAGATTTGACTTCTGATACTAGAATACTTATTTCTTCTGTTTTATTGAGATTTATGTAGTCTATGTTAAAGTTAGCTTTCCCAAGTTCCCAGGAAGGTATGGATGGAATAAGAGGCATTACTGGAATGTTATTTACATCAATATTGTTTCTGCTTAGGAGAACATCTGCAAAATTTCGTATAGGTTGAATAGTATGCACCTTTCGAGCTTTCTGAGGATAGTCAGTTTCTGGGGAGTACAGTAATTCATCCTCAACCGAGTTCTTTACGGCCAGAGCTCTAATAACATACTTTGTCACTGCTAATTCACGTTGATCTGTAAGCGATAATATATTACTTTCTTTATAAGACTTTATTGTGTTTGTATGAACGGGCACACCGAGAGCCAATTTAATAGCTTTGCTGTCTACACTCTGTAATTTTTTAAGAGTGTAGTCGAGGCAGTAAAATATACTCTTGTCCATAGAGCAGTTTCGATCGAACCAAAGAAATCGCTAGGTACCTGTAACATAGTGTGAGTGTCTTGGCTACAGGGCTGTCTGTCGATTATTTTAAAGAAATTAAGTCTTTTGTTTGCTTTTGTAATCAAATATTCTATATGGTGTCTCCAATTCAACTTTCGTGTTAAGTACACTCCAAGAAATTTAACGGTGGGTTTATAAAAAAGTGGATTACTATCCAGTGATAACATAGGGAGAGTTTAAGGGTTTTCACCATTGCTAAAAAGCATAAGATAAGTCTTTTCACTTGATAACTCCAGACCATTGTCTTTCATGTAATTACTCAGTTTATCAAGATCACATTGGTAGAGCTTTTGTACATGGGTGATTGTTCTTTTGTTTATATTTTTTCAAAGAGTGGTATTCATCCAAATGGCAATATCATCTGCATACTGTACAACATTAGTGTTCATCGACAAACATTTTGGTAAATCATAAAGAAGTATATTGAACAGGATGGGGGCTATGATTGATTCCTGACGGATCCCCATGTCTATGTCTTTAAAGGAAGAGTATACAGTCCCTAATCTTACACACATTGATCTACAGGATAGAAAGTCTTTAATGTAATAATACATTTTACCTGTTACACCAATACTCTTTAATTTATAAAGCAGTCTTGAATGCCACACAGTATCGTAAGCCTTCTTCACGTCAAAAAACGTAGCCAAAGTGCTTTTTCTACGAGAAAAATTGTTTTTTTGATTTGACTTGTAAGTTTTACTGAATGATCTGTTGTACATCGCCCTTTCCTAAATCCTGCCTAATGAGGTGGAATAATATTATTTCTTTCACAATAATGGAACAAACGCTCCTGGATAATTGTTTTCATCGGTGTCCAAACATGAGAAGTTAAAGCTATTGGTCTGTAACTGTCAATAAGTGATCTTGATTTGCCTTCCTTAATTTAATGATGGGAATTATCACGGACTTCTTCCAGAGTTTTGGAAGAGCTCCATTAAACCAACATTAATGGAAAATGAGTGTAATAATTCCTTCCACTTCGGAGGCAAATGAATCAGCATCTGATAAGAAATACCATCTAAACCAACAGATGATTTATTGGATGAAAAAGACGCCAAAGTTTCCATGAATTCGTCCCGTTGAATGGGAGAATTGATATAATGACTCCTTAGAAATTGGATCAACATAGATGTAATTTTTCTCTTGTTCTTTTCTGTGTCTACCATTAGTTGACTTTAAACTAACTGATCGGCTATTATTTATAAAAATAAAAAGATTAAGAAAGGCGTCATCTTTTTGAAAGGAACTTGGAAATATATTGTCTTTAAACTTAATTGGGCAGATTGGCAGTGTATGACCAGGTTTCATTTCTACTATTACTACTACTTATATCATTTCTTCCCTCGTCCACAGTTCCCATATAAATTATGTGGGGGTGATCATCCCCACCCCACATGTCAGTTTTGTCATGCAAGATGCCTGTACAGCTGTAAAGATGGGTACATATACGTCATTGTTGCCATCATACTAAACAGGGGATTCCCCTACTTATACATCTAGTAAGACTAACAGGACACGGAAAGAAAGAGACCAACATCACAGAATTCGCCCTCTCCATCCCTGACATCTGTTCCTTTGCCAACTGAAGAAAGATCAAGCTGTTCCTTATAAATCAACCATACAAAGCTCTGATAGATACTGGTGGTGATGAGTCCTGCATTAGCAAAAACCAAGCTGATGTCCTCATTTATTAACAAGTTGTTTCTAGGCAGTTGTGTTCTCTTCCTTTGATCAAAAGTGTTGGTGGTATTCCCCATTAGAGTGACAGGCAGAACTTGTCTTCACAGTTTCAGGTTTACGAGCGTCATAATGTTTTATTGTGATCAAACAATTAACATGTCTTCTCATATTAGGGATTGATTTTCTGACTTCTCATCAAGCTTCCTTGAACTCTGCCAGTCACCAACTGCAGTTGTATGATGGATTCACTTCCATTCCAATGATAAAAGACAGGCCAGAAAGCTAACCTGTACAGGTTCTCAAGAGGACAGTTATTGCCCCTGACACTGAAGTATTGCTACATGTGCGATTTGTGTCAAAAAGTGATCACACCACTGGTATTACTGAACCCTCACAAGCGCTATTGTCTGACATGAAAGTGATTGCTACAAGGACCTTGTTACGCTGCAGAATAGCCAGACTATGTGTATCATACGTAATACCTTTTCCTCCCCAGTCAAACTTAGACCTAAGGATATTCTAGGGCATTTTGAGGAAATTTCTGAAGAGCTAAGGGAGCTATCCGACCAGTCAGCTCGGATCAAGTCTGCCACAACCGACTCAAATTGTCAACAACTTCCCCAGGCACAAGGTATTGCTTAAAGAGCTAGGGATTGACTTTCTGATGCTGATCGTACTGCTGAACAAGAAGACATGACCCTTTTTTGGCCCATATAGAGATACATTTGCCTCCGACATGTCAGAATTAGGGGAAACCCATCTCATGTCTCATACCACAGATACAGGGGATGCTGCGCTCACCAAACAAAGACCATATCGTACAGCCCCCGCCCTCAATACTAAGACAGAGAGACAAATGGATGAAATGCTTCACCATAGTGTTATAAGGTCATCCACTTCACCATGGTCATCCTCAGTCATATTGGTGAAAAAGAAAGAGGGCACATACCGCTTTGCTGTGGACTACTGTAAATTAAGCAAAGTCACAAAGCCAATATATTTCCCACTACACAGACTGGAGGACGCTCTTGAAATCACAGGTCAGTCTACAGTATTTTCCACCCTAGACTTGTTCTCTGGATTTTAGCAGATTCCTCTTGATACTCAGTCAGAAGAAAAGTCGACCTTTACTGCTCACTTTGGGTCGTTTGCTTGGAACAAATTGGCGTTTGGATTACAACGAGTCCCAGGATATTTCCAATCCCTAATGAACACAGCAGGACTTACTTTCAGAATCTGTCTGCTGTTCCTTGATGACGTCTTTTGTTTATCAGAGAATTTTAAGAAATACTTCTCTCGTCTATCATGTATTGTTGATTAAATTAGAAAAGCAGGTCTCAAAGTGAAGCCAGGTAATTGCAATTTTGCAGTGGCCAAAGTCAACTATTTAGGGGACATAGTTTCAAAGGATAGTATTTCTGTAGATCCAGCCAAGGTAGAATTAGTCCAACACTTCCCCACCCTCCAATCACAGCATGACGTTCACTCCTTTTTGGATCTCGCCAACTACTACAGGCGCTTTGTCAAATACAGCCATAACTGACCAACTGAATAGTCTTGGACAGAGAGATGAACAGGGCAGAGAAAAAGTCATCGCCTATGGTGATCGTGCACTATGAAACGCGGAAATCTGTTATGGAATTACTGAAAAAGAGACTCTGGCTCTCGTAGATGGTATACGACATTTCAAAGTCTACCTATGTCATGCCAAATTCCCTGTACACAGACCATTCTGTCCATTCTGCCAAACATTCTCGCAGAATGTTAAAGATGCCACGGGTCGTTTGAAACGTTGGGTTTTTTTTACAAAATATTAGACAGATGGGGAGAGTACATTAAAGATCTTTTTGAGGATGACAGAAACGAAGAACACATTATAAGAAAGAACGTTGAAGGACCACCCATAAAGAAAGATGAAGTGAGAGCAGCATTGAAAAAGATGAAACCAGGAAAAGCCCCAGGACCAGACAATATTACTATAGAGATGACAAGCCCTGGAGGAATTCGGTATTGAAAAAATAACAGTCTTCCTAAATGGGATTTATGACACTGGAGAAATCCCCAAAGATATGTCAAAATCAATTTTCATTGCACCTCCAAAGAAAACAGGGGCTATCGAATGCTAACTCCATCGTACAAACAGCTTGATGAGTCATGTAACAAAAATCTTATTAACAATAATCATGACGACGACAAGGAATAGAATCAAAAGAGAAAAGCAGAAGAAGAGTGTGGATTTGTCGAAGGGAAAGGAACTATTCATGCCATATACATCCTAAGAATTATAGACAGGCGGTCAATCGAGTTGAATTACATATATTTATGCCTTGTTGATTATACCAAGGCTTTTGATCGGGTAAGATATGAAGAATTGATCAACCAACTAGAAAGACTCAAGATTGATAGAAAAGCACTACGAATAATCAGAAATATGTATTGGGAACAAACAGTAGCACCGAGACTAGAAAACGATATAAGCTCTTTCCAAAACATCAAAAGAGGAGTCAGGCATGGTTGTGTGTCACCAGATTTGTTTTCACTATTCTGCGAAACCATCATGAGAAACCTAGAAATATGCACTGGATTAAAGGTTGGAGGAAAAATTATAAAACAACAACAACAACAAAAAAACATTCGTTACGCAGATGACACCACGCTGATTGCAGAAAATGAAAGGGACCAACAAAACCTAGTGAATATAATAGAAATAAAAAGCAAAAATACAGGGTTGGAGCTAAACAGCAAGAAGACTGAAGTAATGGTAATCAGTAAAAACATGAAATCCTCTCATGCAAGAAACAGTAAATGGCACAACTTTGTGACAGGTTGATAAGTTTAAATATCTGGGAATGGTCATCTCATCAGACGGCAGATGCGCATCACAAATAGCCAGCAGAATAGGCCAAGCCAATACAGCATTCAAGAAGATGAAAAGCATTTATGAGATTGTATACAAACCAGATCAGGATCATAACATCGCCGACGCGCTGAGCCACATGCCCCATACTGTTGTTGAGAAAACACCACCTGATCAACCCACTCAATTCTGAACAGCACGTCGGTGACACTGGTGACCTCACAGCCTGGTCAGTCACACCCTATGGCACTTGTACGAGACCATCATCTGTTGTTATGGAGCTCCTGACCACTTACTGTCAGACAGGGGACACAATTTTCTGTCCAAAGTGCTCAATGAAGTGTGCAAAATCTTTGAAACCACTCGTTTGCACACAAGCAGCAACCATCCCCAAACCAATGCCACATGTGAGCGGACCAATTCTATGTGATAAAAACCCACATAACTGGCCTATCTTGCTGCCTGGTACTGCTGCTGCACTTAGAACAAAGCCATCCACTGATTCTACAACGTTTTCTCCTTTCTGTATTCTTTTCAAACAAGAGTGTAGACTTCCCATTTGATACAGCTTTACGCTCTGATGATCTTCCAGCCTCTGCACAGCCATGTATGGAAGACATTCAAAATGCAGAGCTCACGAAAACGCTGTGACAACATACAGAAAGTCCAGCAGCGCTACAAGGCCCAGTATGACGAAAAGGTCCATCCTCCCCAATACAGGGAAGGTTAACATGTTCTGGTACAGTATTCACACAAGCTCCTTGGGGTCTCTGAAAAACTGCAGCAAACATATGACGGACCATATTACATTACCAAAATCCTGCCTAACAATGTGAATGTGCTCCGTCATTGCCAGAACAACAAGCCACTCAAATCTCCAATGAATGCGATGCGCTTGCGACCCTATCATTCCCATGAAGATAGACCCACTACCCCACTGCTTGAGCCAGAGCAGACAGGGGACACGGACAACACTGGGTCCACTCAGCCTGGAGAGGCAGCTGGTACAGCGTCTAACATTGTTTCACAATCTCAGCCAAACAAAACCTGCTAATCACTCCACTTCTGAGACTCAACGTGAGGATCAACCAGACACAGAAAAGATCCTCGCTAGTAAGGTCATTAACAAAGTCCGTCACTACAAAATCAAGTGGACTGATTACAAAGCCTCAACGTGAGAGCCAGAGTCAAATATACCAGCAGAATTCATTCGCGGTTTTTACGTCAATAATGCTATCAAAAGCCGAAAACGCCAATGATAGCCTTTCTGGTTAATGACGCAACTCTATTCTTATGTGTACTGTTTGTTCTCTTCACACGTATGCCCATTTTTGTTCTAATATCATGTAAACTAATTATCTGACTGGTTTCGATCTGTCTTCTATGGCCATTTGATTGTCTATTACAAATACCATGTTCCTTTCCTATATTCCGCTGCTCAGTGACGTTGTTTCTTCTTTATTTTCTTATTTTTTATTTCATTATTGCTTTCATGTCTTCCTGAGTCACATTCATGGTCATTCACATCACTCCAACATTGGTCAGCATCGTCAACTGTCGTAGTGGGCACGGTAGAAAGTCAATATTCCCATGTAATCTGTGTAGACAGGGGCTATAGAATGCGAACTCCATCGCACAATCAGTTTGATGATCATGTAACAAAAATCCTGTTAAGAATAATCATGATGAGGACAAGGAATAGAATCAAAAGAGAAATAGCAGAAGAACAGTGTGGATTTGTGGAAGGGAAAGGAACTATTAATGCCATATACATCCTAAGAACTATCATAGAGAGTTCAATTGAGATGAATAAGGATTTGTACTTATGCTTTGTTGACTATACCAAGGCTTTCGATTGGGTACAACATGAAGAATTGATCAACCAACTGGAGAGACTCAATGTTGATGGAAAAGATCTACGAAAAATCAGGAATATGTACTGGGAACAAACAGCTGCAATGAGAATAGAAAACAATATAAGCTCTTTTCAAAACATCAAAAGAGGAGTCAGACAGGGTTGTGTTTTGTCACCAGATCTGTATTCACTGTATAGCGAAAACATCACGAGAAACCTAGAAGAAGACCCTGGATTAAAGGTTGGAGGGAAAATGATAAACAACATTCGGTACGCAGATGACACCGTGCTAATTGCAGAAAATGAAAGGGACCTACAAAACCTTGTGAATATACTAGAAATAGAAAGCAAAGGTAAGGGTTGGAACTAAACAGCAGGAAGACTGAAGTCATGGTGATCAGTAAAAAACATGAAATCCCCTCATGCAAAATAACAGCAAATGGCACAAACTTGACACAGGTTAATAAGTTCAAATACCTGGGAACGGTCATCTCATCAGACGGCAGATGCACATCGGAAATAGCTGGCAGAATCGGCCAAGCCAAAACAGCATTCAAGAAGATGACAAGCATTCTTACCAACAAATGCCTATCAATTAACATCACAAAGAGAGTCCTTGGATGTTATATAGAACCAATACTGTTGTACGGATGCGAGGCGTGGACAGTCAGCAAGCAAAGCCAGAGCAGGATCGAGGCAGCCGAGATGTGGTTTCTCAGAAGAATGTTGAGAGTTCCATGGACAGCAAAGAAAACAAACGAGACACAAGTAGATCACTCATAAGGAAGATTAGGAAAAGACAAGCAACATTTATCGGCCATTTTATGAAGAATGGGGATTTGGAGCACCTGGTCACAAAGGGAAAGCTGGAGGGAAAGAGAGCACCAAGTAGACCCAGGGAGAGAATGCTGGACGGACTAGCAGAGTGGCTGGGGATGAGGAGGGTGGGGGAGATGCTGGGGGCAACGAGAGATAGAGGTGGTTGGAAGTCCATGGTCGCCAACGCCATGCAGCAGGGCACCTGATGATGATGATGATGAGTCTGTGTAGTTTACATTGGAATCCACCTGTGTGGACGATACACTTGGACTATTGGTAATAATAATAATAATAATATATTTTATTTATATAGCGCAAAATCTTGATAAAATCAAATCTAAGCGCTGAAATCCTGGTGCACATGTTGCCAGGTGAATTATTTTTCTTCTCATTTCTCACAGCATCGGAATATTAGTCATAAATCCAAGAGGTCAACACGGATGCTGAACGCCGATAGTCTCTTGTTTACAGCTCAATGACCGAGCCATACTTGTTCATTTCACCAAATGGCAGACGCACATCAGAAATAGCCAGCAGAATCGGCCAAACAAAAACAACATTCAAGAAGATGGAGAGCATTCTTACCAACAAATGCTATCAATTAACATCAGGAAGAGAGTTCTTGAATGTTATATAGAACATAGAACCAATACTGTTGTACGGTTGCGAGGCGTGGACAGACAACAAGCAAAGCCAGAACAAGATTGAGGCAGCCGAGATGTGGTTTCTAAGAAGGATGTTGAGAGTTCCATGGACAGCAAAGAAAACAAACGAGACAGTCTTGATGGAGGCAGACACAAGTAGATCATTCATAGGGAAGATTAGGAAAAGGCAGGCAACATTCATAGGCCATTTTATGAGGAAAGGGGAATTGGAACACCTGGTCACAACGGGAAAGCTGGAGGGAAGGAGAGCACCGGGTAGACCCAGGGAGAAGATACTAGACGGACTTGCACTTGCAGAGTGGCTGAAGACAGGGAGGGTGGAAGAGATGCTTGAGGCAACAAGAGATAGAGACAAATGGAAGTCCATAATCGCCAACGCCATGCGGCAAGGCACCTGATGATGATGATGATGATGACTTATGTTCGTAATTGATACGCGTTACTTTGGCTATGTTGTCTCCTTGTCTTGGTGGATATTCGTTGAAAACTAATAGCACATGTTTTGTATATTTTCTACAGCTTTTACGCAGTAATAGTATGCTTCAATGCCACATACTGCGTACTGCATACTCCATTTTGCTTCATGTTGTATCGCATAGACCGTAGGGTCACGTGTTGGCGACCCTCACAGTTCTTCTTGCATCATATCATACATATTGCGTTCAAAACGACATGATGAGGTGATAGCTACCTCACCATTGCCTGTTAAAACAATATTTTCTTGATGTATCACTCATCACAGGATACACTGCTCGAGGACCACACAGTGTACGAGCTCATAATGTGTTTGTCCTACAGAGGACCTACAATTCACATCGTGTGACACACGTAGTCAGACGCTGGCAAATGCGTGATGTCTGTTGGTTGTAATGTGGCTTATTACATATGTAGATAATGACATATCATGTCGGCAGACATTTAATTCTCCTGTGTCCAATAATATTGAAGCTACTCAGTAATGTCTGCAGTAATTTTGCTTGTACTGTTTGTGGCCAAGTCTTTTCAGAGCTGTTACTATCATCATCATCATCAAGTGCCTTGCCGCATGGCGTTGGTTTTCCATCTGTTTCTATCCCTTGTTGCCGCAAACATCTCTTCCAACCTCTGTGTCTTCAGCCACTCTACAAGTCCGTCTAATATTTTTCCATGGGTCTACCTGGTGCTCTCTTTTTCTCCAGCTTTCCTGTTGTGACCAGGTGCTCCAATTCCCCTTTCCTCATAAAATAGCCTATAAATGTTGCCTGTCTTTTCCTAATCTTCCTTATCAATGATCTTCTTGTGTCTGCCTCCATCAAGACTGTCTCGTTTGTTGTCTTTGTTGAGTGTCCACGCCTCACAACCGCATACTATTATCGGTTCTATATAACATTCAAAAACTCTCTTCCTGATGTTAATTGATAGGCATTTGTTGGTAAGAAGGCTTTTCATCTTCTTGAATGGTGTTTTGGCTTGGCTGATTCTGCCGGCTATTTGTGATGTGCATCTGCCATCTGGTGAAATGATCGTTCCCAGATATTTAAACTTATCAACCTGTCTCAAAGTTGTGTCGTTTGCTGTTATTTTGCATGAGGGGATTTCGTGGTTTTTACTGATCACCATGACTTCAGTCTTCTTGCTGTTTACTTCCGACCCCTTACCTTTGCTTTCTATTTCTAGTATATTCACAAGGTTTTGTTGGTCCATTTCATTTTCTGCAATTAGCACGGTGTCATCTGCGTATCGAATGTTGTTTATCATTTTCCCTCCAACTTTTAATCCAGGGTCTTCCTCTAGGTTTCTCATGATGTTTTCGCTGTAAAGTGAAAACAGACCTGGTGACAAAACACAACCTTGTCTGACTCCTCTTTTATTGATATTTTGGAAAGAGCTTATTTGTTTTCTAGTCTCATTGCAGCTGTTTGTTCCCAATACATATTTCTGATTATTCGTAGAACTTTTCCATCAATACTGAGTTTTTCTTATTCATTCTTACCCGATCGAAAGCCTTGGTATAATCAACAAAGCATGAATATATATTCTTATTCAACTCGAATGACCTCTCTATGACAGTTCTTAGGATGTACGTGGCATTAATATTTTTCCCTTCGACAAATCCACACTCTTCTTCTGCTATTTCTGTTGTGATTCTATTCCTTGTCCTCATCATGATTATTCTTAGTAGGATTTTTGTTACATGACTCATGAAGCTGATTGTGCGAAGGAGTTCACATTCTATAGTCCCTGTTTTCTTTGAAAGTGCAATGAAAATTGATTTTGACATATCTTTGGGGATTTCTCCAGAGTCATAAATCCCATTTAGTAGGACTGCTATTTTTTCAATACCAAATTCCTCCAGGGCTTCAATCATCTCTGTAGTAATGTTGTCTGGTCCTGGGGCTTTTCCTGGTTTCATCTTTTTCAGTGCTGCTCTCACTTCATCTTTCATTATGGGTGGTCCTTCAACGTTCTTTCTTATAATGTGTTCTTCGTTTCTGTCACCTTCAAAAAGATCTTTAATGTACTCTCCCCATCTATCTAATATTTTGTCTTTTTCCCTGGTAAGCGTACCATCTTTTGATTTTAGGCAACCAGTTGATGTGCATGTATTTTTCCTGTGGTCAATTTCTTCAATTCTTCTGTACATACCCTGAGGATCCGTTTTGTGTCGGTGTTCTATTTCTTTGCATTTTGTTTTCAGCCAAGCTTTCTTAGCTTCACTGTACCTATTCCTGATTTCTTTATCTTCCTGTATATCTCCTCCTTTCTCTTTGCCTTCCTTCGTTCCTCCACCAAGCCTAGATTTTCTTTAATGCTGTTACTATACTTCAGAATATTTGAATTGTTAACGAACATTGCGTATTCCTTATCACTCAGCTTTTTCTTTATGTTGTGTATGTTTTGGTATATTAATGTGTTCCTTTTGTTGCAAGAAAGTCTTCCTTCGCTACATTTTGACCCTCAATCTTTGAGCACAAATGCTGGTATTCGGTGGCGTGATGACTATTTCACAGATTCTTCTGTTTCGTGCCGTGGTGAAATCGAAACCTTAACACGTTGTATTTAATAAGTTGTCACACCGTCTGCTTCGTGTTTCCATGCTCCTTTGAGCATTCCTGTAATCATAGAATTCCATTTCAGGGGTTATGCCCTACTGCCCCCCGTTGTCTTCTCTGCAGATGTCATATTCAGTACAGTCTACAGTCGCTAATATAGCGACACTTTCCTGACGATTGCTCGTGCTTAGAGCTCATCTATTGTATCCACATCATGCGTACTTTCATTCACATGCTTATAAGCGTTCAACTGCATACTGCGTCCCCTGCGTTCATCTGCGCTCTACAATCAGGCGCTCTACAGTCACGTTTGTCACCATCATCTTATCACATTAGTCAGCATCATTTTATACCTGCGTCCAGTAGATGTTCAGCATGTCATTCTTCTGCTCAATTATTTTCATGCATCCCTGGGGTGTATCTATCATCTCATACCATATGTATCATATTGTACCTACTGTATCATTTCATATCATGTCACATCATTGTCTTCCATGCGTTCATCCATATCTTATTTTATCGTACTTAATACGCAAACTGCTTTCATCCAAGTCAGTCAATCTCTTTCTATCATTAGCTTTATGTTCGTTGTCTTCTACCAGCTTTTGTTAAACTTGTCATTACCTTTTGTTAAACTTTTCATTACCTTTTGTTAAACTTTTCATTACCATTTCATAGACATTTTGGAAGTTAGTACATGCACTTCCCTGTCACTCAGTATCTTCTTATACTCTCCAAGAACTGTCCTGGTGTCTATTATGTACAACAACCAAATGTTTACTATTTTCACAATCAGATTAACTGTACTATCGATAATAACATAATTCAAGTGACTACGAACTATTTCTTTCCATGAGATCTACACGGTTTCATTTCATTTTGTACGCCAGTAAAGCTTACAGATGACCAATACCTCCCAATTTCGATATCAAGGCCTCAAACCCTGTCTTGGAAATTATGACAAAACTCTCTCCTGTCATACACGACAAAGTCCTCATATTCTAAAAGACCAAAGACCATATCCACAGCTCGCAGAGCTGCCAGCTCCTTTCCCCTCACTATAGTTTCAACAGTTAGCAGTCTAGTCGGAAGCTCCCAACGTTGCCTTACTTCAAATACAGAAGTTGTTTGAACGGCCGCGAAAGTGGCCACACACGATGCTTCAGACAAAACCCGTTTTGCTGTTCAGCAAGGTCTGATATGCCCCAAAAGGGATCCCAAGTTTGCCGTCTTTCCGAGCAGCCATCAGGTTTTTCCTTGAATCTCTCTGTCTTTGCCTCTGTCTGTCTCTCTTCTCTCTTTCTCTCTCTCTGCTAGTGCTGCTGTTATATTAGTAGCTAGAATTAGAACCGAACAGAGAGAGATGGGAGTGTCTGTCCCTGAAAAAAACAGTGTCTCTAGTGACTGGGATATAATCGATCTCATGGGAACCGGAGGGCAGTCTACAAGTACAGTCAGAAAGCGTTCGGGACTACCGGTGGCATGGAGCAACTGACGTTCGTGACATATGCAACAGATCTGCAGCGGTGAGTTCGTCCCAGAGAGGACTTTAATTCCATTCAATGTGTTAGAACAGAAATAATTAACTCAATGGTTATACATATATAAGGAATAATACACGTATGAATGTGGGCCGAAAGGTTATACGACCTCCAACTTTTTGTAAGTGGTATGCATTTTAAAACAGTGCATTTTCGTGTTTACAGACGAGATGCAAGATGACCTGACTTCAGTGAACTGAAGCTCTTTGATTCTCACGTTCAAAAGATGCATCCCTTAAATGTAGGCACGCATGATCTAGTCTACCTTGCTTTTTGATTTCATTGTTAAAACTTCATTGAAATCTTGCTACAGCTGGGCAACAGACAATCCAAAGCTTTGTGGTGTGTCGTCATCTGATGTAACAACAAAATATTTACGAATTTCTTCATCATATTCAGTACATACAGTTCTTCTAAGACTGTCTCAGGTGTGTGTGTGTGTGTGTGTGTGTGTGTGTGTGTGTGTGTGTGTGTGTGTGATGTGTGTGTGTGTGTGTGTGTGTGTGTGTGTGTGTGTGTATGTGTGTGTGTGTCTATGTGTGGGTGTCTGTGTGTGTGTGTGTGTCTGTGTGTGTGTGTGTGTGTGTGTGTGTGTGTGTGTGTGTGTGTGTGTGTGTGTATGTCTGTGTGTGTGTGTGTCTACGCATTTCATTTGTACATGCCTGAAATGATCATCTAAGGGCCTGCTTGTTCCTGTGTTTGTAACATGACGAGTTATGTCCTCATGGTCAGTCTTCATGTGAGACACCACACCGAGCCTGATGACATGTTATCCTGCAGGTGCTGTAATCGGGAGAAGTCTTTGGTTCTGCTTCCACCAGTCCTTCTTCTTGGAATGGCAGCTGTTCTGTGCAATCATTGGAAAGTATGTAGGAAAATAAAACAAAGAAGAGTAAAGCATACTCAAATATTATTTCCATATCCAGAATTTTGCACGTGAACTGTGATATGATAAAGGCACAACTCCTATCCCAATCTTATCAGTTCAAAGTAAATCCCAAGGCTACCGAGTTCTAGTAAATGGTGCGATTCTGACCAAAAATAGGTATGAAAACGCAGTAATTCGGAAATCGGGTGATGTGCAGAAATCTCGGAGGTTCTCCTCTGAAATACTGAAATATTGAAAAATGCCAACTTTGAAGTGGCTACAATGCGAATTACTGGAGACAGTTCTCCGACATCCTCAACATCACACTCAACAGTATACATACTCACATATACATACAAATATAGTGGATTAACGTGCGTATGTAAGCATCCCAAATGTTTGCAAACTGGAATTAATTCAATTCTTAGCATGAGTGCAAGAAAGTTGTAAAGTTCTAAACATTCTATTTTTCTCGGTGAAGCATAACGTTGCGTTTTTTCATCTAAGAAACATTTAGACAGCACTTCAGAAATGCTTTCTTCATAAAAGGTTAGACTTTTGAACGGAACGCAGCTGTGATCCGTCTCATGATATTGCTTCCAACAAAATTGAAAACAACAATAAAATAATAATAATAATAATAATAATAATAATAATAATAAAAAGAACAGAGTACAGGTGCTTTGGGCTCAGTAGGCAGACTGAGACTACACAGTCAAGTTTCATCCAATTCCCGGATGCGTCATAGAGGGTGTTGCGCAAATCCTCTGACCATACTGCAGGTGTCTGTATCTCTCGAGCCTGGATATATTATGATAGTGTGTATATATTGTGTGTGGTGTGTGTGTGTGTGTGTGTGTGTGTGTGTGTGTGTGTGTGTGTGTGTGTGTGTGTGTGTGTGTGTGTGTGTGTGTGTGTATGTGTGTGTGTGTCCCTTGAGTTGCTAACATACAGTTTGCAATGAAGAAAGGTGTTCATGACTTTGTTGTATCGCTTGTGACACAGCTATGAGTGATGTGCATTAACGCGACATCACTCTGAATTCTGCCCACAATGAAACACTTCATACCTAGATGCTACATCTACATTTTCTTCTCCTCGCGTATTCTTTCTCTCTATTCTCTTCTCTCTCTCTCTCTCTCTCTCTCTCTCTCTCTCTCTCTCTCTCTCTCTCTCTCTCTCTCTCTTATCTGTTCTATTAACAACTGGAATTAGGAAGGACAGACGGGAAAAAAAGTCTGCCTTGACTGTCGAGGAGGAAGTGTTGTATTCTGAGAATGGGAGAGAACTGATCGAAGGGAAACATGGAGGGATGGAGAGTAGTGTACAAGTCAAGTGGCTAGAAGAAGCTGAGATCGTGACACTGACAATAACTGGTTAGATGCCAGTTTGCCCCAACACATCTTTTGCAATTCTCATAATAGTCTGGACGTGTTGTCGCTATCTGTATTGAAGATGTCTTAGAAATGTACAGACTTTCTGTGTGAAAAGCTACAATTTTTATTTAATAAATTCATTCAGGTAAAGCACACTACACAAACTACTTTGTTTAAAGCTGTCAGTGATCTTCTGCAGGCCTCTGCTATTGGAAACGTTACATTCTATCACAACCAGATCTTTCAGCAGCATTTGGATCTATTGATCATGACGTCATGCACTCTAGATTGTCATCCCCATATGGCTGCCTTGAATTTACCATTGGATGGCTCAAATTACACCTTTCTTGTGGAACTCACTTTGTTAGCTCCATCTCTGCTGAAATACGATGTCCAACATGGTTCTCTTCTGGGCCCTCTTCTCTTCACTGTGTATTTACAACGGTAGTAGTAAGAAACTGTGGGGACAGCCGGAAAGCAGAAGGTCCTCAGAGGAGAAACCTTCGTCAAGCAAGTGTTTCGGCCCTTAAGTCCTGATAGTCTAAGGCCGCATCGTGGTCATGACTCCTGAATGCCCCTCTGCTTGGCCATTTTTTGTATTGTAGAAATTTGTCCTCTTCCACGAATCAAAGCCGCGCATCCTAGGTGGTCAGGTTGCTCAAGGCCAAGTCATAACCACTTGGCTATCGGTCAACAGCAACATGTGTGGGAATTTTAAGCCTTATGAAGTTCACTTTTGTTCCTCTTGGTCCATATCCAGCTGGAGCTC
The DNA here is from genome assembly GCA_030674185.1 of Monoplex corrugatus. Classification (NCBI taxonomy): domain Eukaryota; kingdom Metazoa; phylum Mollusca; class Gastropoda; order Littorinimorpha; family Ranellidae; genus Monoplex; species Monoplex corrugatus. The sequence continues at coordinate 75,655,901 of JAPXFY010000013.1, forward strand.
AGTTGAGCTATTTCTGCCATTGCTTTTAGGGCTCTAGGTCTCCCCGAAATCGAGAGCTGCTTCATAAGATCATAGGTTGATGTGCCTATCACCCCCCTTGCTGCAACCTCTATGGCGAGGATTTTGGCTTGAGAGCCAGATGTCCTAAAACGGCTGGACAGAATGGGCTTCCTCCATTCTACTTTCGTATGGTACAGTTAGCGCGATCAGAATAACTAGTCTGGATGAATGGGAGAGGAGAACTATGTCTGGTCTCATGCCACTCTTGCTGATGATTTCTGGGTGTTTTTTTTTCCATTGTGGGAGACCTGCTGTGCACTCCCAGTCGTCCGCTTCATCCAGCAGATCCCGTTTCCATGATCTGAGTATTACATCTTTTTCAAGCCACTTTTTTCTGCCTCCTGCCAAGTAGAAGATTGTTGGAGTTTCTGGTGGCAAGTTTTTTCCTCTGGTAGTGCTGGTCGCAGTGCTAGTCGCTTGTGCGATCTCTTGAAGCACTTGATTCAGTCTCCATGCAAGAGCTCAGGACATGTTTCACAGTCTGTTTGCCCCGGAAGAGCAAGCGAGCAGAGTTATCTGATTTCCCCCATTTCACCAGATTAGCATTCGAGGGCAGGAGGTTATACACATACTTGAGGATGAAACTGATTCTGAGAGGGGTCATATGCCACAAGTCTTTCCAGCTAAGACTCATTTGAAGTGCATTTTCCGAAGTCATCCAACTGCCTTCTGAAGTCTTGTGGCATCATCTTCTTTCTTTATCTCTTGTATTACCATATCTCTTTTTCTCTTTTTGCCTTCCCGTTGGTCTTTGGTCACTATTCCATTTTTGTTGATCCCAGTCCCTGCCTGTTGGTCTGCGGGTGCCGTATTATTTCTCTGACCGTAAGGTTTTCCTTCGCTGCGACCAGTGCCTCCTGGGCTTTCCACTTTCTACCATTCCTCAGCTTGGGCTGGACTGTCTTACAACGTTATCTCCAGAGTTTTTAAGCATGCTAAGAAGCTTGATGTTTCCTGCCTGGTACTCCTCAACAATGGATTTTAGGGGCAGCTTCAGCTTTGCCTGGCGACAATAGAGTGCAACGTGAGTGAGACTGGATGGGACATCAAGCCGTTTCCTTGTGTATTTGCTGGAGATTTTGGCCCCCATTAATTCCACTATGCTAGTGCAGATATCATATATCAACATAGGCTGTGCCATTAAACAATCGAGAACATCTACCATTTGTCTGCTGATGATTCACAACTGCATCTCTCTGCTTTCCCGAGATATTTCCAGCACTACTAGAGAAATTTAACAAAAATTGAGAAAATAGCTGCATGGATGAAGGCAAACAAACTGAAAATGAATGAAGAAAAAACAGAACTCAGATACACTGGTATAAAATCAAACCTAAAACAAAGTAATCTCGAGGCCCATGGTTATCTCCGATTGCACTACGTCAGGAAATCTTCAAGGAATCTTGGTGTTTTTCTTGATGCGTCCCTATTTATGGAAGCTAATGTTACCTACCTGAGCAAAATCCTGTATCTCCAACTATGTAGAATAAACGAACTCCGCCCATTTCTCTCTGCTGATGCCACAAACATGCTGTGTGTATTTTTCATTTTATCAGACTAGACTACTGCAACTCTCTCTTTCTGACGATAAGCTATCCAAACTCCAACAAATCCGAAACAGTACAGCTCGACTTGTCTTACGGGACAGCAAACGGTGCAGGAGAAAAGCAGTCTTGTATAAACCACATTGGCTTTTGTCAAAGCAAGAACTGAATATATAACTGCCAAATACTGCCTTCAATGTCTAAGTTCGAGTATCATGCCAACACAAGCAGCTTTCAATACAATGCACGGTTTTGGTGAAGAGGATGAAAGTGACTCAGAGTTATTCAGAAATCTGTCCTCGACTGATATGGTATGAAGTCGGCGCACAACTTGCAGACTTTGTATGTGTGATCTGGACAGATGAATTGACACACACTTTGCATCTTTGCTGAGATTTTCTGTCTGCTTTCCAGCTGCAGAACAGGCATTGTCTTCTTTCGGTTTTATCGTACGTGCTATTATCATCATGGAAGAGTTTACGTTTTTGTCCTGTCTCTGATTGTACATTTTTTGCCTTTTTATATTTTTTCCCGAATCTGGCCATCCTTGACCTTTCCTTTAATGTTGTGGATGGCCTTGTGTTGTTTGAGCAAGGCTTCTTGGCACTAGAACCTGTGACAAACATCTTCGGCGTAGTTCAAGTATCAACTGTTAACTAATACGTCAAATGAAAGCAGCACGCTTCTTGTCTTTCCTGGTTAAGAGATGGCCTGGGAACCTGATTTCCAACTGTAGCGTATTGCAACGGTGGCCATGTCGAAGATGTTGGAAAACATGACCATTGGTCATAATTGAATTTTGTGTTTGATTGTGGAAGCATGTGCCATTTTGCCCAGAGTATCTTCTGTGCCTTTCGTACAGTCGTAAAAAAGCTGGCAAACGGGGCACTGGTGAAGCTGCGACGGGCCTAGCAAGCCGGCGGTGGATTACTCATTGCTCGAGAAAGTAAAAGGAGAAAGAAATGGACGGATCATAACGGAAAACGAACTGGAAATGGAAAAGGACTACGAGAAAGAACAAGCACTTGGAATGTGTGTGGAATCAGAGACAAGGAACCAGAAATCACTGACTTCATGAAAAAATGGAGAATAACAGTGATGGGAACTTCAGACTGTAGGCTAAAGGGTACGGGGACCAAACAGATTCACGAGGATTATGTACTGACCTGGAGTGGTGTGGACATGACAACAAGGGCAACACACGGCGTAGGCTTTTTCTTACACCCAGACACAGCAAAGAATTTGTTGGAAACAGAGTTTATCTCAGAGAGACTAATAAAAATCCGAGTAAGAGGAGAACGGGAGACCACAACCTTCATCCAGGCTTACGCACCTTGTAATGACTCTTACACTGAAGAACAGAAGGAGGAATTCTTTGAGAAGATGGCAGACACCATCAACACAGTCCCAGACACAGAACAACTCATTGTCACGGGAGACTTCAATGGGAGAGTGGGCAAAAGAAGAGCACCTTGGGAACAGCACTTGGGCCCACACAGTGACACCAATACAGAGTGCAACTACAACGGGGAACAACTTCTAGCACTCTGTGCAGAGCATGGGCTGTGGATTGCAAACACCTTTTTCGAACACAGACACAGCCAGAGACAAACTTGGTACAGGTGGAATGATCTGAATGTGTCATCTCAGATAGATTTCATTCTAACACGAATAGAAGAACGAAGCAGGGTCACAGACGCAAGAGCCATTCCAAATGCAGATCTGGACACTGACCACCGCCCTGTGATCTTGGTCTCTACGATGAAGAAAAGAAGAACACCGAGAACAAAGAGTAAAGCGTGCGACAGACAGATAAACCTAAGAAAACTCCAGAAGGAAGAGGTACAATGGGAGGTACAGACAGAAATCACAAAGAGGCTGGAAGAGGTAGACAGCACAGGCATGACAGCAGAAGAAGCATGGTCAGTCTTCAAGAACACATTGACAGACACACTTAGTAAAACCTGCGGCACAAAGACCGGAAAAGGGCAGGTAAAGCAGACAGCCTGGTGGAATGACACAGTAACGGAGGCCATCAAGGAAAAGAAGAAGTTGTACAAGGTGTGGGTGAAATCAAAGCTGGAGGAGGACTACGTGAAATATAGAGTGGCAAGAAGACACAGCAAGAGGACAGTCAGAATGGCCAAAGAACAATCATGGAAAACATATGGAGAGGAACTAAGCGAACTGTGCAAGCTCTCGACACGACATTTTTACAAAAGCGTCAAAGCAATGAGATTACGAGACGAGCCATACAGCCCAACAACAGTAGTCAATGACAGAGATGGAAACCCTATCAGTGATGAAGACGGCATCAAGAAGAGATGGCAAGAATATTTTAAGGAACTCCTCAACCCAAACAGACAGGGATACACACAGAGCCAGTTTCACTCTAGCTATCCAGAACACGAAGAGCCAAACATCCTGAGATCAGAGGTACAACAGGCGTTGAAGACCAGCCCAAAGAACAAAGCAGCAGGAATTGATGGCATTACAACCGAAGCTATCCTGGCATGTGGAGAAACAGGAACCACTTGGCTGACCACAATATTCCAGAAAGCATGGACAGAGAGGAAAGTCCCAGAAGACTGGCAGCGTGCAGTCGTGGTACCAATCTGGAAAAAGAAAGGCAGCAAGAAAGACTGCAGCACGTATCGAGGTATATCCCTTCTGAGCCACACGGGAAAGATGTATGCAAAGATCCTTGAACAGCGCACAAGGTACAAGGTGGAACCTCTACTGAGTGAGGCGCAGATGGGTTTCAGAAAAGGAAGAGGATGCACTGACGCTATCTTCGCTCTCAGACAACTGAGCGAAAAGACTATCGAACACAATAAAGAACTGAACTTCGTGTTCGTGGATCAAGAAAAGGCCTTCGACAGAGTAAATAGAAACAAGTTGTGGAAAACGTTAGAAGAATATGACGTTAGGGGGCAACTTCTAGACAATATAAGAGCCATCTATACCAACAGCATGAGTGCAGTACGCACCCAAGATGGACTCACGGAATGGTTTGGGGTGACGTCGGGAGTGAGGCAGGGGTGTGTTCTATCACCACTGCTGTTCATTGTATATATGGACAAAATCACGAAGGAAGCAAATCCCAACCCTGAAGATCTGAATGAGATGCTGTTTGCAGATGATCAAAGCCTTGCACATGAAAAAGAAGGGGAACTCCAGGAGCACACGAACAACCTGAACACACAATGTGAGAACTTCGGCATGAAAATCAGTATCAGCAAAACCGAGACACTGAAAGTCAGTAGAACACCTGGCCGCCTCAACATCAACATCGAGGGGACAGCACTGAAACCAGTCAGCGAGTTCAAGTATCTTGGAAGTATCTTCACAGAAGATGGACGTCTCAACAGAGAGATCGAGACAAGAGTTCAAAAGGCCAACAGCGTCAGCTACCAGCTTGCCCCACTCCTAAGACACCCCAACATCCCCATCGAGACCAAAGCCAAACTCATCGAGTCCATATTTAGACCAACCTTGACCTACCAGTGTCAGACATGGACCCTTACCAAAAGTCTTGAAAGAAAGATCACCACCTGCGAGATGAGATGTCTAAGGAGAGCAGTCAACAAAACCAGACATGATAAGATCAAGAACATCAAGATCAGAGAAATGATTGGAACAACACCAATTCTCCACTACATCCAACAGCAGAGAACCAGGTGGTTCGGGCACCTGACACGCATGGCACCTCACCAGCTTGCCAGTAAAGCTTACAACACAAAGGTGTCAGGGTACAAGGCAAGGGGTAGACCGAGGAAGACCTGGATCGAGGGTGTGAAAGAAACACTGAAGACCCACAACATCCCACTCAACCAGGCCTTCAAACTTGCCGCAGACAGAAAGCTCTTTCTCCCCTCGACGCCCAAGATGGTATAAGAGGACGGATAAAGTAAAGTAAGTAAAAAAGAATGATCTGTAGATTTTTCTTTGTGGTGTTTCATTCACACCACCAAGCGCTGTGCATTGTACTGAATGCCACTGTGCTCTTCCTGCGCTTGCTCCGAGACTTGATGACAATGACAGCACAGTTGTAGGCAAAATCATTGTCGTACAAAGCAAGTCTCTTTGGATCCTTAAAGAAGTTTGGCAGAAATCTCTCGTTTGCTCTGAGTCTCCACCATGGTCAGGCCATTCTGCAAAAGTCTTAGCAAGAGTGATGTCAGTGAAGTAACTGTCACAGGTGACGTTCTTCCATTCTTGAAGAATGACGTTGCCAACACCATGGTGACACTGCAGCTAGGACTGACCCATCTGTTCTAACCGACTGGCCGACTAAGACAGGGATACCGAACAAATGTCAAATTAATTTTGTTCAGCTTCAGCCACATAGAATACCTTGATACCGTACCAATCGCATTTCCATAGCAGATACTGCAGAAAGCTATATCTCCCCCTGGATGGCACCAACTGCTCATCAATTCTGAGCAGTGAACCTGAAAAATTTAATGCAGATCTGACAGAGATTCCCGATGAATTTATCCCAGACATCCCTGAAGGGGGCTAATGCCTCTTTCTGCCTTCTGGCGTTACGGGTTGCTTTGTCATCGGAGCATAGGTAAATCAGGTGGTTCTGAAATCGTCTCTGACTCATACAGACCTCAACAATCACAGTACCATACACAGAACCCCACATTTCGTTACACACCACATTTTGTTTTCTAGTGACTAGAAAGACAGTAGGAGAGCTTCCATTTCTATTTTTTGTTTCAACCCATGCCTCTTTGAGGATTCTGAGGCCGTCGAGGTTGGTTCTCTTAAATATATCTATCTTATTTTGGGATTTACGAAAAGACAGACAGCATCTCTGGGTTGTTTACATGTTGACAACCAACAATCTGACTCGAAAAATATTTCATCAGGGTGTTTCCGATCTTGGAGCTGTTGGATTTCAAATCTACCTTGTTCCATCTCTGGCTGTCGCGAAGTCAACCTCATAGCCTGCCATCTCATTATTGTCTTCTTGATCGTATTCATACTCCTCTAACTCATCTGATAAGCCTCATTCAGAAGGTGGATGGGTCTCTTCTTCGCTGGTGTTAACATTTTCATTCAGTAGGTTTGGCACAGTAGCAACTGAGCTTTCTTCCGACTCCCCTAAAACCTTGAGAACAGAAATTGCAATGTATGAAAAATAACCATGTACGTATGCACATTGTTTACAGAAATTATTTGCACACAGATAAGTGAGCGAGCAACCATGTTATACACATGGAAACCTACACATACACACATCACATACACACTAACACACACACACACACACTCTCTCTCTCTCTCTCGTCTAAAAGCACATACGTCAATAGACGTTAAAAGAAATAACGAACGAACATAAACACACACACACACACACACACACACACACACACACACCCCCACACACACACACACACACACACAACACACACAGAGACACACACAGAGAGACACACACACACACACACTCTTACACACACACACACACTCTCTCTCTATCTCTCTCTCTCTCTCGTCTAAAAGCACATACGTCAATAGACGTTAACAGAAATAACGAACGAACATAAACACACACACACACACACACACACACACACACACACACACACACACACACACACACACACACACACATCATATTGCACCCGTCATTACACATTTCAGCTTTCCCATTCAAACACGTAAAGACAGTAAAGGTGGAAGAACTTTACAGCTTACATGACTCAGTGTCCGCTCTCCATCCGTTTGCTCTCACACAGACAGACAGACAAAGTGTGCGCAGGTCAAAGATCAGTTTGTATATAACAGAAATATTCTGTGATCACCATTAACTGTTTATGATTTCGTGTGTGCCAGTTAATGACAGAGGGGGGAGGGGGGTAGCCAAAGAAAAAGAGAGGGGGGAGAGAGGGGAGGGAGAGAGAGAGAGAGAGGAGAGAGACAGACAGACAGACAGATATAGAAACAGATACAAAAAGACAGAAAGACAGAGACAAAAAGAAAGAAACACAGAAAAAGAGACACCCAGCGACACACGGAGCGATTTTCTCTTCCTCTAAAGTGAAAAGCTCTTGTTCTAATACATGCGGGTTGACAGGTTTCTGAGGAAAATAACCGGAGGTCAAATGCGGATACGTATGCATGCTTTTACGTGTGCTTTTTCGTCATATAATTACATTATCATTATCACTCTTTATCATGTTTCTTCCAATCTTAAAACAGTATGTTCTTATACTTTGTTGCACCTCTAAACTATCACTGCACATAAGTATATGATTGCATCTGTTGTTTTCCTTTTTAGTATATCTTTACAATATAAAAAGATACCCAACAAAGATCTGTTACTGGTAAGGAAGTGGGTGCAAAGTTTGTACTTTTGAGATGCACGCGCAATAAAGTGGACAAACAGAACAGATTACGAACCAACACATTAACAAGGGGGAAAAATTCCCCCTATTTACTAATTACCAATCAAACAATATTATACATTTAACGTACATGATTCCTTTTCCCTCTTTTTGAAACGCACAAAATTCACTGAACAATCTGGATGATAAAGTTAAGATACCAGTCTCCTTGTAACACTTCTGTGGTCAACATGGACATTTGTTCCTGGCAATGGTTTGGTTGGGAAAGAACGATGATCCTTACTACGGTCTGGCCGTATTTCCTTTTGGAAATCTGCCTTCATCACTGTCAAAGTGTCCCGTGGTACATGCTAATCAAAAATACCGCACAGCAACTTGAAGAAATTAATGAAAGTGTTTCAGTTAGTGACTCTGTCTGTCTGTCTGTCTGTCTTTCTCTGTTGTTGTTTTTTCTCTCTCTCTCTGATATAAGCAAGCAAGAGAAAAATAACATCTGTAGTGATCAAAGGAGGAGGGTGGGTGGAGAAATGAGCCAATAAAATAGACAAGATAATGAAAAGGGACAAAAAGCAACGAAACTAACCACATGTATTATCCCTGCAAACTAAAGAGAGAGAGAGAGAGGAGAGAGGAGAGAGAGAGAGAGAGAGAGACAGACAGACAGACAGACAAAGACAGAGACAGAGAGAGAGAGAGAGGAGAGAGAGAGAGAGAGGAGAGAGAGAGGAGAGAGAGAGAGAGAGAGAGAGAGAGAGAGAGAGAGAGAGGAGAATCATGATTTACGCATGAAGCCAGCAGTAACAGACAGCCAGGTCGTTAATAGTAGGGCCCACTTTTTTGGGTCACTGTAAACTGTAATTTGGCTGACAACCTGTAGCTGTATTGGACATGGATAACTACCAGCCAGTCCTGCACTGATATCGACTTTACCTACTTTCTATTTCTCTCCAAGAACATAAATAAATATCTTTTATTTCAGCTCTGTAAAGATCGTTTCATCACCCATGTACCTTCGTTCACACACACACACACACACACACACACACACACACACACACACACACACACACACACACACACACACACACAAAACAAACACACATACACACACACACACACACACATATGCACACACATGTATACATACACACACACGCGCGCTCAAAAAATCTGGACGCAAGTAAAGTACATGAAACAAAGGCATCCTCTTATATTCAAGCCGCTTAGTGCATGAGACCAGACATCGCTCTCCACTCTGACTCCTCGAAACAAGTGATTCTGATAGAACTCACTGTGCCATACGAAAGCAGAATGGAAGAAGCACATATCTACAAGACCGAAAAATACGCCGGTCTTGCCAGCACCCTGAAGAAAGCAGGTCTGCGGGTCAAAATCTTCGCCATAGAGGTCGGGGCAAGAGAGTTTGTGGGCACCTCCGCTTATGATCTCATGAAACAACTCGCCATTTCTGGGAAGAAGAGGACTAGAGCCCTTAAAGCGATGGCAGAGGCAGCAGAAAGGAGCTCAAGCTGGATCTGGGCAAGGAGGAACCAAAAGTGAACTTCATAAGGATTAAATTCCCTACAGATGATGTGTGCCCCGTTAGCACATTGGTAAAACCGCGTACCGCAGTTCTGAAGCGCAGAATCGCCCAGGTTCGCTCCCAGGCGTGGGAAAAATAAAAATAAAAATAGACAACAGCAGAAGGGCATCCAGGAGTCATGAAGGACACTGGGAAAGACTAGATCTGCGGGCTTTGTGGGTTGGCTTCCCACCTTGCCTTTGATAACATGCCACGAGTTCTTTAAATGAAAGATGCTCCCAGGATTCACCGAAAGGGGGAGAGAATGATGAATCCATCGGCACTGACTCCATCACGACTGGAAACGCACAACGGATCATGATTAATGACCAGATGGAATTTCCGTGTGCGTGTGGAAGGAGATTCACCACCAAACGCGGCATGAAGATCCACAGGACAAAAATGAGCTGTTTGAAGACACATATGAACCAGCAGCAGCGCACTGCGATAGCAGGTGAGACGTTGGATGACCAAGGCCAGGATTTAAACCATAGTGCCAAGGACATCCACGCTGACGGTTCTGATGCGGATTTTGCACAAGCTCTGAACGCCAAACGTGGAAAACTCAATTTGCCGCCTGCCGGTGCAAAAGAACAATGGGAGAAATTAGATGAGGAACTTGTCCTTAAGCTGAATGCGCTAATAGGGAACAGTACGCTGGAACACAAACTTGACACATACGGAGACATCATATACTCTATCTGCAGGGACACTTATGGAGTGAAGCAGCCAAAGACAAAAACGCATCCCCAGAAATCCAGAAGACAGCAACAGATGGAGAGCATCCGGAGGGAGAAAAGGAAGCTTAAAAAGCGAATGAAAACTGCCTCAGAATTCGAGAAGCAAGGGCTCCTGGAACTCGTGAAAGATCTGAAGGCCAAACACAATGCTCTCAGCAAAGTGGAATCAGCAAGGCGAAGAAAGAGCAAAAAGAAGAAGACTCAAGATCGTTTCTTCAAAGATCCCTTTGACTTTGCAAGAAAGCTGTTTGAACAACCCAAATCAGGGATTCTCACAGTGGGCAAGGAAACCCTAGAGCAGCATCTCAGGGAAACATATTCCGATTCTCAGCGCGAGGCACCACTTGAAATCCAGAATCTGGTTTGGCCTGCAGCGCCAGAAGGAAAATTCAATAACAAACCACCAACACTGGATGAAGTGAAGAACGTAGTAAAGAAAGCCAGAGCCAAGTCAGCACCTGGACCAAACGGAATACCATACCTGCTCTACAAGAAATGCCCAAAAGTGCTCGAGTGGCTCCACAAGATGATTCGATCAGCATGGAGGAACCAGAAGATCAGCGACCAATGGATGAGAGCTGAAGGAGTGTACATTCCGAAGGAGCAGAACTCCAGCAGCATCAATCAGTTCAGGCCAATATCACTTCTGAACGTCGAGGGGAAAATCTTCTTCTCTGTTATGGCAGCAAGATTGACAAAATACCTGACTGAAAACAAGTATCTGGATATGTCAGTCCAAAAGGGAGGCATACCAGGAATGCCTGGATGCTTGGAACATGCCACGTTGATTTGGGATGCCATCCAAAAAGCAAGAACAGAGAAGAGAGACATTGACGTAGTTTGGCTTGATCTGGCGAATGCATATGGATCAGTTCCACACGATATGATCCAGCTGGCTCTTGAAATGTATCACATCCCAGAAAACATCCGAACAATGCTGAGGAAGTATTTCCAAGGGTTCTCAATGCGGTTCTCTACCAAAGAATACACCACGGACTGGATAGACCTAGAGGTGGGCATTGCAATGGGCTGTGCAATCTCTCCCATACTGTTCGTGTTGGCAATGGAAGTCATCTTGAAAGCTGCAATGAAGAATTCAGGTCCAATGAATCTGGGAGATGGATACCAAATGCCTCCTCTGAAAGCTTTCATGGATGACACAACAGTCTTGTCCACGGATGAGGAAGAGACACACCAAATCTTAAAGCAGCTGGATGAGGTGGTGGCCTCTTCAAGAATGAGGTTCAAACCTAAGAAATCCCGAAGTCTCTCACTGCGAAAAGGAAAAGTGGCAGATTCAGTCAAATTCATGGTAGCCAACCAAGCCATCCCCACTGTCACAGAAGAGCCAGTAAAAAGTCTCGGAAGATGGTATGATGACTCCCTGAAAGACACACAAAGGGGATGTGAAACCAAGCAAACAGCAGAAGAAGGCCTGAAGAAAATAGATAACTGCGGACTGCCAGGCAAATACAAAGTCTGGTGTCTACAGTTCATGCTGATACCAAAGCTGCTGTGGCCACTGCTAATCTATGACATTTGCACCAGCACAGTCGAAGCAATGGAAGCCAAAATCAACAAATACACAAGAAAATGGCTCGGTGTCCCACCTGGTCTCACTGATGTTGCATTCTACTGTCGTCAAGCAATGCTGAAGCTACCTCTCAAATCCATAGTGGAGGAATACAAAGTTGGAAAAGCAAGACTGTTGAGCATGCTGGAGGAATCGGAAGACAATATCGTGAGATCAGTTCATCCAAAGCTGAGAACTGGCAGAAAGTGGAAAGTCCAAGAGGCTGTAAACAATGCCAAGAGAAACCTCAGCATCAAAGAAATAATTGGACACACGCAAACCAACAGACAGGGACTGGGAGCAACAAAAATGCAGTGGTGGTCCAAAGCCAAAGGGAAGGAAAAAAGAGACATGATCATACAGGAGTTGAAGGAAGAAGAAGATGTCAAAAGAGTGCAGAAGGCAGTCCAGCAAGGTCAACAGGGGCAATGGACAACATGGGACAGTGCACTCCAAAGAAGTCTCAGCTGGAACGATATGTGGCACATGGCTCCTCTAAGGATAAGCTTCCTCCTCAGATCTGTATATGACCTGCTCCCCTCGAATGCAAACTTAGTGAAATGGGGGAAATCAGACGACCCAGCATGTCCGCTCTGTCAGAAGAAACAAACAGTGGAACATGTCCTAAGCTCTTGCAAAGTAGCGCTAGTCCAAGGAAGGTATACATGGAGGCACAACCAAGTTCTGAAAGTGATCACAGACGTGGTTAGCGAAAAAACCATGACCCCAAACGCACCAATTGCTATGACAACGTTCTACAAAGCAGGAGGGAAACAGGTCTGGCCCGAAAGTGTTATGACAACCAGCACATTGCCAAAGGGTCTTCTGGATGGAGCAGTCGACTGGGAGTGTACAGCAGACCTCCCAGAGTGGAGAAATTACCCAGATGTCATCAGCAAGACAGGCATGAGACCAGACATCGCTCTCCACTCTGACTCCTCGAAACAAGTGATTCTGATAGAACTCACTGTGCCATACGAAAGCAGAATGGAAGAAGCACATATCTACAAGACCGAAAAATACGCCGGTCTTGCCAGCACCCTGAAGAAAGCAGGTCTGCGGGTCAAAATCTTCGCCATAGAGGTCGGGGCAAGAGGGTTTGTGGGCACCTCCGCTTATGATCTCATGAAACAACTCGCCATTTCTGGGAAGAAGAGGACTAGAGCCCTTAAAGCGATGGCAGAGGCAGCAGAAAGGAGCTCAAGCTGGATCTGGGCAAGGAGGAACCAAAAGTGAACTTCATAAGGATTAAATTCCCTACAGATGATGTGTGCCCCGTTAGCACATTGGTAAAACCGCGTACCGCAGTTCTGAAGCGCAGAATCGCCCAGGTTCGCTCCCAGGCGTGGGAAAAATAAAAATAAACATAGACAACAGCAGAAGGGCATCCAGGAGTCATGACCTGGATGTGGCCCGGCCCCCCGAGAGTGTAAGGAATTCAGGGCCGAAACACTTGTCTAAAGGGGGTTACTTCTCTGAAGACCTTCTGTTGTCTAGCTCTCCCTAGAGTTTCTTTCTACCTATATCATGAACACCACAATTCTCTCTTTATGTCTTATATTTTTTCTTAAATGTCACTGTCTGTCTGTCTGCCTATTTGTCCCTATGTCACTGTCTGTCTGTCTGTCTGCCTGTTTGTCCCTATGTCACTGTCTGTCTGTCTGCCTGTTTGTCCCTATGTCACTGTCTGTCTGTCTGCCTGTTTGTCCCTATGTCACTGTCTGTCTGTCTGCCTGTTTGTCCCTATGCACTGTCTGTCTGTCTGCCTGTTTTCCCTATGCCACTGTCTGTCTGTGTCTGTCTCTCTGCCTCTTTGTCCCTATGTCACTGTCCTGTCTTTTTCCTGTCCTGCCTGTTTGTCCCTATGTCACTGTCTGTCTGTCTGCCTGTTTGTCCCTATGTCACTGTCTGTCTGTCTGTTTGTCCTTATGTCACTGTCTCTCTGTCTGCCTCTTTGTCCCTATGTAACTGTCTGTCTGCCTGTTTGTTTGTCCCTATCCGTCTGTCTGCCTGTTTGTCCCTATATCACTGTCTGTCTGTCTGCCTGTTTGTCCCTATGTAACTGTCTGTCTGTCTGCTTGTTTGTCCCTATGTCACTGTCTGTCTGTCTGTTTGCCTGTTTGTCATTACGTCACTGTCTGTCTGTCTGCCTGTTTGTCCTATGTCACTGTCTGTCTGTCTGCCTATTTATCCCTACGTCATTGTCTGTCTGTCTGTCTGCCTGTTTGACCCTTTGTCACTGTCTGTCTGACTGTTTGTCCCTATGTCACTGTCTGTCTGTCTGCCTGTTTGCCCTTAAGTCACTGTCTGTCTGTCTGCCTGTTTGTCCCTATGTCACTGTCTGTCTGTCTGCCTGTTTGTCCCTATGTCACTGTCTGTCTGTCTGCCTGTTTGTCCCTATGTCACTGTCTGTCTGTCTGCCTGTTTGTCCCTATGTCACTGTCTGTGTGTGCCTCTTTGTCCATATGTCACTGTCTGTCTGTTTGTCTGTTTCTCCCTATGTCACTGTCTGTCTGTCTGCCTGTTTGTCCCTATGTCACTGTCTGTCTGCTGTCTGCCTGTTTGTCCCTATGTCACTGTCTGTCTGTCTGCCTGTTTGTCCCTATGTCACTGTCTGTCTGTGTGCCTCTTTGTCCCTATGTCACTGTCTGTCTGTTTGTCTGTTTCTCCCTATGTCACTGTCTGTCTGTCTGCCTGTTTGTCCCTATGTCACTGTCTGTCTGTCTGCCTCTTTGTCACTATGTCACTGTCTATCTGTCTGCCTCTTAGTCCCTATGTCACTATCTGTCTGCCTCTTTGTCCCTATGTCACTGTCTGTCTGGTGCCTGTTTGTCCCTATGTAACTGTCTGTCTGTCTGCCTGTTTGTCCCTATGTCACTGTCTGTCTGTCTGCCTGTTTGTCCCTATGTCACTGTATGTCTGTCTGTCTGCCTGTTTGTCACTATGATACTGTCTGTCTGTCTGCCTGTTTCTCCTATGCCACTGTCTGTCTGTCTGTCTCTCTGCCTCTTTGTCCCTATGTCACTGTCTGTCTGTCTGTCTGCCTGTTTGTCCCTATGTCACTGTCTGTCTGTCTGCCTGTTTGTCCCTATGTCACTGTCTGTCTGTCTGTTTGTCCTTATGTCACTGTCTCTCTATCTGCCTCTTGTCCCTATGTCACTGCCTATCTGTCTCCCTCTTTGTCCCTATGTCACTGTCTGTCTGTCTGTCTGTCTGCCTGTTTGTCCCTATGTCACTGTCTCTCTGTCTGCCTGTTTGTCCCAATGTTACTGTCTGTCTGTCTGTGTGTTTGTCCCTATGTCACTGTCTCTCTATCTGCCTATTTGTCACTATGTCACTGCCTATCTGTCTCCGTCTTTGTCCCTATGTCACTGTCTGTCTGCCTGTTTGTCCCTATGTCACTGTCTGTCTGTCTGTCTGTCTGTTTGTCCCTATGTCACTGTCTCTCTGTCTGCCTGTTTGTCCTAATGTTACTGTCTGTCTGTCTGTCTGTTTGTCCCTATGTCACTGTCTGTCTGTTTGTCCCTATGTCACTGCCTATCTGTCTCCCTCTTTGTCCCTATGTCACTGTCTGTCTGCCTGTTTGTCCCTATGTCACTGTCTGTCTGTCTGACTGCCTGTTTGTCCCTATGTCACTGTCTGTCTGTCTGTTTGTCCCTATGTCACTGTATGTCTGTCTGTCTCCTGTTTGTCACTATGACACTGTCTGTCTGTCTGCCTGTTTGTGCCTATGCCACTGTCTGTCTGTCTGCCTCTCTGCCTCTTTGTCCCTATGTCACTGTCTGTCTATCTGTCTGCCTGTTTGTCCCTATGTCACTGTCTGTCTGTCTGCTTGTTTGTCCCTATGTCACTGTCTGTCTGTCTGCCAATTTGTCCCTATGTCACTGTCTGTCTGTCTCCCTGTTTGTCCCTATGTTACTGTCTGTCTGTCTGTTTGTCCCTATGTCAATGCCTATCTGTCTCACTCTTTGTCCCTATGTCACTGTCTGTCTGCCTGTCTGCCTGTTTGTCCCTATGTCACTGTCTCTCTGTCTGCCTGTTTGTCCCTATGTCACTGTCTGTCTGTCTGTTTGCCTGTTTGTCATTACGTCACTGTCTGTCTGTCTGCCTGTTTGTCACTATGACACTGTCTGTCTGTCTGCCTGTTTGTCCCTATGCACTGTCTGTCTGTCTTCCTCTCTGCCTCTTTGTCCTTATGTCACTGTCTGTCTGTCTGCCTGTTTGTCCCTATGTCACTGTCTGTCTGTTTGTTTGTCCCTATGTCACCGTCTCTCTGTCTGTCTGTCCCTATGTCACTGTCTCTCTGTCGGCCTCTTTGTCCCTATGTCACTGTCTGTCTGTCTGTTTGTCCCTATGTCACTGTATGTCTGTCTGTCTGCCTGTTTGTCACTATGACACTGTCTGTCTGCCTGTTTGTCACTATGCAACTGTCTGTCTGTCTGCCTCTCTGCCTCTTTGTCCCTATGTCACTGTCTGTCTGTCTGCCTGTTTGTCAGTATGTCACTGTATGTCTGTCTGCCTCTTTGTCCCTATGTCACTGTCTATCTGTCTGTTTGCCTGTTTGTCATTATGTCACTGTCTGTCTGTCGGCCTGTTTGTCCTATGTCACTGTCTGTCTGTCTGTCTGTCCCTATGTCACTGTCCGTCTGTCTGCCTGTTTGTTACTATGTCACTGTCTGTCTGTATGTCTGCCTGTTTGTTCCTATGTCACTGTCTGTCTGATTGCTTCTTTGTCCCAATGTCACTGTCTATCCGTCTGTCTCCTGTTTGTTTCTATGTAACTGTCTGTCTGTCTGCCTGTTTGTCCCTATCTCACTGTCTCTCTGTCTGCCTGTTTGTCCCTATGTCACTGTCTGTCTGTCTGTTTGCCTGTTTGTCATTACGTCACTGTCTGTCTGTCTACCTGTTTGTCCTATGTCACTGTCTGTCTGTCTGCCTGTTTGTCCCTATGTCACTGTCTGTCTGTCTGTCTGCCTCTGTCCCTATGTCACTGTCTATCTGAATGTCTGCCTCTTTGTCCCTATGTCTGTCTGTCTGTCTGTTTGTCCCTATGTCACTGTCTCTGTGTCTGCCTCTTTGTCCCTATGTCACTGTCTGTCTGTCTGTCTGTTTGTCCCTATGACACTGTCTGTCTGTCTGCCTCTGTCCCTATGTCACTGTCTATCTGAATGTCTGCCTGTTTGTCCCTATGTCACTGTCTGTCTGTCTGTCCCTATGTCACTGTCTGTCTGTCCCTATGTCACTGTCTGTCTGTCTGTCTGTTTGTCCCCATGTCACTGTCTCTCTGTTTGTCCCTATGTCACTGTCTCTCTGTCGGCCTCTTTGTCCCTATGTCACTGTCTGTCTGTCTGTTTGTCCCTATGTCACTGTATGTCTGTCTGTCTGCCTGTTTGTCACTATGACACTGTCTGTCTGTCTGCCTCTCTGCCTCTTTGTCCTTATGTCACTGTGTGTCTGTCTGCCTGTTTGTCCCTATGTCACTGTCTGTCTGTCTGTTTGTTTGTCCCTATGTCACTGTCTCTCTGTCTGTCTGTTTGTCCCTATGTCACTGTCTCTCTGTCAGCCTCTTTGTCCCTATGTCACTGTCTGTCTGTCTGTTTGTCCCTATGTCACTGTATGTCTGTCTGTCTGCCTGTTTGTCACTATGACACTGTCTGTCTGCCTGTTTGTCCCTATGCAACTGTCTGTCTGTCTGCCTCTTTGTCCCTATGTCACTGTCTGTCTGTCTGCCTGTTTGTCAGTATGTCACTGTATGTCTGTCTGCCTCTTTGTCCCTATGTCACTGTCTGTCTGTCTGCCTGTTTGTCCCTATGTCATTGTCTGTCTGTTTGTTTGTCCCTATGTCACTGTCTGTCTGCATATTTGTCCCTATGTCACTGTCTGTCTGTCTGCCTGTTTGTCCCTATATCACTGTCTGTCTGCATGTTTGTCCCTATGTCACTGTCTGTCTGCCTGTTTGTCCCTATGTCAATGTCTGTCTGTATATCTGCCTGTTTGTCCCTATGTCACTGTCTGTCTGTCTGCCTGTTTGTCCCAATGTCACTGTCTGTCTGTTTGCCTCTTTGTCCCCATGTCACTGTCTGTCTGTCTGCCTGCTTGTCCCTATGTAACTGTCTGTCTGTCTGCCTGTTTGTCCCTATATCACTGTCTGTCTGTTTGCCTGTTTGTCACTATCTCACTGTCCGTCTGTCTGCCTGTTTGTCCCTATGTCACTGTATGTCTGTCTGCCTATTTGTCCCTATGTCACTGTCTGTCTGTCTGCCTGTTTGTCACTATCTCACTGTCCGTCTGTCTGCCTGTTTGTCCCTATGTCACTGTATGTCTGTCTGCCTATTTGTCCCTATGTCACTGTCTATCTGTCAGTTTGCCTGTTTGTCATTATGTCACTGTCTGTGTGTCAGCCTGTTTGTCCTATGTCACTGTTTGTCTGTTTGTCCCTATATCACTGTCTGTCTGTCTGTCTGCCTGTTTGTTACTATGTCAATGTCTATCTGTATGTCTGCCTGTTTGTCCCTATGTCACTGTCTGTCTGATTGCCTCTTTGTCCCCATGTCACTGTCTGTCCATCTGTCTCCTGTTTGTCCCTAGGTAACTGTCTGTCTGTCTGCCTGTTTGTCCCTATCTCACTGTCTGCCTGTTTGTCCCTATGTCACTGTCTGTCTGTCTGTTTGCCTGTTTGTCATTATGTCACTGTCTCTCTGTCTGCCTGTTTGTCCTATGTCACTGTCTGTCTGTCTGCCTGTTTGTCCCTATGTCACTGTCTGTCTGTCTGTCTGCCTCTGTCCCTATGTCACTGTCTATCTGAATGTCTGCCTCTTTGTCCCTATGTCTGTCTGTCTGTCTGTTTGTCCTTATGTCACTGTCTCTCTGTCTGCCTCTTTTTCCCTATGTCACTGTCTGTCTGTCTGTCCCTAGACACTGTCTGTCTATCTGCCTGTTTGTCCCTATGTCACTGTCTGTCTCTCTGCCTCTGTACCTATGTCACTGTCTATCTGAATGTCTGCCTCTTTGTCCCTATGTCTGTCTATCTGCCTCTTTGTTCCTATGTCACTGTCTGTCTGTCTGTCTGTCCCTATGTCACTATCTGACTGCCTGTTCGTCCCTATGTCACTGTCTGTCTGTCTGCGTCTTTGTCCCTATGTCACTGTCTGTCTGCCTATTTGTCCCTATCTCACTGTCTGTCTGTATGTCTGTCCATATGTCACTGTCTGTCTGTCTTCCTGTTTGTCCCTATGTCACTGTCTGTCTGTCAGCCTGTTTGTCCCCATGTCACTGTCTGTCTGCCTATTTATCCCTATGTCACTGTCTGTCTGTCTGTCTGCCTGTTTGTCCCTATGTCACTGTCTGTCTGTCTGTATGTCCCTATGTCACTGTCTGTCTCTCTGTCTGCCTCTTTGTCCCTATTTCACTGTCTATCTGTCTGTCTGTCTGCCTGTTTGTCCCTATGTCACTGTCTGTCTGTCTGTCTGTCTGCCTGTTTGTCACTATGTCACTGTCTGTCTGCCTGTTTGTCCCTATGTCACTTCTATCTTTCTGTCTGCCTGTTTGTCCCTGTGTCACTGTCTGTCTGTCTGCCTGTTTGTCCCTATGTCATTGTCTGTCTGTCTGCCTGTTTGTCCCTATGTCACTGTCTGTCTGCCTATTTGTCCCTATGTCACTGTCTGTCTGTCTGTCTGCCTCTTTGTGCCTATGTCACTATCTGTCTGTCTGCCTGTTTCTCCCTATGTCACTGTCTGTCTGTCTGCCTGTTTGTCCTATGTCACTGTCTATCTGTCTGTCTGCCTCTTTGTGCCTATGTCACTGTCTGTCTGCCTGTTTGTCCCTATGTCACTGTCTGTCTGCCTGTTTGTCCCTATGTCACTGTCTGTCTGCCTGTTTGTCCCTATGTCACTCTCTGTCTGTATGTCTGCTTGTTTGTCCCTATGTCACTGTCTATCTGTCTGTCTGCTTGTTTGTCACTATGTCACTGTCCGTCTGTCTGCCTGTTTGTTCCTATGTCACTGTCCGTCTGTCTGCCTGTTTGATCCTATGTCACTGTCTGTCTGCCTGTTTGTCCCTATGTCACTCTGTCTGTATGTCTGCTTGTTTGTCCCTATGTCACTGTCTATCTGTCTGTCTACTTGTTTGTCACTATGTCACTGTCCGTCTGTCTGCCTGTTTGTTCCTATGTCACTGTCCGTCTGTCTGCCTGTTTGTCCCTATGTCACTGTCTGTCTGCCTGTTTGTCCCTATGTCACTCTCTGTCTGTATGTCTGCTTGTTTGTCCCTATGTCACTGTCTATCTGTCTGTCTGCTTGTTTGTCACTATGTCACTGTCCGTCTCTCTGCCTGTTTGTTCCTATGTCACTGTCCGTCTGTCTGCCTGTTTGATCCTATGTCACTGTCTGTCTGTCTGCCTCTTTGTCCCTATGTCACTGTCTGTCTGCCTGTTTGTCCCTATGTCACTGTCTGTCTGTGTGCCTGTTTGTTCCTATGTCACTGTCTGTCTGTCTCTTTGTCCCTATGTCACTGTCTGTATGTCTGCCTGTTTGTTCCTATGTCACTGTCCATCTGACTGTCTGCCTGTTTGTTCCTATGTCACTGTCTGTCTGTCTGTTTGTCCCATTATCACTGTCTATCTGTCTGTCTGCCTGTTTGTTCCTATGTCACTGTCTGTCTGCCTGCCTGTTTGTCGCTAAGTCACTGCCTGTCTGTCTCTTTGTCCGTATGTCACTCTCTGTCTGTATGTCTGTCTGTTTGTCCCTAAGTCACTGTCTATCTGACTGTCTGCCTGTTTGTTCCTATGTCACTGTCTGTCTGTCTGTTTGTCCCGATATCACTGTCTGTCTGTCTGCCTGTTTGTCGCTAAGTCACTGCCTGTCTGTCTCTTTGTCCCTATGTCACTCTCTGCCTGTATGTCTGCCTGTTTTCCTTATATCACTGTCTGTCAGTCGGTCTGTTTGTCCCTATGTCACTGTCTGTATGTCTGCCTGTTTGTCCCTATGTTACTGTCTGTCTGTCTGCCTGCCTGTTTGTCCCTATGTCACTGTCTGTTTTGCCTCTTTGTCCCTATGTCACTGTCTATCTGTCTGATTGTCCCTATGTCACTGTCTGTCTGTCTGCCTGTTTGTCCCTATGTCACTGTCTGTCTGTCTGCGTCTTTCTCCCTATGTCACTGACTGTCTGTCTGTCTGCATCTCTGTCCCTATGTCACTGTCTGTCTCTCTGTCCGTATGTCACTGTCTGTCTGTCTGTCCCTATGTCACTGTCTGTCTGCCTGTTTGTCCCTATGTCATGTGTATCTGTCTGTTTGCCTGTTTGTCCTATGTCACTGTCTGTGTATCTGCCTGTTTGTCCCTAGGTAACTGTCTGTCTGTCTGTCCCGATATCACTGTCTGTCTGTCTGCCTGTTTGTCCCTAAGTCACTGTCTATCTGTCTGTCTGCCTGTTTGTCCCTATGTCACTGTCTGTCTGAGTGTCTGCCTGTTTGTCCCTATGTCACTGTCTGTCTCTCTGCCTGTTTGTCCCCATGTCACTGTCTGTCTCTCTGCCTGTTCGTCCCTATGTCACTGTCTGTCTGTCTGTCTGCCTGTTTGTCCCTATGTCACTGTCTGTGTGTCTGTCTGTCTGTTTGTCCCTATGTCACTGTGTGTCTGTCTGCACTGTCAGTCTGTCTGCATCTTTGTCCTTATGTGACTGTCTCTCTGTCTGCGTCTTTTTCCCTATGTCACCGTCTGTCTGTCTGTTTGTCCCTAAGTCACTGATTGTCTGTCTGCCTGTTTGTCCCTATGTAACTGTCTGTCTGTCTGCCTGTTTGTCCCTATGTCACTGTCTGCCTGCCTCTTTGTCCCGATGTCACTGTCTGTGTGTTTGTCAGTATGTAACTGTCTGACTGTCTGCCTGTTTGTCCCTATGTCACTGTCTATCTGTCTGTCTGTCTGTTTGTCCCTATGTCATTGTCTGTCTGTCTGTCTGTTTGTCCCTATGTCACTGTCTTTCTATATGCCTGTTTGTCCCTATGTCACTGTCTGTCTGTCTGTTTGTCAATATGTCACTGTCCGTGTGTCTGCCTGTTTGTCCCTATGTCACTGTCCTTCTGTCTGTCTGTTTGTCCCTATGTCACTGTCTGTTTGTCCTAATCACTGTCTGTCAGTCTCTGTTTGTCCCTATGTCACTGTCTGTATGTTGCCTGTTTGTCCCATTTACTGTCTGTCTGTCTGCTGCCTGTTTGTCCCTATGTCACTGTCTGTTTGCTCTTTGTCCCTATTCACTGTCTATCTGCTGTTTGTATATGTCACTGTCTGTCTGTCTCCTGTTTGTCCCTATGTCACTGTCTTCTGTCTGCGTTTTCTCCCTATGTCACTGACTGTCTGACTGTCTGGTTCTGTCCCTATGTCACTGTCTGTCTTGTCCTTGCCTGTGTTGTCCCTATGTCACCTGTACTTTTTCCTGTCATTTTTCTTTGCCTGTTTGTCCTATGTCACTGTCTGGTTCTGCTGTTGCTGTCTGTTTCTCTCCCGATATCACTGTCATTGTCTGCTGCCTGTTTGTCCCTAAGTCACTGTCTATCTGTCTGTCTGCCTGTTTGTCCCTATGTCAATATCTGTCTGAGTGTCTGCCTGTTTGTCCCTATGTCACTGTCTGTCTCTCTGCTGTTTGTCCCCATGTCAGTCTGTCTCTCTGCCTGTTCGTCCCCATGTCACTGTCTGTCTGTCTGCCTGTTTGTCCCTATGTCACTGTCTGTCTGTTTGCCTCTATGTCCCAATGTCACTGTCTGTCTGTCTGCACTGTCAGTCTGTCTGCGTCTTTGTCCCTATGTGACTGTCTCTCTGTCTGCGTCTTTTTCCCTATTCACTGTCTGTCTGTCTGTTTGTCCCTATGTCACTGATTGTCTGTCTGCCTGTTTGTCCCTATGTAACTGCCTGTCTGTCTGCTGTTTGTCCCTATGTCACTGTCTGTCTGCCTCTTTGTCCCTATGTCACTGTCTGTCTGTCTCTTTGTCCCGATGTCACTGTCTGTGTGTTTGTCATATGTAACTGTCTGACTGTCTGCCTCTTTGTCCCTATGTCACTGTTTATCTGTCTGTCTGTCTGTTTGTCCCTGTCATTGTCTGTCTGTCTGTCTGTTTGTCCCTATGTCACTGTCTTTCTATATGCCTGTTTGTCCCTATGTCACTGTCTGTCTGTCTGTCTGTCTGTTTGTCCCTATGTCACTGTCTGTCTGTGTGCTTGTTTGTCCCTATGTCACTGTCCGTCTGTCTGCCTGTTTGTCCCTATGTCACTGTCTGTATGTCTGCCTGTTTGTCACTATGTCACTGTCTGTCTGTCTGTTTGTCCCTATGTCACTGTCTGTCTGTCTGCCTGTTTGTCCCTATGTCACTGTCTGTCTGTCTGCCTGTTTGTCCCTATGTCACTGTCTGTCTGTCTGCCTGTTTGTACCTATGTCACTGCCTGTCTGTCTGCCTGTTTGTCCCTATGTCACTGTCTGTCTGTCTGCCTTTTGTCCCTATGTCACTGTCTGTCTGTATGTCTGCCTGTTTGTCCCTATGTCACTGTCGTCTGTTGCCTGTTTGTCCCCAATCACTGTCTATCTGAATGTCTGCCTGTTTGTCCCTATGTCACTGTCCTGTCTGTCTGCCTGTTTGTCCCTATATCACTGTCTGTCTGCTGTTTGTATTATGTCACTGTGTTCTGTCTGTTTCCTGTTTGTCCCTATGTCACTGTCTGTTGTCTGTCTGCTGTTTGTCCCTATGTCACTGACTGTCTGCTGTCTGTTTGTCCCTATGTCACTGTCTGTCTGTCTGCCTGTTTGTCCCTATGTCACTGACTGTCTGCAATCTGCCTGTTTGTCCCTATGTCACTGTCTGTCTGTCTGTCTGTTTGTCCCTAGTACTGTCTTCTGTCTGTCTGCCTGTTTGTCCCTATGTCACTGTCTGTCTGTCTGTTGCCTGTTTGTCCCTATGTCATTGTCCTCTGTCTGCCTGTGTGTCCCTATGTCACTGTTTGTCTGTCTGCCTGTTTGTCCCTATGTCACTGTCTGTCTGCCTGTGTTCCCTATGTCACTGTCTGTCTATCTGCCTGTTGTCCCTATGTACTGTCTGTCTGTCTGTCCCAATATCACTGTCTATCTGTCTGTCTGCCTGTTCGTCCCTATGACATGTCTATCTGTCTGTCTGCCTGTTTGTCCCTATGTCACTGTTAACTTCTGCTGTTTGTCCTTATGTCACTGTCTGTCTCTCTGCCTGTTGTCCCATGTCACTGTCTGTCTGTCTGTCTGCCTGTTTGTCCCTATGTCACTGTCTGTTGTGTTTGCTCTATTCCAGTTGTCAACTGTCTGTCTGTCCTTTTGTCCTATGTCACTGTCTGTCCTGCTGTTTGTCCATAGTCACTGTCTGTCTTCTGCCTTTTGTCCCTATGTGACTGTCTTCTGTCTGTCTGCGTTTTTCCCTATGTCACTGTCTGTCTGTGCCTGTTTGTCCCTATGTCACTGTTGTCTGTCTGCCTGTTGTCCTATGTCCTGTCTGTCACTTTTGTCCGTATGTCACTGTCTGTCTGATTCTTTGTCCCTATGTCACTGTCTGTCTGTCTCTGTTTGTCCGATGTCACTGTCTGTGTGTTTGTCAGTATGTAACTGTCTGTCTGCCTGTTTGTCCCTATGTCACTGTCTGTCTGCCTGCCTGTTTGTCCCTATGTCACTGTCTGTCTGTCTGCCTGTTTGTCCCTATGTCACTGTCTGTCTGCCTTTTGTCCCTATTCACTGTCTGTCTGTCTCTTTGTCCAGATGTCTGTCTGTGTTCTTGTCATTCATGTCTGTCTGTCTGCCTGTTTGTTTTTCACTTTGTCACTGTCTGTCTGTCTGTTTGTCCTATGTCACTGTCTTGTCTTCTGCCTGTTTGTCCCTATGTCACTGTCTGTCTGTCTGCTGTTTGTCCCTATGTCACTGTCTGTCTGTCTTGCCTGTTTGTCCTATGTCACTGTCTATCTGTTTGTCTGCCTGTTTATCTCTATTTCACTGCCTGTCTCTCTGCTTGTTTGTCCCTATGTCACTGTCTATCTGTCTGCCTGTTTGTATTATGTCACTGTGTATCTGTCTGTTTTCCATGTTTGTCCCTATGTCACTGTCTGTATGTCTGGCTGCTGTTTGTCCCTATTTCACTGCCTGTATCTGCCTGTTTGTCCCTATGTCACTGTCTATCTGCCTGTTTGTCCCTATGTCACTGTCTATCTGTCTGTCTGTCTGTTTGTCCCTATGTCACTGTCTATGTGTCTGTCTGCCTGTTTGTATTATATCACTTTTTTATTTGTCTGTTTTCCTGTTTGTCCCTATGTCACTGTCTGTATGTCTGGCTGCCTGTTTGTCCCTATGTCACTGTCAGTCTGTCTGGCTGTTTGTCCCTATGTCACTGTCTGTCTGTCTGTCTGTTTGTCCCTATGTCACTGTCTATCTGTTTGTCTGCCTGTTTGTATTATGTCACTGTCTGTCGCTTTGCCTGTCGTCCCCATGTCACTGTCTGTCTGTCTGCCTATTTGTCCCTATGTCACTGTCTGTCTGTTTGCCTCTATGTCCCAATGTCACTGTCTGTCTGTCTCTTTGTCCCTATGTCACTGTCTGTCTATCTGCCTGTTTGTCCCTATGTAACTGTCTGTCTGTCTGTCCCAATATCACTGTCTATCTGTCTGTCTGCCTGTTCGTCCCTAAGTGACTGTCTATCTGTCTGTCTGCCTGTTTGTCCCTATGTCACTGTTTAACTCTCTGCCCTGTTTGTCCTTATGTCACTGTCTGTCTCTCTGCCTGTTCGTCCCCATGTCACTGTCTGTCTGTCTGTCTGCCTGTTTGTCCCTATGTCACTGTCTGTGTGTTTGCCTCTATGTCCAGTTGTCACTGTCTGTCTGTCTATTTGTCTCTATGTCACTGTCTGTCTGACTGTTTGTCCATAGGTCACTGTCAGTCTGTCTGCGTCTTTGTCCCTATGTGACTGTCTCTCTGTCTGTCTGCGTCTTTTCCCTATGTCACTGTCTGTCTGTCTGTTTGTCCCTATGTCACTGATTGTCTGTCTGCCTGTTTGTCCCTATGTCACTGTCTGTCTGACTGTTTGTCCGTATGTCACTGTCTGTCTGATTCTTTGTCCCTATGTCACTGTCTGTCTGTCTCTTTGTCCCGATGTCACTGTCTGTGTGTTTGTCAGTATGTAACTGTCTGTCTGCCTGTTTGTCCCTATGTCACTATCTGTCTGCCTGCCTGTTTGTCCCTATGTCACTGTCTGTCTGTCTGCCTGTTTGTCCCTATGTCACTGTCTGTCTGCCTCTTTGTCCCTATCTCACTGTCTGTCTGTCTCTTTGTCCAGATGTCATTGTCTGTGTGTTTGTCAGTATGTAACTGTCTGTCTGTCTGCCTGTTTTTTCCCTTTGTCACTGTCTGTCTGTCTGTTTGTCCATATGTCACTGTCTTTCTATCTGCCTGTTTGTCCCTATGTCACTGTCTGTCTGTCTGTCTGTTTGTCCCTATGTCAGTCTCTGTCTGTTTGCCTGTTTGCCTATGTCACTGTCTATCTGTATGTCTGCCTGTTTATCTCTATTTCACTGCCTGTCTCTCTGCTTGTTTGTCCCTATGTCACTGTCTATCTGTCTGCCTGTTTGTATTATGTCACTGTGTATCTGTCTGTTTTCATGTTTGTCCCTATGTCACTGTCTGTATGTCTGGCTGGCTGTTTGTCCCTATTTCACTGCCTGTATCTGCCTGTTTGTCCCTATGTCACTGTCTATCTGTCTGTCTGCCTGTTTGTCCCTATGTCACTGTCTATCTGTCTGTCTGTCTGTTTGTCCCTATGTCACTGTCTATGTGTCTGTCTGCCTGTTTGTATTATATCACTTTTTTATTTGTCTGTTTTCCTGTTTGTCCCTATGTCACTGTCTGTATGTCTGGCTGCCTGTTTGTCCCTATGTCACTGTCAGTCTGTCTGGCTGTTTGTCCCTATGTCACTGTCTGTCTGTCTGTCTGTTTGTCCCTATGTCACTGTCTATCTGTTTGTCTGCCTGTTTGTATTATGTCACTGTCTGTCGCTTTGCCTGTTCGTCCCCATGTCACTGTCTGTCTGTCTGCCTATTTGTCCCTATGTCACTGTCTGTCTGTTTGCCTCTATGTCCCAATGTCACTGTCTGTCTGTCTCTTTGTCCCTATGTCACTGTATGTCTGTCTGCCTGTTTGTCCATAGGTCACTGTCAGTCTGTCTGCGCCTTTGTCCCTATTTCACTGTCTATCTGTCTGTCTGCATCTTTGTCCCTATGTCACTGTCTGTCTGTCTGTTTGTCCCTATGTTACTGATTGTCTGTCTGCCTCTTTGTCCCTATGTCACTGTCTGTCTGTCTGCCAGTTTGTCCCTATGTCACTGTCTGTCTGACTCTTTGTCCCGATGTCACTGTCTGTGTGTTTGTCAGTATGTAACTGTCTGTCTGTCTGCCTGTTTGTCCCTATGTCACTATCTGTCTGTCTGTCTGTTTGTCCCTATGTCACTGTCTGTCTGTCTGCCTGTTTGTCCCTATGTCACTGTCTGTCTGTCTGTCTGCCTGTTTGTCCCTATGTCACTGTCCGTCTGTCTGCCTGTTTGTCCCTATGTCACTGTCTGTCTGTCTGTTTGTCCCTATGTCACTATCTGTCTGTTTGCCTGTTTGTCCCTATGTCACTGTCTATCTGCCTGTTTGTCCCTATTTCACTGCCTGTCTGTCTGCCTGTTTGTCCCTATGTCACTGTCTGTCTGTATGTCTGCCTGTTTGTATTATGTCACTGTGTATCTGTCTGTTTTCCTGTTTGTCCCTATGTCACTGTCTGTATGTCTGGCTGGCTGTTTGTCCGTATGGTCCGTATGTCATTATCTGTCTGTCTGCCTGTTTGTCCCTATGTCACTGTCTGTCTGTCTGCCTCTTTGTCCCTATGTCACTGTCTGTCTGTCTGCCTGTTTGTCCCTATGTCACTGTCTGTCTGTCTGCCTCTTTGTCACTATGTCACTGTCTGTGTGTCTATCTGCCTGTTGTCCCTATGTCACTGTCTGTCTGTCTGTCTGATTGTCCCTAAGTTACTGTCTGTCTGCCTGTTTGTCCATATGTCACTGTCTATCTGATTGTCTGCCTGTTTATCCCTATGTCACTGTCTCTCTGTCTGTTTGTCCCGATATCACTGTCTATGTCTGTCTACCTGTTTGTTCCTAAGTCACTGTCTATCTGTCTGTCTGTCTGTCTGTCCCTATGCCATTGTCTGTCTGCCTCTTTGTCCCTATGTCACTGTCTGTCTGTCTGCCTCTTTGTCCCTATGTCAGTGTCCGTCTGTGTGATGTTTGTCCCTATTTCACTGTCTGTCTGTCTGCCTGTTTGTCCCTATGTCACTGTCTGTCTATCTGCCTGTTGTCCCTATGTCACTGTCTGTCTGTCTGTCTGTTTGTTCCTCTGTCACTGTCTGTCTGTCTGTCTGCCTGTTTGTCCCTATGTCACTGTCTGTCTGTCTGCCTCTTTGTCCCTATGTAACTGTCTGTCTGTCTGCCTCTTTGTCCTATGTAACTGTCTGTCTGTCTGCCTCTTTGTCCCTATGTAACTGTCTGTCTGTCTGCTGCCTTTGTCCTATGTCACTGTCCGCCTGTCTGCCTGTTTGTCCTATGTCACTGTCTGTCTGTCGCCTTTTGTCCCTATGTCACTGTCTGTCTGTCTGTCTGCCTGTTTGTCCCTATGTCACTTCTGTCGTCGTTGTTTGTCCTATGTCACTGTCCTCTGGTCCTGTTTGTCCCTATGTCACTGCTGTCTGTCTATCTGCCTGTTGTCCCTATGTCACTGCTGTCTGTCTGCCTGTTTCTCCTAAGTCACTGACTGTCGCGTGTTTGTACCTATGTCACTGTCTTTCCCTGTTTGTCCCTATGTCACTGTGTATCTGTCTGTCTGCCTGTTTGTATTCATGTCACTGTGTATCTGTCTGTTTTCCTGTTTGTCCCTATGTCTGTCTGACTGTCTGCGTCCTTGTCCCTATGTCACTGTCTGTCTATCTCTTTGTCCCTATGTCACTGTCTTGCTGTCTAGCTGTGTGTATGTCACTGTCTGTCTGTGTGCGTGTTTGTCCCTATGTCACTGTCTGTCTGTCTGCCTGTTTCTCCCAATGCCACTGTCTGTCTGTTTGCCACTTTGTCCCTATGTCAATGTCTGTCTGCCTGTTTGTCCCCATGTCACTGTCTGTCTGTTTGCCTCTTTGTCCCTATGTCACTGTCTGTCTGTCTGCCTGTTTGTCCCTATGTCACTGTCTGTCTGTTTGCCTCTTTGTCCCTATGTCACTGTCTGTCTGTCTGCCTGTTTGTCCCCATGTCACTGTCTGTCTGTTTGCCTCTTTGTCCCTATGTCATTGTCTGTCTGTCTGCCTGTTTGTCCCCATGTCACGCTGTCTGTTTTCCTCTTTGTCCCTATGTCACTGTCTGTCTGTCTATCTGCCTGTTTGTCCCTATGTCACTGTCTGTCTGTCTGTCTCTTTGTCCCTATGTCACTGTCTGTCTGTCTGCTTGTTTGTCCCTATGTCACTGTCTATCTGTCTGTTTGTCCCTATGTCACTGTCTGTCTGTCTATCTGCCTGTTTGTCCCTATGTCACTGTCTGTCTGTCTGCCTGTTTGTCCCTATCTCACTGTCTGTCTGTCTGCTTGTTTGTCCCTATGTCACTGTCTGTCTGTCTGCTTGTTTGTCCCTATGTCACTGTCTGTCTGTCTATCTGCCTGTTTGTTCCTATGTCACTGTCTGTCTGTCTGTTTGTCCCTATGTCACTGTCTATATGTCTGTTTGCCTGTTTGTCCGTAAGTCACTATCTGTCTGTCTGCCTCTTTGTCCCTATGTCACTGTCTGTCTGTCTGTTTGTCCCTATGTCACTGTCTGTCTGTCTATCTGCCTGTTTGTTCCTATGTCACTGTCTGTCTGCCTGTTTGTCCTTAAGTCACTATCTGTCTGTCTCTTTGTCCCTATGTCACTGTCTGTCTGTCTGTTTGTCCCTATGTCACTGTCTGAATGTCTATCTGCCTCTTTGTCCCTATGTCACTGTCTGTCTGTCTGTTTGTCCCTATGTCACTGTCTGTCTGTCTATCTGCCTGTTTGTTCCTATATCACAGTCTGTCTGTCTGTTTTTCCCTATGTCACACTCTGTCTGTCTGTCTGCCTGTTTGTCCCTATGTCAATGTCTGTCTGTCTGTCTGTTTGTCCCTATGCAACTGTCTGTCTGCCTGTTTGTCACTATGTCACTGTCTATCTGTTTGTCCTATGACACTGTCTATCTGTCTGTCTGCCTGTTTGTCCCAAGTCACTATCTGTCTGTCTGCCTGTTTGTCCTATGTCACTGTCTATCTGTCTGTCTGCCTGTTTGTCCCTATGTCACTGTCTGTCTGTCTGCCTGTTTGTCCCTATGTCACTGTCTGGCTGTCTGTTTGTCCCAATGTCACTATCTGTCTGTCTGCCTGTTTGTCCCTATGTCACTGTCTATCTGTCTGTCTGCCTGTTTGTCCCTATGTCACTGTCTATCTGTCTGTCTGCCTGTTTGTCCCTAAGTCACTATCTGTCTGTCTGCCTCTTTGTCCCTGTCACTGTCTGTCTGTTTGTCCCTATCTGTCTGTGTGCCTGTTTGTTCCTATGTCACTGTCTGTCTGTCTGCCTGTTTGTCCCTATGTAACTGTCTGTCTGCCAGTTTGTCCCTATGTCACTGTCTGGCTGTCTGTCTGCCTGTCCATATGTCACTATCTGTCTGTCTGCGTTTGTCCCTATGTCACTGTCTGTCTGTCTGTCTGCCTGTTTGTCCCCATGTCACTGTCTGTCTGTTTGCTACTTTGTCCCTATGTCACTGTCTGTCTGTCTGTCTGCCTGTTTGTCCCCATGTCACTGTCTGTCTGTTTGCCTCTTTGTCCCTATGTCACTGTCTGTCTGTCTGTCTGCCTGTTTGTCGCTATGACACTGTCTGTCTGTCTGCCTGTTTGTCTCTATGTCATTGTCTGTCTGTTTGCCTGTTTGTCCCTGTCACTGTCTGACTGTCTATCTGCCTGTTTGTCCCTATGTCACTGTCTGTCTGTCTGTTTGTCCCTATGTCACTGTCTGTCTGTCTGCCTGTTTGTCCCTATGTCACTGTCTGTTTGTCTATCTGCCTGTTTGTCCCTATGAAACTGTCTGTCTGTCCTATCTGCCTGTTTGTCCCTATGTCTTTCTCTGTCTGTCTGCCTGTTTGTCCCTATGTCACTGTCTGTCTGCCTGTTTGTCCCTATGTCACTGTCTGTCTGTCTGTCTGTCTGCCTGTTTGTCCGTATGTCAGTGTCTGTCTGTCTGCCTCTTTGTCCCTATGTCACTGTCTGTCTGTCTGTCTGGTTGTTTGTCCCTATGTCACCGTTTGTCTGTCTGCCTGTTTGTCCCTATGTCACTGTCTGTCTCTATGCCTGTTTGTCCCTATGTCACTGCCTGTCTGCCTGTCTGTTTGTCCCTATGTCACTGTCTATCTGTCTGTTTGCGTGTTTGTCATTATGTCACTGTCTGTCTGTCTGCCTGTTTGTCCTATGTCACTGTCTGTCTCTGTGTCTGTTTGTCCCTATGTCATTGTCTGTCGGTCTGTCTGTTTGTCACTATGTCACTGTCTGTCTATTTGCCTTTTTGTCCCTATGTCACTGTCTATCTGTATGTCTGCCTGTTGTCCCTATTTCACTGACTGTCTGTCTGCCTGTTTGTCCCTATGTTACTGTCTATCTGTCTGTCTGCCTGTTTGTATTATGTCACTGTGTATCTGTCTGTTTTCCTGTTTGTCCCTATGTCACTTGTCTGTCTGTCTGCCTGTTTGTCCTATGTCACTGTCTGTCTGTCTATCTGCCTGTTTGTCCCTATGTCACTGTCTATCTGTCTGTTTGTCCCTATGTCACTGTCGGTCTGTCTGTTTGTCCTATGTCACTGTCTGTCTGTCTGTTTGTCCCTATGTCACTGTCTGTCTGTCTGCCTGTTTGTCCTATGTCACTGTCTGTCCTGTCTATCTGCCTGTTTGTCCCTATGTCACTGTCTATCTGTCTGTTTGTCCCTATGTCACTGTCTATCTGTCTGTTTGTCCCTATGTCACTGTCGGTCTGTCTGTTTGTCCTATGTCACTGTCTGTCTGTCTGTCTGTCTGCCTGTTTTGTCCCTATGTCACTGTCTGTCTGTCTGTCTGCCTGTTTGTCCTTATGTCACTGTCTGTCTGTCTGTCTGCCTGTTTGTCCCTATGTCACTGTCTGTCTGTCTGCCTCCTTGTCCCTATGTCACTGTCTGTCTGCCTGTTTGTCCTTATGTCACTGTCTGTCTGCCTGTTTGTCCCTATGTCATGTCTGTCTGTCTGTCTGCCTGTTTGTCCCTATGTCACTGTCTGTCTGCGCTGTTTGTCCCTATGTCATTTTCTGTCTGTCTGTCTGCCTGTTTGGCCCTATGGCACTGTCTGTCTGTCTGCCTGTTTGTCCCTATGTCACTGTCTGTATGTCTGTCTGCCTGTTTGTCCCTATGTTACTGTCTGTCTGTCTGTCTGCCTGTTTGTCCTTATGTTACTGTCTGTATGTCTGTCTGCCTGTTTGTCCCTATGTCTGTCTGTAATGTCTGTCTGCCTGTTTGTCCCTATGTCACTGTCTGTATGTCTGTCTGCCTGTTTGGCCCTATGGCACTGTCTGTATGTCTGTCTGCCTGTTTGTCCCTATGTCACTGTCTGTATGTCTGTCTGCCTGTTTGTCCCTATGTCACTGTCTGTCTGTCTGTCTGTTTGTCCCTATGTCACTGTCTGTATGTCTGTTTGCCTGTTTGTCCCTATGTCACTGTCTATTTGTCTGTCTGCCTGTTTGGCCCTATCTGTCTGTCTGCCTGTTTGTCCCTATGTCACTGTCTGTATGTCTGTCTGCCTGTTTGTCCCTATGTTACTGTCTGTCTGTCTGTCTGCCTGATTGTCCCTAGCTATGTCACTGTCTGTCTGTCTGTTTGTCCCTATGTCACTGTCTGTATGTCTGCCTGTTTGTCCCTATGTCACTGTCTGTATGTCTGCCTGTTTGTCCCTATGTCACTGTCTGTCTGTCTGTTTGTCCCTATGTCACTGTCTGTATGTCTGTCTGTTTGTCCCTATGTCAATGTCTGTATGTCTGCCTGTTTGTCCCTATGTCACTGTCTGTCTGTCTGTCTGTTTGTCCCTATGTCACTGTCTGTATGTCTGCCTGTTTGTCCCTATGTCACTGTCTGTCTGTCTGCCTGTTTGTCCCTATGTCACTGTCTGTATGTCTGCCTGTTTGTCCCTATGTCACTGTCTGTATGTCTGCCTGTTTGTCCCTATGTTACTGTCCAGTCTTGGAAAACAAACAAACAAACAGCTTTCGAAATTAAAAGAAATTCGATGACACAAGAATATGGGGTGACATATGGCAATATAGAAATTAAACCACGAGGTCTTTGAGACGAGCAGTGGCGGAGAACAATTGGCGTTCGTGATGCTGACAAAAAGAATTAAGTTCTCTTTAACTACATTATAATACGAACCAAGAGTAGTTGTTTACACTGAACATGCCTCAGAGACGCGCTGTTATTTTCGCGGTGATGACCTTATCATAATTATGGGCACTGGAAAGAAAAAATACGTTGTTTTTACACGTTGTTTCTCAAACATTCGATGACGAAGTACCGTTGTATCAACAAAAGTTAGAGAACGTGGTAATGGAAAGACTAAATGATTACGGACTGGAGATGGTGGGCATGAAGCGGCTTTGATGGCTTGAGGGTCTGGAAATGTGTCTACTGTCTGAATGGGAGAAGGGTGAGAGATCAAATTGAAAACAATTGGTTTACACACACACATACACACACACTCGGACAAATGTTCATTTGTCCATAAAAAGGAGGACTTTATTACAAATCCAACAAATGTTTCAACTGTGAAAAAGCACGAGCATATTCTTCCATAATCTGAGCACTAATCTTTAATGTGTGAAAAAGTACAACACAACAGATCGTACCATCTGTCCCTGACTTTGAAATATGTAAGTAATCTTCGCTTTTCTGTCTGATTTCCCTGTTGCGCCACTGTTTCTATGTCTCTCTTTTTTGTCTCTTACTCTTTTTTGTTTACACTGCACCGCTAGGCGGAGGAGCTGCTCTTTGCAGCCAACGGCTAGAGGGCGGAGGAGATCCTGGATGGATCCAACGGCTAAGTGTAGGGGAGTAAACCTTTAAAATCAGGAGTGGAGCCCCGAAGGCGGACCAGTGCGCTGTGCTCACTGACTCCGGCAGCTCCTGCAGCCAACCTGGTGCCAAACGTATTGCGTTCCATTCCTTTGGAGTACACCGGCGAGGCCGAGAGGGGGGTCTTGACGACTGGGTAACCCAGGATCTCCATACATGTATATCTTGCCCAGGCTTGCGCCTTGGAGAGGTCACTCCAGTGCCGCTGTCTCAGCGGCAGAAACAACACGGGAGGCAAAGTTACGAGTTATAAGTCTAGAGAATATTGGCGTGAGCTCGGGCGCTACGGGTTGACTTCGACGGTGGAAGGGATCATCGCGTCCCACTGGTCAGCTATCGCCCACCTCAAGCTGGGCAGCCCCCAGCCAGTAAGGTGCTGACCCGTCACAGTCTGCCTGTTTCAATGGGCGCTTGGAGCTCAGGATAATACCGAAGAGCAGACTGTAAACCCTGCACCAGGCAAAGAAAAAAGAAATAAAACAAAGCCGCCAGTGCTGAGACTGGCAACCTGGAACGTCAGGACCATGTGTCCTGGCCTCTCTGACGATCTCCAACAGGTCGACGATGCAAGAAAGACAGCAGTCATCATTCGCGAGCTCAAGAGGCTCAATATTGATATCGCTGCACTGCAGGAAACCAGACTTCCATCAAACGGCAGCCTAAAAGAAAAGGACTATACATTCTTCTGGCAGGGGAAGGCCCCAGAGGAGCACCGGGTGCACGGCGTAGGTTTTGCAGTGAGAAACTCTCTACTGTCTTCAATCGAACCGCCCTCAGAAGGCACAGCTCGCATCCTTTCTCCTCGCCTCTCAACCACCTCAGGCCCTGTGAACATCATAAGCGTCTACGCCCCCACACTTTGCTCTTCAGCAGAGGCGAAGAACGAGTTCTACGAGGAGCTTGAGACCGCCATCAAGAAGCTATCCACCTTAGAACACTTGTACCTACTCGGTGATTTTAATGCTCGGATTGGATCAGATCATATCTCCTGGCCCCGATGCATCGGCCACTTTGGCGTCGGCAAACTTAACGAGAACGGGCAACGACTCCTTGAGCTATGCTCCTTTCATGACCTCTGCATCACGAACACTTTCTTCCACCAAAAAACTCAGCCACAGAGTGTCCTGGCGGCATCCCAGATCTCGTCACTGGCACCAGTTGGATCTCGTCATCACTCGAAGACCCTCGCTGAATTGTGTTCTCACTACTCGCAGCTATCAAAGCGCTGACTGCGACACTGACCACTCGCTGGCCGCCAGCAAGGTGCGTCTTCAACCCAAGCGAATCCATCGATCAAAGCAGAAAGGACGCCCTCGCATCAATACAGCCATGTCATCAGTCCCTGAACTACGCGAACGCTTTGCAAACGCCATCCAAGAGGCCCTTCGCAACTGCCCAACCAGCAGTGCGGAAGAGAGATGGAAACACATCCGTGATGCCACATACAAGTCTGCTGTTGGCGCTTTTGGAAAGAAAGAGCAGAGAAATCCCGACTGGTTTGAAGCCGGAATTGTGGACCTTGAGCCAGCCATCTCATTCAAGAGAACTGCCTTACTCAACTACAAACAAGACCCCTGTGAAAAGACACTTGCCGCCCTTAGGAGGGCTAGAAGCGACGCCCAACGGATCGCTAGACAGTGCGCCAACAACTACTGGCAGAACCTATGTCAAAGCATCCAACTGTCTGCCGACTGCGGCAACATTCGAGCCATGTACGAGGGTATGAAAAAGGCCTTTGGCCCATGCGCCATCAAGATCGTCCCGCTGAAATCCGCCACTGTCGAAATCATCATCGATGATGCAAAGCAAATGGAGAGATGGGCGGAACAGTACCAAGAGCTATACTCGAGGGAGACCATTGTTACAGACTCAGCGGTGGAAAACACGAGCCTCCTGCCAGTCATGGAAGAGCTCGACGACCCACCCACCACCGAGGAGCTCAGCAGGGCCATCGACTCTCTAGCCAACGGCAAAGCCCCAGGAAACGATGGCATCCCCCCCCCCCCCCCCCGAGGTCATCATAGCAGGCAAAGATACCAGCCTCCTCGATCACCTCCACGAACTCCTGCTACAGTGCTGGGAGGAAGGAACTGTGCCTCAGGACATGCGAGATGCCAACATCATCACGCTCTACAAGAACAAAGGCGATCGCAGCGTTTGTAACAACTATCGCGGAATATCTCTCCTAAGCATTGTCGGGAAGACCTTTGCCCGCGTCGTACTGAACAGACTGCAGTCGCTCGCAGAACTCGTCTACCCAGAGGCGGGTTTAGAGCTGAGAGATCAACGATCGACATGATATTCTCTCTGAGGCAGCTGCAAGAGAAGTGCCGCGAGCAGAGACGCCCTCTGTACATCGCCTTCATAGACCTGACCAAGGCGTTTGATTTGGTCAGCAGGACAGGCCTGTTTACACTACTGCAGAGAATTGGATGTTCCCCCAAGCTCCTGAGGATGATCATATCCTTTCATGAGGACATGAAAGGCACCGTCCAGTACGTTGGCTCCTCCTCGGACCCCTTCCCTATCAAAAGCGGAGTCAAACAGGGGTGTGTCCTCGCCCCGACACTTTTCGGCATCCTGCTCTCTCTGCTGCTGCGCTATGCCTTCAGTCAATCCGAAGAAGGCGTCTACCTTCACACCGGAGTAACGGCAGCCTGTTCAACCTCGCACGCCTCCGTGCAAAGACGAAAGTGCGAAAAGTCCTCATTCGAGAGATGCTGTTTGCTGACGATGCCGCCTTGACGGCACACACCGAGGCTGCCCTCCAAGAGCTCATTAGCCGTTTCGCTCATGCCTGCAAAGAATTTGGCCTCACGATCGGCCTAAAGAAGACCAACGTCCTGGGTCAAGATGTCAGCTCGGCTCCTCGCATTTCCATTGGTGACTGCACTCTCGATGTGGTGAAAGACTTCACATACCTTGGTTCCACCATCTCCAGCAGTCTCAACTTGGACACCGAGCTGAACTCAAAGATCGGCAAGGCATCTGCAGCAATGGCCTGCCTGTCAAAGAGAGTGTGGGAAAACTCCATGCTGACCATCAAGACAAAGACTAAAGTGTACCAAGCTTGCGTGCTGAGCACACTGTTGTATGGGTGCGAGACCTGGACTCTATACTCCCGTCAAGAACGCAGGCTCAACACCTTTCACCTACGTTGCCTCAGAAGGATTCTTGGTATTTCATGGCAGGACCACGTCCCCAACAAGGACGTCCTAGCACGTGCAGGAACTCTCAGCATGTTTGCCCTGCTCACAAAGAGACGCTTGCGCTGGCTTGGCCATGTTACCCGCATGCAAGATGGAAGAATACCCAAAGACATTTTGTAGGGCGAGCTTGCTACTGGCTCCAGACCCACGGGAAGGCCCATACTCCGCTACAAAGATGTGTGCAAGCGGGACCTCAAGGCGGGTGGCATTGCACCAGCAGGCTTCGAAGTGGTAGCAGCAGACCGCAGCAGCTGGAAACTTGCCATCAATTCGGCCATCAAGACATCCGAGCAGAGGAGAGAGGAGCAGTGGGAGGTAAGAAGAGAACGCAGACGCCAGAGAGCAGGGTCAGCGCCTTTGGACGACACCATCTTCACGTGCAGCAATTGCAACAGGACCTGCCGTTCGAGGATCGGGATCTACAGCCACAGCCGGCGCTGCAGTTCCACCGCAGAATGACTTCCAAGGCGCAATCTCCATTGTTTCCCGAGACATACGGATGCCAATACATGGATATTTCTATACTATTGCTATTTCAATTGTTATTTTCATGATTTATACACCTCATTGTTATTATTATTATTATTATTATTATTATTATTATATTGTTGTTATTGTTGTTGCTGTAGTATGTTTACGCATACTTGCTTTCCATTTGTCTCTCATGCTTTTGTAAAGCCTTTGACCAACTGACATTATAGAAGTCAACATTTTGTTATAATTCACTTTTTTTAACTTCCTTGACAGTGCATATGTTTTGATTAATCTATTTCTGTCACAGCGGTAGAGCTGACATGCCTACCCTTTCTTACATGTTTTTAACGCTTCTTTTGCTCCTTTTCCATCATTTCTGTCTGTACTGTGCGGGCTGGCTCGCTCTTGTAACAGAACCATAGAGTCAAGACCACTTTCCTGTCCATGTTAATGCTCCAATCACTCTGGTGGTGTCAGCTTAACGTGTCATGGCTTCTGTTCCCCCAACCCTTTCAATTTCAAGGGGTTGGGGGAACAGAGCATATACAGTTTTGCGCATACTCAAAGAGACAGCCAGATGGCGGATGGCAGAAAAGATGGAGAGCACAAGGAATTGTCCTAATGCGATGAATCCCTCTTGAAAATACTCCAAACTCTTACACAGTGTGTGTGTATATGTGTGTGTGTGTGCGCGCATGCGTGTGTGTGTGTGTTTGCGTGCGTGCGTGTGTGTGTGTGTGTGTGTGTGTGTGTGTTAGTGTTGTGTGTGTGTGTGTGTGTGTGTGTGTGTGTGTGTGTGTGTTTGTGTGTGTGTGTGTGTGTGTGTGTGTGTGTGTGTGTGTGTGTGTTACAAATCTTTTTTTGACTAAATTTGTTTGGTTTTAATTGATATATTCCACTGTTACGTTTTTATTGTTGTTGCTTTTAACATACCGTACTCATGTTATATGTGTAGAACAACGAGGACAAGGTGTAAGACAGGTCCAGAGGGACCTAATGCTATTATCCTTGAGTAATAAGGTGTTTTGAAGTTTTGAACTCTCTCGCTCTCTCTACTGAAGAAGAAGAAGAAGAAGAAGAAGAAGAAGAAGACGAAGAAGAAGAAGAAGAAGAAGAAGAAGAAGAAAAGAAGAAGAAGAAGAAAACAATCATCTGTCGTCTGATAACATTTGCTTCCAACCGCCTTTCCGAGCAATGAGCAGTATCAATCTACAAAATCTCAGGTGGATCTACTATCCTAGACATTCTGCTGTGAAGGGAAATAAATGCGCTGACAAACTTGCAGCTGCTAAAACGACAAATATTCTAAGATTAGAAGATACAAGGTCGTCGGGCATTTAACATAATGATTTTGCAAACAAAATCGATTGTCTTGCTCAAAGAGGAACAGTTAGAGGAAGTGGCCGAAAATCCGCCATCAATAGGAAAAATATAGGCATCATCAATCAGACAAACATTTGTATTGTATAAAAAAAAGCAATGTGCACACTCTTGCAGCGTAAAACAGTGTGCGGGCTTCCTTGAATTAGAGATGAAAGATATTTTTAAAGAAATGAAAAAAGACGTTTGGAAAGAGAATGAGAAAGAATGCGGTGAGCACGCAATTTATGAAAAGAGGAAAAATGTGTGTGTGTGTGTGTGTGCGTGTGTGTGTGTGTGTGTGTGTGTGTGTGCGTGTGTGTGTGTGTGTGTGTGTGTGTGTGTGTGTGTGTGTGTGTGTGTGTGTGTGTGTGTGTGTATGTATGTGTGTGTGTGTGTATATATATATATATATATATGTGTGTGTGTGTGTGTGTGTGTGTGTGTGTGTGTGTGTGTGTGTGTGTGTGTGTGTGTGTGTGTGTGTGTGTGTGTGTGTGTGTGTTTTACATTTCACTTCAATACTAACGTAAGTCGTTTCAAGATCAGATGCATATAAGGATAAACAAAGAACCAATGCGCCGAGAAGGAAGAACCTCAAGACTTTGCCAGTGCGTAGGGTTTATGCCATGGTCAGATTAGATCTTCTCCATCACATGGCATCTGTGATGTCAGTGTATATGGAATTTATTCAGAGCACAGAGACGCCATCTTGAAAAAAAAATGAATCTGAAGTTGAAATGTACATGTCAAACCACAAGGGTATCGAGACAAATGTCAAACCACAAGGGTATCGAGACAAATGCCTAAAATATACATGAACCAGAAAAAACACGAAAGAAGACTATGAACGCGTATTTAATACAACAAAATAAGACAGACTCAAATTTTCGGTCAACTGGCCTTGGTCAAGCGTAAGATTACAAACAAACACTAGATACAAAAAAACTTGAGAAAAAGATTGAAACTTCCCTGCTGCTGTCTTCAATGTGAGAAAAGGAAGACTGAAACTTCCCTGTTGCTGTCTTCAATGTGAGAAAAGGAACCTTTTCTCACATTGAAGACAGCAACAGGGAAGTTTCAATCTTCTCAATTTTTTTTATCTAGTGTTTGTTTGTTTGTAATCTTACGCTTGACAAAGGCCAGTTGGCCGAAAATTTGCGCCTGTCTTGTTTTGTTGTATTAAATACGCGATCATATTCTTCTTTCGTGTTTTTTCTGGTTCCTGTTTGCTTGAACGCGGGCAATCACACTTGTTTTGGATAAAGTATACATGTCAAACCACAGTGATACTGAGACAAGAAGTGGCTGGGTTAACCCGATTTCGTGACACTAACAATAGCCCAGTCTGCCACAGATACACTTTATTTCCGTGTCTATGTTAACAAACAGATGTTTATATCGAACAGCCAGTAAGTGCACTCATTTCTCTTCTCTCTTCATTTCGATCTGGAGAAGAAACGATGTTTTGGTGCTGGCAGTGGACTAAGAGTAAGGGCAGAAAATTGGAGAGACAGATGTGAAGATGTGAGATACGGAAATCGAAGAGGTGTTAATGTAGACAGTGTTTGTGTGAGAAGACTGACATCGAAAATGTAGTTGACGGTGAACTGGCAATTACAGATACAGCAACAATATGATAGAAACAAATGTTCAGTAGCTGCAGTTACAATGACAGAATATTTGTATTTAATTGTATTCAATTCTTTTTAGTCACCATGAATTAACCATGTGAAATTTGGGCTGTTGTCCCTGGGACAGCTCGCCACCGAAGTGCTGATTTGCCTATTTTTCTGTACGTGTGTATTTTTGGTTACATACAAAAGTGGATTTTTCTACAAAATTTTGCCAGGACAGTTTCTTCAAAGCCGTGGGAGTTTTAACATTCGATGAAAACGTTCAATGGAGTATGTTGTATTTCCTTGCAACAGTTAAAACTTTTCAAATCCCTTACTATTATTGTTATTGCTACTACTGATGAGGATACTAGTGCCCCGGTATGGCTGTTAAAAAGGTCACCTCATTCAGTATGATCCCGAGAAGGGAGGTAATTAATTTAAGTTGAACAACTCAGGGTAGTACCCGTTTCTTTCTCGACCTGTCAGAAGACTTGGTAGCCATATTCAGCCAGACAAACTGGAAGCAGGAGCAACTGCACTTTCATTTCACTCAACAAAACATACTTGAACCCATAAAATCAGACAAGAAGGAATATAAAGTATCTATGCTTATTTCATCTATTAATAATAATAGTGAACATTTATGGCGCTTAATCTAAAAAAAAAGCCCTAAGCGCTTACAGTAAACACACACACACACGCACACACAACACACGCACACGCACACACACACACACACACACACACACACACACCCGCACACACACACACACACACACACACACACACACACACACCCGCACACACACACACACACACACACACACACACCCGCACACACACACACACGCGCGCGGGCACAGATTTCAAGGTGGCAGCTGAAGTAAGAGTACAGAACTACAGGCTAGGATTTAAAAAGAGTGGTTTTCAGACCGGACTTAAACGAAGAAAGGGTACAGGTAGAGCGGAGAGGAAAGGGAAGTTTGTTCCAAATAGAGGGGGCCTGATAAGAAAAAGCACGTTCACCAAGAGTTTTGTTGCGGAAGCGTGGGATTCTAAGTAGGTGGGCATCAGTAGAAGAGCGTAGCTCTCTGGAGGGAATGTAAACAGTCAGGAGATCAGAAAGATAGGGGGGAGCTAGACCAGCCAGAGACTTATG
Organism: Monoplex corrugatus; assembly: GCA_030674185.1. Taxonomy (NCBI): domain Eukaryota; kingdom Metazoa; phylum Mollusca; class Gastropoda; order Littorinimorpha; family Ranellidae; genus Monoplex; species Monoplex corrugatus. The sequence goes on from JAPXFY010000013.1 coordinate 75,697,779, forward strand.
GCATAGGAGGGAAAGTTTATAGTCAATACGCTTTCGAACAGGAAGCCAGTGTAGAGTTCGAAGCAGAGGGGAAACATGAGTTGACCTTGGGCATTTCCGTACAAGGCGAGCAGCGTTATTTTGAACTTTTTGCAATTTGGATAAGAGTGTTTGGGGGCAGCCAGCAAGAAGCGAGTTACAGTAGTCGAGTCTGGAAAGAATGAGTGCAGAAATGAGAGTTATAGTGCTTTCTTCAGATAGAAGATGACGCACAGAACTGATCCGTCGAAGTTCTAAGTAACAAGCACGACAGACAGAGGATACCTGGCTGTGGAAGGAAAGAGTTTGGTCCAGTACAACTCCAAGATTACGCACGGATGTGGAAGTGTGGATTACCGAGTCTTCAAACTGGATGGAAACAGGGATAGGCACAGTAGACAGAAGTCGCTTTGATGCAATAAATATAAATTCTGTTTTGTCATTATTCAGCTGGAGTTTGTTGCATGTCATCCAAGACTTTATGTCAGAAATGCAGAGCTGTGTGCGTTGAATTATAGAAATAAAACATTAGTCGTTTTTAAACAAATAAAATAATGTATTTGAAACAACAGCTATATACAATCAGACAAGAAGAACATGTACTACCGATGTCTATTTCAACTATTAATAAAAATTAACTTGTTTACAAACAAAACTAGTTCAAAAACAATCAAAAATGATATAATTATTTTAAACAACAGCTATCGGAACAATGGGCACAGGTATCACGTCCAGTAATTATCACACGATACTGACGATCGCAAGTTGCAATTTGATTAATATTTTCGTCAGTTCTGCAGCAGACTAAAGATCTCAACGAAACCTACATGCTAATAAGTTATCAAAAGCTAAACAAGACGTATCTTCGTAAGTAAACAGAAAGATCCGATGATTAAGTCATGCAGTTTTCCTTTCAACATCATCATTTAAAGGACTACTGTAAAACTCATTTCCTAAAAGGGAGAGAGAGAGAGAGAGAGAGAGAGAGAGAGAGAGAGAGAGAGGAGGGGGGTAATGCGCTGTTCAAATCATACAGTTTAGACTACTCTCTGTACTACTGCCGAACGTTATAATAAACGATGTATACAAGTACAAATCCGTTTGTTGTTTGCAAAGGGAAGCTGGATCGAACAACAAAATGAATACACGAGAAAATTGTTGTCAACACGACATAAAGAAAGTTTCCAAGATTGTTAAAGACGACCACAAAAAGCCAAATAAAGTCAGCACCGTTCAAGACAAAGACGGCGACTGTCTCACGTAGGAAGACAAACAGGTAAACAGAGTAAAGCTCTGTACTGTATAACAAGCACAGCAAATATGCCAACAGTACAAGATTCATCAAATAAAGTAGATTACCCAACACCCCGTGAGATTGTAGCAGCAGTGAAGTCGCTGAAATGTAGTTAGACTGCATGCATTGATAACATCCTTGCAGAACTCTTGAAACATGGCAGTGAGACAGCAACTGATAACCTAACTGCCGTCTGCAACAACATTTGGCTGACAGGCGGGTGACCGACGCCACGGACCCGACCACATCCTCACACTATCCAAGAAAGGAAATCCTTATTACTCTCCAGAACCACTGCACTATCAACTGGATCAGCCACTCTAGCAAAGTAACGCTCAAAATCAGATGAACAGATTACAGCCACAAGCAGATACCATTACTACTCAAGAACAGGCCCGATTCAGAAAGAGAGAAGAACCACTGAACGGATCTTTGACCAACGTATTCTTCGAAAAATACATTTCCAGCACCAAAGGTATGCTACCATGTCTTTATAGACTTCAAGATGTTTGACAGAGCCTGGCAGGCGGCACTGTGGGTGACAATGAACAAATTTAACATCGGAAAAAAAAGCAACGCCATCCGGTAAGTTTACTCCAAAGCAACCAGTGCAGTACTTACACAGTGCTAATGAAGAGTAGTTCCTTACTTCGATTGGAGTTCCTCAGGGTTGCGTTGTCTTCCAAATTTACCAACATATTCTTGGGACAAATCATGACTGACGCACCTCAAGAAGTATCAAAAACTTTCGCTTCGCAGATGACACTGATAGCCTGGCGGACAGTGTGCAAGAACTCGCTAAGTTTGTTTCAAAAAAACAAAACAACAACAAACAAACAAACAAAAACAAGATAAAACATCGGTAAGGTATAACGAGGAAATCAGCACCGAGAAGACCAGTTGATAGCCGGCCACAACAACACTATCACTACTAGTATAACTGTCCAAGCACTGAAGCTAGGAACTGTTCAACGATTCACTTACCTGAGATCTACCACTAGCAATGAGGTATCTAAACCTGGAATCTTTTCAAGGGCAGCAAAACACAACGTCAGCACTGTCCAGACGTGATCATCTCCATGAAATACAAGATGAGGCTCTAACACCTTCCTGCATGCATGTGGGACATGGACCCTCATAACAATTTGGAAGGACGACTCCAAGCCATGGAAATGAGATGTTATCACAAGATATTAAAGATCAGATACACTGATCATATTACCAATGAACGCGTGCTCCAAACCACCAACCAGCACATTAGACGATATGAAGATCTGCTGACTTCTTAAAACTACGTTGGTATGGCCCTGAAACGAGATCCAATAGCCAAACTAAATCAATCCTCTAGGGAACTGTTGAGGGAGAAAGACAGAGGGTAAGATAGAAAAAGAACCAACCAACTAACCAACCATCCAACCAACCAACCAACCAACAAACAAACAAACAAACAAACAAACACCCGATGGAATGATAACACTGCTTTGACACACAACCGACAGAGCCAGAGGAATCTAGGGGACAGATTTAAAAAAAAACTGCGCCCCAAGTTCAAGTTCACATTGCTTATAGCCCAGCCGATTACTAGAGCCATATTAGGGCTAACACCACGTCAAGAACAACAGCCAGATTAAGATAAAAGAAAACAGATAAAAACCATGCTCACCGTTAATCTTGCAAGTCTAAAATGCAGTTAAAGAAAACCATACTTGGACGTAAAAACACTTCATGTAGGAACCAGAAAAAAACACGAAAAAATAAAGAACCAGAACGCGTATCTAATACAACCAGACAAGACAGGCGCAAATTTTCGGCCAGCTGGCCTTTGTCAAATGTAAGATCACAAACAAACACACACCAAATACAAGAATAAGGAGAAAAAGACAGAAACTTCCCTGCCGCTTCGTCCATTGTGAGAAAACGTGTTTGTTTGTGATCTGACGCTTAACAAAGGCCCGTTGGCCGAACATTTGCGCGTCTTGTCTGGTTGTATTAAACGCGCATTCTGGTTCTTTTTTCGTGCTTTTTCCTGGTTCCTGTTTGCTTGAACGCGGGCAGTCACGCTTGTTTTGGATTTCGTATTACACTTAATGTAGTTAAGGAAGAAAAAGAAAATCAAGAATAAGGAGATCAATACGAAAATGCTTGGTTCACTTTTGTCTTTAAACCTCAATGACACCAAAACAAGATCATAGTCATTCAAACTCATGTACATACCAACACGTTATAGTTCCAGCTACTGGTCTAACGTTCTTTGATAACAGTAATAAAACAAGCAAACAATCAAATAAGCACGCACGCAAAACAAACAGCCACACTGGTTTTCTCCTCTTTAGTCTTCAAAAACCGTCATGCCCTTTCCTGTCTTTTTCTTAACCAGTAACAGTTTCAATAGATCTAAGGCAAAACTTCAATTGTAAGCAAGTGACAAAGCTGCCTTGACATCACACACACACACACACCACACACACACACACACACACACCAAGGCACACACACACACTGTCAAGCGCACAGACAGGCAGATGTTATTGACCGATTGGAATCAATATCTACATTTTAAAGGGAGAGATTAAAAAGGAGAGGAGGAGAGGGGGATTAAAAGATGAAAGACAGATCCAACAGTCTAGGAAATCCTGAACTGAGACAAGCATCATCGACTTTTTACGTAGTAGAAATTCAAACCCAATGACATCATGACTAGAAATAGACACACAGCCACAGACTACAGACCCTTGAATTCAGGAGTGTTGCGTTCAAACGTAGCCAGTAAAAAGGTTTTAAATGCGTATTTTAATCCATTTTACGAAGAAGAAGAGAATATCAAGGACAGAACAGGAATCAATGACGATGCGAAAGCATAAGTGTTCTGGAAACCATGTTCATAAAAATAATTTTCTAACTGAGTAATGAAGGATAAACAATTTACAGTCGCCAAAAGCACAAACAACATCAGATTTATACCTGCTGGTTTCTGAAACTGAATGTACATGTATATGGGCACACAAAACATCAAACTTGTATTTCAAAAATCATGTCAAATAAGTCAGTGTTTGGTGGCTTTAGTAAACACGAAAACATTCAGCATGCACATCCCTGTGTTTCATAGGTCCTGTTTCATCCCATCCCCATTTCATGACCTTGCTAGAGCAAGGGGTTTCGTGCAAGTGTAAAGAGCCTGCCAGATAATAGCTGATCAGCGTAGAAGGAATGCGATACAGTCCAAGTGCGATAAATCGGTCTAACTAAATTCAAACTGTATACAAACTCAGGCGATATCAACGAGAAAAGATGGAACAAAGGAAAGAACAAAGCGGGAGATCTGGAGAGACAGACAGAGACGGAGAAAGAAACAGGATAAAGAAAGGAGAAGGTAGGGGGAGGAGGATGAGAAAGGGAGGGAGAGAGAGAGAGAGAGAGAGAGAGGGAGAGAGAGAGAGAGAGAGAGGTAGACAGACAGACAGACAGACAGAGGGAGAGCGAGAGTGTAAGTACTGAGCCACAGTGAAACAAGGTGTTGAAAATACTGGACAGAGATGAAGACAGAGACGAGGTCAGAGAAAGAGAGGACGGTTGGAGCAGAGAGACAGAAATACACACTTATGTGGACGGGAGAAGGGAGGGAGACTTACACAGACACAGAACAAGAACACTTTTATTTTCGAGGATAATGGTATCAGCATTTTCACGATTTTTTTTACATTCAGGCCTCACCTTAGCAGGGCTATAATAATGTAAGTGCATACTTCCAGAGAATCTATATTAATATAAATGAACTATAATAACATAAAAACACCAAAATGATACACAAACGGAATATTTGGGGAGGAGGGGGAGACAGAGATGTGACAGAGAGACAGAGTCACGCAGAGAGACAGCAAAACGTCATAAACACACAGAAACCATCACCAATACTACTATTTTTAATTTTGTTAGTATGCAAAAAATAACTTTCATGAAAATACAAATACTGATACAAAACTATCAAACCTTTACAAAGAAAATAATGTTACAGACAACTGGTTACATAACAGTGATACAAATTAGTAAAAACATACATTATTATTATATTAGTATTATACAGTATTATGTATAATACTAGGTAAATATCATGGGGCGACCGTCCCCGACCCAATGCGTCCCCAGTTGGTAGATAGGGAAAAGACCCTCAGATATGGGAGTCATCTGCGAATAGCCAATAAGCTTCTACAAGGTGATCTTACAACCCTACAATGAATACTGTCAGGCTAGCAGGGGCGCCATAACCCCAACCACTGAAGTTCTGGAAGCAGGGGATGGATCAATTAGGAGGCGAAGGCAAGCTACTGCATAACAATCGGCTTCTACTTCACGGTCATGGACAGAGGATTTCCAAGGTTACAATGGCCAGGTCACCTCAAAGTATGCGCACTGCGCTTCAGGAAAGCAATGACAACCTTCCTGATTTATTTTTGGCCAAAAACTGCGCAGAATGACACAGTAAGAACGAAAACAACATAGTTCCATGTGTTCAGAAACCCCCCAGGAAAATCAAAACACCTTGGGTAAGGAGGAGACAGGATCCACGAGTATAAAAGGCAGTACGATGATGATTGTATGTATCTGATGGCAGCGGTCGGAAGCAAGACTTAAATAAAAATTAACAAAAAAACAAAAAAACAAAAAAAAAGGACAGGGTTAATCAACATTGGCATATGGACTGTTCAAACTATGCTAGAAGTGGGAAAGCTTTATCTCCTTCTACCGGAACTTGAAAAAATAGGTATGAACATCAGAGGATTGTGCGAGACCAGGTGGAGTGGTGAGGAAAAGTTCACCATTGGCGAATACACAAGCATTTATTGTGGAAAAAAGGCCTGTATGGGGTTGCCATTACATTGGACGAATAACATGCTGTAGCACTGAAAAGCTAGGTAGAAAGAAACTCTAGGGAGAGCTAGACAACAGAAGGTCTTCAGAGAAGTAACCCCCTTTAGACAAGTGTTTCGGCCCTGAATTCCTTACACTCTCGGGGGGCCGGGCCACATCCAGGTCATGACTCCTGGATGCCCCTCTGCTGTTGTCTATTTTTTTTTTTTTTTTTTCCCACGCCGGGGAGCGAACCTGGGCGATTCTGCGCTTCAGAACTGCGGTACGCGGTTTTACCAATGTGCTAACGGGGCACACATCATTTGTAGGGAATTTAATCCTTATGAAGTTCACTTTTGGTTCCTCCTTGCCCAGATCCAGCTTGAGCTCCTTTCTGCTGCCTCTGCCATCGCTTTAAGGGCTCTAGTTCTCTTCTTCCCAGAAATGGCGAGTTGTTTCATGAGATCATAAGCGGAGGTGCCCACAAACCCTCTTGCCCCGACCTCTATGGCGAAGATTTTGACCCGCAGACCTGCTTTCTTCAGGGTGCTGGCAAGACCGGCGTATTTTTCGGTCTTGTAGATATGTGCTTCTTCCATTCTGCTTTCGTATGGCACAGTGAGTTCTATCAGAATCACTTGTTTCGAGGAGTCAGAGTGGAGAGCGATGTCTGGTCTCATGCCTGTCTTGCTGATGACATCTGGGTAATTTCTCCACTCTGGGAGGTCTGCTGTACACTCCCAGTCGACTGCTCCATCCAGAAGACCCTTTGGCAATGTGCTGGTTGTCATAGCACTTTCGGGCCAGACCTGTTTCCCTCCTGCTTTGTAGAACGTTGTCATAGCAATTGGTGCGTTTGGGGTCATGGTTTTTTCGCTAACCACGTCTGTGATCACTTTCAGAACTTGGTTGTGCCTCCATGTATACCTTCCTTGGGCTAGCGCTACTTTGCAAGAGCTTAGGACATGTTCCACTGTTTGTTTCTTCTGACAGAGCGGACATGCTGGGTCGTCTGATTTCCCCCATTTCACTAAGTTTGCATTCGAGGGGAGCAGGTCATATACAGATCTGAGGAGGAAGCTTATCCTTAGAGGAGCCATGTGCCACATATCGTTCCAGCTGAGACTTCTTTGGAGTGCACTGTCCCATGTTGTCCATTGCCCCTGTTGACCTTGCTGGACTGCCTTCTGCACTCTTTTGACATCTTCTTCTTCCTTCAACTCCTGTATGATCATGTCTCTTTTTTCCTTCCCTTTGGCTTTGGACCACCACTGCATTTTTGTTGCTCCCAGTCCCTGTCTGTTGGTTTGCGTGTGTCCAATTATTTCTTTGATGCTGAGGTTTCTCTTGGCATTGTTTACAGCCTCTTGGACTTTCCACTTTCTGCCAGTTCTCAGCTTTGGATGAACTGATCTCACGATATTGTCTTCCGATTCCTCCAGCATGCTCAACAGTCTTGCTTTTCCAACTTTGTATTCCTCCACTATGGATTTGAGAGGTAGCTTCAGCATTGCTTGACGACAGTAGAATGCAACATCAGTCAGACCAGGTGGGACGCCGAGCCATTTTCTTGTGTATTTGTTGATTTTGGCTTCCATTGCTTCGACTGTGCTGGTGCAAATGTCATAGATTAGCAGTGGCCACAGCAGCTTTGGTATCAGCATGAACTGTAGACACCAGACTTTGTATTTGCCTGGCAGTCCGCAGTTATCTATTTTCTTCAGGCCTTCTTCTGCTGTTTGCTTGGTTTCACATCCCCTTTGTGTGTCTTTCAGGGAGTCATCATACCATCTTCCGAGACTTTTTACTGGCTCTTCTGTGACAGTGGGGAATGGCTTGGTTGGCTACCATGAATTTGACTGAATCTGCCACTTTTCCTTTTCGCAGTGAGAGACTTCGGGATTTCTTAGGTTTGAACCTCATTCTTGAAGAGGCCACCACCTCATCCAGCTGCTTTAAGATTTGGTGTGTCTCTTCCTCATCCGTGGACAAGACTGTTGTGTCATCCATGAAAGCTTTCAGAGGAGGCATTTGGTATCCATCTCCCAGATTCACTGGACCTGAACTCTTCATTGCAGCTTTCAAGATGACTTCCATTGCCAACACGAACAGTATGGGAGAGATTGCACAGCCCATTGCAATGCCCACCTCTAGGTCTATCCAGTCCGTGGTGTATTCTTTGGTAGAGAACCGCATTGAGAACCCTTGGAAATACTTCCTCAGCATTGTTCGGATGTTTTCTGGGATGTGATACATTTCAAGAGCCAGCTGGATCATATGCATTCGCCAGATCAAGCCAAACTACGTCAATGTCTCTCTTCTCTGTTCTTGCTTTTTGGATGGCATCCCAAATCAACGTGGCATGTTCCAAGCATCCAGGCATTCCTGGTATGCCTCCCTTTTGGACTGACATATCCAGATACTTGTTTTCAGTCAGGTATTTTGTCAATCTTGCTGCCATAACAGAGAAGAAGATTTTCCCCTCGACGTTCAGAAGTGATATTGGCCTGAACTGATTGATGCTGCTGGAGTTCTGCTCCTTCGGAATGTACACTCCTTCAGCTCTCATCCATTGGTCGCTGATCTTCTGGTTCCTCCATGCTGATCGAATCATCTTGTGGAGCCACTCGAGCACTTTTGGGCATTTCTTGTAGAGCAGGTATGGTATTCCGTTTGGTCCAGGTGCTGACTTGGCTCTGGCTTTCTTTACTACGTTCTTTACTTCATCCAGTGTTGGTGGTTTGTTAATGAATTTTCCTTCTGGCGCTGCAGGCCAAACCAGATTCTGGATTTCAAGTGGTGCCTCGCGCTGAGAATCGGAATGTTTCCCTGAGATGCTGCTCTAGGGTTTCCTTGCCCACTGTGAGAGTCCCTGATTTGGGTTGTTCAAACAGCTTTCTTGCAAAGTCAAAGGGATCTTTGAAGAAACGATCTTGAGTCTTCTTCTTTTTGCTCTTTCTTCGCCTTGCTGATTCCACTTTGCTGAGAGCATTGTGTTTGGCCTTCAGATCTTTCCAGAGTTCCAGGAGCCCTTGCTTCTCGAATTCTGAGGCAGTTTTCATTCGCTTTTTAAGCTTCCTTTTCTCCCTCCGGATGCTCTCCATCTGTTGCTGTCTTCTGGATTTCTGGGGAGGCGTTTTTGTCTTTGGCTGCTTCACTCCATAAGTGTCCCTGCAGATAGAGTATATGATGTCTCCGTATGTGTCAAGTTTGTGTTCCAGCGTACTGTTCCCTATTAGCGCATTCAGCTTAAGGTCAAGTTCCTCATCTAATTCCTCCCATTGTTCTTTTGCACCGGCAGGCGGCAAATTGAGTTTTCCACGTTTGGCGTTAAGAGCTTGTGCAAAATCCGCATCAGAACCGTCAGCGTGGATGTCCTTGGCACTATGGTTTAAATCCTGGCCTTGGTCATCCAACGTCTCACCTGCTATCGCAGTGCGCTGCTGCTGGTTCGTATGTGTCTTCAAACAGCCCATTTTTGTCCTGTGGATCTTCATGTCGCGTTTGGTGGTGAATCTCCATCCACACGCACACGGAAATTCCATCTGGTCATTAATCATGATCCGTTGTGCGTTTCCAGTCGTGATGGAGTCAGTGCCGATGGATTCATCATTCTCTCCCCCTTTCGGTGAATCCTGGGAGCATCTTTCATTTAAAGAACTCGTGGCATGTTATCAAAGGCAAGGTGGGAAGCCAACCCACAAAGCCCGCAGATCTAGTCTTTCCCAGTGTCCTTCGGTCTTTCCCGAATGTCCTCCGAACTATTCCCGGAAGTCAATGGATTGACCATGTGCAGGTAGAAAGAAACTCTAGGGAGAGCTAGACAACAGAAGGTCTTCAGAGAAGTAACCCCCTTTAAACAAGGTGTTGAAAATACTGGACAGAGATGAAGACAGAGACGAGGTCAGAGAAAGAGAGGACGGTTGGAGCAGAGAGACAGAAATACACACTTATGTGGACGGGAGAAGGGAGGGAGACTTACACAGACACAGAACAAGAACACTTTTATTTTCGAGGATAATGGTATCAGCATTTTCACGATTTTTTTTACATTCAGGCCTCACCTTAGCAGGGCTATAATAATGTAAGTGCATACTTCCAGAGAATCTATATTAATATAAATGAACTATAATAACATAAAAACACCAAAATGATACACAAACGGAATATTTGGGGAGGAGGGGGAGACAGAGATGTGACAGAGAGACAGAGTCACGCAGAGAGACAGCAAAACGTCATAAACACACAGAAACCATCACCAATACTACTATTTTTAATTTTGTTAGTATGCAAAAAATAACTTTCATGAAAATACAAATACTGATACAAAACTATCAAACCTTTACAAAGAAAATAATGTTACAGACAACTGGTTACATAACAGTGATACAAATTAGTAAAAACATACATTATTATTATATTAGTATTATACAGTATTATGTATAATACTAGGTAAATATCATGGGGCGACCGTCCCCGACCCAATGCGTCCCCAGTTGGTAGATAGGGAAAAGACCCTCAGATATGGGAGTCATCTGCGAATAGCCAATAAGCTTCTACAAGGTGATCTTACAACCCTACAATGAATACTGTCAGGCTAGCAGGGGCGCCATAACCCCAACCACTGAAGTTCTGGAAGCAGGGGATGGATCAATTAGGAGGCGAAGGCAAGCTACTGCATAACAATCGGCTTCTACTTCACGGTCATGGACAGAGGATTTCCAAGGTTACAATGGCCAGGTCACCTCAAAGTATGCGCACTGCGCTTCAGGAAAGCAATGACAACCTTCCTGATTTATTTTTGGCCAAAAACTGCGCAGAATGACACAGTAAGAACGAAAACAACATAGTTCCATGTGTTCAGAAACCCCCCAGGAAAATCAAAACACCTTGGGTAAGGAGGAGACAGGATCCACGAGTATAAAAGGCAGTACGATGATGATTGTATGTATCTGATGGCAGCGGTCGGAAGCAAGACTTAAATAAAAATTAACAAAAAAAACAAAAAACAAAAAAAAGGACAGGGTTAATCAACATTGGTATATGGACTGTTCAAACTATGCTAGAAGTGGGAAAGCTTTATCTCCTTCTACCGGAACTTGAAAAAATAGGTATGAACATCAGAGGATTGTGCGAGACCAGGTGGAGTGGTGAGGAAAAGTTCACCATTGGCGAATACACAAGCATTTATTGTGGAAAAAAGGCCTGTATGGGGTTGCCATTACATTGGACGAATAACATGCTGTAGCACTGAAAAGCTAGGTAGAAAGAAACTCTAGGGAGAGCTAGACAACAGAAGGTCTTCAGAGAAGTAACCCCCTTTAGACAAGTGTTTCGGCCCTGAATTCCTTACACTCTCGGGGGGCCGGGCCACATCCAGGTCATGACTCCTGGATGCCCCTCTGCTGTTGTCTATTTTTTTTTTTTTTTTTTCCCACGCCGGGGAGCGAACCTGGGCGATTCTGCGCTTCAGAACTGCGGTACGCGGTTTTACCAATGTGCTAACGGGGCACACATCATTTGTAGGGAATTTAATCCTTATGAAGTTCACTTTTGGTTCCTCCTTGCCCAGATCCAGCTTGAGCTCCTTTCTGCTGCCTCTGCCATCGCTTTAAGGGCTCTAGTTCTCTTCTTCCCAGAAATGGCGAGTTGTTTCATGAGATCATAAGCGGAGGTGCCCACAAACCCTCTTGCCCCGACCTCTATGGCGAAGATTTTGACCCGCAGACCTGCTTTCTTCAGGGTGCTGGCAAGACCGGCGTATTTTTCGGTCTTGTAGATATGTGCTTCTTCCATTCTGCTTTCGTATGGCACAGTGAGTTCTATCAGAATCACTTGTTTCGAGGAGTCAGAGTGGAGAGCGATGTCTGGTCTCATGCCTGTCTTGCTGATGACATCTGGGTAATTTCTCCACTCTGGGAGGTCTGCTGTACACTCCCAGTCGACTGCTCCATCCAGAAGACCCTTTGGCAATGTGCTGGTTGTCATAGCACTTTCGGGCCAGACCTGTTTCCCTCCTGCTTTGTAGAACGTTGTCATAGCAATTGGTGCGTTTGGGGTCATGGTTTTTTCGCTAACCACGTCTGTGATCACTTTCAGAACTTGGTTGTGCCTCCATGTATACCTTCCTTGGGCTAGCGCTACTTTGCAAGAGCTTAGGACATGTTCCACTGTTTGTTTCTTCTGACAGAGCGGACATGCTGGGTCGTCTGATTTCCCCCATTTCACTAAGTTTGCATTCGAGGGGAGCAGGTCATATACAGATCTGAGGAGGAAGCTTATCCTTAGAGGAGCCATGTGCCACATATCGTTCCAGCTGAGACTTCTTTGGAGTGCACTGTCCCATGTTGTCCATTGCCCCTGTTGACCTTGCTGGACTGCCTTCTGCACTCTTTTGACATCTTCTTCTTCCTTCAACTCCTGTATGATCATGTCTCTTTTTTCCTTCCCTTTGGCTTTGGACCACCACTGCATTTTTGTTGCTCCCAGTCCCTGTCTGTTGGTTTGCGTGTGTCCAATTATTTCTTTGATGCTGAGGTTTCTCTTGGCATTGTTTACAGCCTCTTGGACTTTCCACTTTCTGCCAGTTCTCAGCTTTGGATGAACTGATCTCACGATATTGTCTTCCGATTCCTCCAGCATGCTCAACAGTCTTGCTTTTCCAACTTTGTATTCCTCCACTATGGATTTGAGAGGTAGCTTCAGCATTGCTTGACGACAGTAGAATGCAACATCAGTCAGACCAGGTGGGACGCCGAGCCATTTTCTTGTGTATTTGTTGATTTTGGCTTCCATTGCTTCGACTGTGCTGGTGCAAATGTCATAGATTAGCAGTGGCCACAGCAGCTTTGGTATCAGCATGAACTGTAGACACCAGACTTTGTATTTGCCTGGCAGTCCGCAGTTATCTATTTTCTTCAGGCCTTCTTCTGCTGTTTGCTTGGTTTCACATCCCCTTTGTGTGTCTTTCAGGGAGTCATCATACCATCTTCCGAGACTTTTTACTGGCTCTTCTGTGACAGTGGGGAATGGCTTGGTTGGCTACCATGAATTTGACTGAATCTGCCACTTTTCCTTTTCGCAGTGAGAGACTTCGGGATTTCTTAGGTTTGAACCTCATTCTTGAAGAGGCCACCACCTCATCCAGCTGCTTTAAGATTTGGTGTGTCTCTTCCTCATCCGTGGACAAGACTGTTGTGTCATCCATGAAAGCTTTCAGAGGAGGCATTTGGTATCCATCTCCCAGATTCACTGGACCTGAACTCTTCATTGCAGCTTTCAAGATGACTTCCATTGCCAACACGAACAGTATGGGAGAGATTGCACAGCCCATTGCAATGCCCACCTCTAGGTCTATCCAGTCCGTGGTGTATTCTTTGGAAGAGAACCGCATTGAGAACCCTTGGAAATACTTCCTCAGCATTGTTCGGATGTTTTCTGGGATGTGATACATTTCAAGAGCCAGCTGGATCATATGCATTCGCCAGATCAAGCCAAACTACGTCAATGTCTCTCTTCTCTGTTCTTGCTTTTTGGATGGCATCCCAAATCAACGTGGCATGTTCCAAGCATCCAGGCATTCCTGGTATGCCTCCCTTTTGGACTGACATATCCAGATACTTGTTTTCAGTCAGGTATTTTGTCAATCTTGCTGCCATAACAGAGAAGAAGATTTTCCCCTCGACGTTCAGAAGTGATATTGGCCTGAACTGATTGATGCTGCTGGAGTTCTGCTCCTTCGGAATGTACACTCCTTCAGCTCTCATCCATTGGTCGCTGATCTTCTGGTTCCTCCATGCTGATCGAATCATCTTGTGGAGCCACTCGAGCACTTTTGGGCATTTCTTGTAGAGCAGGTATGGTATTCCGTTTGGTCCAGGTGCTGACTTGGCTCTGGCTTTCTTTACTACGTTCTTTACTTCATCCAGTGTTGGTGGTTTGTTAATGAATTTTCCTTCTGGCGCTGCAGGCCAAACCAGATTCTGGATTTCAAGTGGTGCCTCGCGCTGAGAATCGGAATGTTTCCCTGAGATGCTGCTCTAGGGTTTCCTTGCCCACTGTGAGAGTCCCTGATTTGGGTTGTTCAAACAGCTTTCTTGCAAAGTCAAAGGGATCTTTGAAGAAACGATCTTGAGTCTTCTTCTTTTTGCTCTTTCTTCGCCTTGCTGATTCCACTTTGCTGAGAGCATTGTGTTTGGCCTTCAGATCTTTCCAGAGTTCCAGGAGCCCTTGCTTCTCGAATTCTGAGGCAGTTTTCATTCGCTTTTTAAGCTTCCTTTTCTCCCTCCGGATGCTCTCCATCTGTTGCTGTCTTCTGGATTTCTGGGGAGGCGTTTTTGTCTTTGGCTGCTTCACTCCATAAGTGTCCCTGCAGATAGAGTATATGATGTCTCCGTATGTGTCAAGTTTGTGTTCCAGCGTACTGTTCCCTATTAGCGCATTCAGCTTAAGGTCAAGTTCCTCATCTAATTCCTCCCATTGTTCTTTTGCACCGGCAGGCGGCAAATTGAGTTTTCCACGTTTGGCGTTAAGAGCTTGTGCAAAATCCGCATCAGAACCGTCAGCGTGGATGTCCTTGGCACTATGGTTTAAATCCTGGCCTTGGTCATCCAACGTCTCACCTGCTATCGCAGTGCGCTGCTGCTGGTTCGTATGTGTCTTCAAACAGCCCATTTTTGTCCTGTGGATCTTCATGTCGCGTTTGGTGGTGAATCTCCATCCACACGCACACGGAAATTCCATCTGGTCATTAATCATGATCCGTTGTGCGTTTCCAGTCGTGATGGAGTCAGTGCCGATGGATTCATCATTCTCTCCCCCTTTCGGTGAATCCTGGGAGCATCTTTCATTTAAAGAACTCGTGGCATGTTATCAAAGGCAAGGTGGGAAGCCAACCCACAAAGCCCGCAGATCTAGTCTTTCCCAGTGTCCTTCGGTCTTTCCCGAATGTCCTCCGAACTATTCCCGGAAGTCAATGGATTGACCATGTGCAGGTAGAAAGAAACTCTAGGGAGAGCTAGACAACAGAAGGTCTTCAGAGAAGTAACCCCCTTTAGACAAGTGTTTCGGCCCTGAATTCCTTACACTCTCGGGGAGCCGGGCCACATCCAGGTCATGACTCCTGGATGCCCTTCTGCTGTTGTCTATTTTTTTTTTTTTTTTTTCCCCACGCCGGATAGCGAACCTGGGCGATTCTGAGCTTCAGAACTGCGGTACGCGGTTTTACCAATGTGCTAACGGGGCTACAATATAGTTAATGCCGACTGGTAACTGTTAAACTTAACACAAAGCCAGTTGCCTTAAACATCATCCAGGCATATGCCCCTACATCCACCCGCTTAGATGAAAGGATAGAACGATTCATAATGATCTTCAAACTGCAAAGGACAAAATACCGAAAAGAGAAGTGTTGCACGATAGTGGGCGAAAGTGAAGACAGAGAGTGTGGAATAGGACCTTATGGGCTGGGAAAACGCAATGAAAGAGACGATATGTTGGCATCTTTCTGCGGGCCAACGAATTGGACATCACTAACACCCTCTTTAAACAGCATTATCGCAGACGATATACCTAGAAACTTGGAAAAAAAACGACAATGATAATAAGAAAATGATAAAAATATATAGATAAAAAATCAGACAGATTACATCATGACAGACAGGACATACAGAATAACTGTTTTAATCTCCAAAACAAAGTCAGGAGCTGACTGTGATGGTGATCACTACCTAGTCACAGCAAAAATTAGACACAATGCCTATAAACAAAAAAGTCAAGCCGGCCCCTAAGTTTGATCTAGAGAAATTGAAAAATCAAGACATTGCATCTGATTTTGAGATCGAAGTCAGCAACCGTTTCGAGGCTCTAATCCAGGACTGGACATTACGTGACAAGTATCCAGAAAAAATTCGGGCAGATATGAAGAAAACCTACACTGAAGTAGCAGAACAAAGTTAGGCAGGAAAAGAAAACGAAAACCAACTAAGCCCTACATCAGCTAGGAAATTATGGATCTAGCCAAACAGGAAAACCAAGCCCGCCACTCTGGAAGAAAAGAAGAATACAAAAAAAATTAAAAAATCACAAGAAAAATTAAGAGCAAAATAAGAAGAGATAAAAAAAATGACTGGAGGAAGAATGTGAAAAAAAGAAAAAAAAAGAAGAGCGTAATGAATGCAGAAGATCCAGCGATCTATTCCAACAGATAAAGAAAGTTCAATCCACCGAAATGAGTGCATCTATAGCAATAAAGAAGGCACCATACTGACTTAACCAGAGCATATTACGAGCAGATGGAATGAACATGGAGCATCCCTTTTTAGCCACAATAGCCCTCAAGACACTCTATGCCCTGTCCTGAACTGTCCAGAATCAGAATCAGAACCACTTTTAAGTGAAATTAAAGCAGCTACCAAGCAGTTAAAAACAAAACGATCCCCAGGAATTGACAATGTTCCATGAGAAATGTTAAAACATGCTGGAAAAGAAGGCCTAAAAGCCATGCAGCATCCTTGTAAAATCTGGAATACTCATCAGTGGCCAACAGATTGGAAACATCAAGAATTTTTCATGCTTTACAGGAGTGGCAATGTCAAAGAACATAACAACTACAGCAACATTGCCCTAATCAGCCATGCCAGAAAGATTTTGCACATAATTATTCTCAACAGATTGAAGCCCAAGATAGAAGAAGAACTATCTGACTGCTAGGCTGCAGATCCAACAGAGGCACAACTGACATGTTATTTGTGTTACAAATACTCATAGAGAAAACAAAAGCACTGATGAAGAAGTTGTTGTCACCTTCATAGACTATAGCACAAAGCATTTGATAGCGTCATTCATCTCCACTTATTCAAAGCAATGGTCAAAATGGGTTTTCCTAAACATCTTATTTCATTAATTGCTTCATTATATAAAGACCAAAAGGCTACAGAGCAGTTAGAGAGGGTTGTATCCTCTCACCGGATCTCTTTAACATCTACGTGGACAAGTCACGAGAGATGCTGATATAAAAGGCATGGATATACAGATAGGAGGGAAAAAAATTACATGTACAGCCAGTGATACTGCACTATTAGCAGACAACATAACAGTATGAAAAGAATTCTATACAGGGTGGATGCAGTGGGCAAAAAGGCTGGCCTAAACTCGAATGCTAAGAAAACAAAAGTGCTACATATTAAAGGCAAAGACAGTGAAAACAATTAAGACGTCTTAATTAATAAAGTTCCTTTAGAAAATGTTAAAGATTTAAATATCTTTGTTCTGTAAAGATTGATGAAAGAACCTGCTCTAAAGTCATCAAGATAAGAAATGGAATGGCAAAGTAAATAATAGTCCAACTCAACAATATCTGGAAAGACAAGAGGCATACCAAATGGCCTGAAAATTAAACTTTTAAAATGTTTGATCTGGCCAGTCATGATTTATGGCTGCGAAACCTGGACTCTCCAAAAACCTGATTGCAAAAGATCTGATACAGCAGAGATGTAGTTTATCGGAGACTACTACGTGTCAAATGGACAGATAGAAGAACTAATGAAAGTGTCCTGGAAGAACTTGATACCACCAGAAAATTACTAGCAGACATCAACAAGAGAGTCTAAATACATTGACCATGTGTCACATAACAAGAACACAGACCTCGTGGAAACCATTTTTCAAGGAAAAACAGAGGCAAAAAGGAAGAAAGACAGACCTCCAATCTCATACACTGAGAACATAACCAACATCAGTGACCACAATATTCAAAAAGTTGTCTACAAAAGTCAAGACAGAGCCGTCTGGATTAGAGTAGCGGTGTCAAAGCGTGCAACAGCCAACATTTAATCCGGTGACGCCGACAGGCAACAGACAAAGCAACTGTATAATAGCAGTGTGTCACGTCAGCGTATTCGTGAAATGTTGAACGTTTTTTTTGTGTTTTGATGGGATCTAGCATTAAGCAGAAGATAATTCCAGAACAAGCTAAGAGCGTACTAACGACGATTTAAATATATGAAATCTAGGTATGGACACTTTTTGTTTAGTGGGTTACTGTAGTGGGTCTGCGTACTTTTTGATGAACCGTTTGTGAGACAAATCGTACCACAATTTTTGCATCAATATTAATTTTCTTTGATTATAAACATAATTTTTAGAGAGGGACCAACCCAAATATGTTAGATTTTCCATTTTACAGCGTCTTTATTAGAGTGAGTGGTGAATGACATGGGGCCGAGAGCAGTTGGCAGACAGGGTGACAGAAGGAAAGAATGACATGCGCGAGAAAAGTAGAAACGAGGGAGAGAAACAGTCAGACAGATAGAGAGGGAGAGATGTTAAAACATGAAAGAACCTAACAGACTGGAAAACCTCCAACGCTTAAACAAGGATTCATTAACTTCCCGTTGAGGTTGAGAATCATGGGTAGTAATATCAAGGCCAGAATCAGCGATATAAACAGAGAAAGAGAGACAGAAATAGAGAGAGAGGAAGACTAGAAACATAGCAGTAAACAGGCCTACACACGCCTACACATGTTAGTGGCATCATGGTCAGTAACAGAGACTACTGACATGGCAGTAAATGATACACACTAAGTCAGTGACATCATGGTCAGGAATAGAATGAAAGACTACAAATATGGCAGTAAATGATAAACACTATGTCAGTGACATTACATGTATGGTCAGAGATAGTCACAGACAGTAACTACAGACATGAAACAAATAAAATATAATATATCCTGATATTTGGTCTCTATGACATGAAGACCACACACACATCAGCCTCTCTGACATAAGGAACACACTCATCGCACTGACATGGGAGTGCACAGCTGTTTATGTGACAGATGCCTTTCTACGCTAATCATTCGACTTCACAGATAAGGCAGGGTGAAGGAGGGAGAGACAGAGAGTGACAGACAGACAGACAGACAGACAGACAGACAGACAGACAGACAGACAGACAGAGAATTAGAATCAGAAATATAATCAACAATATCAAAGCCCTATTCAAAGGGGAAGCCTCATAAAATCATGAAAAAACAAAATATAGAGCATGGTCGTTCTTAGATAATGCATACTTCAAACATTTTGGAAATACAATACGGTCACACATTCATTTTTCAAAGGTACAATAATTATGATTTGGAAATACAATACGGTCACACATTCATTTTTCAAAGGTACAATAATTATGAGCAAGTAAATCGGTACAACAGTCATATTTATATCAGCTAACTTAAGAAAAGACAATCTCTCTTCTGTTAAGAGCTTTATCGACCTATTTTACCAGATTTCTATCCGTACGTTCTTTTTTTCTTTTCTTTTTGAAGCCATTACCATTACTGATATGAAATCGTTTGGATTATGATAGTACTTTGGCTTAATTAATTGATGTCTCAAATTTTCAAGGTCTAGACAACATAGATAAAGTCAATTTCATTTTCTGTGACACTTTTTTCATAGTGGGCATGTTGCTGCCTTTTGAACACGTATTTCATATCTTAATCCATGTACTAATACGTTAAAACGAACGAAAAAAACTCTCGGTGACTCCGCTCACTATCGGCACAAGGAATGTGTGCACGCTCTTGGACAACCCAAGTGCAAACCGACCTGAACGACGTACAGCACTGATTGCATGAGAACTCGATAGGCACAGCATCCAAATCTCAGCTCTATGCGAGACCAGGCTCGCAAACGAAGGCCAATTGTCAGAAACGAAAGCTGGCTATACCTTCTTCTGGAGTGGTCGCGGCAGCGACGAACTGCGCCTTCCATTAAGAGGAAAACGTCATGCCACCCTCATCAGCGCCTATGCCCCTACAATGACCAACACAGAGGAAGTAAAGGACAAGTTCTACGAAGACCTGGAATCCCTACTCGCGACTGTACCCAAAGAAGACAAGTTGTTGATTCTCGGCTATTTCAATGCCAGAGTTGGGACAGATCACAAAACGTGGGAAGGGATTATCGGACGAAATGGAGTCGGAAAGAGCAACAGCAATGGGCACCTACTCCTGAGGACATGTGCGGCACATGACCTGCTCATCACCAATACAATCTTCCGCCTGCCAAACCGCAACAAGACGTCATGGATGCATCCTGGCTCGAAGCACTGGCATCTCATCGACTACGTCATCGTTAGGAAAAAAAGACAGGCAGGACGTCAGAGTAACGAAAGCCATGTGCGGCGCAGAATGTTGGACTGACCATAGGCTCATCATCTCTAGACTCAACATCTCTATCCAGCTGAGACGACGTCCACAAGGAAAGAGGTTCAACGAAAGACTGAACGTCACAAAGCTGGAACGACCCTCTGTGTATCAAAGTTCAGAAATGACCTTGATGCACAGCTCGAAGGCCTAAATCTGGGCTCCAAAAGTGCAGACGAGGACTGGGCAGCCTTCCGAGACGTCGTCCACAACTCAGCGCGGGAGCAACTCGATATCAACCAGCGAAAACACCAGGACTGGTTTGATGAAAACGACGCCGACATCCAGATATTGTTGGAAGAAAAGCGAAAAGTCTTCAGAGCACATCAGTAAGACCCAAAATCCACCTCCAAGGAAGCTGCCTATAAATCAATCAAAAACAAAGTGCAGACAAAGCTCTGAGAAATGCAAGACCCCTGGCTTAGCAGAAAAGCGGACAAAATACAGAAGCACGCTGATACCAACAATTACAAGTGCTTCTATGACGCCCTAAAAACCTTATATGGGCAACAGCCCCAAGGAACATCGCAGCTGCTCAACGCCGACGGATCAACACTTCTCACTGACAAAAATGCCATCCTACAACGCTGAGCCCGAGCACTTCGACAGCGTCCTCAATTGTGCATCTACTAGCGACAGCAAAGCCATTGACTGCATGCCGCAGGTCCAATAAGCACCGAACTGGCAGCGCCTCCTACAGAATCAGAGATCACGGCAGCAATCAAGCACCTTTCAAACGACAAAGCTCCAGGCTCCGACTCCATTCCAGCAGAAATATACAAAGCAGGTGGACCAGTCATGACCCGAAAGCTAACAGAGTTGTTCAAGAGCATGTGGGAACAAGAATCCATCCCCCAGGAACTGAAGGACGCGACCATTGTCCATCTCTACAAGAGGAAGGGCAACAGGCAGTCCTGTGACAACCACAGGGGAATCTTTCTGCTCGCCACTGCCGGTAAGATCCTCGCAAGAGTCCTACTCAACCGCCTTATCGTTCACCTGGAAAATGGCCACCTACCAGAAACACAGTGCAGCTTCAGAAAATCACGCGGGACAATCGACATAATATTCGCAGCACGACAACTGCAAAGAAAGTGTCAGGAACAACACCAAGATCTGTACACGACATTCGTTGATCTGACAAAGGCCTTCGACACGGTCAGCCGTGAAGGACTATGGAGAATTATGGAGAAGTTCGGATGCCCATCAAAGTTCATCAACATGGTACGCCATTTTCATGAAGGCATGCAGGCACGTGTGTTGGACAACGGAGATTGCTCCGAGACTTTCTCAGTCGCGAACGGTGTCAAGCAGGGTTGTGTACTGGCGCCAACACTGTTCAGTATGATGTTTACGGCCATGCTCTCAGACCATTCTATGACGACCATAACACATGCATTGGCTTCAGATACAGGACAGACGGAAGACTCCTCAATGCCCTCAGGCTTCAGGCGAAGACCAGGGTTGAAAAAGACTGGGTCCGCAACCTCCTGTTCGCCGATGACTGCGCTCTGAACGCCATCACTGAAGCCAAAATGCAGCAGAACATGGATCGATTCGCATCATCCTGCAGAAACTTCGGACTCACCATCAGGACGAAGACCGAAGTCATGTTTCAGCCTGCACCACAACAGCGGTACTCGGAACCAAGCATCACTGTCGAGAGAGAAACCCTGAAAGCTGTGGACAATTTTACGTACCTCGGAAGCACGATCTGAAGATCAGTGAACATAGACACTGAGGTAGACACACGCATTGCCAAAGCAAATTCAGCTTTCGGACGCCTCAGGGTATCGGTATGGGACAGGAGAGGTATCAAACTATCCACCAAGCTGAAGGTATACAAGGCAGCCGTTCTGCCAACCCTTCTGTATGCCTGTGAGACATGGACCGTATACGAGCGCCACGCCAAGAAACTCTACCGATTCCACATCAACTGCCTCAGACAGCTCCTGAAGATCACCTGAAAGGATAGAATACCTGACACAGATGTCCTCGATCAGGCCGGAATGACTAGCATTCACACCCTGCTCGAAAGAGCCCAACTCAGATGGGCCGAACACATCGTGCACGCGTGCGTATGCAAGACACGCGTCTCCCGAAGAGACTGTTCTATGGTGAGCTAGCAGACGGCAAACGCTCGCGAAGAAGGCCAAAGCTGCACTTCAAGGACACGCTTAAAGCGTCCCTGAAAAACTTCGGCATCGACACCTAGACATGAGAGGTCCTTACACAAGACCGCTCATCATGGAGAAGCCGCGTTGGCGAAGGTGCCGCCTCCTACGAACAAAGCGGGATCAGTGGAGCACAAAAGAAACGAGAGCTGCGTAAATCCCGAGCCAACTCCCAAGTCCAGAATCCAGCGGAACACATGTGTCTCATCTGCGGCCGAGCCTTCCGCGCACGAATCGGCCTCATCAGTCACAGCTGGACACATGAAACGTGATGCTCCTTGGTCATCGTCGATCACGATGAGATGGTTTGAAATTTCTGTATTGTGCACTATCATTAGTGTTTATATTTAACTCCCAATTTTACCATCCGCAATCATTTGAATACTTTTCTGAAAGACTTTATACAAAGTACCTAACGTTTTCTCTAACGTATGAAAATTTTAGCTAATTCATGTCACAGACTTCTGAGGCGCAATTAATTTTTCCTTTGCTGGCTAGATTTAATAGTAAACTTTGTACGTCAGAGAGAGAGAGAGAGACAGACAGACAGACGGACAGACAAAGAGAGAGAGGGAGGGATGGGGAGAAAGCAAGAGAGAGAGAGAGAGAGCCAGACAGACAGAGAGCGATAACGATAACGATAATGTGATTATACTTTATTTTCCAGCGGTTGACGTTACTAGTTAAAACCCATATTTCAAATTTACTTGCATGCTGGCTGTTTCCTTATTTCCATAAGACAGTCACTGACATGACTTATGGGATCGTTAACATGGGTATTTGATATTTAGCGTGCATACACATCATCATCATCATCATCATCAGGTGCCCCGCCGCATGGCGTTGGCGATCATGGACTTCCAACCATCTCTATCTCTCGTTCCCCCAGCATCTCCCCCACCCTCCTCAACCCCAGCCACTCTGCAAGTCCGTCCTTATTCATCTCAATTGACCTCTCTATGATAGTTCTTAGGATGTATATGGCATTAATAGTTCCTTTCCCTTCCACAAATCCACACTGTACTTCTGCTATTTCTCTTTTGATTCTATTCCTTGTCCTCATCATGATTATTCTTAACAGGATTTTTGTTACATGACTCATCAAACTGATTGTGCGATAGAGCTCGCATTCTATAGCACCTGTCTTCTTTGGAAGAGCAATGAAAATTGATTTTGACATATCTTTGGGGATTTTACCAGTGTCATAAATTTCATTCAGGAGGACTGTTATTTTTTCTATGCCAAATTCCTCCAGGGCTTCAATCATCTCTGTAGTAATGTTGTCTGGTCCTGGGTCTTTTCCTGGTTTCATCTTTTTCAGTGCTGCTGTAGCTTCATCTTTCATTATGGGTGGTCCTTCTAAGTTCTTTTTTATAATGTGTTCTTCGTTTCTGTCATCCTCAAAATGGTCTTTAATGTACTCTCCCCATCTGTCCAGTATTTTGTCTTTTTCCATGATAAGCGTGCCATCTTTCGATTTTAAACAACCAGTTGATGTGCATGTATTTTTCCTGTGGACAATTTCTTCAATTCGTCTGTA
>JAPXFY010000013.1:75724355-75726855 GCA_030674185.1 Monoplex corrugatus
AATACTACTAAGCACACGCATACTGGGAGAGGGAGGACAGGAGATGAGTGGGGCAAAACGGTAAGGATGTACAGGAGGAAATCACTAATGGGCAAAAAGGTATGTCTTCAAACTACACAAGAAGAAAGACAGAATTTGTGACTGTCAAATAAATGCTGGAAAATCATTGCGGTTGTATGGACCAGACACAGAAAAAGAGCGGCGACCGATGTGCTACATTTGTAGCGAGGAATTTGTAGACAACTAGTATTAGAAGCAGAATAGAGAGGTCGGGCAGAGATCTACATTCGGAGGTAGTCACGAAGGCAAATAGATGCAGTACCACTGATACACTTGATTTTATATGAATTCTTAGAAGGCAGCCAGTGCAGAAAATGAAGCAAGGGAGTGGTAAGAGCATGCTTCTTTCTACAAAGGGCAAGGTAGGCTGCAGAATTCTGAATCCGTTGGAAGCATGCAATAGAAGACGCAGGCAAGCCAGAGAGCACATAGTTAAAATAATCGATGCGAGATAAGATGAGAGAAGTCGCAAGTTTAGATGCTGCTGAAGCTGAAAGATAACTGAGAAATGGCATAAACATATATACAAACAAATGAAAGAATGTATCATAGAATTTTCAAAAATTCAGATATATGATGCTCATTAGTTTTGATATGAATTTAAACTTTAACAAAACTGACCACAACATTTAGACCTGGACAGTCAATAGTGGAATTCCATTAGTTCGGACAAAAGCAGCCAGACACTCGGATTCATTTGTCTGTTATGGTTGCAAGTAAAAAAAAAGTTACGCGTCCTGTTTTACTGGGAGACGTCACTGAAGATAAAGCGGAAGGTCTGCAGCTAGACGGATAGCCTGGCGTAGAGTCACCTGTTAGATGTGGAGTTGGTCTGCCTTTCCATCTTTTCAAAGCAGCCGTTGTTTCCTCTGGCTGTGAAGCCCAGGCATTCGGTGCGACAGGCTCGAAGAGATGGCTGGTTGACAGGCAACTTACTCAGGTAGCCAAACCAGCTGATCTGCTATTGTGTGATGTAATGATGCAAATGGTCCTCTGCTGTTCTGAAACATGTCATCTAGGCTGTATGTTGTCAAGGGTTTTGTTAAAAGTCCAGGTCGGGTGGTGGGAAGTCAATATAGGTGTAAATAACCAAATTGTGCAAATTATCTAAGGTATAAGGGTCACCCAGATGTTTGAAAAAAAACGAATTGTCAGATACACTAAATTATGATGCTGGAAAAGGTAGTATATTTATTCTATTTCCACATGCAAGTTTCCGTTTTTCTCAAAATTATACAGTTTTCATGTAGTTAGTGTTCAAAGTAGGTGGGTGGGTGACTGAAAATAATTCCAAGATGGCCGATATAACGAAAACAACATTACCTTATATGCACTCGTATGCACAGAAAATAATAAGGCTGACGCGTCTCCCTGGCTTATAAATCGAGCACAATGACTGCTCCCTTTCACACTTCCGCCACAATGGCGGTCTTTTCACGCTGAGCATTGTTTACGAAGTGATTTATCAACTTTTCTGTGGATAGTGAGTTTTTAGGAGGCAATTATCATGTCAGGAAGAAAAGGTGGTCCTTCTCGGCCCAAAAAGCGCCGTTTTCATGGCAATAGGTATACTACAAACTCTACCAAAGCAGGAAAAAGCAGTGTTTCAGTGCCATGTGTTGTGACAGTGACAGACGACGAACAGACGTTACCCTCCCCACCACCGACTCCCTCTGAAAGTGCCACGCCCCTTTCCAGATCTGAACAAAAAATCAAGGGTCTGTATGAAGTAATGCTTGATTCAGATAATGAAAATAAGGCAAAAAAGTGTTCAGGGGAGTCTGATACAGATACAACTAGTGAAAGTGATTATGATTTTGATACTGACCCCCTAATGATCCCCCTAAAGGCCATAGACTGATATTGAACTGTTAGCTGAGAATATACACGCAAATCTGCTTTGTCGTTTTTGCAGAAATCCAGTACAGTTGTTTGAGGTCAGTAGAAAAGGACTATCAAGTGAATTTGTTTTTGATTGTCAAAATAACTGTAGGCAGCCAGTTTTCTCATCATGTCAACAGCAAGCTGTTGGCAATGCCAAAATAAACCTCATAAACAGACATGTGGCCTTTGCCATGAGATGCATTGGTTGTGACTTTGGGGAGTTAGATACATTTTGTGGGATTATGGATCTTCCTCCTCCTGTCCATAAAAGTAGCCAGAAAGCCATAAGCAAAACAATTCACATAGCTACAACCACAGTACAAAAGGAAAGCATGAAAGATGCAGCTGCCTTAGAGTACAGCTTGGCAGAAGAGAAACCAGACTCAGATGTGCGAGATATAGAAGTCTCAAATGATGGAACATGGATGACCCCAGGTCACTCATCAAAGATAGGGATTACTGCCACAATAGGGTTTAGAACAGGTAAAGTACTTGATACAGAAGCCAGGAGTAAGGTGTGCAAAAGCTGCCATTACTGGACTAGGCAGGATCATAG
>JAPXFY010000013.1:75736855-75806855 GCA_030674185.1 Monoplex corrugatus
TCCTGTTGGGGTAAGACAAGGGTGTGTTTTAAGCCCTACCTTGTTTGGGATGTTTACATACCAGCTCGCGGATCACACGTCAGAGAAAAGTCGACGTGATTTACAGTTACTACCAGATATTAAGGAAATATTTATTTTGTACTTTGCCGCTGATTTGATATCGACAACTCCTGCTGGTCTTCAAAATCAGTGAACTTTCAACAGATTTGTTGTTAAAATTTGAACCTAACAGCTAAAGAAAAATCGAAAGTTATGGTATTTGGAAAAAGGAGGTTTCCTGGACAAGCATGAAGAATGGTTCTTGGATAATATAAAATTAGAAGTGGTTAACAATACTGTTACCTTGGGTTTAATTTTTCAACTAAAATTAGCCTAAAAAGCGGTACCGTGCGCTTGGCTACAAAAGAAAAAAGAAGCACTGATTGGTCTCATGAAAGCCTTCCACATATTCAAGGAAATCAATTATAAGACTTATTTCAAGATATCTGATGCCAAAATCCAACCAGTTCTGGTGTGCTCCTCTGAGGTTTGATGATTAGGCAGAGTAGACGCTTTAGAAAAGGTTCATTTGTTAGCATAGTCTAAAAAGCGGTACTGTGCGCTTGGCTACAAAAGGAAAAAAAAAAAGCACTGATTGTTCTAGTCAAAGCCTTCCAGAAATTCAAAGAAATCAATTAGAAGACCTATTTCAAGATATCTGAGGCAAAAAAAATAAATAAATAAATAAATAAAACAAAAACAAAAAACAAAACAAAAATCCTATCAATTCTGATGTGCTTATAAATCCTATCAATTCTGATGTGCTTATCTGAAGTTTGGGGATTAGACAGACTAGACACTTTAGAAAAGGTTCATTTGTTAGCACGTAAACGATTTTTTTGGTATTCGTATCAGAACACCAAATAAGACAGTTTATGGAGATTTTGGAAATAGCTCATTTTATATTAACAGATACGTTAATGCTCTAAGGTATTGGCTTAAGATTCTTTCAAATTCATCAAAATAGACTTCCTCTGCAAGCATACGATGTATTATTAAGACTTGATCACAAAGGGAAAAAATTGGGCATCAGATATAAGAGAAATACCGAGTGAAAATGGGTTTACGTCGTACGATTATAACAGGGAGTTGGAACTGTATCAGGATTTCTTTCTGAGATCAAAGACTAACTATTCTGTTTATCCAGGAAAGGTTTGGTCATGTAAGGGACAGAGACAGATATGCTCATCATAATTCAATTGAAAACTATTTTTGAAAAAGAAAAGCATGTACATAATATTAACGTATATTGCTATAAAGTTACTATAACGCAGGCAAGCTTTAATAACAATAATACACAGTGAACATAATCATGAACAAATTTTCCATTTTGTAAAGACATCGTTGAAGATGAATGTCATTTTATGTTTGACTTAGGTCTTAGAAGAAAATTCCTTAACAATCTGGTATGTAAGTCTATATCTATCTTTTTGAAGCAAGTAATGAAAAACGCACTGCAAAGTTCATAGTTCACGCCATTAAACAGAGAGAATGTTTGTCACAATTAAACTATGTGGCATGAAATGTAATGACATACGTACAGAAGACTTAGGCAGTCGTTGATGCAAATATCTCTTTGGTAGTTTTGCAGCGAGACGTACACGTTCATATATTCATATATGTATACAAACGTATATCTAAATTGTTTGATACAGGTATACGGTATGACTATGCAGACCCATCCCCAACACCCCCCAACTGTTTTGAATTGAGGACCATGGCCGTTGTTCAATAAAACATTCTCTCTCTGTCTCTCTCTCTCTCTCTCTCTCGGGGGATGAGTTGATGTCGTCAGTTGGCGAGGCTGCAAGAAAGTTTCTCTGTCGGTATTTCATCGAATATCTTTGTTTTGGTGATGCCTACGAATCGGTGACTGAGCAGAGATGTGTGTGACGTGTTGGGTTAGCCGAAGACGTGCAACTAGTGAGTGGACTTACTGTGGTTTTTGAGTAACAACCGAAAGTTACTTTGTTTACAAACTTACGGTTGACTGACGTAATAGGCGGTGTAAGACATTTTGAACTGTTCCTACACCATGTCAAAACAAGACATGGACAAAAAATCTCCAAGTAAAATGGATAGTGAACCTGGTGTCACTCCTGATATGGCTTCTCAAATTCTGCAAGCTCTGAAGTCACTGGAAAGAAGTGTGAGTAGTGTGCGTGATGACACTGCTTGTTATGAAATCAGACTTGTCCGACATGAAGAAGAAATGTGTGGATATTGACGATAGATGCAGCAATTTAGAGGAAACAGTACAGGGCACCACAAAGTCAGTGCAAACTATGAGTGAGAAGATCTTAGAACCATCAAAGGAAAGCAAGGACACCACTCAGAATAAGCAAAAAATTGACGTCAAGGTTTGAAGAAATGAATGAGGACACCAGGATGCTTGTAGAAGAGATGGATAGACTGGAGAGCTTTTCCAGACGTGACAATCTGCGCGTCTGTGGCATACCTCAAACCCAGACCTTTGAGTCCTATGACACCTGTGCTGAGAAGGTGGCTGGAGCTCTAAACAGTGTGAAAGACCCGCCTAAGAGGTGGACTGTTGAGGACATTGAACGTGCCCACCGTGTTGGAAGAGGGAGAGCCCAAGCTGATGGAGGGACAAGATGAGCATACTGACCAACAGGCCCTACAGGGAGCAGCTGCAGACCAAGGGGATACATGTGGCCAACGACCTGACCAGGAGGCAGAACATCATGGTGGCCCAGGCCAGACAGGAGGGAAAGGTGGCTTTCTTCCGTGGAGGGATGCTGATTGTGCAGCCCCGCTGGCCAGACCTTCCTACGCAGAAGTCACTGCCAACAGCCCTTGGAAAGACGACACTCTAGAGGACCAGCAAAGCTCTCAAAGTTTTCTCCCGGTCAACACACACAGACGGGGGAGGGGGGGGGAGTCACCACGCTACACCGGTACAAATGAGAGCCCACCACCCTCACCGTTCAGTGTCCGGTCTACAGGTGTGTCGCATGCTGACCGTGACACGCGTGATGAGTGCAGCAGCAGTATCCACTTTCAGCACGTGCCTTCTTCACACACCCCAACCAATACAACAGGGTCAGATGTTGAAATGGACGCTTCACCTGCGGAGGTCAGAGGTCGAGGCAAATAGTGACGAGGTGTTTCCCTCTCAACAAATTGTTGAAGGCAGGCGAAGACGGTGAGGTTGAGGAGGGGGGTGAAAATAGGAGAGGGGGGAACCAGGGTTCACGTGGGGCCAGCAATGCAGGGGGAGGGGTATGAGGGGTGGGAAAACACAGGCTCAATACACACATACATGCACAGCAAAGTCAATGGCAACACTCCACACAGTGGAGAACGCAATCTGCAATGAGTTACAAAAGGAAATAGGACAGGCTGCGGACACAACCTAATGAAATGAAATTTTTGAATTATAACATTGAAAATTTATGTGCAAAACTGAATGATGTTTCTTTTCTTGAGTATGTGAATGAGTTTGATATTGTGTGTTTGACTGAGGCATCTACTGATTTGAACTTTGATATTAGTCTTGTGTTTCCTGACTTCTTAAAATATACTGCCCCTGCAAGAAAACTGTCAAAATATGGAAGGACATCAGGAGGTGTTTTAGAACTAATAAAGAGTATATATATAATGCTACCAATTTTGAAGAACAAGGTCTCCCAACAGTGTAAAAATCGCTACTCACAGTTCCGTAGCTTTCGATGGCGTTCTCGCCATCTTCGTCAGCGCTCTAATAAAGAGTAAATATGCAAGTTATGTGACACCCATTGAAACAAATTGTGATAACATGATAACTATTAAAATTGATAAAGAAATGATGAGTACTGAAAAAGACAATGTTAGCTGCGTGTTATGCACCACCTGAAGGCTCACCAGCATATAACAGCAAAGAAATAAAAAACGGTATTCTTATTACTGAAGAGCAGTTACTTCAACTTTCTAACTTTGATCAAGAAAATATGTACATGATGCTGTGTGGAGACTTTAATGCAAGAACTGGCTGTGAACAGTCATAAATGGAGAGAATGGACAATTTTTTTCATGGGTTGAAATACCCTCATGCAAAATAACAGCAAATGGCACAACCTTGACACAGGTTGATAAATTGAAATACCTGGGAACGATCATTTCATCAGACGGCAGATGCACATCAGAAATAGCCGGCATGAGAGGATTTCATGTTTTTTACTGATCACCATGACTTCAGTCTTCCTGCTGTTTAATTCCAACCCCTTACCTTTGCTTTCTATTTCTAGTATATTCACAAGGTTTTGTAGGTCTCTTTCACTTTCTGCAATTAGCACGGTGTCATCTGCATATCGATTGTTGTTTATCATTTTCCCTCCAACCTGTAATCCAGGGTCTTCTTCTAGGTTTCTCATGATGTTTTCGCTGTAAAGTGAAAACAGATCTGGTGACAAAACACAATCCTGTCTGACTCCTCTTTTGCTATTTTGGAAAGAGCTTACATTGTTTTCTATTCTCATTGCAGCTGTTTGTTCCCAGTACATATTTCTAATTATTCGTAGATCTTTTTCATCAACATTGAGTCTCTCCAGTTAGTTGATCAATTCTTCATGTCTTACCCGATCGAAAGCCTTGGTGTAGTCAATAAAGCATAAATATAAATCCTTATTCATCTCATTTGACCTCTCTATGATAGTTCTTAGGATGTATATGGCATTAATAGTTCCTTTCCCTTCCACAAATCCACACTGTTCTTCTGCTATTTCTCTTTTGATTCTATTCCTTGTCCTCATTATGACTATTCTTAACAGGATTTTTGTTACATGGCTCATCAAACTGATTGTGCGATGGAGTTCGCATTCTATAGCACCTGTCTTCTTTGGAAGTGCAATGAAAATTGATTTTGACATATCTTTGGGGATTTTTCCAGTGTCGTAAATTTCATTTAGGAGGACTGTTATTTTTTCTATGCCAAATTTTTCCAGGGCTTCAATCATCTCTGTAGTAATGTTGTTTGTCCTGGGGCTTTTCCCGGTTTCATCTTTTTCAGTGCCGCTCTAACTTCATCTTTCATTATCGGTGGTCCTTCAAAGTTCTTTTTTATAATGTGTTCTTCGTTTCTGTCATCCTCAAAAAAGGTCTTTAATGTACTCTCCCCATCTGTCTAATATTTTGTCTTTTTCCATGATAAGAGTGCCATCTTTCGATTTCAAGCAACCAGTTGATGTGCATGTAATTTTTCTGTGGACAATTTCTTCAATTCGTCTGTACATACCCTGAGATTCCGTTTTGTGTCGGTCTTCCATTTCTTTGCACTTTGATTTCAGCCAAGCTTCCTTAGCTTCATTGCACCTATTCCTGATCTCCTTGTTTATCTTCCTGTAGATCTCCTCATTTCTCTTTGCCTTCCTCCTTTCCTCCATCAAGCCCAAAATTTCATTAGTCACCCAGTTCTTTTTTGCTTTTCTATCTGCTTTAGGGATTTCTTCACAAGCTTCATTTATCGAATTCCCCAACTTTGTCCATTGTTCCTCACTGTCACCAACGTCTTCCAGAGTACTAAATATTTGTTTTGAACATGCACATTAAATTTTTTACGTATCCCTTCATCTGTCTTTAAGAGTCCAAGGTTTAATTTGATGTTGTTTTTGGTCTGTTTCCTTTTCCTCAATTTCAGTCTAAATCTTCCTACTACAGGATTGTGGTCACTGTTGCAGTCTGCGCCTGGTAGTGTTTTTGCTGACAGTAAAGGATTTCTAAATCTTTTGTTGATCAGGATGTTGTCAATCTGATTTTTGGTATTATCTCCTGGACTCATCCAAGTCCATTTTCTTCTATTAGGCTGCTCAAACCAGGTGTTTCCTACTATAAACTCACTCATCTGTGCCCATTCTACAAGTTTCTCACCCCTTTCATTTTGCGAACCAAGGCCATGAGGTCCAACTATATCCTCCACCCTATCCTGTCCCACTTTAGCATTAAAATCTCCCATTATGACTGTAACTTCTTGTGATTTACATTGGACTTTGGACATCTCTAATACTTCGTAGAAGTTGTCGATGTCTTCCTGAGAACTTGCGGATGTTGGTGCATACACCTGAATGATGTTGATATCAATTGGTTTGCCTCCGAATTTGACCAGCAAAACTCTGTCGGACACAGCCCAGTATCCCTTAACTGCTTTTGATTTGTCTTTGTCTATCATGATGCCTACTCCTCTTTCATGTGAGTTACCACCAGAGTATATCATTGTGTATTCTCCTGATGTTATCATGCCTGCCCCCTTCCATCTCACTTCCCCTAGTCCTAAAATACCAATGTTAAGTCTTTCCATCTCTGTCTTGATATTTTCTAATTTACCTTTTTGCAACAATGTTCTTATATTCCATGTTGCAACTTTGATGTTTTTAAATCTGAGTTTAGGGTTCGCAGTAACTTGCTGACGGTCTTGTGTCACCTGCGCCGCATGACGGTCCCTACCGGACGAAGCTGCTCCAACGGAGCACCTATTTACGTCGTTGTCTTTGATCTTTTTGTTTCTGTCCATGATATCCTGGGAAAAATTACGATGTGGTGTTTCCCGTTGCCTTC
Source organism: Monoplex corrugatus (assembly GCA_030674185.1). Classification (NCBI taxonomy): domain Eukaryota; kingdom Metazoa; phylum Mollusca; class Gastropoda; order Littorinimorpha; family Ranellidae; genus Monoplex; species Monoplex corrugatus. Next base: position 75,743,444 of record JAPXFY010000013.1, read on the forward strand.
CATCGGTTTGTGTACGGTCTCTCCGCTAGCCTTACTCTCTCCCGAGATGTCCACAAGGCAGTGGAGCTATTCACCCATAGCTTGGGGGTCTGGTTCGTGGGCACCAGGGCGTATCCACACGCCGGTGGGCCTGCATGCCTCACGTCTGGGGGCCAGACCTCCTCCGAGTCCTACGAGATTTAGCCTGAGTCCGTGAGGTGCTCAGTTACCGCCTGTCGCCACGAGGAGGCACAACGTAGGGCTTGTTGATGGAGAGGCTATGTACTGACAGGAAGAGACTTACGCCCTCTGCTCTTGTTTTCGCACAGCAGTGCTAGTCAGCGGTGCAGGCTGAAGCCGACACACTAGACGCATCACATCTGCCAATATGACAAGCAATACTGTCCACAAATTTCAGTACTTGAGGTCCATCATAAGCGACAACCTCTCTCTGGACGCTGAAATCAGCGCCAGAATTGCAAAGGTCTCATCTGTCATGGCTAAACTGAACAAGTGGGTCTGGTCCAACAGCAGTCTCACTGCGAACACCAAAATGCAGGTGTACTGAGCATGTGTGTTGAGCACACTTCTGTACTCTAGTGAAGCCTGGACCACATACGCCAGCCAAGAAAGAGGCTCAACAGTTTCCATCTCCGTTGCTTGACGCATCCTCGGCATCCGATGGCAAGACAAGGTGACCAACACAGAGGTCCTCCGTTGTGCAGGCCTACAGACCATCTTTGCCCTCCTAAGCCAACGCTAATTACGTTGGCTTGGCCATGTGCGTCGAATGGAGGATGGACGCATACCAAAACACGTTCTCTACAGCGAACTGGCAAACCGGAAGCGAACTCCAGGACGCCCACAGCTACGCTTTGCAGACGCATGCAAAAGGGACCTTAGAAGCTCAGGGATTGACCCAGGCTCTTGGGAGACTCTGGCGGAAGACAGGGCAGCGTGGAGGACAGCCGTTCAGCAAGGCGTTGTGAATGTGGAGAGGAGGAGAGCAGAAAGCGCAGATGAGAAAAGGGCTCTTCGCAAGCGACGTTCCAGAAACCAGACAACAGCGACTCAATTTGTATGTGGCAGATGTGACAGAGATTGCCACTCCAGAATCGGCCTGCACAGCCACATCAGAAAGTGCACGTCATGACCACAACGCCTCCTGGTGCAGACTATCATCTCCTGAGATGTAAAGAGGCTGACGACAACTGGAGTTAAACAAGGAGATGTCTGTAGCCCTGTTTTATTTTCTATGTTATTAATAAGCTTGCTCTGGAGGTTATCAGCAATGGTCGTCATGGGGCCAAATTTCCACAGGATTTGTCAGATTTGTTTATTCTTTAGTTGGCAGATGATGTGTTGTTATCTGAAACGGTTGTAGGTTTCCAGAGGCAGTTAAATACTCTACATAAAGCGGCTACTTCTTTGGATCTCAAGGTAAATTTGAATAAAAGTAATACTGTCGTGTTTAGAAAAGGAGGACATTTAGCTGCTAGAGAGAGATGGGCGTACAGTGATATAGTTACGCCTGTTGTAAATGCATATAAACACCTGGGAATTTATTTTTCTGCACGTTTGAGTTTTACTCTGGCTTGTAAAGATATTGCTACCAGGGCAAAAATGCATTGATATGTGTGATGAAAAGATTGAATATATTGAACAATAATTCATTTGATTTACTTGTCAAAATATCTGATTCATATATACAGCCAATTTTGCTGTATGGAGCAGAAATTTGGGGATTAGATAAGGCAATTATGCATTGTAAAGCTTACACTTATTTGCTTTGAAAAGATTTTTAGGACTGGATAAGCACACATCTGATGATTTAGTATAAGGAGACACAAACAAATACCCATTGTTCATTCAGCTGTACGATGTATTCAATTCTGGTTAAAATTATTGCACATGGAAGACAGTAGACCGCCGAAAACAAATCCTATAAGATGCATTTGATCTAGATTCTACAGGTAAGAAGAATTGGGTAACTAGTGTACGTATGTGTCTGAATGAATATGGGTTTGGCGATGTTTGGTTTTTCCAAGAAGCTGGCGAATAGAGACAGTTTATTCGTGATTTTCGGCAAAGTCTGATTGATTGTAGATGGCAAAACTGGAATGACCATATACAGACAAGTGGAAGATATGATTTTTACAGAACTGTCATAGATTCTCACTGTGTTAAACCATACATAAGCTTTGATCTGGATATTAATTTGGAAAAAAAAGCAAAATTTAGACTTGATCTATCAACTTTGAAAGTCCATCAGTTGAGATACAAGCAACACAGAGAGTCTGATTTGCTCTGTCCCTTATGTATGCAAGCTGAAGAAGACGAAGTACATTTTGTCCTGTGTTGTCCAGCTTTAGATGAAATCCGTTCAAGGTTTATCCCTCAAAAGTATTATAGATGCCCAAATATGTTTAAACTGTGTTTGTTAATGTGTTCAACTCGTTTCGATTATACTGAGAATTTTGGTTTGTTCCTGCTCAAAGCAGCTAAAATCAGAAAAATTGCTTTATCGTACTATAAGTTTATTTTGTTGTTGATTGTTAATCCTATGATATGATATCTGATTATTTTATTGTACTAATAAGCACCCCTTCAGTAGGGGCTATCGCCTTTCTTGAATAAAAATTCTGAAGTCTGAACTCTCTCTCTCTCTCTCTCTCTCTCTCTCTCTCTCTCTCTCTCAAGCCTTGTCAGTGTGTGTGTGTGTGCGTGTGTGCGTGCGTGCGTGCGTGAGTGTGTGTGTGTGTGTGTGTGTGTGTGTGTGTGTGTGTGTGTGTGTGTGTGTGTGTGTGTGTGTGAGTGCATGTGTGTGCGTGCGTGCATGCGTGCGAACGCGCGCGCGCGTGTGTGTACGGTGTGTGCCCGCGCGCGTGTGTGTGTGTGTGTGTGTGTGTGTGTGTGTGAGGAATCGAAATGTGTGTGCTTGTCACGGGGATAGACTACATAATGCATTTAATTACATGCTGATTTTACAAATCTTCTATCAAAATTTTAGTGGCCAACGATGATAGGGTGACAACAAAAATCGTATGGATTCTAACTTGGATTTGAAAGTAAACGGCAGGCTGTCCGCTGTCCTTCCTAAACAGAATATATCATGGCATTAACGAGGCTCTTAAGATAAAACACCTGCCGTGTTAGTCAGGAAATTGCAGCATTTCTCACAAAGCCATATCAGTGAAGTGGATGACAGCCGACTATGTGGTCTTCCCAAATGCATGGCAGATTTGGTTCTAAATACGAGCTGACAACAAGCCGAAAATCTTCCTGACAAAGGATCGATTCATTACCATTTCATTCATGTTGTGTATAGCGTTCCACACCTCAGAGGTCTTCTGATGACTGAAAACAAGGAGACAATGACTGGTCAGAAATTAACACCATTTTCAGAATTAATACCGTTTGACAAACACTAATCAAAATCTTTCTAGTAGTCTTTAAAATATACTGTGTCACAATGACTAACGTTGCTGTTCTGTATTATCTGCTTGGTAATGGCAACACTAAGATGGCCCAGGCACCTTTCAACTTAAATACCAGCCTTATTTAAACTAATTAAAGTTCTGTTGCTTTTATTTATCACCCAAGCCATAACTTTATGCCCACTATAGTTTGTTTGAGGATGGATGTTATGCGTCTAATGTGTCAGCAGTGACTAGTGACTGCGTGCTTGTCACCTCTCACTTTCACAGCCTACACGCTGGCTAGCAGCTATGCGAAAAGAAGAGCAGAAGGTGTAAGTCTCTTCCTGTCAATACATGGCCTCTCCATCCGCAAGCCCTACGTTGTGCCTCCTCGTGGCGACAGGCAGTAACTGAGCACCTCATGGACTCAGGCTAAATCTCGTAGGACTAGGAGGAGGTCTGGCCCCCAGACGTGCGGCATGCAGGCCCATTGGCGTGTGGATACGCCCTGGTGCCCACGAACCAGATTCCCAAGCTATGGGTAAACAGCTCCACTGCCTTGTGGACATCTCGGGAGAGAGTAAGGCTAAGGGAGTTAACCCTGAAAAAAAGAAACGATGGAAGACAAGTGGAAACCACCATCGTAGTTTTCCCCAGGAAAACCATGGACAAAGGAAAGATGAAGAAGAAAGTTAACGACGTTAATAGGTGCTCCTGTGGAGCACCTTTGTCCGGTAGGGACTGTCATGCGGTGCAGGTGACACCAGATCGTAAGCCAGCTACTGCGACCAAAATTAAACCCAAAGTCAAACTTAGAAACACCAAAATAGCAACATGGAACATCAGAACACTGTTGCAGAAAGGTAAATTAGACAACATCAAAATGCAGATGGAAAGGCTTAACATCAGTATTTTAGGGCTAGGGGAAGTGAGATGGAAGGGGGCAGGCATGATAACATCAGGAGAATATACAGTGATATACTCTGGTGGTGTTTCACATGAAAGAGGAGTAGGCATCATAATGGACAAAGACAAATCAAAAGCAGTTAAGGGATACTAGGCAGTGTCCAACAGAGTTTTGCTGGTCAAATTGGCAGGCAAAGCACTTGATATCAACATCATACAGGTGTATGCACCAACATCCGCAAGTACTCAGGAAGACATCGACAACTTCTACGAAGTTTTAGAGATGGCCAAGGTCCAATGTAAATCACAAGAAGTTACAGTCATAATAGGAGATTTTAATGTTAAAGTGGGACAGGATAGGGTGGAGGATATAGTTGGACCTCATGACCTTGGTACACAAAACGAAAGGGGTGGGAAACTTGTAGAATGGGCACAGATGAATGAGTTCATAGTAGGAAACACCTGGTTTGAGCAGCCTAACAGAAGAAAATGGACTTGGATGAGTCCAGGAGATAATACCAAAAATCAAATTGACTACATCCTGATCAACAAAAGATTTAGAAATTCTTTACAGGCGCAGACTGCAACAGTGACCACAATCCTGTAGTGGGAAGGTTTCGGCTGAAATTGAGAAAAAGGAAACAGACCAAAAGCAACATCAAACTAAACCATGGACTCTTAAAGACAGATGAAATGATACGTAAAAAATGTAATGTGCATGTTCAAAACAAATTCAGTGCTCTGGAAGACGTTGGTGACAGTGAGGAACAATGGACAAAGTTGAGAAGTTCGATAAATGAAGCTTGTGAAGAAATCCCTAAGGCAGATAGAAAAGCAAAAAAGAGCTGGATGAATAATGAAATTTTGAGCTTGATGGAGGAAAGGAGGAGGGCAAAGAGAAACGAGGAGATCTACAAGAAGATAAACAAAGAAATCAGGTATAGGTGCAATGAAGCTAAGGAAGCTTGGCTGAACACAAAATGCAAAGAGATAGAAGAACGACACAAAGTGGATCCTCAGGGTATGTACAGACGAATTGAAGAAATTGTCCACAGGAAAAATACATGCACATCAACAGGTTGCTTAAAATCGAAAGATGGCACGCTTATCATGGAAAAAGACAAAATACTGGACAGATGGGGAGAGTACATTAAGACATTTTTGAGGATGACAGAAACGAAGAACACATTATAAAAAAAACTTTGAAGGACCACCCATAATGAAAGATGAAGTTAGAGCAGCACTGAAAAAGATGAAACCAGGAAAAGCCCCAGGATCAGACAACATTACTACAGAGATGATTGAAGCCCTGAAGGAATTTGGCATAGAAAAAATAATAGTCCTCCTAAATGAAATTAATGACACTGGAAAAATCCTCAAAGATATGTCAAAATCAATTTTCATTGCACTTCCAAAGAAGACAGGGGCTATAGAATGCGATCACACATCGCACAATCAATGTGATGAGTCATGTAACAAAAATCCTGTTAAGAATAATCATGATGAGGACAAGGAATAGAATCAAAAGAGAAATAGCAGAAGAACAGTGTGGATTTGTGGAAGGGAAAGGAACTATTAATGCCATATACATCCTAAGAACTATCATAGAGAGGTCAATTGAGATGAATAAGGATTTGTATTTATGCTTTGTTGACTGTACCAAAGCATACATCCTAAGAACTATCAAAGAGAGGTCAATTGAGATGAATAAGGATTTGTATTTATGCTTTGTTGACTGTACCAAAGCTTTCGATCGGGTACGACATGAAGAATTGATCAACCAACTGTATTGTATGTTGGTGAAACTGGACGCACCCTTGACACACGTTTCAAAGAACACTTGGCTGATATCCGCCACCAAAGGGATAAAACTATCCCCAATCACTTCAACCAATCGGACCACTCAATCAATGACATCCGAGTGAAAGGTCTGTGACTTCTACACAATAACAGCACCATAGACAGGAAAGGCAGAGAATCCCACCTCATAAATAAACTTGGAACACGCAAACCACATGGTCTTAATGACAAACCATAAGTAATCCACTGCGCAACAGAATTCAGACATGCCGTTTCATGTCTCTTCCTGTTCCCACGCCTACCAGATTCTTGGCACCGGGCACAATCTACTCCCTTATCTCTTGGCTCTTGCCCTGTGCCTTCTTCAGAACAGGGCTATACCGATATAGCATGGCCACTTCTCAAAATTGCAGAACTCATCTCACTTCCCTTTTGACATCACAGCTGCCTCCCCTCTCCCCATTTCAAAACTCATGACGACATGGGCATTCCATTTCTTACCCACTGGACGAGGCGGCAGGGAAGTTTTTAGTCCCGTTTTTATTATCCATTGTTTGGTGTCTGTGATCTGTCTGTGACCGTGCGTTCGCGCTTGACAAAGGCTGGTTGGCCGAAAATTTGCGCTTGTTTTGTTTTGTCTTGTTGGATACGCGCATACATTGGTTTTCTTGTTCTTCTGGTCTGTGTTTGCTTGGGCGCGGGCAGTCAAACTTGTTTTGCAACTGGAGAGACTCAATATTGATGGAAAAGATCTACGAATAATCAGGAATATGTACTGGGAACAAACAGCTGCAATGAGAATAGAAAACAATATAAGCTCTTTCCAAAACATCAAAAGAGGAGTCGGACAGGGTTGTGTTTTGTCACCAGATCTGTTTTCACTATACAGCGAAAACATCATGAGAAACCTAGAACCTAGAGGTTGGAGGGAAAATGATAAACAACATTCGGTACGCAGATGACACCGTGCTAATTGCAGAAAATGAAATGGACCTACAAAACCTTGTGAATATACTAGAAATAGAAAGCAAAGGTAAGGGGTTCGAAATAAACAGCAGGAAGACTGAAGTCATGGTGATCAGTAAAAAACATGAAATCCCCTCATGCAAAATAACAGCAAATGGCACAACCTTGACACAGGTTAATAAGTTCAAATACCTGGGAACGGTCATTTCATCAGACGGCAGATGCACATCGGAAATAGCTGGCAGATTCGGCCAAGCCAAAACAGCATTCAAGAAGATGACAAGCACTCTTACCAACAAATGCCTATCAATTAACATCAGAAAGAGAGTCCTTGAATGTTATATAGAACCAATACTGTTGTACGGATGCGAGGCGTGGACAGTCAGCAAGCAAAGCCAGAACAAGATTGAGGCAGCCGAGATGTGGTTTCTAAGAAGAATGTTGAGAGTTCCATGGACAGCAAAGAAAACAAACGAGACAGTCTTGATGGAGGCAGACACAAGTAGATCACTCATAAAGAAGACTAGGAAAAGACAGGCAACATTTATAGGCCATTTTATGAGGAAGGAGGATTTGGAGCACCTGATCACAACGGGAACACCTGATCACAACGGGAAAGCTGGAGGGAAAGCACCAGGTAGACCCAGGGAGAGAATGCTGGACGGACTTGCAGAGTGGCTGGGGATGAGGAGGATGGGGGAGATGCTAGGGGCAACGAGAGATAGAGATGGATGGAAGTGCATGGTCGCCAACGCCATGCGGCAGGGCACCTGATGATGATGACAGCTATCTATCTCAGATGATCAGAAAATGGGGGTAACGAGAAACAGCAGCCAAAATTCCACCACAAAGGGCAAAACAAGAGGTATTATCAATAAGGAATAGTCGGTAGGTTAGTTGGTATTGTCTAAAGCCCAGCCGACTGTGTAGAGCCATATCAGAGCAATAACCATTTCAAAACATAAAAAATTTCAACAGGAAAAAAAGAAAGAAAATTAAGTACACATATCAATGCATTCGCGCACATAATCTGAGGAGATGCCCCTGGCGTTGACCACTACGGCCAATTTATCACACAGGCGGTTTAAAAAAACCTGAATACAAATTAAACATACCTAAGGACATCAAAACATACATGAAACGGGCATAAATTTTCTAAAATTGCTTCCGCATATCTCACTTCCTAGAGCCAAAAATGCACTAAATACGTGTATCCAATTATCAATCCTAAGAAAAAGTACGATAGACTTTATGGAACACATACAGGTCAATGGACCAGCAAGGCAGAAAATGATAGGAAGAAATGACAGAAAACAAAGATACATAGCAGAAACAAAGAGAATGACAGAAAAGAGGACATTCCAAGCACAAAATTGAGAAGTTCGATAAATGAAGCTTATCCAGAAGAGAGGATACTATTTACACTGAAAGAGCCCCCAGCATCCCCATGGGGGAAAGGAACAGTCTCAGACGTGATACTGTACAAACTTCTAAAACACGGAAGTGAAAGCTTACGGCGGGGAAGGGCTGTTTTATCGGGAAATGGTTGAAGCTTGAAAACGGTAAAATGACAAACAGAAGGAAAACTAGCACAATGTAATGAGTTGAAGGCGAATTTTTGACATATTTTCTATTGTGGCTATTATTTAACGAATTAAGAGTTGGTTGCCTTTCTCTCTCGTGATGCTGTGCAGAATTAAAGAAAAATTCAAAGACATTTGTACAGAACATACATACATACATACATACATACATACATACATACATACATACATACATACATATACATACATACATACATATATACATATGTTTCTCTCTTTATTGATATATATATATATACATACATACATATATATATATATATATATATATATAGTGTGTGTGTGTGTGGTGTGTGTGTGTGTGTGTGTGTGTGTGTGTGTGTGTGTGTGTGTGTGCGTGTGTTGACAGAGAAAGACGGACAGAGGTACAGAGAGAGAGACATAAATAGATAAACAGATATTCCAAGGTCATACTTCCACTTTGAAGAGACCAGATTGTACCCATCATGAGTCTACACACTAGAGATGGGATCTTGAGTATGACTGGACACCCAGCAACCTATTGCTGCTGAACCTGTATCTCCTGATAGCACCTAAGAGGTGGCACAGCTAGTCATCAAAGTATGAAACGTTGTGAAAAAGATTATCTAAAACTGTGTGTTTGCCTGAAGAATTTTTGTAGGATGCCAGTGGATTGCAGCATTCTTTGTGGATTGCAGCATTCTTTGTGGGTTGCAAAATTGAAATCTAAGTTGTGAAAAAAACCCATAAAAGAATCCCAAACAAACAAAGGAAAGGAAGAATGAAAATCAAACCTTAAAAAGCAACAAACCAACATGAAATAAGGGGCCAGGGGAGTGGTATATGTGATAATAACAAAATGGCCACATGTACAACTGTTTCATTTAAATATACGCACAGAAATTGGTAGGCGCATCAGGCTACAGACGAAGAAGCTTATTCGTGGAAATTTGAGGTTTGGGAGTGGGCAAATGGGTGCAAAGTATCAATTGAGATAGAGGGGAGGGAGAAAGAGAAAACAGAATGACTGAGAGCCATTTAATCATCAAAGATAGAAGAACAACACCTTAGAACAGATCTGTGATAAAACAAAGACCTTTCAAAGCAAACAGACTGACTAGAAGGCTAATTATCAAATATGAGTGTATAGAAGAAGGGGTTTAATTAAAAACTTATTCAGACTATGTGCTTGCGGCAACAAGGGATAGAAACATATGGAGGGTCATGATCGCCAACGCCATGTGGCAAGGCACTTGATAATGATGATGATTCAGATTATTTCAACGACATTTTTATAAAAAATACTTTCATTTAAATCTGGCCAGTGATATGCATCATACGCGTAACATGATACTGAAAGGGTAATGTAAGCTTATTCCAAAGATAAGTTCAAGAAAAGGAGAAAATTGCTAATCTTAATCTTGGAAGATTAAAAGTGTTTCTTGAATTTATGGAATAAATAGCTCTGTCCTGAATATGAAAGTGGATACGTTTACATTTTTGTACATTTGTGTGCTTTTGTTCCACAGAAGCTGTTTTCTTTTAGGGACAATATTAAAATATTTTTAATTGTTGCTCTACGGTTATGGAGTTGTTAGATGCTGAGGAGTCTCCATATAATGCTTTCAAGGAGAGCACAAAGTCCCAAAGCCAGTCTTATGTTCCCAGTACGTTGTCTACGAATAAATTCAGATCTATCTGTATGCGTTCCTTTGGAGTTCCTTCTTTCAAACTTTGCCAAGTAGGCCTAGTCATATCTGACTGGCAAGCTGCAGCCTATTTCACCTGTTTCTGTTTTCCTCTGCTGTTCAATGGGCTGTGTGCAGATGACGTCACTCCAGTCCGGGAGGAGTTATCTTTTCTTCCCTACGGTATTAGTCCGGTCGCGTCTGCGAGTTCTCGGAATGGTCCGTGTCGACTTCGTCGATTCTATGCTTTTGTAGTGTTTACCACGTTGACACCAGAAAGAAAAATCAACGAAAGAAGCTAGGAAATAAAAAGTTAGAGATGGTAAACAATTGTTGTGTGAAGGATGTCACAACAATCAAGAAAAAGACAATACTACAGATCACTACGTGTGAACGAGGTGAAAAAATGTGAGGGGGGGGGGGGGGGGGGACTGACATGGCAGAGACGGAGAGAATGGCTGGCAGCTTCAGATCAAAGGCCTTATATTTGATTCAAACACGACCTACAGATTTATTTGTTCTTACCACTTTGAAAATAGTAAGTTATCATGAATGCTGCATATCTATTTATTCATTTTTGATGCATGCATAATCTTGAGAGAGATCTACTTTCACTTTTAAACACACACACACACACACACACACACACACACACACACACACACACACACACACACACACACACACACATACACACAAAACACACTCTCTCTCTCTCTCTCTCTCTCTCTCTCTCTCTCTCTCTCTCTCCCCTTCCATCTGTTACATCTGTCATAAATGGCAGTGGGCACAGCGTTTGAGATGTAGGTGTATTTGTGTATTGGAGTTGCATCTTGTTTTCAGTCACTGATGGATGAACAGGGCATGTAAATCACTGATGTAAACAAATAATCATTTTCATTGGCAGACATAAGCTTCCTTCTTTGCTTTCAGAACACTGAACTGTTTTGTTTCCATTTCAAGTATGTGTAAGTCCATGCCTAGGTGCGTGTGTGCACTGTGTGAGTGAGTGAGTGAGTGAGTGATGTGTGTGTGTGTGTGTGTGTGTGTGTGTGTGTGTGTGTGTGTGTGTGTGTAAGTGTGTGTGTGCGCGCGTGTGTGTGTGTCGGTGTTGTGCATTGTGTGTGTGTGCGTGTGTGTGTGTGTGTGCGCGTATGCTTTCCATTTGAAGTGTGTGTGTGTGTGTGTGTGTGTGTTGTGTGTGTGTGTGTGTGTGTGTTGTGTGTGTGTGTGTGTGTGTTGTGTGTGTGTGTGCACGCATGTGCATATGCACAGTACCTTTTATATACATAAATACATAGCCTACGTTTTGAATTCTGTGGAAAACTTTATTTTCAAACCTTTTATATTACACTGGATACCAGGTTTACTGAAATGCCCGTGACTATTAGTCTTTCAAACACTTTGTTTTGTGGAACTTGTTTATCACGGTATATTTTACACACACACACACACACACACACACACACACACACACACACACACACACACACACACACACACATATATATATACACACACACACACACACACACACCACACACACACACACACACACACACACACACTCAGTCTTAATTTTGTTAATGATGTCTTATAATTCAAGTCCATACGAGTGAAGTCTTGCATTATGGATATCACTAACCCGATCTCTAAACCTGGACATGAGGACCAGAAATAAATGAAAGAAAATAGGTACTAAAAGAATCAAACAGAAATGATACCAGTCAGAAAAAAATCAGCCTGAGCCGGGGATGAAATCACTGATATGGAAGGTGATGTACATCTTGGAACACATATCCAGTCTGATGACGCAACTGAGACCAGCTTAAATAACTGTCAGCCTCACCACTACTATGTGATAGGGATGAGTTTGGTACAGTTTGTCAGATGAATCACAAATTAGCAGCCTCACAGCAGCGGAGAAACAATTAATGACAGATGAACTGAACAGATTGACACAGGAAAATGCGCTGTTTAAACAGGCACCTGCTTGCAGAGAAATTATTTCAGAATCTCTGCATAATCAGAATGATACAAGTATTTTACACGACTTTACATGTCAGTTTTGTTTGATTTTCTTGTTTCTCATCTACCTCGGATAAACTGTGATCCGGGCTTAAACCACTGGTTCTTTGGTCAGATAAAACCAGTATTTCTATGAATGTGCCAGTTCAGTTTAAGGCACATCCATGGGAATGTTGCCATCAATTATTGACTGTTTTGAAATATTCTTTCAGAGGTCTTCTAGTTCAGACACAAGTGCACTAACAATGGTCACATTACAACCACGATAACACAATCAAATATCTCATAACAGTTACACCACAGGAACATATTTCTTGTACATCCAAATGATGTGGTAGCGGATTAGTGAAAAAATATGTGAACAGTGGGGATTCTTAAACAACAACCTCTCAAATGATATTGTTTTGGCAGACAGGTTTCGATATATTTGAACTATTTGCCATGCAAGGGGCGGAAGTAAAAATTCCTGCTTTCATAAAAAAGTCAACTTCCACAGGGTAATTTTAATCGACAAGAAATCTAGTACAGTTTCATGTTGAACATGTAACTTGAATGGTTTGCAGAAAATACAAAATTCTCAGCAGCTAGCATTTCTCTTTAATCATGCTGAAGAACAGATAACAACACTTGATTATGATTGTGTCATGTGCTATTGTTAACATGTGTCCCATTGCTTCATAAAAAGAAACAGCACCAGTATTACTTTTTCAGTTGTAAGCACGCTTCCGCACAGTCCATGTCAGTCAGACACAAAGGAGGCTACATGCAATGAAAACGGAGCTATTCGCAAGGTTTCCTAATATTACCGAGCAAGTTTTGTTGGTATGGTAAACTGAGCCACTATACTCTGTCGGGAAAGCCACTATAGTAGCCCATCGCGCTCTGAATGTTTAACTGGATCACAGGTTATTTTCATGGTCAGCTGTACTTTCGTTATCATTTACATGACAAAAAGGGAAGAACATCAAAATGACTTGATTATCCTATATCTCTATGTTTAAACCAGCCACACATACCGTTTTGCTACCTTTCTTATTTTTTTCAGAAAATAACCCTTGTTTCTTCTTATGACAACAAACTGTGCAGTCCCCCTTGCCCTCCCCCGCCCCCCAATTTGCATGCGCACATACACATGCGAAGACACATTATTTGTCACTTCTTTCTACAGAAATCACCGAAAAGATGATGATGATGATGATGATGATGATGATAATGACGACGAAGATTGTGACAAAAGTGAAATGAAATTGATGAAAATAACTATAGCAACGAGTCTGACGATGGGGATGGAGATAAACACAAATGATATACTCACGATAGAAATGATCTGACTAAGGGCCAGGCTAAAGTTGATCTGCAAAGAGAAGTTGACTTCCTTCACAGGTCGAATAAGCGGGTTGTAGCCGTGTTTTTTGAAAAGATCATACACCAGACGTTTCTCGTTCTCTCCTGCAACAAAACACATCATTTTGTTCATTCTATGAAGTATTTCATGTTGCCTGCTAACTGTGTATACCCCCCAGCTGTGTTTCAAAGACCCTTGGACAGAAAGCCTTAATAAGAGTGAATTTTTATATTAAAAGTAGGCTACATGCGCTACACGCTAATGTGGCGAAGGTGTACCGGCTTATTAGCCGGAAACCGTAGCTGTGTCTCACGGAAAGCGACTGGCTGACAACTGGGTAAGTTTAGCAAGATCGCGCCCATTCCTTGAAATTTTTCAAACACCGCCTCTCCATACGGATGAAACAACAGAGTAAGCTTACATGAATCTTGTTCCTACAGTATGGAGCCAACACTGGTTCAGTTTTGTTTCAAACCACAACCTTTCCAAAACATTTCACGACCTTATGTAGGTACGTGTGAAAACCGGGCTCCGTGCAGCCGCGAGCGTTCGATAAAAAACTGAGACGCGTTCCGGCGCTTTGACGGAGGGGTGTCCACGTATCGGACCCGTGACTGGTCATTATCTACGGTCATTAATCAAAACAATACGTGTCAGGACGCTAAACATAGATGGAACTGCAGCCTCCGATTGCAATTCTTTCATTTTGTGCTGTCACGCGAGAGCAGACGGACATTTGGCTGACCACTTGGTTGTAACCGCTGCAAGCTCAGACGGTAAGTGATTGACTTTCGTGAAAATTGGATGTTTTTGTAGACTAATCCCTCTTCTGTTGACATGCCAAATTTAAAACAAATCTAATCAGTGGCATATAGTTAAATATGTCCCGCAAGGTGTAGGCCCCTATTGTTGGTCGATCTTAGGCAAAGACTGAATGACTAGATCTAGATCTAGGTACTGCTGATAGCAGACTAGTTTGTATTGAGATGGCAATGTTTTGGGTGATGACGTAAAACGTACTGATCTTATCAATGATAGTTTTCGTTGTGAAAATGCCTGTGTGTGTGTGTGTGTGTGTGTGTGTGTGTGTGTGTCTGCAAGGAAGACTTATCAGAACATCAGTTGGCAGAAGCTGGGCACGCCCAGTCAGACCACCTTATCAGCATCAGATGATCTAGTTGCATGGATTGTTTGTTTATTGAAATCATTAGTCTGGTTGTTATATTAATTTTTTGTATGAAAATATAGGTCCTAGTAGCTTGGCACAACCAGTCTGACCATCTCATCATATGATCATGACGACTTATCAAAATAGATCTAGATAGATCTATTTGCATGGATTCTTTGCTTAGCCCTACTGAAATAATTTATCTGCTTTGTATGACATTGTTACTTTTGAGATTTTTCAAGTAACTGTATACAAAATGAAAACTTAATGGGCCATTTGTTGTTGTTTTTTCTTTATTTCAACACTTGATTCAAACAGTAAAAGAAAAACATTTAAGCAAAATTGTTTAGGTTTGTTAAGTTTTAGTTTATTGAACTTTTTTCTTCACATGTTTAGTCCTCCTAATGCATTATATCACGTTTGTTTGAATAGTTGGTTTGGGATTTTTTAAAGGCACAAGTAATGGTAACGATTATGATAATGGGGCACTACTATTTAATGCATTAGGCCTAAGCATGCTAAATGAGCCTGCCTCATTTCCCTGTGTGTGTGTACGTGTGTGTGTGTGTGTGTGTGTGTGTGTGTGCACATTCCACTGTGCGTGTATGTGTTTGTGCATGTGCGTGTGTGTGTGTGTGTGTGTGTGTGTGTGTGTGTGTGTGTGTGTGTGTGTGTGTGTGTGTGTGTGTGTGTTCCTACAGATCTATAAAAATCTGAAGTGATGAGTTTGTCATGCCCTTTTTTTTTTCTTTTTGCAGCTATTCATCTTGATCAGCTGATTTTGGCTGATGCCCTGTAACAAGAGCGCAAGTGACCTGAGCATGGTTCAGACTTTTTGTTTTTTCTCTTGTTAATCCTATTACTATTCCATGATGCACAAAATACATTTATTTTCACAATACAAGTAACATAACACGTGTATCCATGAGATGACTGAGTGCTTCACTGGGCTTGCAGATAACAATAGTGTTAAATTTTATGTTTGCATGTTTTGAGTACTTGTAATGATGATATATTTTATGTTTGCTTGTTTATTTTCTTTAAAGTAATGGGAAAAAAAATGAAGAAAAGAAGAAAAAAAACTTAAAGAAAGAATATGACTTTTTTTGTGTGTGTGAGTCCTCGCAGTGTGTGCTGATTAACGTGTGTATTTTGATTTGTGAGTGATATACTATATAGTGATGCCTCTAGACGTGGTACTATGCGTCACGTAAAAAAATTGCATTTTCAGTGGTACCAATTATATAATTAATTTTAAAAAATGAAAAATTTTGTCACATACCTACCTTATGCAAAACTGTCTTTATCTGAAATATAAACTGAACACGGAATAGTCATTTTCATCCCATTTATCAGCCCAAGAGACCCGTAAGCATTATATCTTTCGGTACAATCTATCGACTGCAAGAGATTCATATTTCATGTTTATATTCATTTCTTTTGACACAGTGGACTTACCACGTGAAAGTCAGTCTCCTCTTCCTTTTGAGAGTGCAGCGCCAAGCAGTTTCTTTTTGTTTTAACAAGACTTCAGAAAGGCGAGAAGGCCAACTGGTCTTGAGACGGACCTGGGAAATCAACCTCCCTCTCCAAGGTTTTATATCAAGGCAGCCGGGTATTGCCCTGCTCTTCACGATTTTCAACTGCCCTGGGATCTTAAGGTGTGCAGGCCAGAGGGTACACAGGTCCGACTCCTAAAAATCTGTTAATTCCTGGCTCTGGAGCTGTGACTAAATGACCAGACTGAAGGTTTTCGTTAGTTAGCATCAAAAGAGCTCAATATAAAGGATGAGTTAATACAGCAAAGACTGAAAAAAGGATGAAAAAGAATTCTTTTTCCCCATTTATAGCCATGTGTAAGTGTGTGTGTGCGCGCGTGCGTAAGTGTATGTTCAGCGCTTAGATTTGATTTTTATCGAGATTTTGCGCTATATAAATATTGTAATTATTATTATTATTATTATATACGAGAGCGAGAGATAGAGAGAGAGAGAGAGAGAGAGGAGAGAGAGAGTTGAGAGGAGCGCTGAGAGAGAGAGAGAGAGAGAGAGAGAGAGAGAGAGAGTCACACAGACAGACACGACAGACAGACAGAAAGAGACAGAGAGAGAGAGACAGAGAAGCGGGGCATGGCAGAGAAGTAAATATGGAAGGAGCGAGGGGATGTAGATGGAGACAGAGAGGCTTCATTCAATTTGCTGCATTTTACATAAGCAGCAAGAAGTTTAAAATCTCTCTCTCTCTCTCTCTCTCTCTCTCTCTCTCTCTCTCTCTCTCTCTCTCTCTCTCTCGTCCTTTTTTCGGTTCGACTGAACAAAATTCTTCTCATGATTTCAGTTAGATTAGATAAAATTCTTCAATACATTCAAACAAACAGAAGAGAAGCAGGGATAGGGTCAAGATTGCACAATTTTAGTCATTGCAATGATAACTTTTTTCACTTGATCTAGATTGACTGCTTGAAATGATCTAAATGGGAATGTCAGTAGGCACTGAAGGATCAGAGCTGGAGATGAAGTTTTTTCTTATTCGTTCTATGTTCTCATTGAGCAGGTCAGTGAATTTGTTGGGGAGGCATATGGGTGGAACATTGTTTGGAAGGACAGTTTGAATTGTTGTGCCCATCATCTGACCAGTCAATTGGAAGAATTCCTTGGAAGAATTTGAGTTAGTGATTTTGTTGTTTATGTATGTAATACTGTTTGGATTTAAAATTCAATCTATGCTTCTGTGTTAGGCATATATTTATCTGTGGATAGTCAAACCAGTTTTGCTCCAACATCGTACACCGCTGTTGTCTGGCCTGTTTGATTTCAAGGGGTACGATCTGTAATGCTACGTATGACTACAGGAGCAGGATGTCAGATTGCTGAGCTGAAAGTTGTAATGGTCCACAAGATCCCAAGAGTCCTCCAATCGTGCACTTGCAAAGAGTGAGACAAGGTCAGTCTTGAAATAAGTCTGCAAATTTCTCATGTAACGTAATTTGATTTCTGAAATTGCTCTTCGTACTCATCAGTGCGTAGGGAAAATGATACTTCAGAGTGGTCAGAGATGAATTTGTCAGTACCAAAAGGTCAGTCATTGCAATCTGGCCGTTTGTGATAAGCAAATCAATGGTATGACCACGACGGTGGGTAGGCACACTTCTAACCTGGTTCAAGTGTCAAGCAAAATTTTTAGTGTAGCGAAGCGTGTACTAGAACGAAACTCAAAATGAATATAAACATTACCCAGGACAAAAAGATTATCACATGCAGTATATGACTCCAGTAAATGATTAAAATCTTCTACAAACGGTCTATCTGTAAGGTTATTTGTTCTGTTGTGTGGTGGACGGTTGATGGAAAAACAGACAAGAGATTTTCCCTGTACCTGAACCTCACGGATTTCAAAAGATTTAAAATCAAAGTTGGTGGGTATTCTGATATAGGAGGCGAGGCTGCCTTTATTGTAAATATTACCAGACAACCATCAATGCAAGTTTTCTTGGAACTGAAGGCAGGTTAAAGCCAGTGGGTGTTGTAGCAGCAATGTTGCCTTCGTCACCAGCAGTTCTAACCTATAACTATGTTTCTGACTAGTAAACTTAATTCCAAGTTGCCTTCAATTACAAGGTCAGAAATATCACGTGTTTCGTTTCTGCAGGAGTGGGTGTTAAACATTTTTTTTAATTAACTTGAAAAATCTGGATTCATCCTGCAGACCATGACCGGTATTCACTGCTATCAAGTTTGAAATAGCAGTGTTTGGGGAGATGCACGCTTTCATATGACATAGGGGCACAAGGGATGGAAGTTAATTGGATATTTCTATCAGATGTGATGACCTGTCGCCGCCCGGAAATAATACTGCCGTAACTCGATTTTTTCCATTTTTGAGATTTTTGGACTACTACTACTACCGCACATGACGCATCTGTTGACAGGGGTCTCGGAAGTCAACTGCTAAAAATAAACATGCTGCAATCAAAATACGTTCAGTGTAACTCAGCTTCGCCTCTTTTTCACGTGAAGAACACAATATCAAGTTCAGATACGTTACTTGAATCTGGAATTTTGAGCATCATCTGGAAATACAAGTGCCGTAAATCAACTTACGGTTTTAGTATTACAGGATTTATATAAAATCTGTGAATGAGAGAGTCGGAAGAGAGTTACATTTGTAGTATCTGTAAGTACATGCCGCATTATATCGTTTTTATTTTTGAGACCTTCATACGGTTTCTGTATTGTAAGTCACATCTACGTTGCCTTTCAGCATCTGCTGTGTCTGCATTTTAAGCCACATTTTGCACGATTTAGTGACCAGCACAGTGCCCGGTGTTGTTTCATCACAAGGAGAAACAAGAAGATAGTTTATGTAAGTACCAAACAACATAATCTAACATGTATAGTAATAAATAGATCTGTCACCATTTCTGGTGTAGTTGAATGCTTTCTTCTCTGATAATTTCAAGTCAAAGCTGTGTAGATTATCAAAATGCTCTCACTTATCTGCCATGCTGTTAGATAGCAGGTATCTAAATCTCAGAGCCATATTCTTCTCACATGTTATTGTTAAATGACTGATGATGCAGTAAGGTCAGAAAGAACGGGAGAGATCGCGAGTTTAGTTTGTGTGTGGCATATCTTTGTGTGTGTATGTGTATGTGTGTGTGTGCATGCGTGCGCGAGCGTTTGGGCATGCATGTGTGCATGTAGTAATCACAATGTGTGTGAAGAGAGCTAATGTCAAATTAATCTGCAATGCACACTCACTGTCGAATTTATCAATCATACAATCTTATAACTTTTATTGATCATAGACTACCAGTAGCTATCTTCCAGCACTCTCACATCTGGAATTTTCTATCACAGATTATTTCCCTTTGTTATTGTGGTTGTGTTACAGCTATATCCTGTGCCATGGGCGTCCATGTCTGCGGGAGTTACCATCAAGGAGCAAGCAGGTTTGCTGGCAAGGGGCGACAATGTACTGCAATGGCAATGAGGGCTCTGGCGCACCACTATATCAAGAACGTGGCATCATGGACCACCCACGACATGGACTGCATATTGGAAGAAGGAGACAAACTCTACATGGACGTTACTGCTGTTCATGATGTCACATTACTTCTGCCGAGTGACGTTGTACAAAGTATTGTGATTGGTGATTATAAAATAGGTTTAAATGTTCACAATGTTCATAATGGTGTACTTAGTGGTACAACAGGGTCCTCTGAACAGACAGGCTCTGACTGTGATGCTATTACCACAAGTACATTGCAGCATGCTTTGCAACAAATTGATCGCTCAGGTATTATGACAACTGGAAATATATTTTCTTCTTATGCTCTGGGTATTATCAAGGAGCAAAACAGATACTATGTGTTTGACTCCCATAGCAGGGATAAGCAAGGGCTGTGTGTTGTTGATGGTGTTGCATGCGTTACTCAGCATGAAGGTTTAGAAAATCTGATGACTTTCATCCATGATTTGTCTCAGTCTCTTCAGCTGAATAAGGATTGTTTGTTTGAAGTTGTGAATGTGGATGCCTGTTTGGAGAGGGTAGGAGGGCAGTGTATGTCTGAAGGCGATTGTAGTACCAATATGGACTTCAGCTTTGAGTTTGAAAATGAAGATGACATTCCCCTAGTTCTGCTGAGAACTAAAATTGCAGAGACATGCAGTAATCTTGAGACCAAACACGTGGTTGAATCTGGTGTTGATGATGATGTCCCACTTTCGGCATTCAAACAATCTATGTCTAAAGATGCTATTGAATCAGACATTTCTTCAAATTATCTCAGTGATGATGATGAATATATACCACCTAGGAAAGAAATAAATCTTGAATGCTCTTCCTCAGACTTCAGCAGTGATGAATGCTGACTCTCTGCATGAGACCCCACGGTGCATTGATACACTTTCTACAATGCCACCTTCTGAAATGCCTGATCCTGATAAAAACCCTGATATGGCACCTGTAGATCTGATGGTTACTGACAAAACCAGTGATCATGCAGATGTCTATCCCTTGGAAAATAATGCAAATGACGAATCATTTACATCCACTATTGCAGGATCTTCTCTAGCTGCAAGTCCATCTCCAATTCAGACACAGACTTTGAGGCAGTCCAGGAAAAGAAGCCGGAATGTTGATGCCTGGAAAATCAACGAAAGAAAGCGCTTAAGAAACAGTGGGGAATCGTATGTAACAAGAACAGGAAAAGTTCAACGGAAACGTGAAATGAAGTCTGGCTGCAGAGACAATTGTAGAAACAAGTGTAAAAGTAACATATCTGAAGATGAAAGGTCAAATATTTTTCACAACCTCTGGCAAATGGGCTGTTTAGAAAAAACAAAGGGATTATTTATGCAAAACTGTGGAAAAAAAACTCAGAAGAAAACTACTCAAACAAAACCGTGTTCCAGGAGAAATTGTACTTATCAGTACCATCTTGACATTCAAGGAAAAAGCATAGAGGTATGCAAAAAGATGTTTCTGTTTCTGGACACCCTAGACATTAGCGACAGTGTTGTTGCCACAGCGCTTGGCAAAATGACTTGTCTTGGCACTTGTGATGTCGAAAGGAGAGGAAAACATTCAAAAAGAGGCAATTCCAGGTCTGCTGAGAAGGAGGAAATAAAGAAACACATAAATAGCTTTCCACGAACTGAAAGTCGTTATGCAAGGAAAGATTCAAAACGAGAATACCTGGAAGGTTCTCTTAGTCTTCTGAAGATGTACGACATGTATGTTGAAAAGCGACAAAAGGAGGGATGCACGTCACCTGCCAGTGAAAGCACATACCGCAATGTATTCAACCACGAATTCAATATCAGCTTCCACAAGCGCATGAAAGACCGTTGTGATATCTGTGCTGCTCATGAAAATGCATATGCTACTGAAACAAGTAAACAAGAGTACAAGGAACACATTCAATTGAAAGAAGACAGTAGGGAAATGAAAAACAAAATAAAAGCAAAGCTAGCAGAAGATCCTAGTCTTGCAGCTGCAGTTTTTGATCTGGAAGAAGTTCTTCCTATTCCATCCAGCGTTGAGTCATGCCTATACTACAAGAGAAAACTCAACACTTACAACCTGACAGTATATGACTATAGAAATGGTCAAGGTTTTTGTCATGTCTGGCCAGAGACAGTAGCACTTAGAGGATCAAATGAGACAGCGTCATGTGTCTACAGATATCTGGCACGTCTCAGTGAGGAGGGCATAAAGAATGTTGTATTATTTTCTGACAGCTGTGGAGGACAAAACAGAAATAGAAACTTTCTGACTATACTGTGGTATGCGCTTCAAAACTTCCAGTTTGACAAAATAGATCACATTTTCTTTGTGACTGACCACAGTCAAAATGAAGGGGACAGCATGCATTCTCTTATTGAGAGGAGAAGTAGGCACATACCTGTATATACACCTAGCCAATGGGCCCAGCTAATGAGAGCAGCAAAACGACAAGCACCTGCTTACATTGTGGAAGAGATGGACCAGTCAGATTTCTATGATTTTAAGGAAGTGGCCAAACTGATGAAAAACTTTGAGCAGGATGCCCAAAAGGAAAAAGTTAAATGGCTCAAAGTAAAACAGTTCAAGCTCTCAAAAGAAGAACCAAATATTGTGAGGGTGTTTTATGACTATTCAGACAAGTCCTGTGAGCTGAATCTACTTCAAAAACTGAGAACAAAGCAATGTGTCCCCGATCCTGCTAAAATTGCCTTGGAAAATATTTCCCAAAGCTTTTATCCAATCAGTCAGGAGAAATATGCTGATTTGATCAGCATCTGTGAAAAAAATATCATCTCTCCTGCACATCATCAGTACTACAAGTCTTTGACCCATGATCACTAGCTGCATCTGTTGTGCTTCATGAGCTGAATTTCAGCCATGACACAGGCTTTCTTGTAACTCGACATCAGCATCTGAAACTGACATCTTTTTTTTTTAAGTGAGGATATATTCTGTTATGCTCTTGAGATTGATCACATACAGAGACAGGCAGACACACACACACACACACACACACACACACACACACGCACACACACACACACACACACACACACACACACACACACACACACCGCACACAAACAAACAAACAAACCAATGCACATAAACACACATGAACAAACACATACAGAGAGAGAGAGAGAGAGAGTTTTACAGAGTTATTGTAGTTTATATTAAAGTCATGAATGTGTTTTATTTTAGTAAATATTTAGAGAAATTCAGTCTGTACAGAGAGCTCAAATAGAGTTGTGGAGTGAACAACAATATATTTTTGTCAAATGACTTTGTTTTGTATTCACTGAAACTTTGGACTTGAACATTCAAACGTACACTGATGTGCTATTTAGATATAATTATGGAGGTCACGTTTATCAGTTCATTATTTTTTTTTTTTCAGGTTTTGTTTTTTATTCATTCAATCAATAAAAAAAAAAAACACTATTAAGACACTTGGAATTCGAGTGGTATTTCGTAATGAGGTGTAACACTGTTCTGTGTGAAGGTGGGAGAATGTCTTCTGAATCAAGACAGATTGGTCATGTTTGTGGAGTTTTGGATTTTTGTTTGGTGTGTCCTTTTCTGTCTTTACACTTCAAATCAAACTCTTTAAGTAGCAGCTGTATCTCAATTCGAGTGTTAATTATATGGGTTATTTAGTGGACTGTGCACTGGTAAACAATATTGTCCTTCAGTATATTATTATGGTATTTTGAATGTCCGTATAATTATTATTATTATGGTATTTTGAATTTCAATGAAAATTACTGAGGTACAGAGAGTGGCATTCAGAGAGGAAGGAAGAGAGAGAGAGAGAGAGAGAGAGAGAGAGAGAGAGAGAGAGAGAGAGAGAGAGAGAGAGAGATGCACAATGACAAGTCCAAACGAAGCTTTGAGATTCTGATATCTGAGACACAAAGAAAAAGCTAGTCTTATAGTTGGTTTTGTCACCTATCAGTCGATCAGATATACTATGGCTCAGAGATATAAAAATGCTGAACTAACAAACAAAGAAAACAGAACAAAACGAAGCAGAATGCAATTGATGTAACTCTGAACCACAACCTTATCTGCCGAAATATCAGTCAGTTTCCGGATACAACTGCTGTAAGTACTCTTACATTAGTATTGGTTTGCACCAGTTTTCCGAGACAGTTGACGTAACTCAACATACCGCAGTTTTCTTTCCAGATTACATGCAGAAATATAACGCTTTTCAAACTTTAAACAATAAACATAGTTTAATTTCAAAAATAAAGGCACAGGCCAGTTTCTTTGGTTTTGGTGATACTTTGTGCAAAATTTGACACAAATATGACCAAAAGTTACTGAAATAATCAGTTTTTTCCTTCTCCTGTAAAATGGTAAATTTAGACTTACGGCACTATTATTTCCGGGCGGCGCTGTGCTTGTGTTCTCCAGCTGCTACGAGGAGTGCGCTTACGTGAAAGGCAATAACCAATTTCAAATTCACTTAGGCCAGCAGAGGATGTATCACGAGATAAGCGCGACAGTTTGATGTTAAAGAGTTCCTCTCGAGTATAACTGTCGTTATACTAAGCCTGTCAGTTTGAGAGATGGAAGTAGCGGTGATACTTTTATCACACTGCGCAAATTTCACACATGCTGGGTTGGTGGTCGTTAACAAACTGTTCGTCAACAGTTCAAGCAACGCCAAACGCATGACAGATGTGCTGGTTTGAGAAGACAGGCGTTATGTGTGACGAGCATGAATGGCTATCTACTAATGACGGACAGTTAAAGTTGGCGAGTTGGTAGACGCACAGGAAAATTAAAAAGTGCGACATTCTGTCAGACGGTGAGGTACAATGGTACCACGAGTGAGTATGTGTGAGTGTGTGTGTGTGTGTAAACGGGTGGGTGTGTCCCTGTGTATATGAGAGTAAATGTGTATATATATGTTTGCGTAATAATGTGTGCATGTGAGCACGTCTATGTATACATGGTTGTGTTTTATGTGTGTATGTTGTATAATAGAGGATTTTTTTCTTGATCTTTTAACAGACTATTACGTGGAGTTGATTTAATTATTTCCATTGCTTCCTTAAGAGAACACCAGGTAGACCCAGGGAGAAAATATTGGACGGACTTGCAGAGTGGCTGAGGACAGAGAGGATGGAAGATGTGCTTGAGGCAACAAGGGGTAGATACATATGGAGGGCCATGATCGCCAACGCCATGTGGTAAGGCACTTGATGATGATGATGATTGCTTCCTCAACATTTGTTACAATAGTTCATCTGTTTTCACCACAGTGATAGTGGTTGACATGTATTGCTTACTTCACATCCATTACAATAGTCATCTGTTTTCATCACAGTGATAGGGGTTGACATGTATTGCTTCCTTCACATCCATTACAATAGTCATCTGTTTTCATCACAGTGATAGGGGTTGACAAGTATTGCTTCCTTCACATCCATTACAATAGTCATCTGTTTTCATCACAGTGATAGGGGTTGACAAGTATTGCTTCCTTCACATCCATTACAATAGTCATCTGTTTTCATCACAGTGATAGGGGTTGACATGTATTGCTTCCTTCACATCCATTACAATAGTCATCTGTTTTCATCACAGTGATAGGGGTTGACATGTATTGCTTCCTTCACATCCATTACAATAGTCATCTGTTTTCATCACAGTGATAGGGGTTGACAAGTATTGCTTCCTTCACATCCATTACAATAGTCATCTGTTTTCATCACAGTGATAGGGGTTGACAAGTATTGCTTCCTTCACATCCATTACAATAGTCATGTTTTCATCACAGTGATAGGGGTTGACAAGTAATAGTTCATCTGTTTTTATCACAGTGATAGGGGTTGACAAGTATTGCTTCCTTAACATCCATTACAATAGTCATCTGTTTGTGTGATAGTAGAGGGGCTGACAAGATTTGCTTTACGTGTCTGCTTTTGTCTTTCATGCTCTATGAAGCGTTTAGAGCTCTTACGAAATGCGGCGTTCTACAAAAAGTCTTTATTATTATTGCTGTTGTGATAATTATACTATTATCATTATTATTATTATTTATTTATTCATTCATTTATTCAGTCTCTTTATTTATTTATTCATTCATATTATCGTTAAGCAGCTGATCCTATCATTATCATCATCATGTGCCCTAGTTGCTGCAAGTACATCTCCCACCCTCTCTGTCTTCATCCACTCCGCAAGTCTGTCCGATACTTCCTGATCGTATCACAAAGTAAAAAAAAAATGTCATCATTACAAAATGTACCTCAACTTTGGTTCCTGTATCAAGCAACTTGCAACTGAATTTAGTCTATGTATGATCCAGTCTGAATCTATCTTACAGACGAAATTTAAGAGTATGCTTGGTCTTGAGTTTCTTTCTTTTTTTTCTAATCACGTCTGCCTGTCTCCTTTTGGGATACAGATAATCATTCCTTCTGTTTGTGTTGATGCGAGTTCACCTTTTTCCAAACTGTCATTTAGTAATCTCACAACTTGTGTGCCTAGTTGTGGAAAAAATCCCTTGGAAAATGCTGACGTTAACCCATCGGTCCCAGGACTTTTGTTATTTTTCATATTTTCAAGGCACGGCTTCTTTATTGAAATATATTTTCCCACATTGAGCGTCATTTTCTTTTCAAATGTAAATACAAGCGTATCATTATCAACAATATCACAATTTCACAACGCTTTAATTCCCTGTTAATGTGTAAGTTCTCAAAATTCTTTGAAAATTTTTATGATGTAAAATGTCTTGGGCACTCCGATGCTGTTGGCAAGAGTGAGCTTGTTGATGTGCTTGCTAATGAAGTTTCTTTTTTCCTGGCCGCCAAAAAAAAACAATTATCCTTCTGTTACCCATTTTGCTTTAGAGATTCCACCTTTTTCTCTCTTCATAGCACTAAATCACGTTTGACATTTTCTAACTTCGATTTAGGAAAAATGAGACAACAGACTAACACAGTAAGAGGCAGAAAAATTCAAGATTTTCGTTACTAGAAACGAAAACGTTTGCCGTGTCAGAACGAAAATCAAGTTCTTATATACATTCCTGACAATAAACAAATACATGGCTGGTTCATCATCAGCCAATTCCCAAGAAATAATCACTGTCCATTCACTGATGAAGAACTGAGTAGCATGCAAGAAATTCTGGTTAAAGCTGGACAGCAGAAAGTTATCAGGAGAGAAATCCCCCACAAGCAGGTGTTTCGGCCTCAAACTCCGTACACCGTAAGAGCGTCAGGCTGCATCAAGATCATGAGTCCCCCAAGCGCCCTTTTCCTGTCGCCAATTTGTCTTCCTCCATCTAGGCTCAAACCGTTCCTACAAGGTGGTCGCCTCAAGGCCAAGTCACCAATCGATGAATGTCTTAACCATTCGCAATTGGATATCTACTATACGCAGAGCATTTAAAGTCTCATGAAGTTCACTTTTGTTCCTCCTCAATCAGATCAAACTGTCTGTAACTCTTTTCGGCTGTTTCTGTCATTGCCTATAGGGCTCTGATCCTCTTCTTCTCAGAAATCAAGGGCTGCTTCATGAGATCAAAGGCACAGCTGTATCTACCAACCTCTTGCTCCGTTTTCTACGGCCAGGACTTTGGCTCGGAAACCAGATTTCCTCAAGTTGCTGGCTAGATCGGCATACTTTTCAGTCTTGTACATGTAGGCTTCCTCCATTCTACTTTCATGCGGCACAGTAAGTTTGATTTGTCGAGTGGAGTATGTCCAGTCTCATGACGCTCTTGCTGATGATTCACGGGCGTTTTCCCCCATTCTGTAAGATCTGCTGCACACTCCCAGCCATCAGCTCCATCTAGTAAACCCCGCTTCCATGCTTCCGACGTCACAGCTTTTCCAGGCTAGAATTAATTGCCCTCAGCCGTGTAGAATGTTATTGGAGCTTCAAGTGGCGTGCTTTTCGACTAGCAGTACTGATTAGTACTGCTTGTGGGACTTCTTTCAGCGCTAGACTGTCTCTATGTATGCTCTATGTATGCTACATTGCATGAGTTCAGGACGTGTTCCACTGTTTGTTTGCCCTAGCAGACTGGGCACACAGGGTCATCTGATTTCCCCCATTTTACCAAATGTGCATTTGAGGGCAAAAAGTCCAATACAGATCTGAGGATAAAATTGGTCCTGAGAGGGGCCATAATGCTACATGTCATTCCAGCTGATACTTCTTGGGAGTGCACATTCCCAGAGTGTGCATTGTCCAAGTTGGCCTTGCTGGACTGTCTTCGTGATTCTTTTGGCATCCTTTTATTTCTTAATCCCTTGTATTACAATATCTCTCTTTGTTTTCCTCTTTACTTTAGACCACCATTCCGCTTTCCTTGATCCCAGTTCCTGCCTCCTGCTTTGTGTGTGTCTATTATTTCTCTGACTCTGAGATTTTCCCTTGCCTGCATCCACAACTACCCGGGCTTTCCATTTTCAGCCAGTCTTCAGCTAGGGCTGGACTGATTTCACAACCGAATCTGCCGAGTTCTCCAGCAGGCTTCTTTAGAAGCCTGACCTTTCTCACTTTGTATTTCTCCACGATGGACTTAGGATAGTTTCAGCTTTCCTGGTGTCAATAGAGCGCAACATAAGTGAGACCAGATCAGACACCAAGCCTTTTCCTTGTCTATCTGTTGATTTTGGCCTCCATTGATTCCATTATGCTAGTGTTATTACATATCAGTAGAGAGATCAGAGCATCACTGGAATCAGCATGAACTACAAGCACCGTAGTTTGTATTTGCCACAGAGATCTCTTATTTGGAGGCTTTCTTCTGCTGTTTGCTTGGTTTCGTTACCCCTTTTTGTATCTTTCAGGGAGTCTTCATACCATTTTCAACGCTCTTGACTAGTTTTTCTGTCACTGTTGGAATGGTCTGACTGGCCGTAGTGAGATATTCCTTGATTTCTTTGGTTCATTAGTTTGTGCTTTTCGTTGTCCTTTGTGGAGAAGTTATGTCATCCATGAAGGCTTTTAGTGTGATCAATTGATAGCCGTTTCCAAGGTCTGCTTGACCTTGCTCTTCACTGTTGCTTTTAACATGCTTTTCACTGGGAAATGATACGTCTCGAGAGCCGGTCGACTCATTTTGTGTGGGACTGATCCATAAACATTTGTGAGGAGACCCATGAATATTAATCATCAGACAGTATGGAGGTGTACCTTGTTGATATCCATTTGTTCCAGGGATAATGACATGGTAAAATTAGTTGAAAATACCATGCAAATTTGTTACGTGCTGAAAGATATCTGGTACCACTATGGTGACTTCATATCAATCAAAAACTTAATGACATGGTAAACCAGTCACATGACTAAAATTGTCGCCTCAGAACTAAGAATCACATGAAGTAACAGTTTCTTGCATTTATCAAAACTTCATTAAAATCATTCACCTCGGCTAATACATTCAACTTACATGTGTTAAAAATTACATGAAACAGTGTATCAACTGATAAATATGTAACAACACTTCTGTTTGGAATAGAATCCCATAATATATGAGAGCGAGCGAGAGAGAAAAGAGAGAGAAAGAAAGAGAGAGAGAGGGGGGGGGGGAGAGAGAGAGAGCTCGCGCGCGCGCGTGTGTATGTGTGTGTGTGTGTGTGTGTATGAATTCTGTTATTATAACTGTATCTCCCTGTGACAAAGCAAATTACTATTCCATAAACAACAACAGGAACAAAACGACAGTAACAACCGAAGCATCAGTCGCAACAACGATAACAACAACTGTTAAATAACAAAATAGCAACAACAATGATAACGAAAACAGCAACATTAACAGTAACATGAACAAAATCAAGAAGAGTAGACAAAGGGGGAAAAAACACAAAATAAACAGACAGAGGGACTCTATAGACAGAAAAGGCACATAAATAAGGAGGGAAAACTCTGGGTGGCTTCTCTAATTATTCCCGCAAGTAAAAACACAGATTTATGAGAACTACACTCAAAGACGTCACGTTCTCGTCCTAAATCTACTGACAACGCGCAGGTGGTAAGATGTCCAGTTCACACCGTGTGCTTGTGAGTTCATGTTGCCATTCCCTGATTACCTTCCTCTTCAGCTGCTCGCCTCGCCGCAAATTTTCTCTTTGTCTGCCTGCCCCCCCCCCCCCCCCTCTCTCTCTCTCTCTCTCTCTCTCTCTGTATATATATAATGTTTATTTGCCAGATTTGGGTCTTCCTCTTACTTATATGACTAATTACGTCAGGTGGTCAACTGTTTCTTCAACTTTTTGTTCAACTTTTCAAATTAATGTAAGTTCATCTCCAGTGAAGATATCACTTTATATTTTTATGTTTGTTTGCCGGATTTGGGTCTTCCTTTACTTACATGACTAATTGTGACCTCCCACCACGAAATCAGTCTTAACTAGCATTTTGGGCATTTTGAGATATACATATCACTGGACAGTGTACATTCTGCTGATTATTGTGGTACTTGAATAAAGCTTGTACTCAAAAAACTGTAGAAGTTATGTATGTTTAAAGTCATTCAGTTGTATTACGGCCATTTTGAGAAAACAGCCTCTAAAGTTTTTGTGTGCTCTCCTACACATTTTCCTTAAATTTCTTTATTTGGTGGCTTTGACCCAGTTTGTTTCTAATTTTCGCTCTCATTATCTGAACTGTGCACCAAAGAGCTTTTCATCAGTATATTACATGTGCGGGTACTGTACAGGTTACGGTTCATAATAAGAGACAAAAACAGGTACTTTTGGTAGGAAACTGCGTTCTTTCTGCTGCGATCAGTGCATTAAAATACCATTTTAAATTGATTAATAATATTTTTTCAAGAAAAAAAATTCTTTGGGGGATAGATTATAGTCTACACAAATCAATTTTGAGAAAAAGTCAAAACACCCCAGATAGACCATCAGTCACCTTTTCAGACCCTAGTGCTGTTCGACTGACTGCGAGTTAAGACTGATTTCGTGGTGGGAGGTCACAATTATGTCGGGTGGTCAACCGTTTCTTCAACTTTTTGTTCCAACTTTTTAAATTAATCTAAGTTTATCTCCGGCGAAGATATCACTTTATACTGTTCTTATGTTTATTTGATGGATTTGGGTCTTCCTCTTACCTCTTGTCTGCAAATATTTTCGTCAAGAGTGCCTGGCCAAAAAACACTTAAGAAACAAACAGCATTTGTCAGAGTCAGTTAGCAAGTCCCGTTGACATATGATATACAAAAATTTACACTAAGCTTATCATTAGCACCCCTTCCCACATATTTTCATTTCTGTATAAACGTTCGTGTAGATATTCACATTTTTGCTAAAGGCTAGAGGAAAATGCCTTTACTACGGAGCAACTGAGGTTATAAAATGCGATCATCATCATCAGGTGCCCTGCCGCATGGAGTTGGCGACCATGGACTTCCATCTATCTCTATCTCTCGATGCCCCCAGCATCTCCCCCCTCCTCATCCCCAGCCACTCTGCAAGTCCGTCCAGCATTCTCTCCCTGGGTCTACCTGGTGCTCTCTTTCCCTCCATCTTTTCCGTCGTGACCAGGTGCTCCAAATCCCCCCTCCTCATAAAATGGCCTATAAATGTTGCCTGTCTTTTCCTAATCTTCCTTATGAATGATCTGCCTGTGTCTGCCTCCATCAAAACTGTCTCGTTTCTTTTCTTTGCTGTCCATGGAACTCTCAACATTCTTCTTAGAAACCATGCCTCACATCCGTACAAAAGTATTGGTTCTATATAACATTCAAGGATCTCTTCGTGATGTTAATTGATAGGCATTTGTTGGTTAGAATGCTTGTCATCTTCTTGAATGCTGTTTTGGCTTGGCCGATTCTGCCAGCTATTTCCGATGTGCATCTGCCGTCTGATGAAATGACCGTTCCCAGGTATCTGAACTTATTAACCTGTGTCAAGGTTGTGCCATTTGCTGTTATTTTGCATGAGGGGATTTCATGTTTTTTACTGATCACCATGACTTCAGTCTTCCTGCTGTTTAGTTCCAACCCCTTACCTTTGCTTTCTATTTCTAGTATATTCACAAGGTTTTGTAGATCCCTTTCATTTTTCTGCAATTAGCACGGTGTCATCTGAGTATCGAATGTTATCATTTTCCCTCCAACCTTTAATCCAGGGTCTTCTTCTAGGTTTCTCACGATGTTTTCGCTGTAAAGTGAAAACAGATCTGGTGACGAAACACATCCCTGTCTGACTCCTCTTTTGATGTTTTGGAAAGAGCTTATACTGTTTTCTATTCTCATTGCAGCTGTTTGTTCCCAGTACATTGTCCTGATTATTCGTAGATCTTTTCCATCAACAATCAGTCTCTCCAGTTGGTTGATCAATTCTTCATGTCGTACCCGATCGAAATCCTTGGTATAGTCAACAAAGCATAAATACAAATCCCTATTCATCTCAACTGACCTCTCTATGATAGTTCTTAGGATGTATGTGGCATTAATAGTTCCCTTCCCTTCCACAAATCCACACTGTTCTTCTGCTATTTCTCTTTTGATTCTATTCCTTGTCCTCATGATTATTCTTTACAGGATTTTTGTTACATGACTCATCACACTGACTGTGCGATGGAGTTCGCATTCTATAGCCCTTGTCTTCTTTGGAAGTGCAATGAAAATTGATTTTGACATATCTTTGAGGATTTTTCCAGTGTCGTAAATTTCATTTAGGAGGACTGTTATTTTTTTCTATGCCAAATTCCTCCAGGTCTTCAATCATCTCTGTAGTAATGTTGTCTGGTCCTGGGTCTTTTCCTGGTTTCATCTTTCTCAGTGCTGCTCTGACTTCATCTTTCATTATGGTTGGTCCTTCAAAGTTCTTTTTTATGTTTTCTTCGTTTTTGTCATCCTCAAAAAGGTCGTTAATGCACTCTCCCCATCTGTCCAGTATTTGGTCTTTTTCCATGATAAGCGTGCCACCTTTCAATTTTAAGCAACCAGTTGATGTGCATGTATTTTTCCTGTGGTCAATTTCTTCAATTCGTCTGTACGTACCCTGAGGATCCATTTTGTGTCGGTTTTCTATCTCTTTGCATTTTGTGTTCAGCCAAGCTTCCTTAGCTTCATTGCACCTATGCCTCATTTGCCCAAGCTATGGGTAAATAGCTCCCTCCACTGCCTTGTGGACATCTCGGGAGAGAGTAAGGCTAAGGAAGTTAACCCTGAAAAAAAAACGATGGAAGGCAAGGGGAAACCACCATCGCAGTTTCCCCAGGACAATCATGGACAAAAGAAAGATGAAGAATGAAGCTAACGACGTGAATAGATGCTCCTGTGGAGCACCTTCGTCTGGTAGGAACTGTCATACATACAATTATACATACATACATGTCATATATATCATACATGGATATGTATACATGTATATATAGACAACGACACATCTGCGTGTGTGTGTGTCTGTGTGTGTCTGTGTGTGTGTGCGTGCGTGCGTGTGTGTGTGTGTGTGTGTGTGTGTGTGTGTGTGTGTGTGTGAAGAAGATCGTAGTTAACAAAAACAGCCAAGATTAGATACGATCTTGGATTAAAAATGACACGTATGCAAGACGGGACGTACAGAATCTGCCAGTTTGAATCATTGAGTCTTCAACAGGGAACAAAACAAACACAAAAATAGGAATGTAGAGAATAAAGTCTCACCTGTCTCACATGTCGGCGTCACCGGGTTCAGTGTTGGCCGCTGCACTCTTTGACACCGCCACTCCCCTCCAAACGGCTCTGTCTTGACTTTTGTGGACTTCTTGAATATTTAGACCACTGATGTTGGTTATGTTCTCGATGTATGAGATTGGAGATCTGCATTTCTTCCATTTTGCCTCTGTTTTTGTTTGAAAAATGGTTGCCATGAGGTCCTTGTTCTTGCTACAAGACACATGGCCAATGTATTTTAGTCTTCTCTTGTTGGTGTCTGCTAGTAGTTTTCTGGTGGTAACAAGTTTTTCCAGGACACTTTCATGAGTTCTTCTATCCGTCAATTTGACATGTAGCAGTCCCCGATAAATCCACATCTCTGCTGCCTAAATTCTTCTACAAGCACCTTTTCTCTGAGTCCAGGCTTCGCAGCCACAAGTCATGATTAGCCAGATCAAACATTTTAAAAGTTTAATTCTCAAGCCATTTGGTTTGCCTCTAACTTTACAGATAATGTTGAGCTGGACCATTTTTTTTGCTCTGCCATTCCAATACTTATTTTGATGTCTTTATAGAAGGTTCCTTCATCAGTTTTTACAGAACAGAGATATTTAAAATCTTTAATATTTTCTAAAGGAATTTTATTAATTAAGATGTCATGATTGTTTTCAGTGTCTTTGCCTTTAATGTGTAGCACTTTAGTTCTCTTGGCATTCAAGTTTAAGCCAGCCCTTTTGCCCGCTGCATCCACCTTGTATAGAATTCGTTTCATACTGGTGATGTTATCTGCTAATAGGGTAGTATCATCGGCACAGCTCAGGTTTGTAAATGTTTTTTCCCTTCTATCGTTATACCCATGCCTTCTATATCAACACCTCTCATGACCTGTTCCGTATAGATGTTAAAGGGACATGGCGAGAGGATACAGCCTTGTTTAACTCCCCTGTGGATGTTGAATAATTAACATTTCTGACTGCTCCATCAAACTGTAACCTTCGGGTCTTTGAATTGATGCAATTAAAGAAGTGAGATGTTTAGGAAAGCCCATTGTGACCACTGCGTTGAACAGATGGAGATGAATGACGCTATCAAATACTTTGCTTTAGTCTGTAAAGGTGACAAAAGCTTCTTCATCAGTGCTTTTCTTCTTCTATCTTGGTCTTCCATCTGTTGGGAATAATTATAAGCAAAACCGTACTTGCGTGGCTGATTACGGCAGTGGTTCTGCCACTCTTATAAAGCATCACAAACTCTTGTTTCCAATTTTACAACAAAGATGGGACATTGCTTTTAGGCTTTCTTTCCCAGCATGTTTTAACAATTCTCTTGGAACATTGTCAGTTCCTGGGGATTTCCTTCTTTTTAACTGCTTGGAGGCTGCTTCAGTTTCACTTAAAAGTCGTTCTGGTTCGGATTCTGGAAAGTTCAGGTCAGGGCACAGGGTGTCTTGGTGGCTATTGTCGCTGAAAAGGGATGCTATAGATTCATGTCATCTGTTCATAATATGCTCTGGTTCGGTCAGTGTGGTGCCTTCTTTGCTGTTGATGACTTCGTTCTCAAAATCAGATGCAGTGTCTTGATTTTTCAGTTTCTCTAGATCAAACTTAGGGGCCGGCTTGGCTTTGTTTTGTTTATAGGCTTTGAATCTAAATTTCTCTGCGACTAGGTGGTGATCACAATCACAATCAGCTCCTGGTTTTGTTTTGGAGCTTAGAACAGTAGCTCTCGTTCTCCATGTCCTGTCTATCATGATGTAATCTATCTGATTTCTGATTTTTTTCTTATTATCACTGTCTGTTTTATTTTGTTTGTTTGTTTTTTGCTGTTGTTGTCGTTGCTTTTTTCAAGTTTCCATGTATACCATCATCATCATCATCATCAGGTGCCCTGCTGCATGGCGTTGGCGACCATGGACTTCCATCTATCTCTATCTCTCGTTGCCCCTAGCATTTCCCCCACCCTCCTCATCACCAGCCACTCTGCAAGTCCGTCCAGCATTCTCTCCCTGGGTCTACCTGGTGCTCTCTTTCCCTCAATCTTTCCCGTCGTGACCAGGTGCTCCAAATCCCCCCCCCCCCCCTCCTCATAAAATGGCCTATAAATATTGCCTGTCTTTTCCTAATCTTCCTTATGAATGATCTACCTGTGTCTGCCTCCATCAAGACTGTCTCGTTTTTTTTTCTTTGCTGTCCATGAAACTCTCAACATTCGTCTTAGAAACCATATCTCGGCTGCCTCAATCTTGCGCTGGATTTGCTTGCTGACTATCCACGCCTCGCATCCGTATAACAGTATAGGTTCCATATAACATTCAAGGACTCTATTTCTGATGTTAACTGATAGGCATTTGTTGGTAAGAATGCTTGTCATCTTCTTGAATGCTGTTTTGGCTCGGCCGAATCTGTCAGCTATTTCCGATGTGCATCTGCCGTCTGATGAAATGACCGTTCCCAGGTATTTGAACTTATTAACCTGTGTCAAGGTTGTGCCATTTGCTGTTATTTTGCATGAGGGGATTTCATGTTTTTTACTGATCACCATGACTTCAGTCTTCCTGCTGTTTAGTTCCAATCCCTTACCTTTGCTTTCTATTTCTAGTGTATTCACAAGGTTTTGTAGATCCCTTTCATTTTCTGCAATTAGCACGGTGTCATCTGCGTATCGAATGTTGTTTATTATCTTCCCTCCAATCTTTAATCCAGGGTCTTCTTCTAGGTTTCTCATGATGTTTTCGCTGTAAAGTGAAAACAGATCTGGTGACAAAACACAACCTTGTCTGACTCCTCTTTTGATATTTTGGAAAGAGCTTATATTGTTTTCTGTTCTCATTGCAGCTGTTTGTTCCCAGTACTTTGTCCTGATTATTCGTAGATCTTTTCCATCAATATTGAGTCTTTCTAGTTGGTTGATCAATTCTTCATGTCTTACCCGATCGAAAGCCTTGGTATAATCAACAAAGCATAAATAATAATCCTTGTTCATCTCGATTGACCTCTCTATGATAGTTCTTAGGATGTATATGGCATTAATAGTTCCTTTCCCTTCCATAAATACACTGTGTTCATCTGTTATTTCTCTTTTGATACTATTCTTTGTATACATCATGATTATTCTTAAAAGGATTTTTTTACATGACTCATCAAACTGATTGTGCGATGAAGTACGCATTCTGTAGCCCCTGTCTCCTTTGGAAGTGCAATGAAAATTGATTTTGACATATCTTTGAGGATTTTTCATTTAGGAGGACTGTCATTTTTTCAATACCAAATTCCTCCAGGACTTCAATCATCTCCGTGGTAATGTTGTCTGGTCCTGGGGCTTTTCTGGTTTCACATTTTTTTCAATGCTGCTCTAATTTCATCTTTCATTATGGGTGGTCCTTCAAAGTTCTTTCTTATAATGTGTTCTTCGTTTCTGTCATCTTCAAAAAGGTCTTTAATGTAGGCTACTCTCCCCATCTGCCTAATATTTTGTCTTTTTCCATGATAAGCGTACCATCTTTAGATTTCAAACAACCAGTTGATGTGCATGTACATGTTCAAAACGAATTCAGTGCTCTGGAAGACGTTTCTGTCACAAACGTCTTCCAGAGCACTGAATTCGTTTTGAACATGTACATTAAATTTTTTACGTATCACTTCATCTGTCTTTAAGAGTCCAATATTTAGTTTGATGTTTCTTTTGGTCTGTTTCCTTTTCCTTAATTTCCGCCTGAATCTTCCCACTACAGGATTGTGGTCACTGTTGCAGTCTGCGCCTAGTAGTGTTTTTGCTGACATTAAAGAATTTCTAAATCTTTTATTAATTAGGATGTAGTCAATCTGATTTTTGGTATTATCTCCTGGACTCATCTAAGTCCATTTTCTTCTATTAGCCTGCTCAAATCAGGTGTTTCCTACTATGAACTCATTCATCTGTGCCCATTCTACAAGTTTCCCTCCCCTTTCATTTTGTGTACCAAGGCCATGAGGTCCAACTATATCCTCCACCCTATCCTGTCCCACTTTAGCATTAAAATTTCCCATTATTAATGTAACTTCTCGTGATTTACATTGGGCCTGGTCATCTCTAACACTTCGTAGAATTTGTCGATATCTTCCTGAGTACTTGTGGATGTTGGAGCATACACCTGAATGATGTTGATATCAAATGGTCTGCCTCCCAATTTGACCAGCAAAACTCTGTCGCGGACACAGCCCAGTATCCCTGAACTGCTTTTGATTTGTCCCTGTCCATTACGATGCCTACTCTTCTCTCATGTGAGTTTCCACATACTCTCCTGATGTTATTATGCCTGCCCCCTTCCATCTCTCTTCCCCTAGTCCTAAAATACTAATGTTAAGCCTTTCCATCTCCATTTTAATGTTGTCTAATTTACCTTTTTGGAACAAAGTTCTGAAGTTCCATGTTGCAATTTTAATATTTTTGAGTTTGAGTTTGGTTGCAGTATCTTGCTGACGGTCTGGTGTCACCTGCGCCGCATGACGGTCCCTACCGGACAAAGGTGCTCCATCAGAGCACCTATTTACGTCGTTTTCTTCATTTTTCTTCTTTTTTTCTGTCCATAATGTACTAGGGAGAATACTATGGTGGTTTCCCGCTGCCTTCCGTCGTTTTTGTTGTTGTTGTTGTTGTTGTTATAATGACTACCTGGTTGAACCTGGCTCTCAGTTACAAAAAAGGCTACTTACTGCGTAGCTTTCATCGGCGATCCAGCCGACTTCTTCAGCGCAACTGCTGGGTTGAGAACTGGCTTCAGTGCGCACCGCCGTGAGCGAACTCACGACAGTGCGACTGAATAAGTGAGGAGTACACCGATGGCAGGTTGTGTCGGCCCCGGTCACGGTTGAGGGTGGGGTTCCTTGCGGCGATGTAAACTGCCTCCTTTACTCCCCTCTGGAACCATCTTGCTTCTTTGTCGAGAGCTTGCACATTGTCCTTTTCAAAGTGGTGTTGGGTGTGGGTCAGATGTTCTCCCACTGGAGAGGACTCACGTTTGTGTTCTTTTAATCTTTTGTGCAAGATGCGCTCAGTTTCGCCAATATAACTATGGTCACAGTCCTAGCAGTCTATCTTGTATATCACCCCTGATGTGTCCAATTTGTCTGTTTTGTCTTTGGGGTGGACTAACTGGCTTCTGATGGTGTTGGTGGGCTTGGCGTGGACACTGACTCCCAACTTCCTGATCTTCCTGCTGAGAGCCTCAGTGACGCCGCTGACGTATGGCATGGAGACGTGCCCTCTCGAAGGGGTTGGCCGATCAGTGGAGGGGTGGGGTATGGTTTTCTGCCTCCCGGAATGTCCCAGGCCCACTTCTGGTATCCTGACACACTGAGTACTTTTTTGATGTACTGCACCTCTTCATCTCTAGCGGTGTCGATAGAGCAGATGGTCTTCGCTCGGTGGATGAGGGTGCGGATTACTCCAAGCTTGTGTTCTAGTGGCTGGTGACTGTCAAATTGTAAGTACTGGTCCGTGTGGGTCGGCTTTCTATAGACGGAGAAGGCGAGGCCTGTCTCCATCCGGGTGATGCGGGTATCCAACATCGCGATGCTGCCGTTCTCTTCTACCTCATAGGTGAGCTTGATGGCAGGGTGTTGGTTGTTGAGATGGTTCGTGAAGTCTTCTACCACCGATCTTTTCAATACAGTCATAGTGTCGTCCATGTAGCGGCCCCAGTAGCGTGGAGGAGTGTGGAACGACGCCAAAGCTTTCTCCTCGAAATTTTCCATGAAGAGGTTGGCGACGATGGGACTCACGGGGGACCCCATGGCTGCACCCTCGGTCTGTTGGTAGAAGTGTCCTTCAAAGGTGAAGTAGGTGGTGTTGAGGCAGCAGGATAGCAGTTCACAGATGTGTTCCACTGGCAGGTTGGTGCGTTGCCGAAGGCTGTTGTCAACTTGTAACCTCCCCCTGATGATGTCAATGCTGTCCTTCACAGGGACACTGGTGAACAGGGCTGTGACGTCATAGGACACCAGAATCTCATCAGGTTGAGGTACAAACTTCGACAGCTTCTTCACCAGGTCTGCACTGTTTGCAATGGAATGTTCTGTCTTTCCTACCAAAGGCAAGAGGATGTCTGCAACGAAGCAGGCCGTCTCATACATCAGGGATCCTCTAGAGGCGACAATGGGACGGAGGGGTACATCTTTCTTGTGCACTTTGGGCAGTCCGTAGAACTTGGGCACATCAGTAGCTGAGGGGTACAATCTGCGGTACTGTTCTGGGGAGAGTTCTCCTGACTTCTGTAGGCCTTGCAGTAGTTTGGTCAGACGAGCAGTATACTTGCTGATGGGATCTTTGCTCAGCTGTTGGTAGGTCTTTTTGTCATCTAGCAGATTGTAAGCCTTCTCATAGTACCGCCCCTTGTCGTTGTTGTTTTTGCGATCTCTCCGCCAGCTTTTGTCGTTCCCACGACAACCTACAAGGCAGTAGGGTGATTTTTTTAAAGGGTTAACTCCCTTAGCCTTATTCTCTCCCGAGATGTTCACAAGGCAGTATACAGGTAGTATACAGGACTGTAATGCATAAATTGACACAATGTTTGGAACTTGGTGAAATATAATAAAATGTTGCATCATCCTGCAGTGTCTCGCGTGTTACATCAGACACCCAAAAGGCATCTATGTGTTTGTGACCATGGTCAATGAAGTGACATTTTTTCAAAATATACATGTTTCCCGACTGAATAATGACATATTCTTTGAGAAGTTGCGCAAAACCCCGCTGCGAGGGAGGGAAAGTGAGATTCATACACCAAGGTCGGTCAAAGTTCAGGGAAGTTGACAAAAGAGAGCCTCTGTTTGTTTCGAGCGTTTCATGGTTTTGAAGACACCATGCCCACAATTCGTTATCAAGTGATCATTTCTCAGTCTCCTCTTCTCTCTCAAATCACGTATTGACGTGAATCATTATGAAAAATGTTTGTTTTTAATGAATCACATCGGAAATTCCCAATGCCTTCTATTTTACAGGCACGACTTACTTAAGTTATCACTACAGTGAAGACACCGTATGAAACGCTCGGGACACTGACCGATCTCCGAGCATATATCGATCATCCATGGATACTATGCAGTAAAATTTGATGTCAGAGACACATTTATATTCTTTCTTCACTGTCGAAACAGGTTGTATTGATTTCGGTCATGTATGTAGGAAATAATTATGATCGATCTACCAGTCTGAACTCATGTCACAAATCTAGCTACAAAAATCGCTCATTTTTTCCAACAAAAAGTGCTGTAGAGTAAAAAATACGAAACACACACTTTTTTTCATTTCCTTTAATTACTGGAACATTTTACAAACGAAATATAACAATATTGTAAGATTTTTTTTCAAAAATTTTTTTATACTGGCTTCTTAAAAGCAGTGGTCCCAACTGACCAGTCTTCAGGAGAATGATCCATACATCATGTTCGTCGATTTTCGTAAAGCATTTGATTCGCTCGATCGCCGTTCAGTCCCTCTAACTTTGGCACTGTACGACGTGCCAGATGACGTCATCCCAGATGTGATGCAGCTGTACACAGATACATCTGCATCAGTGTGGACTGAGCACGCGAAACTGACCCTTTCCCAACAAGCTCGGGCGTACTGCAGGGTGACACTCTCTCCCCGTTCATATTCATCACAGTCCTAGACCACGTCCTTAGACAAACTTTATGCGACGACGAAGGATTCACTGTGAGAAGAAAGCAGACTTCCCGTTATCCGGCCATCAAGTTAAACGCGCTAGCATACGCGGACGACATTGCACTCATATGTGAACCACCTGACAGTGCTGAGAGGGTCCTCCATCGACTTGAGAAAGAAGCTGCATCAGTAGGTCTCCAGATAAGCCGAACCAAGCCGCAGGTTCTGCACCTTGGATACGACAGCCCGCCTCGGCCCATCAACTTCCAGTGCGGTGAACAAGTCGAGCAGTGTAGCGACTTCAAATACCTCGGAGTGAGCACATCCTCCCCTTCCACTGTTGTCGACGACCGTTTCGGTCAGGCCTGGGCTGCGATGAACAAGCTGAAACCCGTCTTCACGTCGAAAGCCGATGATCGGGTAAAGATCCGAAGTGCAGTTGAGAGCATTCTGTGCTATGGCATGGAATGCCTCCCGCTGACAGCTACAATGTACACTCTCTAACACGACAGATAGCAGGCATCGAAGAATGGTACGAGCAGCACTTGGCGTCTTCTGCCCAGATCGACTCTCGACAGACAAGCTCTACAGCCGGTCGAACCTCTCTCGTCTCAGCGTCACACTAATCAAACTGAGACTTCGACTCATTGGCCACGTCCTCCAGATTCAAAATAGGTCACAGTCGCCACTCGGCATGCTCCTGGTCGACTTCGACGACAACGGATTCCACCTGCGACAAGGGCAAGCGAGAACGCTCACGTTGAGAGCCGATTTGAACGATGACTTGAATTCGATCAGTATTAGGATAGTGCCCATATATACATATATATGGCATAGACATACATACTGATTTAACGATTAACTGACGGATTCATTCACGCAGTCATTCACCGAACTTTACTGATTTTGATTATTTTTAACAGATGCATTCACCTCATATGGAATGATTTGATTGTTGACTTATTACTGGTTTATTTATTATTATGGTTGTTGTTGTTGATGATGATGATGATGATGGTGGTGGTGGTGGTGATGGTGGTGGTGGTGGTGGTGGTGATGATGATGGTGATGATGATGATGATGACGATGATAATGATGATGACGACGACGACGACGATATTAATAATAACTGGGCATTTATATAGCGCCTTTCATCACGTACAAGGCGCTTTACAGTTTACAACTTTTCATAATTAAACACACACACACACACACACACACACACACACACACACACACACACACACACACGAACAACACAATACACTTTGAAAGAATATGTCAACATATAAGATGATTGAGGAGGTGGGCACTAATGAAATAACCGCAGGAAAAGAAATATTTTGAGATTAGATTTAAATGAAAGTGGGATGGATTGAGTCGAACAGCGAAAGTCAATGACTTCCAGATTTTCACAGAAGTAAAAGCTCTTCCGACAAGTTTGTCTCATTTAAATTTTGGGACACGGAAGAATCCGTCATCGGTGGTGGAACGGAGAGATCGAGAATGAGCATACAGAGATGCAAATTTCTGAAAGGTATTGGGGTACAACACCGGAAATGACTTGACAGCAAAGACAGCACTTGTCACGTTGCTCGATGGGCAGCCATTTATTGCATGATGCATCATCTGATTGATTCACTGGTAGACGGATGACTGCTTGACTTAGATTAGAACTGATGGCTTATTTGCATAGAAAGGATAGCTGATCTGAAGAATTGGTTTGATATACATGTATTGTTAAACCCAGCTGCCTAGAGGAATGATTAATTGGTGGACCGATTCATTGACTGACATATACGTCTGATATTTCAGATCATTCCAAATTTGATATTTGAAAAGCTATCTCGTTTGATAAATCAGATCATACAAAACTTGATGTTCATGGACTCAATGATTGATTGGGATTGACTGTCTTCTTGATCAAAAGACAATCCATGAACTCAGATACGGATTGCCAGTTAGGAACATGCTGTTAACCAATAGTTCATTATTTGTGTAGATGCTTGTTCGATCGAAACTGTAATCATTTCAATGGTGGATGTTACTGTTAACTGAGACGGTGCACTGTTATCATTCAGATACTTTTTCCATTTAGTTGGTATTTATTGATTTATTTATTATGATTGCCTACTGATATACTGACTCGTTGATTAGTTTGTTCATCAAGTCAGTCGTTGAATATTAATGACGTAAAGATTAAATGTTATTTTGATTGTGGTAAACCTAGTGTTTTAAAAATTGTCCTTGTGGATTGTTGGACATGTCCACCACTGATCGATCGCTTTTATTACTCTAGCAATGTTGTTTCCATCTGAATTTTTGTTTCTTTGTTTGTTTTTGGTTTTGGTTTTCTTTTTAAATAT
This sequence comes from Monoplex corrugatus, assembly GCA_030674185.1. Lineage (NCBI taxonomy): Eukaryota > Metazoa > Mollusca > Gastropoda > Littorinimorpha > Ranellidae > Monoplex > Monoplex corrugatus. The sequence goes on from JAPXFY010000013.1 coordinate 75,786,955, forward strand.
CTGGACTGAAAGTTTAAGAATTATTCCATGAGATGTAACACAGGGAAGAAGGGAAGGACATAATGTGCGGAGTATGATTGATGCAGATGGAGGTGGTTAACATCTCTGTCTCCCTCTGTCTCACTCCTCCTCCTATTTTTTCTTTCCTGTATAGTTATCGTCTTAGTTGAACGATATTCCAAACTTGCACGTGTATTACTAGCTTGTTATATGGGTTAGGAGCGCAAACTGATTGCAATTTACAATGTATGCGAATGTACTCAGGCCCCTTGAACGATATCATTGTGTGTGTGTGTGTGTGTGTGTGTGTGTGTGTGGTGTGTGTGTGTGTGTGTGTGTGTTGTGTGTGTGGTTTGTGTGTGTGTGTGTGATTCTACAACCACAATGCAGAAGACAGACAGACAGACACGTGCAGACGAGTGCATGTAAATATATGCACACTGTCCCTCTGAACGTACCTATACACACGCACGCACACACATGCCCGGGCATGCACAACCGCACGCGCGTGCGCGCGCGCGCGCGCACACACACACACACACACACACGTAGTGATATACAAACTGCATGCATGCCATCGTAGACACACTGACCCACACTCGTGACTAAGGTCCCACCATTTTATGAGTTCTTGTCGGAATTTCACCTTTTCAACGACGTATTTTGCTATAGATGAGTTCTCTGGGAACCTGAAGTTGTATAGATGTTCTGTTGCTTACTTCCTATCGCTTCTTAATTTCGTCTTATCGAAATAAAGACGACACAGTGCACCTTTGTTTACCTGTGATGTTTCTTTTTTCTTGGAAAATATGTTCATATGTGTTCTTGGAAAGTCACTTGGTACATTATGAAGGTATTACGATTTTGCATTTAGTAGTGACTAACAACACTTTACGCGGAGTATATTGTGTATGTACTAAATAAAACTTAGACAATAAATACGTGCCCAGTTTACTCATTTCATTACTAAATTTTTGGGGAATACGAAGCCAACAAAAAAGTAATAGACCTATTTCAAAGTTTAAAACAAAAATTATTTCAAAAATATTTACCAGATTAATATTTACGAGTGAAATAGGGTTACATTGTTTATTTTGCGTCGTATGATTCAAACTCCTAGGGCTGCTGCAGTACTTTTTAACAGTAATTTTGGATTAGAAAATAAACGTTAAAAGAGACCACAACAGAAAGTATAGTGTTGTTGTTTGTAATATCCATTTTCATCAAGAGAAAATTTTTGTCAGTTTACGCTACGTTAATCTAATCTAAAACCATCTAGTTTTTATTTCCTAAATATTTCACTGCGATCAAATGTTTTGTTAAAGATCGTCTTACATATGTCTGCACGCGTCTTCCGTTAGTTCTCTATAATTAAATATTTTTTAACCATTTATCGATGTACTGCTTTCAATATTAACACCAGCTTTACGCAAATAACTATTTACCGCTTTGCATGATATCAGTGTACATAATGAAATGTATCATATTTTCTTTTGAAAAAATCGAAAAACACAAACGCATTATCAGTGTCTTTTTTTTTCTTTTTTTTTTTTTTTTTTACAAAATACACCGTTCTGTTTTCCCACGTCTCACGAGACAATGTCGTTTCGCCAGTTTTGTTTTCATTTTAACACAATGGCTCTGCCACAGATTCTTTCGAAATTTTAGGCTGCATTTTCTTTTCATATTCCTTAAACATGTGCAGAACATTTTCCAAAAATATTTGTTTTGGAGGACTGATGTACTGAGAAGCAGGAAGCTATGTTTTCTAATGAAGCCACTTCTTGTCCACAGTTGTAACTATCTTTTAATAATAATAATAATTAATAATAATTACAATATTTATATAGCGCAAAATCTTGATAAAATCAAATCTAAGCGCTGAAACAGACACACACACACGCACGCACGCACGCACACTCACGCACACACACACACACGCACACGGCTATAAATGGGGAGAAAGAATAAAAGCAATGGAAAATTATAGAGAGCATATTATATACAATTATTTATTGCAATGTGATTCCCCTCCGAGTGGAGACAGGCTGCAGAGGGGATTGAGTGAGGTCAGGATTTTATGCAGAGGAGAAAAGGTGAGTTTTGAGAGCGGACTTGAAGGAGACAAAAGTAGGTTGCTGACGGACTGAGAGGAAGTTTGTTCCAGGAGAGCGGACAAGAAACAGAGAGGGCTCGTGGACCATAGGTATTGAGCTTAGTGCGTGGAAAGCGAAAAGTCAGAGGATCGGAGGCAGAGCGGAGGGTATGTGAGGGAACATAGATCTCAAGTAGGCTTGACAGGTAATCGGGGGCTGCGTTATTGAGGCTTTTGTAGCACATGGTGTCTAGTTTGTACTGTATGCGCTTTGATACAGGGAGCCAGTGAAGTTGTGCCAGGAGAGGAGATATGTGGTCAGCTTTTTTCTTTTTTAGTACAAGGCGTGCAGCATTGTTTTGAATGCGCTGTAGGATGTGAGTGGTGGAGGCAGGAAGACCGGACAGGAGTGAATTGCAATAGTCAATGCGAGACATTATGAAGGAGAGAACGAGTTTTGCAGTTGTTTCCACAGAGAGATACTTCCTGATCAGGCTTATACGATGGAGGTGATAGTAGCAAGATCTGGCAGTTTGAGAAACAAAGGTGTTCATGGAGACGGTAGAGTCAATGCAGACACTAAGGTTTTTAGCTGAATCAGAAATTGGGATTGATGTGTTACATAATGGGAGAGAAAGAGGAGGCAGCTGAGAAAGTTTCTGACGGGTGCCAGTGAGGATAGCTTCTGTCTTGTCATCATTTAGCTGAAGTTTGTTGTATGTCATCCAATTTTTAATGTCCGAGGAACACTCAGTGGTGCGAGTCAGGAAGCGCTGTATATTCCACATAAGGTTTGGGTTTTGCAGCTTTCTAACCAAAGTCACTTACAAAATGAATGTTTATATTTTTGCTTCAATCAGGTATTCCAAGACCTCCACTTTCAATGCGTCTAATGCTGGTTTTCTACTAATTTTGTATTTTTTTCTTCTACCACTGTTGATTCTATATTCTTGTAAAAAAAAAACCCTAATTCATTGACTAAACTCTGGCCCACATCCAAAGTCATCAATTAGTCTAAAGAGTCAGATGCTTTATATATATATATATAAATCCAGACGTAAAGTCGTCTGTCCCAGTGCTTTTCTTTTTTTTTCCATGTTTTTAAAGCATAATGCTTCATCCAAAGAAAGTTTTCCTTCAAGTGCACATTTTTCTTTACCTATGAAGGCTAGCATATTATTTTGAATAATATCAAAAATATCGGTGCCATTTACTTTGTATTTTTCATATAAATTCTACAAAATGTTTTCACGTTTTTGATAATTTCACTAGTTTTGCATACTTCATAGAAGAGAATAATTTACTGATTTGTTTGCTGATAAAGCTTTTTTTTTTCAAGGCCGCAGAAATAGTAATTTTTTCCTCATCTGCATCCCAGATCGATTCAGTTCGAAGTAGTACTCCTTGAATCTTTTCGTCTCTTAGTAGTATTTACTGTTGTTAATCGTTCTTTAGCTTTGCTTTTACCCAATCTATCAAACCTTGTTCAGCTTCTAGATTCAACAACTTCTATTCTTCATTATTACGTTTTAACATCGTTGCCATTTGAGGTTGTCCTGAATTTTTTTTCACCAAAAACATATCTTTTAAATCCGATCTGAAACAACGAACTAAATTTCTGACTTTGGTATGGCATGTACGTTTTCTCTGCAAAATGGAAGTGCCGTGTACTCTTCGACAACGGTTTTAATTACATTATCGATTTCTCTAACAATCTTTTATCTCTCTAAAGTGAATCGTTAGATTTCCAAAATGTATTTCGTTTAGTCTGTTTCCCAAATCGAAGTTCTATTTAACAACAGAATGATCGGTTCTGTATCCCGGTTTAAAATCAACGTAATTTATGCCTGATGAGAGAACGTCTGATACTTTAAAGAAATCGGGTCTACTTTCCTGTACTGGTCTATTTCTGTGCCATGCATGTCTCCTCAGCTCTGAGTTAATTTCTCTCCAAATATCCACTAAATCTAATTGTTCTAACATCATATGTATCTGCTCTTGCGCTCTAACATTATCATAATGTTTATAATTATCACAGTCTAAAGTGAAGTCACTCACAAAATCCCAATCGCCTCCAGTAATTACATTGTCAGTCTCAACTTCTTTTATGTGCTCTTTCAGTTCAGCATACAATTCATGGATCGTCATGGTTAGGCCCATACACACTGAAATTCAAACCATCCATGTTTCTTAATGACATAAATACATCATAACTTTTAGACATATTCTAAATCTGAAATTCAAAGTCACTGTTAAATAGAACTGCAACCCTTCTGGAAGTTGTATGAAACAAAATAACACTAACATTCCCCATTCAGCTCTAATAAAACTGTAGGGTTGAAGTGGGTATCTTGCATGAAATGGAATATTTTCTGTTCCTGAAATAATGTCAGATTTCTTTCCTTTTTTGAGACTCAGCCAGGCCTCAACAATTCATTGAAGTGATTTTAACTATGTTATCCATTGCTGATATGATTTATAATGTGTTCTTCGTTTCTGTCATCGTCAAAAAAGTCTTTAATGTACTCCCCCACCTATCTAATATTTTGTCTCTTTCCATGTTAAGCATACCATCTTTCGATTTTAAGCAACTAGTTGATGTGCATGTATTTTTCCTGTGGAGAATTTCTTCAATTCTTCTGTACATCCGCTGAGGATCTGTTTTGTGTCAATCTTCTCTTTCTTTGCACTTTGTTTTCAGCCAAGCTTCCTTAGCTTCATTGCACCTGTTCCTGATTTTTTTGTTTATCTTCCTGTATATTTCCTCCTTTTCCTTTGCCTTCCTCCGTTCTTCCGTCAAGCCTATAATTCCTTTTGTCATCCAGTTCTTTTTTGTTTTTCTATCTACTCTAGTGATTTCTTCACAGGCTTCATTTATCGAGTTTCTCAACTTTGTCCATTGTTCCTCACTGTCACGAACGTCTTCCAGAGCACTGAATTTGTTTTGAACATGTACGTTTAATGTTTTACCAGCCTAAATCTTCCCATTACAGGATTGTGGTCAATGTTGCAGTCTGCGCCTGGTAGTGTTTTTGCTGACAGCAAATAATTTCTAAATCTTTTATCGATCAGGATGTAGTCAATTTGATTTTTTCGGAATTATGTCCATTTTCTTCTGTTAGGCTGCTCAAACCAGGTGTTTCCCATTATGAACTCATTTATCTGTGCCCATTCCACAAGTTTCCCTCCCCTTTCCTTTTGTGTACCAAAGCCATGAGGTCCAACTGCATCCTCCTTGTTGACGATGATGGAAACGAAGAACACATTATAAGAAAGAACGACAAAGGACTACCCATAATGAAAGATGAAGTTAAAGCAGCACTGACAAAGAATAAACCGGGAAAAGCCTCAGAACCAGACAATATTACTACAGAGATGATTGAAGCCCTGGGTATTGAAAAAATAAGTCCTAAATAAAATTGATGACAATGGAAAAATCCCCAAAGATATGTCAAAATCAATTTTCACTGCACTTCCAAAGAAAACAGGGGCTATAAAAAGAGAACTCCATCGTACAATCAGCTTCATGAGTCATGTAACAAAAATCCTATTGAGAATAATCATGATGAGGACAAGGAACATAATCAAAAGAGATATAGCAGAAGAACAGTGCGGATTTGTGGAAGGAAAAGGAACTATTAATCATTTAATGCCATATATATCCTAAGAACTATCATAGAGAGGAGATCAATCGAGTTGAATAAGGAGTTATATTTGTGTTTTACTGATTATGTTAAGGCTTTCGATCGGGTAAGACATAAATATTTGATCAACCAACTAAAAAGACTCAATATTGATAGAAAAGGTCTACAAATAATCAGAAATATGTATTGGGAACAAACTGCAATGAGAATAGAAAACGAAATAAACTCTTTCCAAAATATCAAAAGAGGGGTCAGGTAGGATTGTGTTCTGTCACCAGATTTGTTTTCACTTTATAGCTAAACCATTATGAGAAACCAAGATGAATGCCCTGGGACAAAGTTTGGAAGAAAAATGATAAACAACATTCGTTACGCAGATGACACCGTGCCAATTGCAGAAAATGAAAGGGACCTACAAAACCTTGTGAATATAATAGAAATAGAAAGCAAAAATAAAGGGTTGGAGCTAGATAGCAAGAAGACTCAAGTTATGATAATCAGTAAAAAACAAGAAATCCCCTCATGCAAAATAACAGCAAATGGCACAACTTTGAGACAGATTGATAAGTTTAAATGCCTGGGAACGGTCATCTCACCAGACGGCAGATGCACATCAGAAATAACCAGCAGAATCGGCCAAGCCAAAACAGCATTCAACAAGATGAAAACCATTCTTACCAACAAAGGCCTATCAATTAACATCAGGAAGACAGTTCTTGAATGTTGTATAGAACCGATAATGTTATACGGTTGTGAGGCGGGGACAGTCAACACGCAAAGCCAGAGCAGCCGAATGTGGTTTCTAAGAAGAATGTTGAGACTTGACGGAGGCAGACACAAGAAGATCGTTGATAAAGAAGATTAGGAAAAGACAAGCAACATTTATGATGAAAGGGGAATTAGAGTACCTGGTCACAATAGCAAAGCTGAAGGGAACGAAAATATCAGGTAGACCCAGGGAGAAAATATTGGACAGACTTGCAGGGTAGCTGAGGACAGAGAGGGTGGAAGATGTGCTTGCAGCGACAAGGGACAAATGAATATAGAGGGCCATGATCGCCAACGCCATGCGGCAGGGCACATGATGATGATGATGATGATGATGATGATGATTATGATTTAAATTTAAAGCCTATACCGTCTCACATTCTTGACAGTACATACTACAACAATGCTTAATATGTCTTGGAAAATGTTCTTCATGCGGACACCATTAGATTTGTGACTTACGTTCAAGTTGTATACACACAAGTATTGGAACATATTTAGCCAACAATAACAACATAAATATAAATACTAACAAATATCTTTCAGATACCATCACCGATGAAAATCAAGTGCAGAAAAGAAAGGCATAGCCTCCACTTCAAAACACGAAAGACAAGAAATAACATCCATGAAATGCAGCGGTGAATTCATCAATATATTTGGCTTTCATTGAACCTCAAAAACAAGTGCAAACACCCGCGTTCAAGCAAACAGGATCCAGAAAATCGAAAATAGAGTCAGAACGCGTATTTAATACAACCAGACAAAACAGCCGCAAATAAGATCACAAACGAACAAACACTGTAATATGATATAATATACTAAAACAACATAAGACAAGAGACTGAACCATAACGAAGGTGAGTTACTGCCTTCTCCAGTTGTACAGTGCCAACAAAAATGTTACATCATCTAATCGCAAACTGTGCACTAGCCACTGAAACATATGCAACCATGTCCCTAAGGACGTCCATATAACGGCGTCTGACAAATCCTTGCAGCTGCTTTTTATACGTACAGACAAATATGACTGATAGTTACCATCGACCAAAATAAGTTTCATGCTTTAAGAGAGAGCGAGAGACAGACAGACAGACAAAGAAAAACAGACAGCCAGAGAGAAAGAGACAGACAGACAGACAGAAACAGAGAGACAGACAGAGGCAGACAGCATAATTCTGAAAACGTGGACAAAACAGTGTCAATTTCCGGACATTCGTTATAACTCTTGGAAGAACACTTTTTTTGTCCTTAGTGGATTGATACATCAATTTACCCACAAAGTCAATGAAAGCTACTTCTGAAATTAAGTTCTTTTGTCTGAAAGAGGACCACGGTACTTGTCCCTGACGCACTTTTTATCAGCAAGTGTGTCTGTCCCCTTTACACTCACATGCATGAGTGCACTGCCTGCTTAAAAAATCGGATTGTCTTAACACAAGCAACAACCAACCTTCCCATCCTCCTGTTCTTTTTCAAGAAATCAATTAACTACAGATCAACTAACTGTCTAACTTAACGAACCAAAACTGACCAAGTCAGAAGCTAGCGTAAGTGAAGCCAAATCCAGAGATTGTCATTCTGATTACCGCACTGACTCCGAAAGCAAGCAAGATTCCCGACACTGAAACATGCTAATTCTGAGCTTCACCTTCGTACCCCCCCCCCCTTTCTCGCTCTCTCTCTCTCTCTCTCTCTCTCTTTTTTTTTTTTTTTTTTTTTTTCTTTTTCTAAAATGTGGGTATTACTGAACTAGTGTTTGCTTTGTTTTGAAATATGGATGCTTTTGGTGTATTATTCATGATAAGTGTACACACTCCTTGGGGAAACGCTGGTGAAAAACTCATGTGTTTGCTTACTTCATATCCTTTTTTCTCGTTTTTTCTCACTGCCCCCTCCCCTTAGCAGCTCATCAAAAAAGCGGACTATCAACGATGTTTTTCTTCTGTTTCTCCACAACACAGACATATATGCCGTGTAGCCATTTCGACAGAATCTATCACTATCTCTGTTGGCCTGACAAGGGTTCTGGTACTCACTAAGTTTGTTTCCCACACATAAGCGCACCCCACTTGGAGAAAAACAAGCAAGCGACTAGGGTCCAATATCGACTATACAACCTGCCTAACAAAGTAACTCTTGGTTGCTCATATGATGCCGCGTACTCTCTCTCTCTCTCTCTCTCTCTCTCTCTCTCTCTCTTCTCTCTCTCCACACACACACACACACACACACGCGCGCGCGCGCGCGCGCACACACACACACACACACACACACACACACACACACACACACACACACACACCCCTGAGTACCGTCTAATATCACTCATAGTGAACAGACGTTAAGTCAAAGAACGAACGAACACACTGAGTTCTGAATCTACACAAACACACCAGCACGCAGACACGCACTGACAGACAGACAGACAGACCGGTAAATGGACTGAAGGCGAACATTTTCCTTCCCAGTCCCATTTATGTCCTCCATTCTATGCCCCCAAACGAAAGCTTTGAAGAATGCTATCTTCAAACACTCAATACTTCAAACAAACATCCAATCACCACCAATCACCACTCTGAAAATAACCTGAAAGGATTGGAAAACTCTCCACCATCGCCCTCAACTCTATAACATACTTTCACTGACGTCAAGAGCTTTTCAAGGCGTTCCAATTCGTCGGCGAAAAAAATCTATGCTTGCAGACAAACACCGCAGAAAGTATAAGATTCTTGCCGGTTTATTTTAGCACAAACCACCGCTGGTTGACTCTTGTTCGGCATGACACTACCTGTACTGACTACAAGAAGGCCCTACGTTCCTGATTTAGAGAGGCAGTAATGCGTCTGTATGGCATACAGTGCCCGGATGCAGTACCATTGCACAGTACTTTGTACAGTTGGACAAAAGCAGCTGTAAACGTGCCTTTAACATATCTATGTAAAACTGCCTCCACATATTTTAGTAAATTTTGTTATCTGTGATTATGGAATTATTAAAGCTTATGATTTAACAGAAACTGATACTTTGAGCGGCAAAATGACATCAGCCACAAGCTCCTCAAACTCATCATAGCAAAGCCATGCTGCTCTTCCTTCAGTTCAGATCAGTTCATATTGCTTATAGCCCCGCCGACTAGTAGAGCCATATCAGGGCTAACACCACGTCAAAAACAACAACCCGTTAAGACAAAAGACAACAGTTAAAAAACCTTGCAAGTCTAAAATGCAATTAGAGAAAAACAGACGTAAAATCATATCAGGTGAAATCTATTTATCTCTAATGAAAACGAGAAAGTGTCTTTGCCTAGGTACAAATTTAACATTAAGTTTGAAATCACAGAGGACTTGGAGCAAGATAGCAAAATCCGTATTGTCTCGCTTGCAAAAGTGAAAGACGAGCAGAACTGATGTATCGATTCATACACGAGTTAGCTTCCCATCCAAATTGGGAAGTGAGATACCTCGATCCACTTGTAGCCGTTTTGGATAGTCGATTCACGCCTTCCTGAATACGAAAAGTTCACAAATATCTGTTCATATACGGGTTGATCACGGCCAGACTGCCTCTGTAGTCTGTTCACCAGTTCTCCTCTCAACTTTGCTATCGTGTGAATGAGAAGGGCCAGGACTCAGTGTTTTATAAAAGATTTAAAAGTAATATCGATAATAAATCATCATCATTATCATCATCATCATCATATTCATCATGACCATCATCATCATCATCATCATCAGATTACAATAACAATAACGATCATCGTTATTGTTATTGTAATTGTGGTGATGATGAGGAGGAGGAGGATGATGAAGATGATGATGATGATGATGATGAAGATGATGATGATGATGATGACGACACTTGCACAGCGCCTCATCTCGTAAGAGCCCTAAACGCTTCACAAAAACATATGACAGAAGTAGACACACGTACAGCAAATACTTGCCAACCGCCACCGCTGAAAGAAGAACCAAATGCATACAACTGTGCAGCAGTAATGCGCTCTGAATTATAATCAAATATCTGCGACAACATGTCAGTCACTAATGCAGCGACGATTTCAAACAATTGAAAAAAGCACACAAAATCATACGCCTTTAAAATTACAAAAATACAAAGCAATGAATACCTCTCTCTCTCTCTCTCTCTCTCTCTCTCTCTCTCTCTCTCTCTCTCTCTCTCTCTCTCTCTCTCTCTCTCTCTCACACACACACCACACACACACACACACACACACACACACACACACACACACACACACACACACACACACACACACACACACACGTCTTTGCTCACAAAAACAGTTTACAATTGAAAAAGATGTTTTGCTAGATTTACAGACAATTAATGCTTGTGGAACGGAAAGAAGCACTTCGATTAAACACTGTTTCTTTTGTACTCTCCGTTATAGTCTAAAAGACAACTTCTATCACCAGACGTCTGCTATATCATCGTTAAGCAAAACTTCAATTGCCATTACAAAAAACAAACAAAAAAGAAATCGAAAGGACTGAAACCCCACTTCCTCCCGCCATGATGTTGAACATTGTAATTGTTGTGAGGCGTGAGTGTGATTGTATGCATAGCCAAAACATTTTCCACGTGTCTGAGCACTGGGCTAAAATAAAATCTTGTTCTTGTTCTTCTCTTGTTTAACCTTGTCCTCTTAGTCTACATACTCATTTTATTGTATTTAACTCATTTTGATTTTAATGTGCATATCGCGTTGCATCTTTAATCAAATTTTTTCTATACCTACCAAAGTTGTTTTTCAATGAGTATTGCCCTTTTTGTCCATTGTTAAAAGTCCTGACCAAGGCATCTGACTCTTATGATGTGCTTTTTTAACCGTACATATTTAGATTTAGTCATCATCTTTGATATTGCTTCGACAAAGAGGGAGGGGGAGAGAGATGAGGGAAGGAAGAGGGTGAGAGAGGGGTGAAAGAGAGAGTGAGAGAGAGTAAGAGTATGTGTGTACATTTGTTTATGCGTTCTTGTGCCTATATGTATTTTAATGCGAATGCCAAAACAATTTCCCATTGTGATGCTTTGGGCTAAATAAAATTCTTGTATCTTGTATCATCAAGAAGTGCTGACTATATGTGGCATTTACCCCTGTTATTAGCGATAGAAGAAAGACAAAATAAAATGGTTATCCGCTAGGCCGACGGAATAACACTTAAGTCCATTCTCCTTGCAAAACACTTCCGTCTTTTTAATTCAGTAAGCTTACTTCAGACTATCTGGAACTAATTTTTTTCTGTATCAAATGCTGGTTTTCTTGGCAATTCAAGATGTTTAACGAAGCAGAGAAAAAAGCTTAAACAAAACAGGCAAAATATTAATAATAATAACAACAACAGAATCCACGGACACAAAACAAAAAGAAGATAAAACAAAACCGAAAAACAACACCTATAACAAAGCCAAACGCAACACAAAACTGGTCAAGTTAGTTTAAACAATTCTTATTCAGGAACTTATAAAGCCATACTTTAAAGATATAAGCAGGTCTACATAAACAAAAATAATTTACTGTAGGCAAAATCTTGTGACGAAGAAATTGAACATGTTGGGGGATTTCTTTTTTTAAAAACAAAGTGAAAAAGAATTATCCAAAGGAAATTCACGTTCGATGCACACAGAGAGGGGGGGGGGGGGGAGAAAAAAAAGAGAGAGAGAGATCTCCAAAACTCTTGAACACGTTCCAATTCTGTATTTATATATGTAACCCACGCTCCTTTTAAAACTGATAGGTAACACCTTAGATTTGAAACTGTCTTGTGTCCATCTAAGGCGCCACAGATGCGTCTTGACTATTTGGATGGAATCATATCACCATCTCCTCTGAGCCGTAAATAGAGAAGAAAGACACTGTTGGATTTTCCTATACCGAAATTCATATTTTTAGCTGGTAAAAGGCACAAGAGCTAGCGCACAAAACAGTCTCAACTGCAACAACAAAAACAACAGTAAACAAACAACATAAAATCAGTAAATACAGTCCGGCTATCAAAGTCTTCTTTATCTCATAGAGCGGAAGAGAGGGACAGAGAACAAGAAAGAAATTTACAAGAGTGTAAAGTACGCAATGTATATATGTATCCTTTTACATCCAGCCTTCGCCCAAAGACGGTCTGTACTACAAATGCTATACCTGAATCAACAAAAATATTTCCCCAGTGCAGACACTGACACATAAACACACACAGATATGTATGTATGTATGTATGTGTGCATGTATGTATGTATGTATGTATGTATGTATGTATTATGTATGTATGTATTATGTACGTATGTGCCTGTCTGCCTGTCTTGTCTGTATGTATGTATATATGTATGCATGCATGTATGTATGTATGTATGTATGCATGCATGTATATATGTGTGTATGCATGTATGCATGTATTATGTATGTGCCTGTCTGTCTGTATTATGTATGCATGTATGCATGCATGTATATGTGTGTGTATGTATGTATATATGTATCTCTCTCTCTCTCTCTCTCTCTCTCTCTCTCTCTCTCTCTCTCTCTCTCTATCTATCTATCTATCTATCTATCTCTACAGTGGGTTCTGGCCTGGTAGGCCAGAGGTCTATTAAGTAAATGCTGTTCACTTCCATAAACAATGCGGACGGGATTCGATAGTCTCGGGTGACATCCTGCTTAGGACACTGGGAGTCCGAAATACTCGTAAAACACACTGCAGTTAACATGCGACTGCGATTAAACTCCGAGGAATGTCTACCTCATCATGTGGAGACTGGATCCGGCAGACAATGCGGAGGAAACCAACTTTTCACTTCAACAGGCTGGAAGGCGGAGACAACAGAGCGAACAGGGCTCAGTGAGACACATAAGACCACTGTTGGCCATCCACTGCATCTTGATATATCTCCAATCGTCTTGACTTTGTCTTGCCATAAGGTTCAGATATATAGGGACGAGACAGTGAGACTGACGACCTTTGCACAACTCTTCTTCACTTTAATCGAAGTTCAGGGCAAGTCATGACTTCAAAACAAAAAGTCTTGTGTCGATGGGCGAGTGGCGAAGCAGCAGGTATGAATACACTGGACGTTATAGTCACGAACCCCAGGGCACTGGGTCGCTCTCTACTGACCCGAAGCAGCAGTAGAGTTCGGTACCCCCCTGGGTGACTTGGCAGCCCTATTCAGGAACTGCTCTGCTCACATCAACTGAAAAAGGAGCTAGAAAAGGTGCCCTAAAAATAGCCTGCTTCATCACACCCTGGCCAGCAAACCGCGGCTGGTGGGGATCCCACTTAGCGGTCGACCAACAAAGAAAAATAAATTGAAAGTACTCAACCTCGGCACGTGAAACGTACCAACACTGCTAGATAACATCAAAGCAGACAGACCAGAAAGACGAACTGCACTAATTGCTAGCTCGCTACAACGTCGACATTGCGCCACACAGCGAAACGCGCCTAGAGTCAGCTAGAGGAACAGGGGGGTGGATATACCCTCTTCTGGAGTGGGCGATGTGGCTTGGAAAGCCGAGAGGCTGGCGTTAGATTCGCCGTCAAATCACACCTCATCCAGAAACTTAATAAAGCTCCCAAATGACATCAACCATCGGCTGACATTTCAACTGCCACTTTGAAGCAAGAAGAGCGCTATACTGATTAGTACGTATGCTCCAACAATGATCAACCTGGATGAATTCACAGAGTTCTATGAAAAACTCAATGGCCTTATCACAGCAGTCCCACGGTCAGAGAAACTAATTGTTCTCGGAGACTTCAATGCCAGTGTAGGAACAGACCATCAAACCTAAGAAGGCATCACTGGAAGACACAGCGCTGGAAAGTGTAACAGTAATGGCCTGTTAATCCTCAAGACGCGTGCTACACACGACCTTGTAATAACAAACACAATGTTCCGTCTTCCCACCTGGAAACAAGACATCTTGGGTGGATCCACACTCCAAGCACTGGCATCTGATCGATTATGTCATCACCAGGAAGAGAGACCAGCAGGACGTCAGAGTGACAAAATCCAGGCGTGGTGCCGATTGCTGGACAGATCATCGTCTCATCGTCTCCAAGTTCAAATTTCGAATCCCGCCCGCAAAAAGACCCCAAAGTCAGGAAAGTACAAAGAGGCTGAAGGTCTCCAGATTGAAGAGCAGAAAAGTCTCAGAAAAATTCTCCAATGACCTTGATAGCAGGTTGCCGGACATACTCCAGAATAGCAAGCAGTGCTGAAGACAGTGGACAGTTTTCAGACACACTGTATACTCAACCGTGTTTGAATACCTAGGACCAGCAACCCGTAAAAACCAAGACTGGTTCAATGAAAACGACGACGAGATACAGGGCCTGCTGTCAGAGAAACATCAATTGTTCAAGATACATCAAAATGATTCCTCGTCACAAGCAAAGGAAGACGCTTTTGGTGCAGTGCGAAAAAAAGTACAGAGGAAATTACGGGAGACGCAGGAAGCTTGGTTCAATCAAAAGGCCGATGAAATTCAAAGATACACACACAGCCATGACACCAAGCATTTCTATGACGCACTGAAGGCTGTTTCATCATCATCATCAGGTGCCTTGCCGCATGGCGTTGGCGATTATGGACTTCCATCTATCTCTCACTTCTTGCTTCAAGAATCTCTTCCACCCTCCTTGTCCCAAGCCACTCTGCAAGTCCGTCTAGTATCTTCTCCCTGGGTATAACTGGTGCTCTCTTTCCCTCCAGCTTTCCCATCGTGACCAGGTGCTCCAATTCCCCTTTCCTATAAATGTTCCCTGTCTTTTCCTAATCTTCTTTATGAATGATCTACTTGTGTTTGCCTCCATCAAGCCGGTCTCGTTTGTTTTCTTTGCTGTCCATGGAACTCTCAACATTCTTCTTAGAAACCACATCTCAGCTGCCTCAATCTTGTTCTGGCTTTGCTTGTTGACTGTCCACGCCTCACAACCTTACAACAGTATTGGTTCTATATAACATTCAAGAACTCTATTCCTGATGTTAACTGATAGGCATTTGTTGGTAAGAATGCTTTTCATCTTGTTGAATGCTGTTTTGGCTTGGCCGATTCTGCTGGCTATTTCTGATGTGCATCTGCCGTCTGGTGAAATGATCGTTCCCAGGGTATAAAATTATCAACCTGTCTCAAGATTGTGCTGTTTGCTGTTATTTTGCATGAGGGGATTTCATGTTTTTTACTGATCACAATGACTTCAGTCTTCCTGCTGTTTAGTTCCAACACCTTACCTTTGCTTTCTATTACTAGTATATTCACAAGGTTTTTGTAGGTCTCTTTCACTTTCTGCAATTAGCACGGTGTCATCTGCGTATCGAATATTGTTTATCATTTTTCCTCCAGCCTTTAATCCAGGGTCTTCCTCTCGGTTTCTCAAGATGTTTTGGCTGTAAAGTGAAAACAGATCTCGTGACAAAACACAACCTTGTCTGACTCCTCTTTTGATGTTTTGGAAAGAGCTTATATCATTTTTTATTTTCACTGCAGCTGTTTGTTCCAAATACATATTTGTGATTATTCGTAGATCTTTTCCATCAATATTGAGTCTTTCTAGTTGGTTGATCAATTCTTCATGTCTTACCCGATCGAAAGCCTTGGTATAATCAACAAAGCATAAATATAAACCCTTGTTCATCTCGATTGACCTCTCTATGACAGTTCTCAGGATATATATGGCATTAATAGTTCCCTTCCCTTCCACAAATCCACACTGTTCATCTGCTATTTCTCTTTTGATACTATTCCTTGTCCTCATCGTGATTATTCTTAATAGGATTTTTGTTACATGACTCATCAAACTGATTGTGCGATGGAGTTCGTATTCTATAGCCCCTGTCTTCTTTGGAAGCGCAATGAAAATTGATTTTGACATATCTTTGAGGATGTTTCCAGTCGTAAATTTCATTTAGGAGGACTGTCATTTTTTCAATACCAAATTCCTCCAGGGCTTCAATCATCTCTGTAGTAATGTTGTCTGGTCCTGGGGCTTTTCCTGGTTTCATCTTTTTCAGTGCTGCTCTAACTTCATCTTTCATTATGAGTGGTCCTTCAAAGTTCTTTCTCATAATGTGTTCTTCGTTTCTGTCATCTTCAAAAAGGTCTTTAATGTACTCTCCCCATCTGTCTAATATTTTGTCTTTTTCCATGACAAGCGTTCCATCTTTAGATTTCAAGTAACCAGTTGATGTGCATATATTTTTCCTGTGGACAATTTTTTCAATTCGTCTGTGCATCCCCTGGGGATCCGTTTTGTGTTGGTTTTCTATTTCTTTGCATTTTGATTTCAGCCAAGCTTCCTTAGCTTCATTGCACCTGTTCCTGATTTCTTTGTTTATCTTCCTGTATATCTCCTCGTTTCTCTTTGCCTTCCTCCGTTCCTCCATCAAGCCTAACATTTCTTTCGTCATCCAGTTCTTTTTTGCTTTTCTATCTACTTCAGGGTATTTTTCACAAGCTTCATTTATCGAATTTATCAACTTTGTCCATTGTTCCTCACTGTCACCAACGTCTTCCAGAGTACCGAATTTGTTTTGAACATGTACATTAATTTTTTTACGTATCACTTCATCTGTCTTTACGAGTCCAAGATTTAGTTTGATGTTGCTTTTGGTCTGTTTCGTTTTCCTTAATTTCAGCCTAAATCTTCCCACTACAGGATTGCGGTCACTGTTGCAGTCTGCGCCTGGTAGTGTTTTTGCTGACAGTAAAGAATTTCTAAATCTTTTATTAATCAGGATGTAGTCAATCTGACTTTTTGGTATTATCTCCTGGACTCATCCAAGTCCATTTTCTTCTGTTAGGCTGCTCAAACCTGGTGTTTCCTACTATGAACTTATTCATCTGTGCCATTCTACAAGTTTCCCTCCCCTTTCATTTTGTGCACCAAGGCCATGAGGTCCAACTATATCCACCACCCTATCCTGTCCCACTTTAGCATTAAAATCTCCCATTATTACTGTAACTTCTTGTGATTTACATTGGGCCTTGGCCATCTCTAAAACTTCGTAGAAGTTGTCGATGTCTTCCTGAATACTTGTGGATGTTGGAGGACACACCTGAATGATGTTGGTATAAAATGGTCTGCCTCCCAATTTGACCTGCAAAACTCTGTCGGACACAGCCCAGTATCCCTTTACTGCTTTTGATTTGTCCCTGTCCATTATGATGCCTACTCCTTCTCATGGGAGTTTCCACCAGAGTATATTACTGTTATCATGTTATGATGCCTGCCCTCTTCCATCTGACTTCCCCTAGTCCTAAAATACTATTGCTAAGCCTTTCCATCTCCATTTTGATGTTGTCTAATTTACCTTTTTGGAACAACGTTCTGATGTTCCATGTTGCAATTTTAATATTTTTGAGTTTGAATTTGAGTTTCGTCACAGTATCTTGCTGACGGTCTGGTGTCACCTGCGCCGCATGACGGTCCCTACAGGACGAATGGAGCACCTATTTACGTCGTTATCTTCATTTTTCTTCTTTTTTCTGTCCACAATGTACTAGGGAGAATACGATGGTGGTTTCCCGTTGCCTTCCATCAGGTTTTTGTGTGTGTGTGTGTGGTCTCTCCGCTAGCCTTTGTCGTTCCCATGACAACCTACAAGGCAGTAGGGTGATTTTTTTCAGGGTTAACTCCCGTAGCCTTATTCTCTCCCGAGATGTCCACTAGGCAGTGGAGCTATTTACCCACAGCTTGGGGATTTGGTTCGTGGGCATCAGGGCATATCCACACGCCGGTGGGCCTGCGTGCCGCACGTCTGGGGGCCAGACCTCCTCCGAGTCCATCGGACCCCAATCCCCCAGCTTTCATCCCCTGCTCGTTGCAGATGGGACCCGAATGCTTATGGAGAAGAAGGAAATCCTGGAGAGAAGGGCTGAACATTTTGATCAGGTCCTCAACTGCCCAGCCGCAATTAACGACGAGGCCATCGCTCGTCTATCCCAGGTGGAGATCAACCAGGACCTTAACAACCTTCCTACAGAAGAAGAAGCCTAGGAAGCCATCACCAACTCTCCTGTGGCAAAGCGCCGGGATCAGATGCTATCCCTGCTGAAGTATACAAAGCGGGGGCCCCAGCCATTATACAGATCCTGATTAAGATTTCTAGTCTATGTGGAACGAAGGGAGTGTCCCACAACAATTGAAGGATGCCAATACAGTCCACATCTACAAGCAGAAACGCAATCGCCAGTCCTGCAATAACTATAAAGGTATCTCGCTACTGTAATTAGAAGGAAAAATCCTGCCTCATGTCCTGCTCAACCGCCTCCTTCAACACCATGAGCAAGGTCTTCTCCCAGAAAGCCAGTGTGGATTCCAAGCAGAACGAGGAACTACCGACATGATACTTACAGCACGCCAACTCCAGGAAAAATGCCAAGAGCAGCACAATGACCTCTTCATGACCTTTGTCGATTTGACCAAGGCCTTCGATACGGTTAGCAGAGATGGCCTGTGGAAGATAATGAAGACGTTCGGATGTCCCAGCTAATTCATCGTCGGCATGAGGGCGAAAGTACTTCAAACGGCGTCAAACAAGACTGCGTTCTGGCTCCTAACTCTTTAGCACAGTATCTTCAGCCATGCTGACAGACGCCTTGGATGATTGCCAGGACGGGATACACATCAGATACAGGACTGACGGTGGGCTGTTTAACTCACAGCGCTTTAAAACTGTTACCAAGGTGAAGAATACCATTATCAGAGACTTTCTGTTTCCAGA
This sequence comes from Monoplex corrugatus, assembly GCA_030674185.1. NCBI lineage: Eukaryota > Metazoa > Mollusca > Gastropoda > Littorinimorpha > Ranellidae > Monoplex > Monoplex corrugatus. Next base: position 75,806,203 of record JAPXFY010000013.1, read on the forward strand.
TGACTGTGCCCTCAGCGCCTGTACAGAGCAGAAGATGCAGGACGGAATGGGTCGCTTCTCAAAAGCCTGTGACAACTTTCGTCTCACCATTAACACCAAACAGACCGAGGTTATGTACCAGCCTGCGCCCAGCAAACCCTATCAAGAAGTACATATCACAATAAAGAGGCAGAGCCTACAGGCAACAAGTAATGTCACCTATCTGGGCAGCATATTCTTACGTGCGGTTAACATAGACGAGGAAATAAACAACAGTATCGCCAAGGCCAGTATTGCCTTTGGAAGACTCCAAAGGAACGTCTGGGAACGGAGAGGACTGCCAGACGAATCAATCACTTCCACCTGACCTGTCTCCGTACATTTATCCATATCATGTGGCAAGACAAGATACCGGAACGAGCCAACACCCTCAACATAAATACCCTCCTGCAGAAAGGCCAAGTAAGATGGGCCGGACATGTGGTGAGAATGTCTGAAAATCGACTACCAAAACAACTTATGTATGGAGAACTGAGCCAGGGGAAGTGCTCAGACGGTGGCCAAAAGAAAGGCTTTAAAGATTGCCTCAAAGTATCCAACATCGACTTGGGCATCGACGCCAATACCTGAGAGACACTTGCACTAGATCGACCGAATTGGCGAGGCAAGCTGAC